>CM072934.1:52445000-53122500 GCA_036971965.1 Nyctalus aviator
CGGTAACCTTCGGGCACCTCAGAAACCCTACTGTGAAAACCAGCCTTCTATGGTGGAGACCTCTACTTCCCCAAATAAGCCTAGAACACGACAATCTCCTTTTGTCACCCGCACGGTGGCCCGGTGTCAGCTAGAGCCTGCTCTGCTCATGCCACCAGTCCCTGGGGCTCCAGGGCCACAGGCCTCACAGACGCCTCAGGGGACAGTCGGATGAATAGGTTCTTCCTGAACTGGCTCCCGTGGGACTTTTCATCCTGCCACCACATGCCCATTGCTGAGCTCTGGGCTCAGCTCTGCCCTCGCTAACCACCGTGCTCCCCCATCACTCCAACAAGGCTTCCTAAGTCTCCAGCACCTTCCCAGCCACCTCTCCCACCCAAAGCCTTCAACCTGTGTGGACACGAGCTGGGTGCAGCGTCTCGTCTAAATCCAGCATCTTTCTGTTCGTGGGCTGTTCATATGAAGCCCGCCTGGAGGCCCGCCCCTCACCCCCCAACTCTCCACCAAACTCTCCTCTCCCTCAAGAACCAGCTCGGCGCCTCTCCCTGAAGCAACAACTCCTCCACGTTCCCAGAGGCGCCTGCGGACCTCTCTCAACAGGATGGCTTCGCCCACCGATCCTCTCCTCAGCTCTGTCCTCACCACCCTGACCCGAGCTCTCCGCCTACATGGGGCCTGAAACTGGACCCGTGACTGCATGTCAGCAGCGTCCGGAGCACACGACACTAGCGCCAACACACACTGCACACTGTGACTCCAGCGCTTAGACCAAAGCTGTGCTAACCCAGTATTTACCTTCATCTTTGTCTGAAACTTATAACCACTGGTCAGAATGTTACTGTGAACACTCCAAGATGATACTGCACGATGCTATGCATCTGCATCTTTTTTTTTTTTTTAAAAATATTTTATTGATTTTTCACAGAGAGGAAGAGAGAGGGATAGAGAGTTAGAAACATCGATGAGAGAGAGTCATCGATCAGCTGCCTCTTGCACCCCCCCCACTGGGGATGTGCCCGCAACCAAGGTACATGCCCTTGCCCGGAATCGAACCCGGGACCCTTCAGTCCGCAGGCCGATGCTCTATCCACTGAGCCAAACCGGTCCCGGCAGCATCTGCATCTTTCAAAATCATTTCAAAATCTCAGATCCATTTCACCTCCACCACCGTTCGAGCCGTTTCCTGCTTTGGAGCGTGGAAACCTGTCTCAGAGACCCTGGTCCCATGGGGGGAGGATGTGTGTGCTGATATACACTGAATGGTCGGATTATGATGATCTCTGAACGCATAATAATCTGGCCACTCAGTGTGTGTGTATTAGAGGCCCATGCATCAATTCGTGCATCGGTGGGGGCCAGCCAGCCAGGCCTGGGGGAGGGGACATGGGCAGTTGGCCGGCCTGCCTGCTGGTAGAACTTCTGGTCGAGTGGACAATTTGCATATTAGCCTTTTATTATATAAGATACACACTGAGTGGCCAGATTATTATGCGTTCAGAGGTCATAAAAACCTGGCCACTCAGTTAAGTGCCATATGAATGCCAGGAATAGAACTTTGGAAGAGAAGGCACTCCACCTGGGGGCCAGAAAAGGCTTTGCAGAAAGTAGCCTCTGAGCAGAAAAAAGCACACAATGGACATGTGCACAGCGGGGGGAGGCAGGAGGTGGAGGTGCCTGGGAGGAATGACAGATGCCACTGGGAACCAGGCAGTGCCGCGAAAACAAACAAGAATGGAAATAAGAGAGACAGGCAGTGCCAGGACACCACGGCCCAGCTGGCCAGTCTGAGGACGGGGAGTCAGGGAATGGCTTTCCTGGGACAGGCTTCGCAGGGGTGTCAAATGACAGCATAATTTCCATCAAGTCAAATGGGAGGCCAGATCATGACAGAAGTGTTCTTACCGATTCAAGTAAGTAATCAATTCAATAGGAATGTACTGACTACCTTTCTAAGGGCTACTGAAGGAACAAGTCCCAATCCCTGCAGCAAGGAATGTCTGAAAACTACACTGCCTTCCAAAGCCGAAATGGAATCGGGAATCTGTATGAATGAATAAACCAAGCTGAGAGAAGTCTACCCTAAAGCCAGCCCTACTTCCTCACTGAGCCACCAGCGGGAGCTAACACAGTGACACCAGACAAGGAGGAAGCTCCTGTGCCCAGAACGCTGGACGGCCTGCTGTCCCCCTTACGTCGCTCTCCGTGATGGTGATGGGCAGGCCGCGCAGCATGATGGTCTTGCTCTCGCGCTCATCGCTGATGTCGTGCCTGTAGTCATGCTCGCCATAGTCACCATCGGAATGGTAGCCATCTTCGGATCGGTCACTGTTCCTTCTTTCCCGTTCTCTCTGATTTATGATAAACAAAACCACAATGAGAACCACACTGGTTTATGCCCTCGGACCCAGGCCCCCACTCCTGGAAGTTACTACTCCATGACAACGTCACTGCAGTGTTTTCTGAAACAGCAGGACCAAACCAGAGAAACCCTGTCAACAATCGTGCCGTTAGGAAGCAGGGTTTACCCCTCACTGTACAGATGCCAGTGCAGTGAGACACCATTCTGTGTTACACACGGAGTTTATGTGCGAGGAGAGTGGAGCCTGGAAAAAGAGACATGTGCAGCATCAGGACTGCTTGGAAACAAAGCCATGCATGAAAGCGCTTGGAAGCAAGCTGCGCTCAGATGATGGGACACTCCGCCTCAGTCTCTCCCCGCAGCTGCTTCTTTAAAATGGGAATAGCCCCCTCACAGGGCTAGGGCTCGACCTCAGTGAGTTCACAGCTGGGGCATGGTGAGCCCTGAGGAAGCCCTGGCCAATATTCCTATGACTAGAACAGAGCGTTTGAACGTCATACTCCAGGAGAGATGCCCACACTTGGGATGCTGACTTCCAGGAGCCTGGAGGTTTTATGCATACAATTCCTATCTAATTCTTTAAAATAAATAAATAAATAAATAAATAAATATATTTTATTGATCTTTTTACAGAGAGGAAGGGAGAGAGATCGAGTTAGAAACATTGATGAGAGAGAAACACCCATCAGCTGCCTCCTGCACACCCTCTAGTGGGGATGTGCTTGCAACCAAGGTACATGCCCTTGACCAGAATCGCACCCGGGACCCTTCAGTCCTCAGGCCGACGGTCTACCCACGGAGCCACACCGGTTCCGGCTCGCACCTAACCCTGACAGTCCACAGGCAGGGGTCGCTCACCTCGGGGCTGTCATAGTCTCGGTAGTCGTCGTACCGATCGCCCCTCCGGTCCTCACTGGACCTCTTGTAGTCCGAGTCCCTGCGCCGGCGGGGCTCCCGCTCCTCGCGGTCCTCCCTGTCGATGATGGAGCCGTACCTTCCACTTCGCTCAGTTCTGCTCACTCTGCAGGGAAAAGAATTGCATTTAATCTAAAGTAAACCACACTTTGTACCTTCAGAAAGCATGGCTGAACACACTCCCACCGCTCAGTTTATAAGATACACAAATTCCCGGTCAAAGACAGCCACTGGGAAAACATCCATATTCCTAAAGACAAAACTAAGTTTTAGGAATTCACGCTAAATCGGAAAATTGAGATCTCAAATGTTTAGGTTTGATATTTTTGAGAAAGGCCAGGTTGTCCAAAGGTATCCTGTATCTTCCCAAGCCGGGGTCTATGCATTACCCTGACTTCCATCTCAGCGATCAAAGGCAGGAGATAAATTACTGGAACTTCACCCATTTCAAAGGGGAGCACATCCTGACGAGCCCACTATCACAACGGCCTGCCTGAGTTACAGACACCTCCCCCGCAGGCAGTTAACGAAGGGGTTCATTTGTCACATAACCAGGCCTGTCAGAGAGCTTTATTTCCGGTAACATCTAGCTTATTTTTGTTTACTGGGCAGCACTGGGAAATCTAAAAACAAGAGGCTTCAGCCCACTTGACCACAGATACACCGTTATCTCACAAATTGTTTCCCAGGTTAATAAAACTGCTGTGTAAGACAAAGGACACGTTTGTAAGGGCGTATTTACGGCATTCACATGCAAAGAAATCAATGAAAACCAGCAGCCTAGCACTGCTTCAGGATGTGAGGTATGGGGACGACAGGCCCTGAAAAGGTAAATGTTCGTTTAGCAAGTCACTTGGAAATACAGGCTGCTGACACAGAATTGAAATAACGGCATCACATGACGAGACCACTTCCTGAGTCCCTCTGGGCCATCATTTGCTCCTTCACTGGGACTGGCCTCAATACCAAGGAGGCAGGTGGCTGCGTAAGGAAGGGCTATTAAATCAAACCATTAAGTGAGAGCAGCCACAGCTCTCAGTTCTGCACGAATTTCTGAGCAGTTTATGTGTAATCCATGGTCCAAGACCTCCCAGCCTCTAAACCGGGATCACTTTGCTATGTGGGAGACAAGAACTGGCCCTCACCGGTACTCACTGCTGCGGCTAGGCCTGACTTCTGCACGGCTGTCATCCACCCTGGAACCTTCCACCGCCCACTGCACCCGCACTCCCTTACCTGTGTTACTACCCTATTTCCCCGAAAATAAGACAGTGTCTTATATTAAATTTTTCTCCCAAAGTTGTGCTAGGTCTTATTTCAGGTGATGTCTTATCTGGAGGATGTCTTATTTTTGGGGAAACACGGTATTACCCTCAGGCTCCCCCTTAGATACTTTCCCCAGGAAGCTTAACTGGCTGTTCCCAGACCCCTCCCCGGACCCCACTCCCTGTGCACTCCGACAGCACCCTGCACCCCTTCCTCACAGGGGGTCCCACATCACTCTCTCTCTCACTCAACGGCATGCTGTGAGAGCAAGGATCATGGAAGCGCTCACAGCAATGCCTGGCACAGACAGATTCTTCAACATGTTTGATAAACAGAACGATTTTTAAACAACTGCTCAGTCCCCACTGAAATGCGGAGGTTAAAGCAGGCACAGCAGTAACTTACCTTTTGTCAGAACCCATTGTCTTACTGACGATCTAGCTCACTGCTCCCAAAGGTTCCAATTTTGTGGGGGTTTTTATTTATTTTACTTATTTATTTTTTCCCTAGAAGAAAAGAGAGATCGGTTGCTGCAAATCTGAATCACTGTCAATCGTTCTATGACGGGGACACTACCGAAGCTGGAATTTCGTCAAAGCCTTAGAGGGGGGTAGGGAAGCCAGGGACCAAACTGTCAGCAGCCAAATCACACCGTTTTGCTAACGAGGAGGAAGCCTACTTCCAAACGGAAGAGCCCTTGCCGGTACAGAGCCACAAAGGGTGCGGGCGGAGGCCTCCCGGCCCGCTTCGGGTTACCCCCAAACAGGAGGGAGAGGCCGCAGCGCCAATGGCCGGGGACGACCATCACCACAGTCCTGGGGCCTTGACTGCGGAGCGGCGTGAGACCCACAGCTCGGGTGGGAAATCGAAAGCCTTTTGGAAGCCGGGACGCGGCGCTGATGGAAATCTACTCCCCTTACAACACAGCGGCTGCCCCACAGCTCCTTCGGTCCGGCCGGAGGCCACGGGGGGCGGCTTCCTTCCCGAGCAACAGGAACCCCGCGGCCCGGGCCGCCCGGCCCACGGCTCCGAGCCGGCCCCCAGCGAGCCCGGCGGCACGGGGAGCGGAGAGCCGTGGGGGAGGGACAGGCCCCGGGCAGGGCCGGGCAGGGCCCAGGCCACCTCCCGGGTGTCGCGGCCGAGATGGCGGCGCCGGCGCCTGCGCGGCCGACCCGGGCGCCCGGCTCCCCTCGCCCCCCGCACACGCCCCTCCCGTCCCCGCCCCGAGGCTCCCGCCGCGGGGCAGCCGCCCCCCGCGGCCCCCGAGAGGGCGGAGGGGGTGCGGCTGCGGCCGGGCCGGCGGAGGCTGCGGGGGTGCCGAGAGGTCCCCGAGGGGCCGCGGCGGCTCCGCGCTCCCGGCAGGGCCCTCCGAGCCGGAGGCAGCCGGCCTGGGCGGGGCGGGAGGCGGCCTCGGAAGTCTGACAGCGCGGGCGGCGCCGAGCTGCGCGGGCCTCCGGCGCCGCGGGCAGTTTGGTCCGCGGAGAGGTCCGGCCGGAGCTGCCGGCCGCGGCCCGAGCGCGTCGGCCGGGGAGACTCCGACAGCGAGGCCCGCCCCGACAGCGAGGCCCGCCGGCCGCCACGCCCGGCCGCCGCACTTACCTCCAGGAAGGACCCAAGGGGCCCACGTAGCGGTTTTGTGCCTCAGAACCTCCAGCCGGGTACCGCCGCTCCACAAAATGGCGCCTCCGTCGACTGCCGTCTCCTACCCACACTTCCTCGCGCCCACCCCTCCCCTGACACGCCCCTCGAGGAGGCGTCCAATCCGCGGAGGCGCCTGGCTGCGCGAGGGCTGCTGGGAAGTGTGGTCGCTAGGGCCGCCTGTCAGTTACTACGTCCCCAGTTAGTTTCATGCGTATTTCCCTTCGTCAAACCCGCGACCGTTGCCAAGCGGCCTTTTGCAGACCCTGGTTAAGAGCTTTATTAGGCATAGTAAAGTTTTGTCTTTGTTACAAGTACGTTTAACCCTGTTTTTTTTTTAAATGTTTTCTTTAAAAATATATTTTATTTTTTTACAGAGAAGAAGGTTGAGGGAGTTAGAAACATCCATCAGCTGCCTCCTGCATACCTCCCTCTGGGGATGTGCCCGCAACCAAGATGCATATCCTTGACCGAAATCAAACCTGGGACCTTTCAGTCCACAGGCTCACGCTCTATCCACTGAGCAAAACCGGTTAGGACTTAGCCTGTTTTTAAAAGAAGGAACACTTAGTTTACCTTGAGCTGCATTATTGGACGCTAAGATGATTGGGCGACTTTACAAAAATCTATTTTCATCTTCATAACAAGAAATGGTGATTAAATCCACTTTGCATGTGAGGAAATTGAGATTCATGGAAATTAAGAGGATTCTTGAAAGCTGGTCTAAAGAGTATCATTCCATTGATATTTTCTTATTACTTTGAGTTAATAGTTACTACTTGGTTGTCTACTAGTATCTCCAAGTTAACACAGCCAAAACCCAACCTCCTCTCCACTGCCTTCCCTGGCTCATAAATGGAAACTCCCTGCTTCCAGTTACTCCACATAGCCTTGGAGTAACCTGTGATTGTTTTCTTGCATCCAACCTGTTAGCAAATTCTTCTCATTCTACCTTCAAAACATTTCTAGCATCTGACCACTTTTAGCTGCAACTGCTGTTCACCTAGCCAAAGCCACCAATACTGTCCTTATTTTACGGAGAGGGGAGGTCACACAGAACTAATGCGTTGGAACTTAGACATGAACTAGTAGGCTTGATTTCAGAATCCATGTCTTCAGCCACTAGAATGTAAACTCCAGAAGTGCAGGGACTTTTGTCTGCTTAATTCACCACTCTACCTCTGGTCCCTCTTCTGGTGCCCAGCACACAGTATGCCCACAGTAAAGATTTGCTGAACAACAGATGAATCCATGATCAAAGGTATAACGTTTGAGGCAGAAATCAGACATCCTTGGACGATTCAGAGATGCTTTGGACTCCCGCCAGTGAGGTGGTGATCTTTGTGCACCCAGTTAGCATAACTTCCCATTTTTATTTTTTAAAAATATATTTTATTGATTTTTCACAGAGAGGGAGAGGGATAGAGTTAGAAACGTCGATGAGAGAGAATCATCGACCAGCTGCCTCTTGCACACCCCCTACTGAGGATGTGCCCGCAACCAAGGTACATGCCCTTGACCGGAATCGAACCCGGGACCTTTCAGTCCCCAGGCCGACGCTCTATCCACTGAGCCAAACTGGAGCCGGCAATAACTTCTCATTATTAATAAATGTATTTTTTAGTGAACTGAGTTATCAGGCCACTTATACAAACTGAAAAACAGACCATGACAAGGCAGAGAAAGGTATCGGTTTAGTTATGGAAAGCGGCACCCATACCACTCTCTTCTAGATAACTAAGTGGAAGGTTGTCAGTGAGATTCCAAACCAGAACCTTCAAATATACTAAAAAATATTTTTCCTAGAAAAGCATCTTTAAACATGTTAAAAAATGTCTTTATTGATTTTTAGAGAGCGAGACGAAGGGAGAGGGAGAAGGGAGATAGAAACTTCTATCAGCTGCCTCCTGCATACCTCCTACTGGGGATCGAGCCCACCACCAGGGGATGTGCCCTGACTTGGACACTAACCAACCATCTTTTGGTGCATGGGGTGACACTCAACCACAGGGCCACAGCAGCTGGGCTAAACATGTTATTATTATGGCTTATTCTACATCCAGTTAGGGCTGTTTTCCCTTTTTAAGGGATAAAAGGACTTATTCAAGATTAAGAGGAAGGGGTATCTGGACACAGCATGCAAACAATCTAAGTCCACATTCTGGTTGCTGGAAACGTTTTCTCCTTGGTGTATGCCCTCTTTCCATCTCCCATCCCTCCAGAATGCCAGCCCACCCCACCTCTTTACAGAGCTCTCCTTGGTCTTGCCTTGTGCTAGATGTGCCCTTAGGACAGGGGCTGGCAAATCACCTTTGGCCTGCAACCTGTTTTTGAAAATAAAGTTTTATTGCAACAGTCACCACCACTTGTTTCGGTGTTATTGTCTATGGATACTTTCTTAATACACAGGGCTGAGCCTAAATACAGACTCTGTCTCTCTACGGAGAGTTCACACCCTCCTGCCGCATGTCACCGAGATGCCCTTCTCAACACCCAGGCCCTTCCTGAGAAATATTCTTCTGTCACATCGGTAAAGTACAATTCTTAGTACTGCATATGTTATCTTGAGGAATTATCTTTAAAAGTCTTATTAGGTTCATAGGATACAGTCCTTCAACAGCAAAGAATGAAAAACTCCCCCGTGAGCTGGTGAATGACGGGAATTGGAGGAGGATTTGCAAGGGGCCGACGCCTCTTTGAGAGGTGGCCAGGGCGGGGGGAAAAGTGGGCAATGGCTGGAGGCGTGTGCTTCTTTCTTACTGTGCTGACCTGTAATCACACGTGTGAAGCACTGAGTGCCCAGCAGGCACGCAGAGAGGTGCCACACCTGCCCATCCCCCAAGAAGGGAAAGTCAGAAGAAGACTCTGAAGGGCTGTTAGAGTAATAAACCAATACATGGGAATAGTTAGCACCAGCAGTTAGCCAAGAAATAGAAACGAACGATAACGAGATGCTAGATTTGTTAATTAAGTTAGGAAAAGTAATTCTTAGTCCATTCACACAGGCTAGGGTTCAAGGTCAGTGATCCTGGCAGAGGCAGTGCTCCAGGGCTGGGGCAGCACCCTCCATTCAGCAGCGTCTCAAGCGGGCCCACACTGGTGCCAACTCCAACCACCCCACAGGGGATAAATGTAACAACCCAAAATCACATTGAAAAAAAGTTTATTTAAAAAAGTCCTAGCAGCAAGAACAGTAACAAAACAAAAGGAGAGACTGACACACAAAACAGGAGGCTGTGTCCAAGGGGACTGCTCCGTCCTTCAATCGAGTTCTTTGTATCGAGCAAACATGACTCTTCGCACAGCGTCTCGGTAGGTCTCGTTGGACTGTCTCTTGCTGGTTCTTCCTGGAGCCCCCACCCCGGGCCCCCTCATCCGGCCTTCCGTCTGTAAAAAAAGGCAAACTATGAGGCGGGCTCTAGGAATTCAATTCGCTTCTGAACCAGGTCGGATCAGGACACAGGAGAACTTTTTAGGTGTTTAATAAACAAAGACATGCTGAAACCGGTTTGGCTCAGTGGACAGAGCATCGGTCCACTGAGGGGCAAAGTCCTTCCTGGGAAAACAGGACTAACTTCATGCTCCTCAAATTTCAGCCATCAGAGACATGGTGACATGCCCGGCCGGTGTGGCCCAGCGGTTGAGCATCGACTCATGAACCAGGAGGTCACCGGGTCACTGGTTTAATGCCTGGTCAGGGCATATGCTCTCCAGCAAGAAGTGCAGGAGGCAGCCATTTTTTTCTTGTGGATGTTTCTCTCTATCCCTCTCCCTTCCTCCTCTCTCTCACATTTCACTGCTAGCTCCCACGTTTTTACCAAATGATTCTTCAGCCTCAAACTCCCCAATTCGCTAAGGCCTCACCTGACTCTGTAAGAGTATGATGAGCCTCTTCTAACTTCTCTCTCCCGTTCCCACCACCCAGCACTCTGCCAAGGGCAAGCAGGCCCAGTCATAACCCCGTAACCAAGACCGAGGGCTCCTCAGCTCAGGTCCTTCGCCAGCAGCAGAGCGCCCAGGTCAAAGGCAGGGACACAGCTCTGGGCCACGCAGAGAGGAAGTTAAATGTAGTCCAGGTTCACGCCAGCCCAACAAGACAGAACCCGTTTCACCTCTTCGGCTGATGCTAATCCGGGGTGGCCATATCCGGGCCCCTTCCTCCAACCAGCAGCCTGCTGCACACAGCCTCCTTTGCTGCTGTTGTCCACATCCTCTTTAGCAGCAGGTCTCCGATCACTGCAACGGAAGCAGACATGCTCAGGTACCGTCACTTCCAACTGTTCGTTTGTGGGGATACAGAGACGACCAAGACCGACCCTGTTCACAGGGAAGGGCGCGAGACAATGCCAACAGCAGCTCTGGCACACCGAGCGGCCAGCGTGGGCGTGCACAGCAGCTGTGTGCTGAATACAGCACAGGAACACCGCCGGGAAGGGCAGCACCGAAAGTGAAGAAATCCCGAGAGGGGACTCTGACTGGGTGTGACCAACGGGGAGATGGTGAGCCAGAAGAAAGGTGCATGGGAGAACACTGCTGTCCCGGAGAGGGGTGGCAGGACTGGCAAACGGCTGCTCGCGCCAGACTGCGAGCACCCTCTGGACATCTCGCTACATCAGGCCTCTGGACTTCACTCCTCGGGCGAAGGCACCCCCTGAAAACCAGGCCTCCCTCCAGGCAATGCCACACCATCCAAGGCGAGCTTAGGAGCCTCCTGCACGCCAGGCCATGCTGTGGCAGGGGAGAGAAGGGACGAAGACTGCGAGCCGAGGGTGCGATTAAGGAGTCAGTTTGGAGGTGACGAGGAAGGGCCAGGCTTTATCAGGACGGTGACCACTGGCCCCAGTGGATGAGGAGGAAGACTGGGTCAGAGCAGGGAGACCACGGCGCAGTGCCATTACTACTCCGACAGGAACACAGCAAGCTCCCCAGCCCCGAAGTGTGGCTGTTCAGGGCGAGAAGCCCAGGGGTGTCCGAGGGGACGGGCCCAGGAGGTAAAGGAAACAGAACTGGTTCAGCTGGAGTCACAGGACTTGTTAGCCTGTTGTGATGGCTGTGGCTTTAGGTGCCCTAGACAGTCAGGTCAAGAGGGTACGCCCAGAGGGCAGAGTCCTGGACAATCATCACCCAGAAAGGGACGCGTGGGAAAGAAGATGGGGGGGAGAAGTGGTGTGGAGGGCAAGGGAATAGAGGAGGCCTCCTCCTCCTGGGGAACCTGCACCTTTGTCTTTGTCCAAGAGTTCCGACTGCAGAGTGACCCAGTGGGTCTCCCCCTCCCTGCCCTGTGTCACAATGAAGGTCCCTCCGAGAAGTCTGAGTGTGACATGCTTATCAGGCCCGTGGCTGATGTGGGAGAAAGGGTCCCAACCATGGCCAGGCCAGCGCTGCCAGCAAACACGGCCCCTGTGAAGCCAGGCGGTCAGAGGCGGGGCCGCTCCTGCTCCTGGGGTGACAGACCTGCTGCCTGAGCAGAAAGCAGCAGCCCCACTGGAGGAGGGGTGGTTTCACGTTGGGTCAAGAGCTCCCGGCTTACCTGTCAGTCTCTCTGGAGTATTTCATTCGTTTTCTTTCCGGAGAGTCAAAAGATTGAAGCTTTTCTCTTCGATCATTTCCTCTTTCTTTAAACTTTCCCTGTTGGGAAGCAGAACAGACCTGAGGGCAGAGAAGTGGGGAATCCTCATTTATTCCTGATTGTTTGTCTCATGTGAGGGGAGTTAACTGGGCCAGCGCTGGAAGCTCGGTCCTCCACACGCTGCGAGAGGAAGCCGTGGCTGCAGGCGCTGGGGAGGAACAGCCGCGCTCGCTCCAGCTTCTTCCCCCTCCGGGAGCAGCTCCAGCAGGCCCGCAGGCAGGTTCCGGCCATCATGAGACCGGCCCTTGGCTGGGGCAGCTCGAGGATGGCTAACCGTGTGGTCCAGTGGCTGGTCCATGTGGCTGTCACAGGAAGCTCCTCCCCCAGCAGCCCTGGCCAACATCCCTGCTCTGATTTCAGAGTGGGCAGGGAAGTGGAATGCTGTTTATCTGATCTACTCAGAAACCCTGAGCACCACCTTAAAATGTACCAACTCTACCACGAAGTGCCCCGTTTCAATGTCGGTGAGTTGGGAACTGTTCCATTGTCTTTTAGGGCCTCCTGGTTCTCTGTCTTCAGCCCAGCCCAGAACTCTGCACCAGAGAGCAGAGCCAAGGCCTAAGGTCCCAGCTTACCTCCCGCTCTCTCCTCTCCAGGTAGGCGAGCTCCTGCTCCGACTGCTTTATCTTCCGGTGGATTTCCAGGTTTTGCTGAGAAGAGAAGGCGTTCTGAAGCAGGTCTAGAACAAGGGTCCAGAAACGCCTCCCGGCCTTTCCCCGGAGCTGCTGCAGGACTGGGCTCCCCTCCTGACCAGTCCCTGAGGGGCCACGATACCCTGCCAGCACCCCTCCCTGACTGGGCTACAAGGCTGCCTGCCACACGGCTTAGTCCTGTGGGTGGCACAAGAGGGGACTTCACTCTACTTCTAAGATGTAAATACACAACTCTGGTCTGTATCTCTTTACCCAGGATACAAATGACGGGAGAGGGCCATGTGAGCACACAGGGAGGAAAACCAAATGCCCACATGCCCTGCCTACTCCCCAGCACCCAACACTGTTCTTTCCAAGCCCCCAGAGAAACACTAAGGGAAGCCACGGCCTTAGGGAGCAGACCCTGCTGTGAGCATCCCCTCCTCAGGCACCTGGGAGAGGAGGCAGGGGGGTCTGGGTGGCGCTCTCAGGAAAGGGAGCGTGCTGGCCTACCTTCTCCCGCCCCAGGCCAGTCCGTCTGTGGGTCTAGCAGAGAGCTAGCTTCTCTATCTTGACAACTCCCCTTTGTCCCTCAGCCATTTATTAAGTGTTTTCATTAGAAAGCTGAAATGTAAATGTCCGTCTGCCGTCGCAGAATTTGAAGACTGAAGGGACTTGGAGGAGGGGCGTTGCAGGGACTGTCAGAATCCCAGACACTTTGGGGAGCCTCCAGAGGCAGTGGAGAGATGTGCCGTTACCGAAAGTAGAGTTGCTTGGCTGCCAGCCACAGGAGGTACGGCTTGTGTGGAGAGCGAGGCTAAGCCACCCCTCACAGAGGGTGAGAAGGAGTCCCTCCACAGCGCCAGTCCACCTAGGGGCTGTGTCTGTCCAGAACCTGGCTCCTGGTCAGCACGTACAAACGGGAAGGCCGCAGAGGCAGATGGGTGTCAATGAACGCAGCATGGCTGCCGGCAGCCCCTCATTACGTGAAGAGATGGCAGAATGTGGCTCAGGGGAAGCTGCCCGGCCCAGCCAGACGCAACAGGGAAGCCTCCAGGTATCACTGCAGAGGGGGCCTGTCTGAGGTCCTGTTGCTAGGTAACCACAGAGCTAAGGTGAGAAGCCCAGTTCCATAGTCACTTCCTGTTCACGTACGTGGTGCCGTCCCAGCCCCGCTGCTTGCCCTGGGTCTGAAGTTTCCTAAAGGTGGCACACTTAATGAAAAAAGGGAGGAGCAACTTATCCCGGAAGGGGCCTGATTTAATCCTGGGAGCGAAGAGGGGGCAGCTGAGGAAGGGCGGCATACGCCTGTTCAGCCCCCAATGCTCGTGGATAGTAAGCGTTCCCATGTGAAAGGCCAGGGCCCGCCCCCATACCTTGTGCAGGTCTGAGAGCTGCTGGTGCTTGATCAGAACGTCTCTGTTGGGAAACTGCCTCCTGCAGAGCAGGCAGGCCAGCTTGTTCCAGTCCGTGAGCTTGTCTTCTTCACTCTCCTTCTTGCTCAGCTCCTCCTGCTGCGGGGGCAGTGCTGTGCGGGGCTGCGGCGGCGGGGGCTGCTCCTCCTCCTCCTCCTCCTCATAGTCGCTGTCTCCTCCATACTCACCCAGCAGGCCGATTAGGGGGTTAACCACCTTGGGCTGAGGAGAGGGCCAGGGATTAACACCAAACGGAACCTATATTCTGGGCCCATCTTTCTGGACATTCTGATCTGGTCTTCTCGTTTCTTCTTTCAGTTTGAATAGGGAGCTGGGTTCAGGATAGCCCACTGACCATACCGCTCATTTCCCAGATGGAGGCAACATGGCCGAGCCTGATGGTGGTCCTGCTCACTGAGATGGAGACAGAACCAGGATGCTAGCGACAGAAGAGCGAAGAGAAGAAAGAGGGAGGAGAGCGCAAGTAGAACACAGAAAGAGCCACGACCTTACAAGTTTCAGAGGAAGAACTGCAACCACCACCAAGTCACTGTAACCTGGAGAAAGGAGGGAGACTAAGACTGCAGCAGCCCCCAGGGACTAGGAGGTGGCCGAAAGCAGCGACAGACAGCCATCGGGTAGATTGGCTTCTGAGCAAGGGAACATGTGCCACAATGAACGGAATGAATAATGCGGAGCAGCAGGGCATTTACCGGTAGCTCACAGGAAACTTAGGTCAGGAGGTAAGGTCACTGGCCTATGATCAATCAAAAGTAAAAACTAAAGCAAGTTACTACTGTTATGGAGGTGGGGAAAGGATCATTCACTGGTTGATTCTTTTTATTTATTTTTTGTTTGTTCTTAAAATTTAATAAATCTTTATTGTTCAGATTATTACAATTGTTCCTCTTTTCCCCCTCCATCCGGTTTCCACCCCACTCTCTGCTCTCACCTCCCCCCGTCCTCATCCATAGATGTATGCTTCTTGTCCAGTCTCTTCCCGCACCCCGTGCCCCTTTCCCCTGAGAATTATCAGTCCACTCCCTTTCTCTGCCCCTGATTCTATTATATTCACCAGTTTATTCTGTTCAGATACTTTTTATTTTTAATATATATTTTTTATTGATCTCAGAAAAGATGGGAGAGGGAGAGAGAGAAACATCAATGATGAGAGAATCATTGATTGACTGCCTCCTGCACATTCCCTACCAGGGATTAAACCCACAACCTGGGCATGTACCCTGACCAGGAATCGAACCCTGTCCTCCTGGTTCATAGGCAGACCAGGCTCATTGGTTGGTTCTTGTATGTGCCCTAACTGGGGACAGAACCTGCACCTTGGCATACTGGACGATGCTCTAACCTACTGAGCTACCTAGCCAGGGGACGAGACTACCACACCGAGGCATCTAACAAACAAGTGCCCTGTTAGCCACTGTTCATTTGGGCCAGCAGCAGATGTAAAAATGACCAAACACCACTCCACACACTCTTAGGCAGCACAACAGACAGGAAACACCAGGCCAGAACAATGGGTTCCGTTGACCATTTAGAGGAAAAGAATGAACAAGACCAAGATTAGAACTTAAAAAGGGCCAGGCAGTCCCTGCTCCGGGGAATGGAGGGGGTGGGGGTGGGGGGAGAACACGACGGGACAGAAAACAGCCTCTACTTCCAGTTAAAGCTCTAGAGCAGGCAGTGTGCCCATGTACTTGCTGGGAGACCAGAGCTAAAGAACCAACGTCAAAGTGAGACTCCGTTCCCACAGAGCCAGCCCAGCCCGGCGCCCGCTCAGCCTCACCGGGGGAGGACTCTCCTCCTTCTTCACTGTGGGCGGCAGGGGTTTCTTAAAGACATCCTCTGGGGGCGCCGTCTCCTCACTGGTGTCTTCCTGGAACTGACAGAATCCACGGTAATTCTCATACAAGTCAGGTTAAGAGTTATGATTTCAAAATAAAACACACACACACATTTAGTATGTTATTTAGTGATCACTGTATGTCAGGAACTTAAGGGAATAATTTAAACGGAGAAATAAAATGCTAAGTGCTGTACGTTATGACAATGTAAGATCAGAAAGCAATGCCAAAATGACGAAGAAAATAAGGGTACACGTTTACTGTGAATTTCTACTAAGCAGGCGTGAAACTAATCATTAAAAATGGTATCCCCGCTACAACCACACTATGGAGCTGTATATTCAGAGGCAGCACTGAAGAGAGAAGGCAGTGAGCGAAACTGGAGCGGAGGAGCTGGGGTTTGAGCTGAGTCCCAAAAGAGAGAAAGGGACCCCGCCTGCTCTCTGGGCAACGCTCCCTCTCCGACCCAAACACCCTGTGCAGAGACCCCTGTGTTCCCATCTGTAGCTCTGGCTGGAGAGAGGGCAGGTCGCAGGTCCCTCACCCTCGGCCCGCTGCGGTCCTTCTTCTCCTTGCTGTCCCTTTTAGACGTCTCCTTCCTGCCGCCCGACTTGCCCTGGCTGGCTGGCGGCTTCTCCCGGCTCTCCTCCTCCTCGGGGGAGCCCGGGTCCTGGGGCACAAAGACTTCTTGCTGGAAGACAGGACAGGGAAGTCTGCAGGGTGTTTCACCCGCCCAGCGGTGCCAGGGCTTCTGGAGGAAAGAACAGTTCTCTCATCCTAAGTCTAAGCAGAGACACACCAGGTGTCCACTCCAGGCGTAGGACTCCGCCAGGAACCCACTGTCCCTTCTCCTTTGAGCAGCACTGCTCCGCCACGGCACTGCTGTCCACACAGGCAGTTCGTATAAAGGCCATCATCTGCAAATCCACTCAATAAATCAATCTCCTCGAGGGGAGACCTGGCCTTCTTAGGTCCCTGACAGAGCGAGCAAAGCCCAGCACTCACCTGGGTGGTGGGGTCATAGTAAGTCCCCGCCAAGGGGTCATAATAGTAGCCGGTTGCCGAGTCATAGATGTAGCAGTCCGATGATGCTAGAGGGAATACAACCGGCAGTGTCAGTCCCCGCCAACGACTGACCAACCTCGAGGCTGGCACCTGGACAGGAGCAGGACCTGTCGGTGGTGCTCTCTGAATGAGCACCCTCTTGCCAACTCTGTGACCACAGATCTGAACGCGCAGTCCAGCAAAAGCACACACGATAGAGACAAAGCAGAGGTCACTCACACTGCTGCCCTTGTCGATTTGAATCGGAAGACCAGTCAGAGTTTCGGCCACCTCCCCTCCTGTCTCGGAAGTATTTTTTGCCCTGCCGCAGAAAGGCAAGTGAGAAGGTGGAACGTCCATAGCCGTGAACCTTCAGTCACCTGGAGAGCTCGCAGCAGAGCGCTCACTCCCCAACTGCTGGCGCTTACCTGGTAGTAGTGGTCAGAATGGTCCCCAGAATCATTTCTGCAACAAAGAACACAACACGCCATGTGCCTGCCACCAAAGGTCCCCTGAGAAGTGCCCCACCCTACAGACCGGCCAAAGGGAAGGAGCCCCCAGCAAGCAGTTCTGCTGTGCAGACTCGTGAGGGGAGGAGCAGCGGGACTTCTTAGAGCCGCTGATGGAGCAAAACAGCAACTGAGCTGAAGGTGTAAGAGCCAGACATGTCCCTCCCTGTACGCGGCCACTCTGACGTAGCCATTGCAGTTACCCCGCGGGGCCACGATGAGGGAGGAGTAAGAGGAAGCCGAGCCCTCGGGGCTCTGGAGTGTGAACGGGGAGGGGAGAAGGGCAGGACGGCATTTTCCTAGCATTCTCAGGGGCAAGGGGGAAGAAGACTGTCCTGCACATCCAACAGGGCAGCGTCACTTGGACCCGAAGGAGCTAGGCAGCCCCAGAGGAAAGGACTGATGTACCGGGACTACAGGGCGGGACCCAGAGCCAGAACCCCAGCTCCAGGAAGAGAACCGAGCATCCAGAGGAAGGCCCCCCCCCGCCGCCCTACTCTGCCTCTCCCGCAGGAACAGGCGTTTCCTTCCAAACCGCTGCCGTACCTGCGTTTCCCAGTAGCCAGGTTGACAGCTACCATCTTCCCGTCGATGCTGAACGGGGGATCGAGGTTCTGCAGGATCTTCACTACACGAAGAGCTTCCTGGGGAGCAAACACACGTGTGAACCCCGAGAGGAAAGGCCTGTCCTCTGAAGGAGCCTGGCAAGGGTTTCCCTCTCAAAAGGAAACGTTCCTGGACCGCGTGCTCTGGTTGGAACTGACCGGAAGGGCCCCGCAGAAACAGACTCCTCGGGGAAAGAGGGGGGACTGCCCGGAGTGGCCTCGGTTTCTTTCTTTTCGAATCGGACAACACTGCCCTGTGACGCAGGCTTAGGGTTTGTCCAGAAGAGAAGGAAGAGAAGACAGCACAATCAGTTCAGATTTGTGATTTTGCTTTTTGTTTTTTATCAGCTTCTCATATAAATGTCAGAAATTCAAATCCTTTATTTTAGGCTGCAGCTGTCTCCACCGCAGATCCCGTTTACAAAGCCTCCTGTGGTCTCTGAGCACGAGATCTGTGCCGTACCAGTGAGTTTTATTACTAGCTGATGTCACGTCCATGGAAAAGGCCTCGCAGCTAAAAATTCAAGTCACAAGAACCTACAAAAGCAACTCTGAGGAGAGAGGGTGTCCTGTGACACCCGGTTGGGGAACACGGGGGGAGCAATGAGAGAACTCTCTGAACTCCTGAGAGCTAGCGCTCGCACTCTGCAGTGACAGCTCTGGTGGCTCTGTTCTAGCTGGACGCGGGGAGGCACAGACAAAGTGGACGGAACCGCTCGCGGCCTCCCAGTCCCACGGCAGCACTTCACCGGAATGACTCGAACCCAGGGAGAGCTCCCGCCCGCTGTCCCTAGGCCGCTGCGGGGACACTCACGGCGTGGGAGTCGAGGTCAATGAAGCCGTAGGTGTGGCCCATGGGGCCGGTTCTGTTCTTGATGATCCGGACGTTGGCAGTGGTCAGGTGGACGTAGGGCTCCAGCACTTCCACGATCACCTCAGGGGGCGTGGACCGGTAGATGCGCTTGAGCATGATGGCTGAACAGACCGTGGGGAAAGACACAGGTTACCTCTGGAGGCTGCAAGCCTGGCTGCCCTTCGTTTTTTTAACTGTGGATACTTCTTGCTCTAGCGAGGCTGCCTCTGTAATCAACGCTAGTCAGATAAATGCCCGGCCTCTGCTGCACCAGCACTTAGAAATCTGCAATGAGCCGAAACCGGTTTGGCTCAATGGATAGAGCGTCGGCTTGGGGACTGAAGGGTCCCGGGTTCGATTCCGGTCAAGGGCATGTACCTTGGTTGCAGGCACATCCCCAGTAGGGGGTGTGCAGGAGGCGGCTGATCGATGACTCTCTCTCATCGATGTTTCTAACTCTCTATCTCTCTCCCTTCCTCTCTGTACAAAATCAATAAAATATATTTTAAAAAAAATCTGCAGTGAGGCCTTGCTGCCTACGAACAGGAACTTGCTCCTGGAGGATGGAGGTCCCTTTGGCTGGAACTGCAGGCCCAGGAGAGCAGGCCCTACCATCAGGCCGAGCAGCTGTGCGAGGGGAGTAGTGGTCCCGCAGCACAGGCCGGCCGGCCCCCGCCTCGGGGTCACAATCTGGCACAAGCCCCGACAAAGCACTTACTTTTGCTCTCCCCATCCTGGCGTGTCTCCCCAGACCACGGATCCTTCTCTCGGTCTCTTCGGAAGCTGAGCCCTTCCCTGCGGGAGGGAGGCGGGTACCGATCTGCTTCTTTCTTTTGATGTCCCGAGCGTGGCTCTGGTCCTTCTTCCCGCTTCTTGGGCTCCTGTTCCTTGTCAGCGGACCTTGGGGGCTGGCTGGGTTGCTTTTCTGATGGCGGTGGGAGGGGCGTTTTCTGAAGCTGAGGGTACGTCACCAAGTCCTGCTTCACGTCTGTCACTAGAGGAACAGAAACAGAATCTTTGGCAGGTTTTGTCCAAAAGCACTGCTGCTCGGGCCCCTCCTCTCCGCCGTCAGGCGCTGGTCCCAGAGTGCTTTCACTGGTCTCAGGAGCGCCTGTACCAAGTGCCCTGGCAGATTGCACTCAGAGCTAATGAGCACAGGCAAGCTTACAGAAGGAACCTCCCAAGCATCAAAAACTTAATATGGGCCCAGCCAGTGTGGCTCAGCGGTTGAGCGTCAACCTGTGAGCCAGGAGGTCACGTTCAATTCCCGGTCAGGACACATGCTGCGGTTGTGGGCTCGTCCCCAGTGGGGACGTGCAGGAGGCAGCTGATCAATGACTTTCTCTTCTCATTGAAGTTTCAAATCTCTCCCCCCGCCCCGCCACTTCCTATCTGAAATCAATTTTAAAAAATTTAAATATTGAGTATTCTGTCACTTCCCAAACATTTATATACAAGTCCTTCATGAGACCTTGGACCTAACTATTATAATCAATGAAAAGAATAGATTTGGTGACAAAATTACTAAAATATGACTCTTGCTAGAAGTTTGGTAGAAACATATATCCCAAATGTGTGTCTAGGAGCCTCACTTCTGCTAGGGTTAGGACACAGGACAGCTGTCTCCAATTCTGTAAGACCACGGCCTCCTCTCCTCTGGCGAAGCTAGGAATACACCTACCTGCACATATGTTGTTTATACATAAAAAATTACAGCAGGCAAATATAAATGATTCATTACCAGGCTTCCTATAGGAGAATAATCTGTCCAGTTAATTATGGGCACATTTTTGCAATTAATCATTCTTAGAGGGTTCATAGGAAGTCATGCGACTCAAAGGAGACATTCTAGGGGCCACACAGAGATGGATGGCAGCGACGGCACCAGGTGAGCACCTGCGCTATGCTTACACAGACGGCTGTCTCGGCCCGGGGTTTTAGAAACCGTCATTCAGTTGTTAGAACAGACTGAGAAAAGCCATTCTGCCTTATCTGGTCACCTAAGCAGCTAACAGCCAGCTATGTGCTCACGTCCCCGCCGTGGGAATGTCTAGGGTGTGCCTTCCCGAGACTGTCACTGCGCCTGCGCCAGCCCCTCAGAGGGAGGACTCCGCTCAGGTCAGAGCCCACGATGCAGCTCTGCAGGCAGCCTCCGGCCCACCCGTGGGTGTGAGGCCGCACAGAAGCTGCCTGTGTCCTGCACGGGACTGTGTGATGGCCATGCCTGGCTTTCCTCAGGGGCCATGTCAGAAAGGGGCAGTGAGTCACTGCTGCAGGGCTGCTGCATGGGCGCCTTGGGAGCTGCTTAAAGGGGGTCCACCTAGAGCTTTTCTGGAAAAAGTTACTTTAAAGTCAAGTGCTGAGAGCTGATAGGTTATTCCTCTATAAAACAGCACACACCCTCAATCCTGATTACTTCCTCTTGTCTACTGTTTACTGTTACTTCAGCAAATGTTTTCCTGTCAAAAACCCTGCAAAGTTTACATCAAGTGCAAATGAGAAAAGACTAATGATAGCAAATGATTCTCAATAACTTCAGAGAAGCAGGGAAGGGGTCACAGTAGACTCTTTCCCAACCTAACATCCTCAGACGCGCCCCGAGCCCACCACCACCTTCTGGTCAGCTGCCCACTGAGCACCTCAGGCTGAGAGTGCAATGCCGCTCTCCCTGGAGGCCTCGGAGATCTCAGCCATCCACTAGGCCTCCTGCGGTGAGAAGTCACACTGCAGGTCCAACTTCTCAGGCGACTGCTCCGCAGCCAAGGAAGGGCAGACCGTCTTCTCAGTGCAAAGGTAAAACCCCGCCCCACCCGCTCACCTTCCCTCGGGCACTTGCAGACTGAGCAGGAAGGTCGGTGTCCAGCAGTGGGGGCCTTACACTGCAAGAGAAAGAAGTCCATCTGACTACAAATATTTTTAAAAACCAAACGCATACCCAACGTATGGGAATCACTTTTGGGCCTGGAACACATTAACTCAATTTACATGATTTCTAATGGAGAAATGATTCATTTCCAAACAAATGGCTCTCGAATAGTCTTCTGGACTAAATTACGTCATTCCACAGAGTGCTTCCCATGGCAGGCCCAGAGCTGAGGCCGCAGGCAGAAGCGGGAAATCAGACTGCTGGGGACTGTACCCTGGCCTCCAGTTCAATGGAAATGAGTGAAGAGCTTTGCCCTTGGCCATGCCCGCTGCCAGCCAGCGTTCCTAGAGACACGGAGGAGCTGCGGAGCCAGATCCTCACTCCTGAGGAAAGGAACTGCCGCACTTACCCGTTTGCAGTACCAACAATCCAGGCTGGGTACATACTCGAGGGTGACCTCTTTGTCATGGATCATCAGCGTTCCCTGTGGAGACAAAGACAGAAGCCATCGACATCAACCCTTAGAGAAGCGGAGAGACAGGAAGGCACAGACAGCCTGCCGGTCCCCAAGCGGGAACATCTTACACAGAGTGATCTTTCATCACCAGGAGCCCATGGCTGCTTTCAGCCACCACGTAGGCAGTGGCGGAGCAAGCCGAGCTCCCGGACAGGAATGCGAGGAGGAGGTCTTCGGCCTTGGCTCCTGCGGGCCGGGGCTGTGCCCGGGCAGGTGAGGCCCGTCTGCTCCTCCGGAGCCCCGGTGCGCACTGCCCTGTGCGCCAGCACCCACCCCCCCCTCCCAGCAGAGCTAGCTCACTACCCACAGCAAACTCTTCCTGTGCAGCCCGGAGCCCTCACTGTCCTCTTCCCGAGGCTAACTCCGAACTCCTTGGAGAGGGAGGGCGGGCTCTAACTCCGGGGCCTGGAAACTTCCTTCGGAAAACTGGCGGCATGGCAAAGCACCAGGAGAAAGGCACAACGCGGAAGACAGAGGAAGGAGGGAGGTGGCAGCTTCACAGAAGCTCACATCCTGACACCTGGAAACGGAGTGGCTGGTGGCAGTGGCCGCAGCATCACCCTGGCTTGGAGCCTACAGAGTGAGCCGCCATGAGAGCTGAGAACCAAGCACGGCAAATAAGCAATTTGGGAAAGTCTGGCACAGGAGGGGGGGCAGGGCTCAGCAAACCGCAGTAAACTGAGTCTGCAGGCTGATGCTCTAACCACTGAGCCAAACAGGCTAGGGCGGACCTCAGTTTCTTGCGTGGATCCATCCATCTGTCATATAATGATTTACCTCTCTGCTTTTCACACCAAAAGAATCAAGAAAATACACAGAGCCCTAACTGGTTTGGCTCAGTGGATAGAGCGTCGGCCTGGGGACTGAAGGGTCCCGGGTGCGATTCTGGTCAAGGGCATGTACCTTGGTTGCAGGCACATCCCCACTAGAGGGTGTGCAGGAGGCAGGTGATGGATGTTTCTCTCTCGTCAATGTTTCTAACTCTCGATCTCTCTCCCTTCCTCTCTGTAAAAAGATCAATAAATAAATTTTTAAAAAAGAGAGAAAATACATAGAATAAAATTACTGTCTTGTCAAAACCAAAGAACTGCCAGCCTACCCAGGCCCTAGAATCTGGTCTCTCGGCAATTGTCTGCTGGCTGAGTCTCAAGGCGGGGAGATGACGATGATAAACATTTGCTAACATTTATTAGGTGCTTACTCTGAGCCAGAAACTGATAAATTCGCTATAGTATTTAATTCCCGAAATGATCCATGCGGCAACATCATCTCCATCTCACAGACAAGGAAACATGCCAGAGAGGAAAGGCAACTGGGGAAAGGCTGGGTCACAGAGAAGGGACCCCTCCCCTAGTCCTCAACTCCTGCTCAGTATGAGGGGGAGGAGCCGGCCCAGGAGAGCGCTGCGGGCAGGGAGGTCAAGGGGTGGCACTGTATCCTTCCACCTGGAGGCAGTCTCTCCCATCATTTAAACCATGGATTCTGGGCCGGGCAGTGCGGCTCAGTGGTTGAGCGCTGTCCCACATATCAGGTTGTTGGTTTGGTTCAATTCCCAGTCAGGGCACATGCTCAGGTTGTGGCCCAATGGTGGGTATGCAGGAGGCAGCTGATTGATGTTTCTCTCTCCCCACCTCCTTTCCTCTCTCTAAAATAAAAAACAAAACAAAACACACTAAATTTGAATCCTGCCTCTACTCCATGACCTTCAGCAAGGTCCTTAACTTGTTTGCACTTAAGTTTCCTCATCAGTAAAGTAGAGATGACAGTATCTACTTCATAAGGTGGTTACGACAATTAAGAAAATTAGCATATGAATGAGCTTAGCAAGGGTTCAGACCCACTGTGCCAGAGCAGAGGGAGCCGCAGGGGAGACGGCAGGGTCAGCAGCCTCCCGCCTTGCTTGTCAGGGAGTGGCTCCCAGCTCCTCCCACCCGGGGAAGGTCACACCTCCACTGGGAAGGGTCGCCACAGGTCAGATCCTGCACCTTTATGGCAACTCAGTGTTAGCTGCCAATCGCTGGGCCAAATCTTAGCAACCAGGCTCCATCTCCTGGCTTTTATTGGCAGTACCTGCACAGAAGAGGGACTAATGCTGTGAACAAGAGTGATTGGCCCCAGCATCCCGGAAAACTGGAGGGGGTACCGCTGTCAGACTACGTCGTCCACCCGCCACGAAACGTGTGGGCTGCCATTGAACGGGCACCCTGGCTGCCATTGGAACGGGCACAATTGCAAATTCTGACCTCACCACCTGGCATCAGTGCTGCAGGGCTTTCTAAGGCAAGGAGCCAGCGTGCTGCCAGGAGCTGTGGGGGGCTGCTGTTGAAGGCAGGGACCCCGCAGAGCCCTCACTGACACAGCGACCCTGAGATTCCCGTCACCTTATGTATCCTAAAGGCAACGGTTCTTACCCTCAGGGTCCCTACCACTGAGGCAGCTAGAAACCGCTGCTACAGTGGGGAATGGCCTCCCCACCGCGCTATGTTAGTGAGAATACACTCAGCCTGAAGGAGAGCCATCGGTTCATCTCTGAGCCCCCTGCTGCTGCTGTTCGCAGGCAGCCGGACACCAAGCCCGGCCCGGCCGGAGACACAGGTCCCTGCCCTGCCCTCTTCAGGCTTCGCAGGGCAAAGACCCCCAGTGCCTCCTGAAGCAACTGTGGGGGTGGGATTAACAAACGGGGAGGATGGCATCATCCCTTTGTGCTGCCCACTTTTAACTGCCTATTATCTCCGTCTGCACACAATAGGATTTTTATTCATCACTTGAACCATTGGGTCATTTATTAAGCCACTGAAGTAAAGGCACCGGAGAGTCCATGAGTCTGATGAACCAGGTGTGGCTGCTGAAGAGGAACCCCCTTTCTTGGAAGTGTGAGATTAGGTTAAATTAGATTACAACCTGGTAAAATCCGACCAAGCCCAAAGCTCTCACCTGACAGTCACACACACGTGTTCCTACATCCGACTTAAGTGGTCTGAATGTGAAGCTTCAAAAAGCTAGAGATAGTCTGGCCAGTGTGGCTCAGTGGTTGAGCATCGACCTATGTACCAGGAGGTCACAGTTAGATTCCCACAGATTGATGTTTCTCCCTCTCCCTTCTTCTCTCTGAAGTCAATTATTAAAAAAAAAAAAAAGAAGAAGAAGAAGAAGAAGAAGGCTAAAAGATAATGCCCTCCTGAAGACCAAAGTCAGTCCTTCCTCTCCACTCAGGGACACTGTAGGGGAGCAATCTGGGTGTGAGGCTGCTGAATTCAACACCCACATTTCCATTTCCCTTAATTTTTTAAAAATTGATTCAGAGAGAAAGGGAGAGGGAGAAAGATAGAAATATCGATGATGAGAGAGAAACATTGATTGGCTGCCTCCTGCATGGATCGAGCCCATAACCCAGGCATGTGCCCTTGACCAGAATCGAACCCAGGACTCTTCAGTCTGCAGGTCAACACTCGGTCCACCGAGCCACACCAGCCGGGGCCCATTTCCTTTTCTGTTGCTGCTCTTGCAGCCTCTATAAGTCCATTTTGTGACTCAGCCTTGAGAAGGACTTGAGTGAGGAAAGTGAGACTCGCCTGTGCTTGTGCTGGCTATAACCAGCCACAGACTGTTAAGGAAGTGGGAGAACAAGAGAAATGGACACCACCTTTCTGGCCAGGAGCTTTGCCTCTTTGTTAAAGTCACAGGGAAACTTGGTACTTTGTACATGACGGACTGTCTCGTTGATGCATGGAGAGACAGGGTCAAAAAGCAAGGAAAACGCATGTGAGCCTGTGGATAAACCTCACACCGGGAAATGGGCAAGCCCTCTTTGCAGATCTGTGCTTCTTCCAAACACACGATGGGAGGATCGGCTTACTGGCGCCGAGAACTGTACTGTTTATCCCAGATAGTATCTTTATTTGCACAGCAATTACAATGTACAAAGCATTCTTCACAAATGTCAGCTCGCTCAAGCCAAAGTAGGACATACATGAAACCTGCTTCCACATGGAGAGTCTGGCTGGGGTCCCTGGAGCAGCCGGCCGACATCAGAGCTTGTTAGCAACACAGAGAGGCACAGCAGGTACTTTTTCCCCCGTTACTGCTTCTTGGTTTGATTCCGTTTTTATTTTTATTTTATTTTTAAATATATTTTATTGATTTTGTACAGAGAGGAAGGGAGAGAGATAAAGAGCCAGAAACATCGATGAGAGTCATCGATCAGTTGCCTCTTGCACACCCCCTACTGGGGATGTGCCCGCAACCAAGGTACATGCCCTTGACCGGAATCGAACCTGGGTCCCCTCAGTCCCAAACCGGTCTCGGCTTGATTCCGTTTTTAAACTTCCTGGAGTCAGCCTACTCATCACACTTGCCACACCAAAATGACTCGATAAAGACACACAGATAACTAAAGAGTTCACAAGCAATGGACCCACAGGAGTTAGAGACCTGCCTCTTGACAGCTCCCCCCCGCCCCCCAGCGGGCCTCAGGCGCTCGCACTCCTGCAGTTACTTAGGTGCAGTGCCTACGGGCCTGCTAGGAAGCAGCTGCTGCCAGAAGTTTCAACCATCGGGACGGAGAATAAAGAGGAACAAAACAGCAGGTAACGAACAGAAGTGTCATTTCTCTTAGTATAAAAGAGTAGTTTTAACATAAATCTTTTGCAAAACAACTAGGCGCATTCTTGTTGGTGCGGGATATGTTAGATTTCAAACATTTTGTCAAACTCGCTATTCCCAAAGGCCAAATCCAAACGGAGGCAGAACAGGGAGAGGAGAAGGAAGCTGAGGGAAGCACACAGAGGCTCTGTGACACCTGACCGCCGTCCCTCTGCTCACCTGGCCTCTCCCCGGCAGGCTCTGAGCTGCCCTGAGCGGCCAGGAGATGGGGCCCTGGCGGGGCCTCCCCTGGGAACAGACCCCACTTCGGGATTGAGTTAAGACGGACGGGCGGGAAGACCTTCCTGTCTGCTGCTTATCTTGAGATGTCTTTTCTTGTCCAGAAGAAAACACAACAAAAACATTTTCTAAAATCCTCCTCAACATCTTTCAGGGCCGAGCCGTTTCTGTCATCTCCTAAGGAACACCCAGCATCTGGGGAAGCCGTGCTGTGTGCTGCCCCGAGCCACCCAGCCACTCAACTGCCCGCGTCTGGCTCTCCCACAAACTCTGCTCCAGGACACAACACCCTCCGGACCAGGCCCTGGCGGACAGCGACGTGGATGTTTAAAGGCGTCCGGTGCTGAGGATAATCCCACCCACGCCGCCACCACTCTCTGCCAGTCTTGTGTGCCTTTAAAGGTAGGATGCCAGTTCCTCCAAAAATGTCTCTTGTCAAAATGCAATCGTATCAGTGATCTGTGGTCTGGAGATAACTGAGGCCCAGGCTTAGGAAGAAAACACTCGTCTGCCCAGGCTCCACCGGGCTCTCACACTTTAAGAGGCATGGGAGTCAAACACAGGCAAAACACACACACACACACAGACACACACGTGTAGGCAGGTAAGTAATGAAACAGCCAAAATCCCTCTCCTTTGAGAAAAGGAGGCTCGACCAGAGACTGTCAGGCAGGTGGGGACGCAGCACCCTTCACCTCAGACACTGCACTATAAAGAAATGACTGACAAGCTCCAGCTAGAATCACCAAACCACCGTGAACCACTGAAATGTAAGTAGTTTTTAAACTTTCAGTTTGTTAATTCTGCGTGTTTTATGTTTGTCATTATTATGTTTTAAATCCTTACCCAAGGACATGTTTCCATTGATTTTATAGAGAAAGGAAAGGAGGGAGAGAGATGAGAAGCAACTATGGGAGAAATAAACATTGATCAGTTGCTCCCCACGGTACCCTGAGCGGGAACTGGACCTACCACTACCCTTGGCGCATGGAACGGCGCTCCAACCCCGAGCCACCCGGCCAGCCCACTTCACATGTTTCAACAAACGCTCAAAAGGACCTCGGTCTAGTTAAGAGGTTCCTTGTTAACAATACATTTATTTCTCAACACAGAGCTGACCTAGGTCTCGGTGGAAATAGCTTACACTCGAACATACCTCACAGATAACTCTCAGGGTCCCTCAGAGCTCAGGTTTCTGGAACTGCCACTAATCTCACCCCCTCCTCTCTCAGTTGGTTTCAATCTCCGTAATGAAATGAAAGCACTCATGAAGTAGGAGACGGAAACACGACATGCTTGCTCTGCCTGAGGATTTTCTCAGTTATCCCCAAAGTAAGCGTGGGCTGTGCAGGGCAGAGGCTCCCACCCCGCTCATTTTCTGGGAGGGCTCTGCTCCAGCTAAGACGGATGTGGAAAATGCCAAGCTCCTATGCTGTGTGTGTTGACTACTGGAGCCAGCATCAGTTGAAAGAGATGAATCTACTGGCCCTTTCCCTACTGCCCCCCCAAGACCCTGAGCTCTCTCTAAAGGCAGCCTCTCCTGCCTCACTGCTTTCAACGTCCTTGCTCGGACATCCCAGAGAACCCTGCTGACATGCTTTCCACAGAGACAGCACCTGAAGAGATAAACAAAACACAGAGCCACCAGGTCTCTGAACTCACTGTCCAGCCACCGTTTCAGGGAGATAACCACCATTCTACTTTTTTCTTAGCAAAAGCCACAGACCCAACAGCACTGACAGAAGCTACCAGACAAGGAAGGTGAGAAAGGTCCATTGGACAGGAGGCTAGTCCCTCACCATTCAGGTCTTCCCATTCTCCCCTGCAAACACAGACGCCCCAAACTTCAGCCCCTCATACAGTAAACAGGCGGCGGCACTCACATTTGGGACCTGCTCAAGTGAACTCGGTTCAGACTGAGGAAGCAACGCTCGCTGAGCTGTGGGCTCAGGCAGCCCCTGCAGCAGACATGAATAGAGAACGAGTGATCTCAGCACAGCGCAGAAATCTCTGGTGA
Organism: Nyctalus aviator; assembly: GCA_036971965.1. NCBI lineage: Eukaryota > Metazoa > Chordata > Mammalia > Chiroptera > Vespertilionidae > Nyctalus > Nyctalus aviator. Next base: position 52,474,006 of record CM072934.1, read on the forward strand.
CCCCAAGAGTGTGGAGAAGACAAAGCCAAGGTCTCTGATGAAACCCTAGCTAGAGTTGCTGCCAAGTCTGAAGAGGCACAGCCCACAGGCATCGGGACCCTCCTCTGTGCCCTAAAATCTAACACACTAACCCTTCGATGCCTCTAAACATACCTCGGACCATCTAAAATAGTAAAAGGCATTTCTTAGCCCGGCCAGCATAGCTCAGTGATTGAGCTCTCAACCTATGAACCAGAGGTGATTTTTTTTCTTTATTATGGAGAGAAAAACAATCCCCAAGGGCTATGAAGATGGAAGATAGCATCAGCGATTCTGTCTCAGCATGGATGTATTCGTCTCTCTCCCTTCCCCTCTGAAACCAATTAAAAAAAAAAAAAAAAAAGGCATCCTTTATATTTGCTTGAAGGTTATCACAATAACCAATAACCAAAATAAGTGACCATATAATTAAAATTTTCTTATCTCTTTGTAAGAAAAACTGGGGGAAACACAGTAAGAAGGGAGAACTTCGAATAATGTTCGGAAGCACCTTGAGATCCGTTTTACAGAACAAACTCCATGTCCAGGTTTTCGGAGGTAATCCAACTTCCTGTCCTGTCCTGTGCCGCTGTGTCGGGCAGCGAGCCCATCTGAGGCTGCAGAGATAGTCCACACACTACAGCACACCGGGCTTCTCTCAGAAAGACTGAGGCAGTGCACACACTACAGCACACCGGGCTTCTCTCAGAAAGACCGAGGCAGTCCACACACTACAGCACACCGGGCTTCTCTCAGAAAGACTGAGGCAGTCCACACACTACAGCACACCGGGCTTCTCTCAGAAAGACTGAGGCAGTCCACACACTACAGCACACCGGGCTTCTCTCAGAAAGACTGAGGCAGTGCACACACTACAGCACACCGGGCTTCTCTCAGAAAGACTGAGGCAGTGCACACACTACAGCACACCGGGCTTCTCTCAGAAAGACTGAGGCAGTGCACACACTACAGCACACCGGGCTTCTCTCAGAAAGACCAAGGCAGGCCACACACTACAGCACACCGGGCTTCTCTCAGAAAGACTGAGGCAGTGCACACACTACAGCACACCGGGCTTCTCTCAGAAAGACTGAGGCAGTCCACACACTACAGCACACCGGGCTTCTCTCAGAAAGACTGAGGCAGTGCACACACTACAGCACACCGGGCTTCTCTCAGAAAGACCGAGGCAGTCCACACACTACAGCACACCGGGCTTCTCTCAGAAAGACTGAGGCAGTCCACACACTACAGCACACCGGGCTTCTCTCAGAAAGACTGAGGCAGTCCACACACTACAGCACACCGGGCTTCTCTCAGAAAGACCGAGGCAGTGCACACACTACAGCACACCGGGCTTCTCTCAGAAAGACTGAGGCAGTGCACACACTACAGCACACCGGGCTTCTCTCAGAAAGACCGAGGCAGTCCACACACTACAGCACACCGGGCTTCTCTCAGAAAGACCGAGGCAGTGCACACACTACAGCACACCGGGCTTCTCTCAGAAAGACCGAGGCAGTGCACACACTACAGCACACCGGGCTTCTCTCAGAAAGACTGAGGCAGTGCACACACTACAGCACACCGGGCTTCTCTCAGAAAGACTGAGGCAGTCCACACACTACAGCACACCGGGCTTCTCTCAGAAAGACTGAGGCAGTGCACACACTACAGCACACCGGGCTTCTCTCAGAAAGACTGAGGCAGTGCACACACTACAGCACACCGGGCTTCTCTCAGAAAGACCGAGGCAGTGCACACACTACAGCACACCGGGCTTCTCTCAGAAAGACCGAGGCAGTGCACACACTACAGCACACCGGGCTTCTCTCAGAAAGACCGAGGCAGTGCACACACTACAGCACACCGGGCTTCTCTCAGAAAGACCGAGGCAGTGCACACACTACAGCACACCGGGCTTCTCTCAGAAAGACTGAGGCAGTGCACTGAGGCTGTCTTCCTGTGGGAAGACTCAGACTTTCACAGGTCTTAAAGTGCCTTTCCCTTTCCCCCCGCCACTTCTCATCCCTCAAATCACTAGCCAGAACAGGATATGTGTTTTTTTAAAAAAAAGTTTATCATCAATTTAGGGAGAGTGAGATACATCGATATGAGAAACATCAATCGGCTGCCTCCTGCATGCCCTACACTGCCCGGGAATTGAACCAGTGATCTCTTGGTGCATGGGACGATGCTCAATCAACCGAGCCACACCAGCAGGCAGGATATGTATTCTTTATTCAACAACAAATATGTTTTCTCAGCTGGCTAGACATGGGGATATTTTATTTTTAATATTTTATTGATTTTTCAGAGATGAAGAGAGAGGGATAGTTAGAAACATCGATGAGAGAGAATCATCGACCAGCTGCCTCTTGCACACCCCCTACTGGGGATGTGCCCACAACAAGGTACATGCCCTTGCCCGGAATCGAACCCCGGACCTTTCAGTCCGCAGGCCAATGCTCTATCCACTGAGCCAAACCGGTCCGGCAAGATATGGGGATATTTTAAAGCATGAGGACAATAAACAAGCACACTTTTAAACAAAGAAGCACATATCTCTATCTGAAATTCGTATCAGGAAACACAGAATGGAACGAGTTCTTTAATATTGTCAGAAGCGAATGAAGAGAAACAAAGCGAGGGAGACGGTTTATGCTGGGAAGCCCACTGTGCGGACAGTTCACCAGCAGTTTAGGCAGAAAGTGCACCAGGAGCTGCATGGACCACAGACAAAGCTGCATGTGACCCGAGAGGAGAACATGATAAGCACATGTAAGGAAAGGGAGCGTCCAGAAATAAGATCCAGACATATTCTTGCTAAGATATACCTGGCAGAAATGTGGATGCTTTTATTCTTTCTGTACTTTTAAAAAATATATTTTTATTGATTTCAGGGAGGAAGGGAGAGGGAGGGAGAGCAAAACATCCATGAGAATCACTGATTGGCTGTCTCATCCACGCCCGTCTCATGCACGCCCCCTAGTGGGGATGGAGCCCACAACCCGGGCCTGTGCACTGATGTGGAATTGAACCATGATCTCCTGGTGCATAGGTCAATGCTCAACCATTGAGCCACACCAGCCAGGCAAGAGGTATTCTTAAAGGGAGGGCCAAGGCCAGTTTCATCCCTTCTTCTGTCCCACTGGTTGGCAAGTCAAAGTGATGGTGACACCAAGCAGCCCTCCGGGAAGTAAGGCAGAAGTCACATGCTGAGGACTGACAGGGCCTGAGCTCCTGATGTTCACGGCCCCCCTGTAAGAAAGCCTGCTGACTTAGTGCTCATTAGAGAGGAATGAGCTCATTTAAGCCACAATTCTCCTCAATGTTCTTCACTCCCAGCTGACTCTAAAGCTAACTGACACAGAAGACTCTCTGCAGGCCATTTTAATTCTGTTACCTTCCTGTAGCTCTCCCCTGTCTTCAAACGCAAGCCCCTTGGCAACCTACCTGCACTTTCACTACTTCCGGGGGTACGAGGACAAGAATCAGACGGGACGTTTGGGACAAACAAAACGTGGCCATCTCTGTCAGCAGAGTAGTATCCAGCATTACTACCTGCTACCGAAGGTTATACAAGTACTGGCTCCCCGGCATATGTCATCAGTTTGGCTCAAAGAAACTTACACAAATTTTTTTAAAAGCATAGAAGTGCCAGAATTTGAAAAGTAGTCGGCAAACTCATTAGTCAACAGAGCCGCAGTTTGCCGACCACTGACTTAGTGCATCCTATGCTGAGGTCCAGCTCTACCCGATTTGGGCAGCGAAGGGAAAAAACAAAGAACCAGTCCCTGTCCTCAGCCTGACTCTGCCTGGTGACAGCTGCTTGAATGGGCCTGATCTTTGCTAGTCATTTGCCCAGACACTTAGTCCAGCCCGCTATTTACTCGGGGCTCCCATACTACCTGGACAGGACAGAAGCAAAGTGATCCCGTACCTGATCTTGTGCCTGTGCACAGTTCCTGAGTCCTTCAGTTTAAAGGTGTAGGGTAAGGGGATTGTCTTTTCTCCATCCGACTCTGGAGCTGGACTCCAGAGCAATGCAGGGAGAGGGGGCTCCCGGTGCCCGGGAGGGGCGCCAGCTCAGAGACATGCTTTGTTTGTTCCCAGCAGGTGTCTAAGCTCAGAGGAAGCTCGTTAGGGCAGAGAACACTAGTTGGGGGGGGGGGGGGGCTCGCTCAGGAAAACGCGTCTTGTGGCTCCTGAGCGCCTGGGACACAGGGCTCTCCAGCGTCAGGGCCAGAGCAGAAACATTAGTGAATGTGCCACTGAAGGGCGGACTCAGAACCTGCAAGGGCGGGAAAGAAGAAAGTGAGCTGCTCGAGAGTCAACTCAAATCCTGGATGTGCTCAAAACCCAAACAACAGAGACTGAGCACGTCCAGGGCAGCGGTGTCCTGAGGTCCCTGGTGAAACATCCCCCCAGCTGAGGGAGAATTCAAACCGGCGATGTGAATGAATGCCCAAAGCAGAAGGGGAGTGCGGCCACCAGTCTGTCACATCCCACAGGGCTGCCAGCCTAGCCATTGCTGCCTGACACGTACTGGCACCAGGCCAGCCACGGCAGGTGCAATGCGATTGGTCGGGAGAAAGCACACACACATAGAAGTCTTTAGCATTTTCACTTTTAGATACTGACCCAAGACAACTGAAAACATGTTTCTGCACAAAAATGTGTACATGGATGTTCACAGCAGCATTATTCACAATAGCCCGAAGTGGAAACAATCCAAATGTCCATCATCTAGTTAATGAATAAAGAAAATGTGCTACATCCACACAATAGAATGTCCAACTATCAAAAGGAACAAAGTGCCGATTCATAGCATAACATGGATGAACTCTGAAAACTATGCTAAGTAAAAGAAACCAGCCGCAAACGTGTGTGTGACCCCATTTATATGAAACATCTCCGACAAATCTACAGACAGAAAGCAGATCAGGGGACATCTAGAGCATGAGTGGGAGAGTAGAGGGACGGGGTGTGACTGTTGTGTTTTAGGGGTGATGGAGAAGTTCAGGAATTAGTGGTGATGGTTGTACAATCTTGTGAACATATTAAAACTCACTAAATGACACACTTTGAAAGTGTGAATTTTATAACATAAGCATTACACAAACAATGAAAACTAGCACCCCAAAGCTTTCAGGACTGGACGGCTACTAGAACAAAGGAAGGCAGTCCTTTCTCTTCCCTCTCTGCCACGCCCTGGCCCACCTAACTGCCCGCCCTCCAGCCTCAGTGAGCGCTCTGCTCCAGCCTTTTCCCCTGCCACCACGTCCTACTGCACCCTGGTTCTTGCCCGAAGCTCTGGTCCCTGATGACAATGCACACTGAAAATGAGAGGACTCTAATCAGACGGGAACATCCACATCCCCAACAAAAAGGTGGTCAAAAAGCAATTAGTTGGATGTCTACATATTACACTTAATTTATTACACTTAATTTATTAATTTAATTAATCTTGTACATTTAAATTTACAATAACGTGGTCTTAATTATGACTGTCTCAATACACTGACAACACATAAACATGCGTAGTCCCTCTTATCTCTGGGGATACATTCCAACACCCCAGTGGATGCCTGAAACCATGTGCAGTGTTTCCAAACTTTTGACATACGTGTACCCCTTCTATAATTTTCGTAATGCTGAGTACCCCTCGTACTCATGAGAACATAGAATTAGGCGCAGCTAAGCACGGTGCAGCGCATATCCCCACCAAACTCCGGTGCAACGCGTACCCCCACCAGACTCTTCCCGCACCCCTGGGGGGTACGTGTACCACACTTTGGGAACACTGATGTAGAGTACTGAACCCACATGTATATATACAGACTTAACAGCTGATAATTCAATTGATGTCTTTCTTTTCAAGTTTAACCCACTAGAATTAATAATTACTCAAAGTGTGTATACATTTTTTGGCGGACACCCTGTATATTATGATTTTTCCTATATATACATTCTTATGATAAAGTTTCATTTATAAATTAGGCACAGTAAGGGATTAAAAAAATAATAAAATAGAATTAGAACAATCCTATATAATTAAAGCCTAATATGCAAATCAACTTAGCAGAATGACTGGTCACTATGATGCGCACTGACCACCAGGGAGCAGATACTCAACACAGGAGCTGCCCCCAGACCAGCCAAGGTGGGTGCCAGTGGGGAGCCCCTGATCACTCACCCTGCTGCCCGCCCCACAGAGGGAGGTGACCAGCATGGCGGTGGGGGGTGGGGCTGGCGAGTAGGCAGTACCAGGCCAGCCAAAGTGGGTGCCAGCAGGCCACCCCCCATTTGCCTCACAGATCGGCTCTGATTGCCAGTCAGACCTAGGGACCAAACCCGTGCACCAATTTCATGCACCGGGCCTCTAGTATACTATAATAAAAGTTATGTGAATGTGGCATTATTATCTATAATAATAAAAGCATAATATGCAAATTGACTGAACAATAGAACCACCCTCCGGATGACCACACTATGACACGTACTGGCACCAGGCCAGCCAAGGCAGGTGCAGTGCGATTGGTCAGGGGAACTCCATGATCGATTGCCCAGCAGAGAAAGGCCCAAGCCACCTGGCTGGTGGCCACAGAGGGAAACCAGGCCACCAGCCAGTGATGCTATGGCAGGTGTGTGGGGTCAGCCAGTGTTCGCCCTGCAGAGGGAGGCCCAGGCCAGCCACGTGATCACACCCCATGCCTGTCATCCATAGAGGGAGGTAACTGGTGGCAGGGGAGGGGGAGGCAGTGCTGCACAGACAGCAAGCAGTGGAAGCAGCAGTGGTGGGACCAGTTGCCGGAGCTGCGGGAAGGAAAGCCCCAATAGACAGACCCTGATCCCTGGCCAGGCCTAGGATCCTACCTGAGGGGTCCTGGATTGCGAGAGGGCACAAGCCAGGCTGAGGGAAACCAGCCCCCTACCCCCCCATGCACCGGGCCTCAGGTGTAAAGTAAGAGTCACTTGGACATGAGCACTTAGATACCACAACAGTTACCAAATGACTCATGGGCGCACCTACAGTGTGGGGATGCTAGACAAAAGAAGATTCACGAGCCAGGTGGGACAGACCAGAAAACATGAGATTCCACCACACTACACAGAACGGCACTGTTTAAACGTTATAAATTGTTTATTTCTGTTATTTTTCATTTAATATTTCTGGACCACAGGTTACTGGAATGAATGAAAGCAAAACCACCTATAAGGGAAACTACTATAATATGGGGATTGGTAGCTACTGAATGACTGCATGCAGGTGATAACCAGTGAAAGTTTAAACACCTTGGCGAAGGCTGAAGACACACAAAATCCAACAAGTCCACTCATGGGTATATATCAACAGAAGGAGTATACCTATTCATTCAGTGCAATAACAATTTTGAAATAGCCCCAAATGGGAAAAACAAAACAAGACATTTCCTTTAGAGTAGAACTAATGAATGCATCGTGATACCTGTATCTGTGTACAGTTAAATGAACACATCCTAGTTATACCCTAGGTGGTTCTATTATTTCAAAAATAATACTAAGCATAAATGTCAAGTAGGAGAATGCATCCTGTGTGACCCCATATACATAAGACTCAAAGGCAATTCAAAAAACTAGGTTAGCCCTACTTGGTTTTGTTCAGTGGTTAGAGCTTCAGTCCTTGGACTGAACGGTCCTGGGTTTGATTCCTAGTCAAGGGCACATACCTTGCCCCTGTAAGGGCATGTGCAGGAGGCATCCAATTGATATGCCTCTCTCACATCCACGTTTCTCTCTCTCTCTGTCTCTCCCATCACTTTCACTCACTCTAGAAAAGTTAATGGAAAAAATATCCTCTGGAGAGGATTAACAGAACAAGAAAGCCCAAAGGACTGCAGGTTTAGAACTAGGAGAGTGACTGCTTCTGGGATGGTGGGAAGGGTGAAGACCAAGAGACGCAGGACGGGCTTCTGCATCGGGAGCAGAGTTCTGTTTATTTAACCTGATGGTGGTAGAGCCCTCGTGAGTGGGATTAGTGCCCTAACTGACAAGCGAGATGACCTTGCTAAATGCCCAGTGGTTGGGGAGGGGAGGGGAGGAGAGGGTGTCAGCATTGTCTCCCTTCTCCCTCCCTCCACCGTTAAGAACCACTGTCTTACAGAACGCATTAGCAGTGGCGTTTGCTCCCCTTCCCTATGGCTGCTGGTGTTTTTTGGTCTCACGCTGACTAGCACACAGCCTCTCTTTGTGTAGCAGGCATCCAAAGGACAGCTCTCTCATGGGGAAACACAACTGCTGTTTTTTTGAAAAGCCAGGCTAAAACCTCAGTGCCCAGGAGAGGGAGTTTGATTCTGACCCTCCTTCCCATCCCCAACCTCAGCCCTTGTCTAGCAGGGGACTCTCCTGGAAGCACTGACAAGATAGCTTACGTCCCATCACCTCCAAAGCATCCCTCCACCCACTAGCAGAGCTCCTCACCATGTGATAGAAATAATTAATAATACACCGGGACCGGTTTGGCTCAATGGATAGAGCGTCGGCTTGGGGACTGAAAGGTCCCGGGTTCGATTCCGGTCAAGGGCATGTACCTTGGTTGCGGGCATATCCCCAGTAGGGGGTGTGCAAGAGGCAGCTAATCGATGACTCTCTCTCATCGATGACTCTCTCTCATCGATGTTTCTAACTCTCTATCTCTCTCCCTTCCTCTCTGTATAAAATCAATAAAATATATTAAAAAAAAATTAATAATCCAGGTAAGATTATCCATGATTTTCAGTCATATGATAATATATATATGTTTGTTTTTTTTAATTAACCCTCACCTGACAGTATTTTTCTACTGATCTTTAGAGATAGTGAAAGGAGGGGGAGAGACAGAATAAGAGAAGCATTGATTGGTTGCCTCCTGTACATGTCTGGACCAGGGCTGGGGATTGTTTGCAACTGAGGCATGTGTCCTTGATCGGAATCGAACCCAGGACTCTTCAGTCTGCAGGTTGACATGCCGGAAACCAATCTTTGTCTAAGAGAAAGAGGCTGGTCAACCTTGAAGCTCTGAAAGGTCAGAGCCAACCACACCCTACCTAATTGAGACAATAGTAACTGAAGCAACTTCCCCATCTTGTAATCATGTAAATCCTTACTGATATGATAATCCGCTTATTACCAGCCTAAGGGCTATGGGGGTTTCCCAAAGCTGCTTAAGGGTAATGGGTGTATCCCATAGCAGCCCCAATAAAAGGGATAGCGAGGCCAGAGCCTAGAGAGTCTTCCCACTAGAGGTTGACTCCCGCCTGGCCCCCCATTTGTCCCAAATTAACTCTTTTCTAGTCTCTCTTCATTTTAGTGTGTGGCCTCCTCCAGAAACCGGACCGAGTGGGCCCTAATCACACGGGTTGTGTTAAGGGTTCCCACACCGACACTCTATCCACTGAGACTAACCGGCTAGGGCCCATCAATACCCTTAATAAGAAATATGTACAGGCAGTCCTCAGGTTACGTCAGACTCAACGTACGTTGTCTCTTGATTATGTTGCTATCTCCCATTTGTTAAAAAAAGAAAAGAAAAAAAGGTTCTGTCATTTTAATGTATGTACATATGTGCTTTATGTTTATTATTTATTTACCACAAGTAAAGGCCAGGAATTATTATCTTTTATTTTTCTTTTTCCTGTTTCACTTCATTACTGCTGTGTGTGTGCTCCATGTGAGTGACATAGGTGCTGATGTAGGTGGGTTCCGACTTAGGGCAAAAATCACCTTACACCGTGCCATAGGAATGGATCTCCGACGTAACCCGAGAACCTTCTGTACATATTATACGTATACATTTTATTATATATAATACTAGAGGAACAGTGCACGAATTCATGCACCAGTGGGGTCCCTTGGCCTGGCCTGCAGGATTGGGCCAAAACCAGCTCTCTGACATCCCCTGAGATGCGGGATTGCAAGAAGGTGCAGGCCACACTGAGGGACCCCACCAGCGCATGATCGGGGCTGGGGAGGGACAGAGGAGGTTGGCCAGCCAGGGAGGGACCACAGGAGGGCTCTAGGGCATGTCCTGCCTGTCTCACTCAGTTCTGATCAGCCAGACCCCAGCAGTAAGCTAACCTACTGGTCAGAGCGTCTGCCCCCTGGTGGTCAGAGCACATCATTGAGAGTTGAGCAACCTTAGCATATCATTAGCATATTATGCTTTGATTGGTTTAACAGATGATCGGACACTTAGCATATTAGGCTTTTATTATATTGGATTTATCTAGCTCATATAAAATGAGCGAGAGGCTATAATGACAATGTTACTGGTAGGAACAGGTCCTCATCAACCCCAGTTACTGGTGAAGGTAGATTTCTTTCTTTTTCCTTTTTCTTTTTTTAAATATATTTTTGATTTTTTTTACAGAGAGGAAGGGAGAGGGAGAGTTAGAAACATACATGAATGAGAGAGAAACATCGATCAGCTGCTTCCTGCCCACCCCCTGCTGGGGATGTGCTCACAACCAAGGTATATGCCCTTGACAGGAATTGAACCTGGGACCCTTCAGTCCACAGGCCGATGCTCTATCCACTGAACCATACCAGTTAGGGCAGATTTCTTAAGATATGCCAAGAAAAATACTCTGAGATTAGCACAGGAGGCTGAGGTATTGTAGAAAACTTTATTTCTGTGGAATTACACCCCTGGGCTTTAAAGGTCCCATTTCCCCTTGTCCCACCAGGAGGAAGTGTAGATAGAGCTAGAGGCAAAGCCAGTGTCCAGAGTTTCCTTTCCATGTTGGAGTGAAGCCCGGTCTAGCTCAGCTTGTGTTCCCGACTGCATTCCATCAGTCCGTGGTATGTGGGGTCAGCATGACCACACGGCTATGGAGGGAGCACAGGCAGTAGCAAAGCCAAAGAACCAGAGCCAAGAGAGGGAGCGCCGTGCTTTGGGGGATTATGCATCCCCAAATTGTGGCGATTTGCATGGCCTTTCTCACGCTGGCCAGTGCATGGCTCCCCAGGCTGGACTGTACGCAAGCACCTCCCTATGCGCTCCAAGCTCACCGTGCACACACCCACCTGCCCTTGTTGGGCCCCTCCCCCAGGGACCTGCAGAGACGCATGGCTGGTGGCTCCCTGGGGAGTGTGAATGCAGCTTCCTGGTGAAGCGGCCCAAATGACATGTCTATAAAGTCTGCCTTCTCTCTGCTCCTTTTCTATTAACTAGCTAATTACAGCAGTATCAGCAACACCCGAACACGGCTCTGGAGAATAAGACCCTTTATTATATTATAAACTGCAAGTTCAGCGCAGATGGAGATGCCTAGCAACATTCAAAGCCACCTGTAGCCCAAGAAAATGTGGTGATAAAAGAACTATCGGAGCCCTAACCGGTTTGGCTCAGTGGACAGACTGAAGGATCTCGGGTTCGATGCTGGCCAAGGGCATGTATCTTGGTTGCAGACACATACCTAGTGGGGGGGGCTGCAGGAGGCAGATGATCCATGTTTCTTTCTCAACAATGTTTCTAACTCTCTCTCTCTCTCCCTTCCTCTCTGAAACACACACACACACAAACAATAAAATAAATCCTTAAAAAAGGAACTACTGGAAACAAGGCCCTCCAGCGCAGAAGTGCTGGAATGGCACGGTCCGCGCCCTCACATGCCTGGGCGCCTGGGCAGGCCTCCCACAGGTGCTGCGGGAGCGGCTCCCCAGCCTGCTTCCCTTTTAGTCGATGGACACCCAGTGCCATGAGGGGCAGCGGGCAGCAGCGCCATGGGAATCAGCTGCCACCCACGCAGTGCCACTGCTGTTCAGGCATCTGATTCCCACGAGGTGGCTAAGCTGCCACGGAAAGGGGGCCAGCCAAGCGGAGGCCACTGTCCTGGAGTCACTTTTACTCCTGAGCTGGTGCTCGCACTGTACCAAGCCCTTCACACACGTTACAGAGGCCAGCTCGCCACTGCTCTGAGGCGGGCACAATGATCACCCCTCTATTTGACAGACAAGGAGACAGACTCAGAAGTTACAAAGAGCCAGGAAGTGATGAAGCTGGAGACCTTACTGTCTGGAGGTATACAAAGCCATAAACCAAAGTTATAACCGAGATAACAACCTGAACTGTGCCTTCCTATAACCTCTGAGCTAGTTAACTTAGAATTACACGTATTCTGCCTGTTTCCTTAGTAACTGTACATAATCAAGTTCCAAAAAAACCCACAAAGACTGAAAATCAGTACTTTGCACTTCAACTCACAGGAATGAACCATAACATATCTGGCAAAAAAATTAAAAACCTCATCATAGGAGACACCTTGGAAGTTCCTCTTAACACACTGGACGTTCCAAATGATGTCTTTATTTTTCAAATTCAAGAAAATTTAACTGGATCCATTTCAGAGCGCCTTACAATTACAGGAGGAAGTCTGAGACTGGCAAAGCCAGGGGCTGGTCATCAGAGCTTAGTTTTAAAGCCACAGGCTGGGTTTCCGGTGTGCCCTGACCGCACTCACAGGAGCTCTGTCACGGAGACATGCTCCTCATCAGGCCGCCTCTGAGGACCTGACGGTGCTTGTACTGCTGACAGGCGTCCTCCACACCGCTAGGCGTAAGCTTCCCAGTGATCTCTTTCACCACAAGGACAGTCCCACCTTTCCTTCCCATACCTTCAGAAACACCCTGACATCCTGATCTTCTCAAAACCCCAAACTCTCTGAACTTATTGACACAAAATGTTCGTGTGTTCCAGCCTTTGCTCCCACGCCAGAGGCCAGCATCTCTCAGAATTTTCATGTCACGTGGTAACAGCATCCTTTTCCTGGCACTTCATGAAGTCAGCTGATTATATCATACAGCCAAGTTATCTCTGGCTACAAAAGGCCACAGATGCTAAGAAAACAGTGAAAATCCCAGGAAAATTAACTTCTTCCAAAGCTATCTTTTATAGGAGAATTTTAGTGAATATTTGTCTGAATATGAACAGGCAGCAAACATCACACCTGCAAATTTGAGAAAATAAAATGCTAATTCCTACAGAACGAAGACAATGGTTTGAGAGAGCAAGGCCTCAGAACTGGGCAGCCACTGGAAGGGATGGACTCTAACACAAGGCTTCCAGCCCCACAGTCCCCGCCTGCAATGGCACACCCAGCGAGGGGCCCTCCACCTCCAGGGCCCGCGACAACAGAGGCCAAGGAGAGAGGACACTGCAAGGCGCTGCCTGACCGTGCTGGCTGGCTTCCACCTCTCCCTAGCCAGAGAAGGTGAAGGCCCGAGGCCACATCCCCGCCCCGACAGACAGCTTGGCTAAGTGATGCCCCGATGACCCCACCTGTGCTGCTGCAGAGTCCGCTGCAGCTGATGCCTCTGTGAAGGCACTCGGAGAGGGCTAGAGGGTCCTTGGTTAACACGGTGAACCACCTCATTAAGGCCTGTACAAACCCGCCTACTGGACAAAGCAAGCTGGCAGACCTATAAATGTCAGTCAGAGACAAAAAAAAAATAACTTCACATCAACAAAGAGTTCTAAAAAACTCAATCCAGCCCAGCTGGTGCGGCTTGGTGGTTGAGCTTACAACCTCTGAACCAGGTCACCAACTGGATTCCGGGTCAGGGCACATGCCAGGGATGCAGGCTTGATCCCCAGTAGGGGACGTGCGGAAGGCAGCCCATCGATGTTTCTCTCACCAGTCTATCTCTATATCCCTCTCTTCCCCCCTCTCTAAAAACAAACAAACAAACAAAAAAACAAACATTTTAAACAAAAAAAACAAACTCGGTCTAAAGCATTTCACTGGAACCTCCTCGGAAGCATACAAACTCTACTCAGAGGTGCCCAACAGTGTCTCAGACTGCGCCCATGGGTCCCTCCGTAAATCCCGAGGGAGAAGGGCTGAGCGACAGACACTCGTCTCCCACGAGTCCTGATTTATGCACCTGACGGAGAAAGGACCCAGCCTCCCATTCTTATACTTCACAGGAGATTCTCAATGACTGTGTTCTTGGGAGCTTGACCCACCCATTTCCTTAAAGAATATCCAGGTACGAACATTTATTTTCCTAGAATTATGACTGGAGATTATGTGACACAAGGGGGAGAGGAGGAGATGTCTAGTTCCAAAAGCTCACTCGGTACAGGAGCTATGTGAAACGTTCTGTACGTTTTCACCAAGAGTCACTCCTCAACGCAATGTCCCCTCAAGCAGCGGCCCCACCGCCCGCCCGTCTCAGGCCTTCCAGAAGCCCTCCCGGCATCCTCTCAGCGCGTGCTCAGCATCTGCCCAGCACTCAGCACTGCCCTATTCCTGTGTCTACTTGCGTATGTACCCAGTTTGTCATGCTTCCTGCAGCATCTCCACCATCCAGAAAGGTGGGCCTGGCACCCAGCAGGCATCAACAGCCTCAGCTCATCCGCCCCGGAGCCCTGAGGCACTGATGGCACCGGGAACGGGGGGTGAGGAGACAACCCAGCTGGGAGGGAAGTAACCCCGGAGCAGAGCCTACGCTCACTCCTCTTCAGTGCTCTATGCACATTTCCCCGAAGACCCGTCTCAAAAATGCTCCATAAAAACGAACTGGCACATGCCACGCTGCGGTCAAGACTATTAAAGAATGCTGACTGGACGGCGAAGGGTATGCCGCTCAGCAAGAGGGAGCTGCTGTGTGCAGTGCTGGCTGGAAGCTCAGTCCTGTGACCGGGGGAAGAACTATCTAGGAGATGGAGTCGAATGGATGTGGTGATGTCTCGTTAAGGAGTAACTCCAAAGAAACTGAAAATGGTATCAGAATAAATCTGGAGTTGAGAGCACCTTTAGGGGACCCATGAGAACCACATAATCTCGGTCTCTTTGCTTAGTCAGAGATGCTAAGGCCCCAGAAGACAGAGCTGTCCTCCTTTCACTCCCGCAGGGAGCTGGACAGAACCCTAAGCATCAAAGTATCTACTGTCCCCTGGCAGGAGTGGCTCAGTTGGCTAAACGTGGTCCTGTGCAGTGAGAGGTCCCTGGTCTGATTCAGGTCAGGTCACATGCTGGGGTTGCTGTGCTGGATCTCCGTAGGGGGCATGCAGGAGGCAGCCGAGTGATGTTTCTCTCTTTCTTCCCTCTCTAAAAATCGGTAAGAACATGTTTAAAAAAAAAAAAAAAAGTTTACCTGTCAAAACACTGCTTCACACCTGGGAGAACCGGGCCTGCTCCTGCTTTGTTCTGCTCTCTGTCCCGTTCCCTGGGCAAGGCTCACGCGGCAGGGACTGGAGTCCCCAGTGCTCAGACTGGGGGTGTGGGTGAGAGGGAGATGCTGTGTGTATAAATGAGCATTTTCTCGGGTGTGGCTCTAATGGAAGACCTAAGGATAAACACTTTTTAGAGAAGACAGCCCCACTTCCATTTGGCACTACTCTCTAGGGCTGGCCACCGTAGATTTTGGTAGGGATGGAGGAAGAAGTAGTTAAGGCTCAGCACTGCTTTACGTTTTGAGAGCAAAGGTTAAAGAGCTCTAATACAAAGCAGCACCTCGCTAGGAGGAATGGGAGAAAGTACAAAAGTGATGGCATCTGCCTCAGCTCCCCACTTATGTTTCCAGCACTTGCTCAGTGCGGTGGCAAAGACTTAAAGACTATGCACTGACCAGAACAAGATGACCATGAAGTAAATGGATGTTCTCGAATCAGGACCGACTGTCAGGATGAAATCAGCCATAAGGATCAGATTAGGACTCTGTTCTCTCCCAATACCGGAAGGAAGCAGTTTCTGACACATGGTTAGTATCTGTTCAATGACTGATTCAACGATGGACACGGGACAGTCAGTCAATAAGAACTTTGTCGAGGGAGTACGGTCCTAATCCAGTCATTCTCTGAGGATCCAGCAATATTCTATCACTACCTAACCACGGAGATGGGCAGGTCAATTCCCTTCTAATGAGTGCTTCTCCAAAGGATGGAGAGCTTGCCACGTCCAGAAGGAAGGTGGCCGAAGAGGGAGAAGGTTCGGTGTGTGAGCAGCTGGTGGGACAAAGCTGACGAAAGGGCCGGGGGCCGCCCAAAGGGGCCGCTCCAGAGCACACCGTCTTCTCCAGCAGAGCATCTGAGGCTCTGGGAGCGCCGCCCTCAGCCCGGCAGGGACGGGCAGTGGGTGCCTAAAACCAAACTGTATCGCTATGCTTCTTTCTCCCACTGTACAGTAAGACACCACAAAAGACAGCACACAAAAACTTTCCCCAAGGAAACACCAAGACAAGAAGGATTCTATCCATTTCCCAATTCTGCCCCAAACTACCAGGCAGGGTTTAATAACAGACTCAGATAAGAGTCTAGGTGGCAAGCTGAATACATCTGGGTGTCTCAAACCTAAGGGAAGTACAGATTCAGAGTCACCAGTTTTGACTATATGCAGCCAAAACCTTGAGTACAAAACTCCAATTTGCAGGGAGCAACGATTAGTGCAACCCACACGAATAAGCCCCGACTCTCCGCCCCGACGGCCCTACCAGGAAGGTACACGAGTGCCTCAGCCGCTCCCGTCAGCGGTCTGCACCCCAGGTCTGGACAGAGCGCTGCCCGAAGGCCTGTGCGGGCGGTTCCTGGAGATCACCGACACCGAGGACCAGTCTTTGTATCGGACCCACCTCAGTCACCGTCCACGGGAGGAAGCGCTCCAGACCTGTCACCCCCACCTACTGTCTCTGACGTATAGTCCAGCTACACCTGGGCTTCGGGTTTTAAAGGCACTCTGGCCCTCTAATTCTCCCAGAGGACCTTCCCGACCTCTGTAAGTTTCGCCTCCTAATTGCTTTTTGGTGCATGTGGTATGCTGCAAATGTGAACTTCTGGCTCCTTTCCAAAGTGTAATCACTTGAAACCCTCCCTCCCCAAACATAAAAATATATCCTTCCAGCATCATTTGACCGAAGTATAAAGCAACCTGGTTGGCCTCCATGCATCCGATGGCATCTTCCAAGAGTGAAAATTCCACGCAGACATAGCCATAGTCGTAACCTGGGGACAGCATTTAAATACAGACGGGAGTGGTGTTAGTGCCTTGCAAAAACAAAAACAACACTTCAATCCCGTTTCTGAACCCCTTAAACACAAGCCCTCCCAACTGCCCCCCTCCCCTATACTAGGCAAAGCTGCTGCTCCAAACAGAAAAAAGTACTGAAGAAAAGTTGGATGTTTCTGGACAGTCATTCCAAAGATGACTTTTCCTATGAACCAAGATGTCTGGGCTCCATAGCACTGAAGCTCCAGAGGGGCATCCCACAGAAAGGGGACCCGAAACATTTAACCACAGGCTGAATCTTCTGGGGAAAAAGTCAACAAGAATAGGAAAGTATTTGAGAAAAAAAAAGCACCCCAAGAGAGAAAGTAGAAGCAATTATCCCAAAGCTATGCTAATAGTCACCACTTTTCAAGCAGAAACCGCCTTCAAAGACAGAAGTGCTGACAGACTGAGGCAACTATCTGTTTGGATACCACGGGGCTTCTGGCTGGCCGGGGCAGACCATTTCAGGCCTCCTCTTTTTTTCTCGTTTCACCTCAAGTCATAAACCAGCTAAATCTTTACAAAAGGAAGAAGTGTAAAAGCATACATAAGTACAAAGAGCTGGGTCCAAAATCGTGCTTATGCACAAAGATGTGCGGTGGGCAGGCTGGGGAGAGACAGCTGTGGTTAGCAATCAATACACACGAAGAACTGTACGTACCATCAGTTATAACACTCCCTTCACCTTGCTCCTGATCAAGTGCCATCTGCCGCTCTCGTGACCCATGAGACCGCATTCATGGGATTTACAGGCTGCTGACCTCTAACCCCAACCAGCCTGGGACTCCCCGCGCTGCCAGCCTCTGACCATACAACGCACTGTGAGTGCTCCACAGGGGCGCCCACGCTCCCTCCCCGGCCTCACAGGACAGCGAGGCCACCGTCAGGAGGGCACTGGACAAACGAGCAGCAAGAAAAGATACAGTTTGTTCCGATGAGATACAACTCAGGGAAAGAAAAACAACACAAAACCCAGGGCAGTTTTGAGTACAAAGTATATATAATAGGATATTGGTGTGTTTTTTTGTTTTGTTTTGTTTTATAATAGCATATTGTTATTGATTCAAGACATCAAGGGCCAGGGTGGTCAATCAGGGAAAAAGGAGACATATATAATACTTTAAACAAAACAAACAAACAAAAAAGACATCAACAGCCAAAAATCAAATCAAATCATATTAAATTCATTAAAATAAAGAAAACAGACCTACAGTTTTAAAAAACATAACTTAAAAACAGACCAAAGTTGGTAAAATGGACTGGATTCCTTGTCGTGTGGGATGAATATCCTGAAATGTTTTATGATAGTGGCTTAAGATCTGTTGAATACTCCAGGTTCATTAAGAAAAGTTACGACGGTATAAGTTGATTCTTGCTTTGAATTTTAGGAAATGACCAGGAAGAATAAGAGAAAGCTGCTAGAAATCTCAGATTTTCTACCCGATTTCAAAGTTTTGACCATTACTCCTACAACCTCCACTTAAACTTACCACAAAATCAGCCTCCTCTGACTTGTAACTATTGGGAGAAATGAAACTACTTTAGAGAAAAGGTGTGAGAGTATCTGTCTATATCCTATTAGCAAAGGAAATTGTTTTGTTAATTTCTTTCAATGGAATGGATTCTCTTGATCAAACTCAGTGCACATCTCATATATAAAACGTTCTGCATGTGTAAAGGGCTGAATGTTGTTGGGAAACATTGTAGAATAGCAGGAGCAACTAAGGTACTGTTTATCACCAAACTAGAGCCCAGTGCATGGATTCGGGGTCTCTGAGGGGGTCTCAGATTGCAAGAGGGCACAGGCCAGGCCGAGGGGCCCCAGGGATGCATGATCGGGGTCAAGGAGGGCTCCAGAGCATAGCTGGTCCACCTCGGCCAGTCCCCATCCACTGGACTTCAGCAGCAAGCTAACCTACCAATTGGGTGCATCTGCCCCTTGGTGGTCAATGCGCGTCACAGCGACTGGTCGAACGGTCGGTCAGACACTTAATATTAGGCATTTATTATATAGGATATCTACTGAAAAAACTCAAATGCATGTTTACAGTCAGAAAGGGATAAGGGATAGCCACGGAATGAGCAGAGGTACCCTCAAGTATGTGATGGCTGCTACATAACACACCAAGAAAGAGTGCAGGAGTGTGGGAAGCAACTCACAGCTGCCGAAATGAAACAGGAACTAACACCAAACTTGCAAAAGCCTTCAGCTTCCTTCCTATGCTTACAGAAATAAATACTGTGGCCCAAAGAAGCATACAGAATCTGTAGATAGAGAGAATGACAGAGAGACAGAGAGAGAGAGAGAGAGAGAGAGAGAGAGATGGAGGGAGGACACACTCATGACAACATCCATACTTCGCGAAAGAACAGACTTTGGCAGTACGTCACTGGGAAGAAAAAGATATGGTCCACAGGAGACATGAAGAGCATCTGATAGCATCTTTTCCATCAACCCTGCAATATGGTATGCTAACAATGTACTTTAGATTTAATGTTAATTCACAAGCTCAACGCTCTGCTCCATTTCTCCTGCCCACAGCTTTAGCTATCAAACAAGAACAGAAGTTTAAAGTTTAATTATAATGCCTAAAACTTAAAAAATAATAAGTTTAAAAAGTACACATCTTGACCCTAGGCATTTCTGTTGTTGTTTGGATATCACCAAGGCTATTTCCCATTGATTTTCAGAAGAGTGGACGGGAGGGGAGAACATTGATGTGAGACACATCGATTGGTTGCCTCCCGCACGAACGTGACCAGGGCCTCGGATTAAGCCTACAACCGAGGTACGTGCCCTTGACCAGAATCGAACCTGGGACCCTTCAGTCCACGGCTGATGCTCTATCCACTGAGCTAAGCCGGCCAGGGTGATCCCAGGCATTTTGTGTGTCCAACTCATGGTTGTAGCCTAAGGATTTTCAGTTTTAACAAAGCAATGATGATACCAAGTTACATCTACTTTACAAACATTAACTGCATCCTCACAGACTACCTACCCTAGGAGGCAAATGCTACCAACCTCATTTACCCATGGGAAGCAGGCAAAGAAGAACGATTTGCTTAAATTCACCCAGACTTCAAACCCAGGCAGCCCAGATTCAAACTGATGCTATAAACCGCACACTGCATGGCCTCTCACCCTTTGACACCGATAGAAGTAATTTGAATCCAAATTCTCCATCGCCCATTTACAGAAAGGGTCCCACATGCTCGAGCACAGGTAAGACCGTGTCTATAGTTAAGAATCTGTAGTTAAGAGTGTAGTTAAGTGTCTATAGTTAAGAATCTGTAGAATCTAAGTCTATAGTTAAGAATTTGTAGCACAACAAATTATTCTTACTGTGAAATGTCAATGGCAGAACCATTGGGAGTGGGCTTGAGTATGCAAATTAGAAAGCAATCATTCACAGGTTGACTTACACTGCCTATCAAAGTTCTCCTGAAAAGACAAAACCCAAAGTCTTATTATAGAGATGGCTATAAAAAGTACAGCCCTAGCCAGTTTGGGTCAGTGGATAGAGCATCGGCCCATGGACTGAAGGGTCCCAGGTTCGATTCTGGTCTAGGGTACATACCTCAGTTGCAGGCTCAATCAGAAGCTCTGGTTGGGGCACGTGCAGAAGCAACCAATCAATGTGTCTCTCTCACATCGATGTTCCTCCCCCTCCCATCCACTCTCTCTCAAAATCAATGGAATAACACCCTCAGGTGAGGATTAAAAAACAAAACAAAACAACAAAAATTTCAATATGGTAAAACACTTGACATAGGATACTTAATATATTTTAAAAGCTTTAAAAATGAGGACAGCTATATAAAATAAGCATAGGAAAAAGGACGAGAAAGAAGTCATATCTAACTCGGAGGACAGAGACAGAAGTCAGCCCACGAGACGAAACCATGCCTTATCAAAATCATACTCCAACAGCCCCAGGCGGAGAACATACCACCTCTCCCACAGGGTAGGTCCACCATGCTGGCCTTCCTCCCGCACTGCGACAGGCTGCTCCATCGGGTGACACCAGATGAAGAGGCTGGCTTGCATATTTAAGGGCCATGATGTGTGAAAAATATGTGACTTGAAATAGCAGCAGCACAGCCAGCACCGTGAATGCTCACACTCAGAGAAACTGGGAAACAGACCATCCGAAGCCCCAGCCAAGCCACAGCCCGCCTCCCATGCTCACTTCCCGGGAGGGAAAGGGAGTGGAGGATGGAGGAGGGGTGAGCAGGCACAGGTGAAGACACAGGAATCTAAAAATGACATAGGCAACACAACTGTACACAAAAATAATTACAGTGGCTGGACTGTTACACTGAGATATTTAAGATTTTATAATCCACAGGAAGAGTTTTAGTAGACACAGAAGGTATTCATTCCACCCAGAGACCTAACATTCCACGTGGGACCATCAAGATGATAACTAAAAAAATTAAAGAAAAGATGGCAAACTCCATGTTCATGGTCCCACAGACAGATTTGTTCTTACCCAGAGGAACAAAAGGTCTCTTTCATTTCCTTTTCCTCCCTGCATCATCTGCTGGGCTGATGGGCCTTAGTGCTTATTTCCATGACTATTAAAAAGCACATCTTTCTCCATTTTCTAACCTGAAACCATCAATTTCTCATAGAAATTCGAATGCTTTTTTTTGCAGCTGAGAATGAGAACAAGGCACAGGGCGAACACTAAAAAGGTAAAATTCAGCTCGTCTCTTCATCAACCATGTGGTTCCCAAATAGAGTATCTGAGAAAATCTAACCAGGTGCTTCAGGGGGAACAAGGTACAGAAAACGAAGCCCTGATAAGTAACATCCAACTTCAGAATCAGCTTAGTCTCTGCCCCCAAAAAGCTGACTTGGTGATGCTGACAGATATGGCCGCCTCATTCCAGTGCGTTAGTCCACACCAAGCAATTATACAGCCATGTTTATTTAGGCAAATGAGATGAGCAGCCCTATCCGCAAACTGATCTAGAAAGACCCAACTAACATAGAGAAGTGTGGTTGAATTTCACATTAGGAGTACTTACTGGCTGGGAAAGCCCAGAATATAAATACCAAACAAAAATGTAAAAAAGAATCAGGATATTAAAGGACACAGGCAGCCGAAACCGGTTTGGCTCAGTGGATAGAGCATCAGGGTGTGGACTCAAAGTCCCAGATTCATTCCAACCAAGAGCACATGCTCGGGTTGCGGGCTCAGTCCCCAGTAGGGAGCGTGCAGGAGACAGCCAAGCAATGATTCTTTCTCATCATTGACGTTTCTCACTCTTCCTTTCCCTTCCTCTTTGAAATCAATAAAAATATATTTTAAGCCGAAACCGGTTTGGCTCAATGGAGAGTGTCAGCTTGGGGACTGAAAGGTCATGTACCTTCGATTCCGGTCAAGGGCATGTACCTTGGTTGCGGGCATATCCCCAGTAGGGGGTGTGCAAGAGGCAGCTGATAGATGACTCTCATCGATGTTTCTAACTATCTCTCTCCCTTCCTCTCTGTACAAAATCAATAAAATATATTAATATATATATATTTTAAAATATGCATTTGGTCTTTATTCTAGTTTCTTGCCGCAGAGTTCCTAAAACTCTTGGAATTTCCTGAGCGATAAGGGTGTATGACTGTCCTTTATTCTAATGAGGTGACTCTGGATGGAGAGTTCCAGGATGGAGACTGGTCATCAGAGAGACCAAGTCCTGATTAGAAGCTTGGAACTTTCAACCTCACCCCCAACTCCAGGGAGGAAAAGGGGTATAGACCGAGTCAATAATTAATGGCCAATGAGTTAATCAATAATACTTACATAATGGAACATCCATAAAAGATGGCATTTGGAAAGCTTCCAGGCTGGTTTACAAATCCACATTCCAGGATACTTGCAGACTTATGAACCTATATATCTCTTCACTTGGTCGTTTATAATAAACTGTTAGTTTTCCTGAATCTTGTGAGCCATTCTAACAAATTCTCAAACCTGAAGGGGGGGATGTGAGACCCTCCAGCAAAAGTGTGGGTATCTCACCCTAACCGGTGTGGCTCAGTGGATAGAGCTGTTGGCCTGTGGACTGAAGGGTCCCAGGTTAGATTCCAGTCAAGGACATGTACCTTGGTTGCAGGCACATCCCCAGTGGGGAGTGTGTAAGAGGCAGCTGATCAATGTTTCTAACTCTCTATCCCTCTCCCTTCCTGTCTGTAAAAATCAATAAAAAATATATTTAAAAAGAAGTGTGGGCATCTCGGTGCTGATGTGCGGGACGGGTGCCTGAAATGAGGGCAGTCTCACAGGACTGAGCCCGCAGACCCCGGGGTCTGACGCTGACTCTGGAGGCGCCAGGACTGAACTGAATTACAGGATGACCACTTGTTGCCAGAATTCGTTGGTGTCAGAAGCAAAAAAATCCCTCCCAGTAGGAGGTGTGCAGGAGGCAGCTGATTCTCTCTCATTGATGTTTCTAACTCTCTACCCCTCTCCCTTTCTCTCTGTAAAACATCACTAAAATATATTTTTAAAAAGTAAATGAATAAAATACAGGACTATTTTCCATTAAAGTTTCCCCCAAAAAGGTCCATTTCATCAGATATGCTTGTACATTTGTATAAGCAAGTGAGCACTTCCTAGGGTTTGATATTAGTCCAAAAGCTAAAATTAAATTTTTCATTTTCTAACAAATATAGAATTTTAAATTATCTATAATGATATGAACAACAAAATAGAAAACTACTCCTTCAATATAACATTACTGAACTTGAGTGTGACAGTACCATTTTGGGGAAATTTTCTTCATAGGTTCTACTCATCCAATGTTTTATTTGCAGTTTGCACATATGCATCTCAATATTTAGACAAATATTATTTAACCACCAATTCATACATAATCTAATTGCTGCCAAGAATTTTTATAGCATGGAGTGTGATAGAAGACAGCATGACTAATATCTTCTTGATTTGGAGGCAAGCAAAGGTGGGGAATCATTCAGTTTGCGCACAAATCCAGTTGGTAGGTTACTGGGAGAAACCTAATGAAGCTTATACTATGCAATGATTTTTCTACCCTGTCTTCATCATTCGAGAACATCTGATTCATTTTTTTAAAAATTGAGTTTTAGCCGAGACTGGTTTGGCTCAATGGATAGAGCGTCGGCTTGGGGAGTCAAGGGTCCCGGGTTCGATTCCTGTCGAGGGCATGTGCCTTGGTTGCGGGCATATCCCCGGTGGGGGGTGTGCAGGAGGCAGCTGATCGGTGGCTCTCTCTCATCGATGTTTCTGGCTCTCTGTCTCTCTCCCTTCCTCTCTGTACAGGATCAATAAAATATATTAAAAAAAATAAAATTAAAATTAAAAAAAAATAAAAAAATTGAGTTTTAGAGAGGGAGAGACAGAGAAACATTAATTAGTTGTCTCCCATATGCATCCTGACTGGGGATAGAACCCGTAACCTTGGAATGTGCCCTGAGCAGGGATCGAACCTGCGACCCTTCAGTGCACAGGATGACGCTCCAACCCACGGAGCCACCCGGCCAGGGCTGGCCCTGTGCTCTCGGAGCCGTTATCTCCACCCTCCTCAGCAGAGCTCTGAAGCGCCAGCCCCGCCCCAGCCTCCGGGCTGTGGAGTTTCTAAGGGCGGACACGCGCAGTACATGCAGCTTCTGTGCTCCGCGGCCTTCATGTCCGTGTGAACAGCCTCTGGGGCGTGTCCTCCCCTCGGCGTGCTGCCTGTGAGACTCGCCCTGCTGTGAGGTGCGTGAGGAGCTTCTTCATTAGCTGTGGGGAGTGTGGCATTGCATGCATGTGCAAGAGTATGTCCCGTCACCAAAAGGCATTTCACTCCTGATACTTTCCCCAGGAACATAAGCATGTAACTCACGGTAATTACAACAAAAGGGGTTATAATATATTTGAAAATGACAAAAGAAAAACTCAAATATACGCAGCATATGTAGGTTCACAATCCCTTATATGCAACTCCAGAATCTAAAAATTCCTTAAGTATCGAGTTTTTGGTAGATTTTCAGTCAGGTCATTGGAGACAAGCCCAGACCTCCGCACTGTCTCTTTGCGGGCTCTTCTAAGCCCTCCTCAGCAGCGCAGCATACACTTTGCTGCAGAAATATTATGCCTATTGCACACCCCACAGGGAATGTGATTCATACATGATCCATACATCACAGTGCCTTTCCACAGTCAGGAGAACTTGGGCCCTCATCGGAACGCGCAGATTTCGGATCAGAGAGCGGGCCTGTGCTCACACAGCTCTGAAGGAGACAACCCTCCCCAGATGCTCCTGGAGTCAGTGACGAGTGTGCTGCAGACTGGCTCCCCATTACGTCAGCTGAGGGTGACCCCCACCCCACACCCCTCTCCTGAGCAGCAGCAATCCCGCGCAGCCTGAGGAAAGTGACTGCCTTTATGGAATCACCTTTTCTGCTGACACTCACACAAGCTCTTTAGAAGTAAACGTTAAGTTCTCTACACCTGATGGTCCTAAGCGCATGCCTTCCACGCGCACTGGGCACCCCTCAGGGGCGGGCAGGACGGCCCAGGCACACGGGCTCCTGCCGTTCCGGAGCCAACGCTCCAGGGGGGGAGGAAGACACACAAAACCTCTGGGAGAAGTATCGGGGCTGGGCCCTCTGACAACAAACCAGGGTAAAATGAAAACGATGGGGTTCAGGTTGGGACGGTGAGGCAAGGCCCCTGCGAAGTGAGATTAAACCCAAAGGCAAGCGAGGGCCAGAGGGAAGCAGTGCAAGGCCTGGCGGGGAGAAGCCTGTGCTGTCCCAGCTGGGGAGCCGGCTGGCCAGAGCGGAGGCCGGCGAGGCCAGCTCCCGCGGGACAGAGCTGGGAATGTCTTCCAAGGGAGGAGCAGGCCAGCAGAGAAGGGTGGGGCTGGTGAAACGTGCTCTACCTGCTGCTTTCCAAAGGCCCCTCCACTTGCCACACAGAGATGTAATGCGGACAACATGGGATGTAATCTAATCCTTTCATTAAAAAAAGAAATAATATCTACCGTGTTTCCCCGAAAATAAGACATCCTCCGAAAATAAGACCTAGCGCATGGAAAGATAAGACATCCCATGAAAATAAGACCTGGCGCAACTTTGGGAGAAAAAATTAATATAAGACACTGTCTTATTTTCGGAGAAACAGAGTACCTACTACATTATCACTTCATATCATAAAATGCCCAGAAAGGACTGCAGCTCCTGAAAGGTGTCCTGAGTGATTTCCATGCGTGTCAACGCCTTTGGTCAGCTCATATGAGTGTAATAGCTCCCACAGCCAGCACGTTTAAGAACTTCCTTTGTGGACACTATACAATAGTATGTCTTACTCTGCTAACAAATCTGACAATATAAAGAGAAAATCAGTAATTACTAAAGAAATGAAGAGTTTAAATTGCTGTTATTTAAACACCAAGATATCTCTACTTTCCTGCAATAGCATGGATGGAACTGGTGAGCATTATGCTAAGTGAAATAAGCCAATCGGAGAAAGGTAAGTATCACATGATCTCACTCATATATGGATACAATGATCAACATAAACTGATGAACAAAATTAGATCCAGAAATGGGGAGAGGGGGCCGTTAGATATTAACTAAAGGACTTGTCTGCATGCACATTAGCATAACCACCGGGCACAGACACTGGGGCAGTGGGGGCTTGCCCTGGGGTGGGAGGGGGAGTCACTGGGGGGGAAAGGAGACATGAAAAACTTTAAATGAAAATATTTTTTTAAAAAGATATCTCTACTTTCCTAAATATGCCAATACCTAATGAAAGCAGTTCATAAACCAAGATCAAAGCCGAGGTTATTGCCCCATTGCAGTTAAAAAGCAACTGCAGCCTATAAACTCCACTTTAATTCCCAAAGATAACAGTAAGCCAAGAACGTGTGTACGACATGTGCAAAACAAACAAGTCATAGGTGATGTATGCAAGAGCAGAAGAACTCTTGGTCATGCTTCCACAATTCAGAGTTGCTTTTAAAACAAAGAAATGATTAGCTTTCTGAGAAATAATGCTTCTGAGTTTGTTCTCAAATTACAGAAAAGGTATTTCTGGACTTAATGTAAATTTACTTCAGCACCTGACTATTTCAAGCAGAAAAAATTATTTTTGTGTATAGTTTCCCTCTGCAGAACCAATCTGAAGCAGCAGCTACCTTATTAAAGCAAAAATTTTATTCCATGGTAAACTGTTTAAAAGTAAACTATATCCTCAAAAATATGGCATGCTCTTACTTGAAGACTTCCTTCACTTGGATTACTGAAATCTAAATACTGTGAAAAGATTAATGCTCTACTTTCTTCAATGTAAAATTCTGCAAATTAGATCACTTAAATATTACCTTATTTTTAAGCCATTTCATATTATGTAGTCCTAAAAATAGTGGTCAATACTTTAAGTGTTTGACACTTCCCTTTTGACAATTACGTACTAATAAGCATGTGCGGTGGGGTGTGTGTGGGGCCGGGGGGAGATTCGCGTAGGAGAGGCCTGGGGGGAGGTTAATGGAGGGTGAAAAAGGAGACATATGTACTACTATTTATAATACTTCAAACAATAAAATAAAAATAAAAAAGGATTTGAAGGAACTGAGGAAACTGGGTACACTCAAATATTAGGAGGATATTCTGAAGAGTTTAATCTGTAGTTAAGACCACAGAACAGAGGTCAAAGACAAAGTTCTTCTGGATCTATTGATGGATTTCAACAAACTAGTGACTGCAGGACTCTTCTCAAAGCGAGACTGAAAAATCCAGAAACCACTAATTTGTACAATTTCTCTGGAAAGTTGTAATTCCGTGCTGAAGCAATGAAACGTAACCTTTTACATATAGTAAGTTTATTAAATCCTACTCGGCTCCACAGTAAACACCCCCGGCATGAAGAACAAACAGCAGCCTGAGGAGCTGGCTGGGATGGATTCAGGGAGGAACACTGCAGCATGCCCTTTCCATCTCCCAGGCGCCCGAATGGGGCGGATCCTCAGCATGCGGACAAAGCACCCACCAGGAATCCCAGGAAGACTAACGCTGGCTGCTATTCGGAGGCGCCAACAGGAGGCTCCCAGAAATGCTAACTGTGGTTCGGAAACGTTTTTGAGTTGCACACACTGCAGAGACCTGACAGACCCTTCCTGACCCAGGCCACATGCACCACCAGAAACTCACCTGTGTTATACCCCTTCAGCTGCAAGTCCTTCACAGGCCTGTCATCGGGAGTCCGAAAGGCGTTAAGAATCTGCAAGAACATAGGATTTGCAATGAGGATACAAATCGTAATCAAATACTGAAGATTATATTTTCCATCCTGGTTTTTACTCGACATAATTGAAAACTTATGATTACTTTATAAATGCACTTTGGCATTCAAAAACCATTGAATGAGTCTAACATAATTACTCAAAAATCCCCCAATATACATTTAGTGGCCACATTATTATGATCTCTGAACGCATAATAAACTGGCCACTGTGTGTGTGTGTGTGTGTGTGTGTGTGAACGCACACACACACACATTTCCTCAGAGATGGCCTTCTAACTACCTGATCTAAAACAGTCCTTCCCCATGACTCTCTAAAGCTTTAGTTTTCTTCAGAGCACTTATCACTGCCTGAAGTTATCTACCTTTTGCTTACTTTTTTATTAACCTCAGAGGCAGTAACTTTATAATATTCACTGCTGTTTCACTCAGTGCCTAGCATACAGAATTGCTTACTATCTGAAGTGAGTGGATTAAGAGTACCGACTCAGCCGAAACTGGTTTGGCTCAGTGGATAGAGCGTCCGTCTGCGAACTGAAGGGTCCCAGGTTCGATTCCGATCAAGGGCATGTACCTTGGTTGCGGGCACATCCCCAGTGGGGGGTGTGCAAGAGGCAGCTGATAGGTGATTCTCTCTCATCGATGTTTCTAACTCTATCCCTCTCTCTCCCTCTCTGTAAAAAAATCAATAAAATAAAATAAAAATAAAAAATAAAAAAGAGTACCAACTCATAGTATGCTATCATGTTTAAATGAACAAATGCTGTGAGCATCACACAACCCCTGGCACAGAATGAACACTAAACATTGGCTCTTACAATGGTTATCAGGCCTGTGGACTGTGATCATTTGCCTTAATATTTTTTACAACTCTCACCTCACTGAGTATGTGCATGGCTGGTGAAATCTGAATGAGCTCTGTGATGGTACCAGTGCCAATGTCCTGGGTTAGTGTGTACTACTAATACAAGATGTGAACACTGCCAGGAGCTGGGTGAAGAATACCCAAGGATTCCCTGTATATTTTTTTGCACCTTCCTGTGAATCTGTAATTTTTCAAAATACAGTTTAAAAAACATGTTTTAACTGACAAAAAAAGCAAAAGAAACAATTAAAAGAAAAGACTCTTACCTCTTCTGTTGTGGCATTTTCAGGCACCCCATTTAATCGAATAAGCTTGCTTGCTTTCTCCTCACTTGGGCCAGTCCTATAGTCTTGATCCTTGAACCCAGAATAAAAAGTAATTCAGAAATGAATATATGTTAGTACAAAATAAAACCGAACATAAAATACTGGTACTCAGAACCAAAAATCAAATCACTGCATCACATGAAGCTGTAAAGAAGATAATTTTTTCTGTGTGCCAAAATCTGATCTCAGATCATTAGAATACACCTGTCCTAACATCAAGGAGCCTTGAAAGCGTAAAGCAGAATGTTAAGAGAAACAATATTGAACAGGACTTTATAATCAGAAAAAACATACAAAACATTCTCAAGACTATAATTTTCTTTTCTTGAATGAGAACACAGAAAAACAATTTAAGCCAGATCTATAAACAAATACCAGAACAAAGTAAAAAAGTGTCATCTGAACTACTCAGTTCAGAGAAATCTGCATTTTCCATATTCACAAAAATCACAGTTCCAACTGATCTTTCTTTATTTCAAAGTTTTTATCAAGAATTTAACTTTTGAGCCGAGATCGGATTGGCTCAGTGGATAGAGCGTCGGCTTGGGGACTGAAGGGTCCCGGGTTCGATTCCGGTCAAGGGCATGTACCTTGGTTGCGGGCGCATCCCCAGTAGGGGGTGTGCAAGAGGCAGCTGATCGATGACTCTCTCTCATCGATGTTTCTAACTATCTCTCTCCCTTCCTCTCTGTACGGGATCAATAAAATATATTTAAAAAAAAAAAAAAAAGAATTTAACTTTTGAGCCGAAACCGGTTTGGCTCAGTGAATAGAGCATCGGCCTATGGACTGAAAGGTCCCGGGTTCGATTCCGGTCAAGGGCACATACCTTGGTTGTGGGCACATCCCCAATGGGGGGTGTGCAAGAGGCAGCTGGTCGATATTTCTCTCTCATCGACATTTCTAACTCTCTATCCCTCTCAATTCCTCTCTGTGAAAAATCAATAAAATATATATTTAAAAAAAAAAAAAAAAAAAAAGAATTTAACTTTTGAGAAAAAGTCTCCTAATACCAAGGGACCACACTTTCAGTTATGTCTACTGTCCTGGAATAACTGTCAACCATATCCTCTTTCACTCTTGAAAGTGTCCTAATTTGAACAATAAATTACATGGTCACTCACCTCTAAGAGTCTCAAAAGCTACCATTGGGCTAGCATGTCCTGGGATTACTGTCTAAAATAAAATAACAGAAACCTGAGTAGACATGGGTAAAATCTATTTAAAAAGATAATATTGCCCTAATCGGTTTGGCTCAGTGGATAGAGCAAACTCGGCCTGCAGACTCAAGGGTCCCAGGTTCGGTTCCGGTCAAGGGCACGTACCTTGGTTGAAGGCCCATCCCCAGTAGGGGGTGTATAGGAGGCAGCTGATCAATGTTTCTCTCTCATGGATGTTTCTAACTCTCTATCCCTCTCCCTTACTCTCTGTAAAAAAATTAATAAATATATAAAAATAATAATAAAAATGAAAAGATAATATTTTCGTTGTCCAACTGCAAACATAACTCTCCTTGCTTAAATTATATGTATGTCAGTTTATATATATAGAAATTCAACATTTAAAAAAAATTCTTTTAATTATTTTGAGAGAGAGGGGAGTGGGGGGGAATATTGACCAGCTGACTCCTACATGTCCTCCACCAGGGATTGAGCCCGCAACCTGGGCATGTGCCCTGACCAGAAATTGAACTGGCAACCTCTTGGTTCATAGGTCAGCACGCAACCTAGCCACACCAGCTGGGTGAAATTCAACATTTAATCAATTAATTTAGCTGCAAGAAGATACTTGCAACATTAATATCACCTCCTCATGACTACAGAAAGATTCCTGGGTACTTTCTAAATAAATTTAAATAAGTAAATGATCCACAAGGCCTGATTCTGCAAAAGTTGAGAGACTCAACTCACAAAAACATATTTTCTAAGTAAATTATCCCAAGGCATTTAAATCAGCACCATAAGGAAAACGTTGAAGAAACACACATCAAAGCCATGAGTGAGCGGAGGGCCTATCTGCGGAGATGCACATTCCACTCCTGATGCGCGCTTTGCTTTCAATGGTGGTACAGGAGAGGGAGGACTCAGGGTCCCGAGTCACACTCCCCCCTGCAGAAAAGCCTTACGAAAAAGCCAAAGAGCCATCGCTGCACTCACGTACCTGGAGCTCCTGCGGGCCGTCTCGAGGCCTGCCCTCTGCAAGAGACCTGCTCTGGCCGTAGCCAAACAGCTGGCCTCCGGGCAGCCTGTGGTCCACGTCGCGGTACTCCATGCTTCTGTAATCCGTGTCCTGCCGGCCAAGGAAGTCCAGGCCACCTTCTTCTTTGAATAAGCAGGAACCAGAACTCCGTTTGTCGCCACCGGAAGGCTGGGCCTTGTCTCGGTCTTGCAGTGGGCTCTGGCTGTTCTGGAAGTCTGACGGAGACTCCTGTTCAAAGGCTGCCCCTTGTGTTTCTCCTTCTCCCGTTTCCGAATGCTCCAATCCTCCCTTCTGAGGGCCAAAGGCAGGCCTTTCTGCTGTGTGGTCATGTGAGGATTCTTCTCTCTTGTT
Organism: Nyctalus aviator; assembly: GCA_036971965.1. Lineage (NCBI taxonomy): Eukaryota > Metazoa > Chordata > Mammalia > Chiroptera > Vespertilionidae > Nyctalus > Nyctalus aviator. The sequence continues at coordinate 52,506,044 of CM072934.1, forward strand.
CACATTCATACCACAATGTTCTCTGTCTTGTGTAGAGGGTTGAATGTAATCCAATATATTTGGATCCACAGAGGGCATCTCCCTACCCTTAAATTCCATACACGCTCCCACGTCCCTGCCCCTAAAGTCCTGATCTGTCCTGGATCGGTGTCTGCCTCTGAAGTCTGAATGTGGTGCATCCCTGTCCCTAAAGTCTAGATCACTAGTACCCGAACCTCGGCCTCTAAAGTCCCCCTGTGTTCCGTCTTTGTCCCTGAAGTCCAAATCAGATACGTCTCTATTCCTAAAATCAGAACGAGACTGATCTCTGGTCCTGAAATCCAAATCTGATAAGTCCCTTCCCCTAAAATCAGTGTGAGATCCTTCCCGGCCTCGGAAATCTAAGTCATAAGCACCCCGGCCCCCCCTGAAGTCAGATGGAGGAGCATCCCTACCTCTGAAGTCAACAGTGTGAGCCTCCCTGTCTCTGTAGTTCATGTGAGATGGCTCCCTACTCCTGTAATCCACAGGAGTCCCACTGCCGCCCCTGTAGTCCAGGGGGGGTCCTTCTCTATCCCGGAAATCCCCAGAATGGATGTCTCTGCCTCTGAAGTCCAGCTGTGCAGAATCTCTGCTCTGGAAGTCAGAAGATGAAAAATCTCCCCCCCTGAAATCGTGTCCAGACCCCTCCCCTCCTGGATAGTCACCAAGCAGTCCGTCTCTAGCGCCATAGCTGAAAGGGTGCTCCTCTACATTTGCAAAGGGAGGCCCCGAATGCCCCTGGAAATCAAAGGGAAGTGAATCTCTGCCAGGAAAGTTGCCAGAGTGTCTCTCTTGAGCATGACTCTTAAGGGGAGGAGGAGGATAATCCCTGTTCCACCCGGGAGCAAACCTTTCTTCTTGGCTCCCACTGTAGAAACAAAGACAGCGTTATTCATATTGTCCAGAGAGTTTCAAATCTACACACCAGCATATTCTTCTCTAATCACAGCACATTCTTCTGTAAATATATTTTTTTGGCAGAGTTCTGTAACAAGGTCCTAGATCTGCAGAAACAGCAAGGGTTTGCTATTTTAGGACGAAGTGGTGGAGTAAACTTTTACGCTCCCATTTCAGAACACGAGGAAAGTCAACACAAGGTTTTCAACATGACTGCTGCAGGAAAAGCTTTCACCCAGTCCTGCAACAGGGAAAATCCGCAACACCAGATAAGCTAGCAATGGTGACACGCTACAGAAATTTCCATTTCCTATAGCAGGGCACTTAGAATTCCGAGATCAACATGATGATTCCTATACATCAGAAAAATCAATGCACTGTAAATGTCTTACAGTAATTGTCAGGAGGTGTACAGGAGGCATACAGGAGGGACATTCCAAAATGTTTGATTACAGCTACGGCACGGACACCACCCAGTCAGCATGGAGGCAGGCCCCAAGGGAAGGAACACTGGCTGTGAGTGATCAGCAGGGCACACTGGTGTGTGCCAGCTGAGCGCCAGCCCTGGCTGCATCTAACTCCCAGGCCTAGAGAGGCTCCGCCTAGAAGCACTCGCACGGGGCCTGCTTTATCACTACCCAGGGTATCACAGAAGCAGGATGAACCATGCCACCACGCATGGATAGGTGACTAAGCCAAGCCACAGCATCTAGGAGCTGAATGCTGAAAGGGACCTAGTCAGCATTAGGCCTTCAATATTATTCACATGTCCCGAATAAAGCTGATATTACAGATTCTAATGCTTTATGATAATTTTTCCTGGTAATAAGTATATTTTAAAATAGTATAGTATTAGTCATATTCTCAGTTTACAGAACTCAAGCGATAAATGAGAACTGGCCCAATCTTTTATGCTACCCAACTCTGCCTTGCCTAACCTCCAGGTCACCTTCCTTTTATTTTATTTTCCCCAGGTCGTTTTACATTGTTTTAGTTTTGATGAAAGTTTAGAGAGCGTAAGTAAACAATTAGGTACCCAGAATTTCCACTTTGAGGAGAACAGGAGGATGTGAAAAGGGAAAGCATAAATGATCTGAAAGGTTAAAAATGATCTGAAGGGTTATCTGCTATTTAGCAGTAAAACAAAAATATTAAGAGATCGAGTCCAACTCAGTAGCCCTCTCCTCCCAGAGTATACAGGTTCTACTATACAACCCTTCTGAACTCAGACCACACCGCTAGACTAGACAGACTCACAGGTCACTCAGTTCAAGAGAAACGGTTACAATGCCAAACCCTCTTTAATAGGAATTTAACAGCAGCAACTAAACGTTAGAGTTATGCTTATTAATAAATTTTCAGAACATGATGACTTCCGTGAGCTCCCATTAACATTAGTTATGTCTGTGTGGTTCATCGTAAGAGAAGCAAATTTAAATGTTCTTCACAAGTAATACAATTTAACACTAAAGCTAGGACAGTACCACTAACTTGAATGTCTCCCATGTTTAAAACCACTCAAACCCCAATGGTTAGCTCGCAGGAAGATTTAAGGGCAAGTGCTAAAATATCTAAAACCACATGTTTTCTGACGAGAACACACCCAACACTGTCTTCCAATACTGCCCTCAGGATTATCTGACCCGCTAAGTTGAGACGATCAAACAGTTCTAGAGTAACCTACTGCATTAGGGTTGTTAGAACTGTATTATATGTAGACTATTCAAGAAACAGTTCCATTAATATAAAATAGCAGTGATTATGAAAACAATCTTTAGCCAAAACTGATTTGGTTCACTGGATAGAGCGTCGGTCTGTGGACTGAAGGAAGGGTCCCTGGTTCGATTCTGGTCAAGGGCATGTACCATGGTTGCAGGGGGTGTAAAAGAGGCAGCTGATCGATGATTGTCTCTCATCGATGTTTCTAACTCTCTATCCCTCTCTCTTCCTCTCTGTAAAAAATCAATAAAATATTTTTTTTTAAAGAAAATAATTTTTAATCAAAGAAAAAAAATTAAGTTGTTAAAGTGAAATATAAAATCATTTTCCTGCAAGTACCTTTTAAAAAAATCAAAAGAGTCAACTCAAAAGATATACTATATAAATTATGTCTCCCTTCTAGTCAAAGATCTTTACAAAAGCATGTAATAGCCCAGCCTGCATGGCTCAGTGCACCAGGAGGTCATGGTTCGATTCCTGGTCAGGGCATATGCTCTGGTTGTGGGCTCAATCCCCAGTGTGGGACGTGCAGGAGGCAGCCAATCAATGATTCTGTTTCATCACTGATGTTTCTCTCTCTCTCTCTCCCTTCCTCTCTGAAATCAATTTAAAGATATATATTTTTAAAAAGCATGTAATGACTTATAGTTAAACTAAAATTAAGGTGAGGAAATATAAATGATAAATTGGTCAAAGAAAAAAAAAATGTTCTGAAAATTTTAGAAAGTTAGGCAATAGAGCTAAAGTTACCTAACATTTCTGATGGCTTACCTAAATCACCAAAATGGGTTAATTCTGTAAGAAATAGCCTTAGTTGTAAAATAATCATCCATAAATGTAAATGAAATTATGAAACACAAAACACAACATGCTGGATATTCAATCTCAGAATCATTTCAGAAATGACTAAAAAATTTTAATGTCTTTATTTTTTAAAAGCCAGAGCTATTTCTACACACACAAAAATATCCCCCTTTATGATAGCCCAAAATAATGTAATACTGTATCATTATAATATTAACCATGTCAATATTCATTATTTTAAGACTTACCGAAAAGGTCCTGTTCTGTTAGCAGATCGAGAATCCCCCCACATCTCTGAGTCCAGAGGGCCCAATGAGCAGATCCTCTTTTGCTACCAAACGCTGGTTAGAGCAGCACCTGTATAAACAAGCCACAAAGCAGGAGCACATTAGAATACGAAGCAAAGGCCGGACCGGTTTGGCTCAATGGATAGAGCGTCGGCTTGGAGACTGAAGGGTCCCGGGTTTGATTCCAGTCAAGGGCATATCCCCAGTAGGGGGTGTGAGGAGGCAGCTGATCGATGACTCTCTCTCATCGATGTTTCTAACTCTCTATCTCTCTCCCTTCCTCTCTGTACAAAATCAATAAAATATATTTAAAAAAAAAAAAAAAAAGAATACGAAGCAAAGGCTAAGCAATTTCCTCCTGCTTAGCTTATGAGGGACCACATCAGCAGGGATATTTCTGGAAGTCACTTTTAAACATTCACTTATTAACTTATAACAAAAAATGTATTTTTAAAATTAGAAATGCATATTCCAGGCCACTACAAACTTCTCGGTGTACTAAGAATGCTTCACGTTTATAAATATTGACTATTTTTCTAGCAGCCATTCTAGAAACAGCATCTTAATTAGCATGAACACCAGTCCTGCGCCATCCAGCCTGGCCACCCTCACCACAGTGACGCTTTGAAGATGGGCAGAGAAGTCATCAGCAGACCTTTGCTGCAGCTACTAAAAAAGAGGCACTTTCATGACCTTGGATTTGGCACCAAAGGTACAAAAGACAGAACAGATGAAGGAAACTTCATCGATTTTAAACACTTTAGTGCATCAAGGTACACTATCAAGAGGGTGAAACGATAACCTGCCGCTCAGTAAAATGACAGACGAAGGAGTTCCCCCCAAAGCAGTAACTGTCTGAGTCAACTTCGATGGAGCGTGAGAAAACCACCAAAGGTTTGTAACAAGGAAGCAGATGCTCATTCAAAAAAAGGCCATCTTCAAAATGACAGGAAAGCTGTGTCTTTCTTCATCCCTGCCTCGCCCCCTCTCACAGGACAGTGGTTTTAGCCCTGAAGAAGCGGCAGCCCAGTTCCCAGCTTCCTCCATCAAATGGAAAGGAAACCCGATTTGCAAATTTATTGTGTACCTCTGTTCTCACCTGTGTGGGGATATCTGAAGGACTGATGCAAGGTGCTTGTTTCTATTTTACCTAACAGAACTCCGTGAGGGTGGGTGGGAGGGGGGAAGCAGCAGGCATTGCTAATAAAAGCTGCAAAGCAAACTAGATTCACACTATAGGCCCAGTGCATGAAATGCATGCACAGGTAGGGTCCCTGGGTTTGGCTGGAGATCAGGGCCAATCTGTGGGGTGACTGGTGGGGCAACCAGGGGGCCCTCCACTGGCACCCGCCTTGGCTGGTCTGGGGACTGCCAGCTGGGGACGCTCCTGTGTTGAGCCTCTGTGCCCTGGTGGTCAGTGTGTGCCATAGCAACCTGTCATTCCATTTGGGGTTCTGCCATTCAGTCAATTTGCGTATTACACTTTTATTATATAGGATTTCCAAACATATATATATTTTATTGATTTTTACAGAGAAGAAGGAAGAGGGATAGAGAGTTAGAAACATCAATGAGAGAGGAACATAGATCAGCTGCCTCCTGCACACTCCCTACTGGAGATGTGCCCGCAACCAAGGTACGTGCCCTTGACCGGGATCAAACCCAGGACCCCTGAGTCCGCAGGCCGACACTCTATCCACTAAGCCAAACCGGTTTCGGCGATATAGGATTTTTAGAGAATTTGGTGTGAAAAGACGTTGGGAAATAAGGACACTTCAAGGCAACATGTATACGGAAAAACTTAGAAAGCCGCACGCATACATGAGACAAGACTTGAGCAGCTTTCACCTGGCTCTCCAAGGGCCAGAGAAAGCCCAGCCAGGTGCTGAAGGAGTGAGTGCCCATCGTAAAACCACGCTGCAGAGCAGAGGGGAGTTCATTTTCTGCTTTCCTCTTTTTTGTTCGGTGGTGTGGTTTGTTTGAACTCCTGGCATTCAAGGAAATCCTTCTTAAAATATTGGATGAACAAGTGCTTACAAAAAAGAAGAGAAAAGCAGCCCAGTGGTGTGGCTCACTGGCTGAGCGTTGACCCTTGAGCCAAGAGGTTGCTGGTTCAATCGCGGTCAGGGCACATGCCTCGGGTCCTAGCCTATCCGTGTGGCCGCAGTGTGCAGCAGCTTTATCCTAATTTTTTCCAAACTAAATGTTTTGGGCCCCACAGGGCACTCAGTGAAAAACCTAAATGAGGCGTGGAAGGCAAAGACTGGATTGAAAAGTAAATGTCTTAGTTGGCTGGGTGGATTGAACACCTAGCCAACTAAGACATTTACTTATTTGCTTATTTATTTGTTTGTTTGAGAGAAGTAGGGAGAGAGCAGGAAGGCTGATGATTCTTGTCAGAACACATACAAGAACCAACCAATGAGCCCTAGCCAGTTTGGCTCACTGATGGAGCGTGAGCCTGACGACTGAAGGGTGCTGGATTCGATTCCAGTCAAGGACATATGCCCGGGGTTGCAGGCTTGATCCCCAGTTGGGGCATTCAGGAGGCAGCCAATCAATGATTCTCTCTCATCATTTTATTAATTTTTTACAGAGAGGAAGGGAGAGGGATAGAGACTTAGAAACATCGATGAGAGAGAAACATCGACTAGCTGCGTCCTGCACAGCCTCCTCCTGGGGATGTGCCCGCAACCAACGTACATGCCCTTGACCAGAATCGAACCCTGGACCTTTCAGTCCGCAGGCCGACGCTCTATCCACTGAGCCAAACCGGTTTCGGCTGATTCTCTCTCATCATTGATGTTTCTATCTCTCTCTCCCTTTCCCTTTCTCTCTAAAGTCAATAAAAAAATATATCTTAAATAAGTTAACTGGGGGGAAAAGTTAATGAAAATGGATCGGCCATAATGTAGAAGCTAAATAATAACTTCTAAAAGAAACCACAGGAGGAAGTCTCCTGAGCATGTGTCAGCGGACACTCCTCTGACGGATCCAGGAAGCACTTCCCACAAGACATTCAAATTAGATTCTGTTCTTCAAAAGACAGCATTTAAGAAAAAAACAGGCAAACTGCACAACGGGAGTAAATATCTGTCAACTGTACCTGGAAGTGCTCGCTATTTTCAGTCATAAAGAAAACCACAATAACAATACACACCCCCAGAACTGCTAAAATTAACAAAAGACTCACTAAGCCAAATACACATGGATTTCCAGGAACCAGAACTCTCAAACACTGCTGGAAAGATGGCAAAATAGTACAAGTCCTTCAGAAACTGCTCCGACAAACGTCACTCTAAGGTGCAGAATTCCACTTCTAAGTATTTACCTGAGGTAAGTGAAAACAAAATACTTGTACAGATACGTACATGACAGCTTTACTCATAATAGCTTTGAAAATGGAAAGTAGCCAAATAGCCTTCAGTGGGATATAGTGAACAGTGTGGTGTCCTGAGGGTTTTCCTCAATTGAGCCGTTTACTTCCGTTTGATTTCTAATAGAGTTGCTTTCGGTAAAGTGGAAGAGGGATCAGTAAGAAACGGGACATGGCCGAAACCGGTGTGGCTCAGTGGATAGAGCGCCGGTCTGCGGACTAAAGGATCCCAGGTTCGATTCCGGTCAAGGGCATGTACATTGGTTGTGGGCACATCCCCAGTAGGGGGTGTGCAGGAGGCAGCTGATCGATGTTTCTCTTTCATCAATGTTTCTAGCTCTCTATCCCTCTCCCTTCCTCTGTGGAAAATAATAAAATATATTAAAAAAAAAAAAGAAGAAGAAAAGGGGACATGGAAAGTAGAATCAGTAAGATCCATTCTTTTTTAAATGATGTATTTTTTAAATTGTTGTAAATACACAGTGTGAAACTTGCTTTGGCCATTTTTGAGTATACATGTCAGTGGCATGAAGTACCTTCACACTGCTGTGCAGCCATCACCACCATCCATCCACAGAACTTTTTTCATTTTGCAAAAGTAAAACTCCTTCATTAAACGGGAACTCCCCAGTCCCCTTTACCTAGACCTTGGCAACCAACAATTATTTTCCGCCTTATGATTTTTTTAAATGTTTTTATTAATTTGAGAGAGAGAAGAAGGGAGAGGGAGAGAGAAAAACATCAATGAGAGAAACATGGATTGGGTGCCACCCAAATGCCCCTTACTGGCGATTAAGCCTGCCACCCAGCAGGTGCCCTAACCAGAAATCAAACAGGCAACCTCCAGGTGCACAAGACAAGGCTGAGCCACACCAGCCAGGGCTGTCTCTCCGATTTTGACTACCCTAATGTACCTCTCATACCAGCGGAATCATGCAATGTTTGTCCTTCTGGCACGGCTTATTCACTTAGCATACTGTCTTCAAGGTTCATCGATATTGCAGCATCTATTAAAATCTCATTCCTTTTTATTTTTATTTATTTCTGAGAGGAAGCAAGAGGGAGAGAGAGAAACATCAATGATGAGAGAATCATAATCAGCTGCCTCCTGCACGCCCCCTACTGGGGATTGAGCCCGGAAACCCAGGCATGAGCTCCCACTGGGAATGAAACCATCACCTCGAAGTTCATAGGACAAGGCTTAACCACTGAGCCCCGCTGGTCAGGCTCCTTTTTAAGATGAATAATACTGTACAGTATGTATATACCACATTTAAAAAATATATATTTTATTAATTTTTTACAGAGAGGAAGAGAGAGGGATGGGGATGTGCCCGCAACCACGGTACATGCCCTTGACCGGAATAGAACCCGGGACCTTTCAGTCCGCAGACCGACGCTCCATCCACTGGGCCAAACCAGTTTCGGCTATATACCACATTTCATCTATTTATCCACTGATGGCCACCTGGCTACTTTCATCTGTTAGCTATTGTGACTAATATCTGAGTTCCTCACATATATGATCAAGCGATTTTCAGCAGGGTGCCAAGACCACTCACTGGAGAAAGGACACATTTCAACAAATGGTCATAGGAAAACTGGATAGCCACATGCAAAAGAGCGAAGGGGGACCCTCACCTAACTTCATATACAAAAGTTAAAAGGGGAAACTTCGTGCGTTGGATTTGGCAATGGTCTCTTGAATGACACCAAAAATACAGGCAACAAAAGAAAAACGGACAAACTGGACTTCATCAAAGGGCCCTGGCCGGTGTTCGCCATGGTTAGAGCACTGGCCCGCACAGCAAAGGTAGGGGGTTCAATTCCCGGTCAGAAGGAGCACAAGAGGCAACCAACTGATATGTCTCCCTCACAGTGATGTTCTCTCTTTCTCCCTCCTCCCTTTCTTCCTTCCACTCTCTAAAATTCAATGGAAAAAACATCCTTAGGTGAGGATTAATAACAAGAAACAAGCAACAACAAACACAGAGAAATTGACAAGTATTGGCACAGATGTAGAAAAACTGGAACCCTTATGCATTGCTGATAGGAATGTAAAATGAATGATGCAGTTGTAGTGGAAAACAGTATGGCAGTTCCTCAAAACCTAAACACAGAATTATCACACGATCCACTCCTAGGTTCATACCCAAAGAAAACGGAAAGAGGGACAGGAAGAGGTATTCGGACGCCCAGTCAGAGCTGTATTATTTACAATGGCCACAAAGCGGAGACAACGCACACGACTGCCAACAAATGAGATAAACATGGTCCATGGAGACCAAAGAGTATTCAGCCTTAAAAGAGAATGAAGAGCCCTGACTGGTGTGGCTCAGTGAAGAGTGTCAGCCTGTGGACTAAAGGGACCCAGGTTCGATTCTGGGCAAGGGCATCTGCCCGGGGTTTCGGGCTCGAACCCCAGTAGGGGGCATGCAGGCGGCAGCCAATGAATGATTTTCTTTCATTGATGTTTCTATCTCTCTCCATCTCCCTTCCTCTCTGAAATCAATAAAAATCTTTTTTTTTTTTTGAATGGTTTTAAATGGTGCCCCGGCTATATGGCTCAGTTGGTGGGAGCGGCACCCCATACACTAAAAAGGCTGTGGGATCAATTTCCGGTCAGGGCACATACCTATGTTTCGGGTTCAATCCCCAGTGAGGGAGCATACAGGAAGCAAGTGATCAGTTTCTCTCACACATTAATGTTTTTCTCTCTCCCCACTTCTTCTCTCTCCAGAAAAAAAATTCAAAAATCAATAAACTCATCCTCAGGTGAGGATTAAAATAATGGTTTAAATGATGGTAAATCTTGCTACTATATATCACAAATTTAAAAAATATTTTAATTGATTTTTAGAGAGAGAGGAAGGGAGAGAAACATCAGCTGCCTCCAGCATGTCCCCCCACCAAGATGGAGCCCATGACCTCGGTATGGGCCTGACCAGGAATCAGACTGGCGATGTTTTGGTGCAAGGGAGGACATCCCACCGACGGAGCCACCCGGCCAGGGCTATCACAACACTGCCCAAAAGCAGCAATATGAAAAGCATGGCGTACACACCTCAGCACAGCTGGGGGAAGGTAACAGTGGTGGCTCCCAGGTATCACATCACCTCAGACAATCTGTGAGGTGGCCGCATTGCTTAACCTCACTTCACATCGAGAAGAGACGGAAATCGGTAGGTAATCTGCCAAATGTCACCGAGTTAGCAGAGTCGTCAGGGAATCGAACCCTAGCACATTCTGGAGCTCCTACAGTTATGGGGGGGCCTACCCAGGAAAATTCATTCTAAGCCCTTGGTGGATAGCTAGAAGAGCCTTGGTTAGAATTTCAAAACTTTCCCATAGTTTTCACCTTAATGTAACTCTGAACTAAGTCATGACCACCAGTACAAAGGATACCACTGGCAGAAGTGTACCCACTAAGACGGTGGAGTTCATTAGCAACCTCCCCCCAGACAATTCTCCTGTGGAAGGCTACAAGAACCTGGATACAAAAAGCAACAAAAAAATAAAATAAAATGCATGATTTAAGTATGGGGGGGGGGGGACAACAAAAACCCACGCCTGGCAAAGCCTTCTGAGAGGAGGGATGCTGCAGGCGTCCGGAACAGGGACCCGGTGCCTACTCTGCAGGCCAGGCACCTCGCCCCGCGCCAGGGAACGAGGTGAGGTTCAAGTGCAACTTCTTCACCACCACGGTGGGTACCACACCACCCGTGACCGCGGACACTGCCAGTCCTGCCCCGCAGCCCTCGCCGTTCGCTGATGCCCACGTGACTGAACCATCCACACGGGTGGCATTACTCAACAGGGAGTGGGAAACAAACCTGGGGCACAATCCAGAGTTCAGAAAGCGAACCGGGTGACCAGGCACATGAGTCCACTGGGCTCCAGCGACTCTGACCTTCCCAAGCGAACAGCTGGAATGTGCAAAACCCCGCCATTACCCTCACAGGGGGCGGACCTACAAGGCAAGGCCCTTCCTAGTCGGCAATGCACTCCTGGAGCGGAGCACCCGTGCCCGAGCTGGAAGGAAACCCCATGTGCAAAGCCAAGCGGGATCTAAAGCCTCCAGAGAGACTGCGAGGGAAGCCCCGCTCTGCCCACGTTGGTCCAACGGGCGCAGAACCCCGGCGCACCCCCGCCGCCAGGCTCCCCTGCCCGGGGGCCGCGGCCGGGCTCTCGCGCCCGCGGGGGGCCCGCCGAGCCCACTCGTGTCCGCCGGGTCCGAGGGCGCGGCGAGCGCCGGGCACAGAGCCCCCGCCGGAGCGGCGCCTCGGAGGGACCCGGATTCCTGCAGAAAGCACGAAAAGCGAAGGCACCGAGGGCCGCCCGCGGCCCCGCAGACGGGGAGCCCGAGCCGCAACCACGCGCCGGTCCCCCGAGGCCGGACGGGTAACCCCACCGCCCGGCCGGCCGCCCCCGGCCCGCGACCGTTCCGTGGCGTTCCTCCGGGCGGCGCCTCCCTCCCCACTCCGCACTCGGCTCCCGCCTTCCCGAGCCCAGCCGCGGCCGCCCCGCGACACCGAAGCCGCAGCTTCCAGGCCGCGCGGGCCTCGACGTCCGGGGCGGCCTGGCAGGCCGGCCTCCTCCCCTCGGGCCCCGGCGCGTCCAGCCTCCCGGCCCCCGGGCCTCACCGAGGCAGCGCGGCCTCCGCGGCCCACTCCTCCTCCTCCTCAGCCGCCGCCGCAGACCCGGTGTCGCGGAGACCGGAACTTCCTCCGCGCCCGCCGCGGCCTCCACAAAGGCGCCGCCGCCGCCCGGCGCGCTCGGCCTGCCGGGAGATGGAGTAGAGCGGCGGGCGCGCCGACTCCCCTCCCGCCGTGCCCCGCGCAAGGGGGCGGGGCAGGCGTGCCTGAGGGGGCGGGGCGTAAGGCCACGCTGCTTGTCGGCGTCCAATGGGAGGGCACGCTTTCCCGCCGCTGCGCGTCAGACCCGCGGGGGCTGTGGCTTGGCTTCCTGCTCACCGCCACTTGCCCTCAGGCTGCCAGGTGTGCTCCAGGCGGGAGCTAGGATACCAACTTGGTCCTTATCGCCCGAGGCTGCCTTTTTTTTTTTAATATGTATATTTTATTGATTTTTTACAGAGAGGAATGGAGAGGGAGAGAGTTAGAAACATCGATGAGAATTGATTAGTTGCCTCCCGCACCCCCCCCACTGGGGATGTGACCAAAACATACCCTTGATGGGACTCTTGAGTCCACCAGCCGGCCCTCTATCCACTGAGCCAAACCGGCCAGGGCAAGGCTGCCTTCTTGTGAAGGGAAAGAAAGGGAGCCCGAGCCCGAGAATAGAGAGTTAGAGAAGCAGTAGTCACATGGGTTCGTTAGTCTTTCCTGCTGGGGTTCCCCAGTTAGGCATCCCCGGCCCAGAAATACCAGGCTGTGTTAGCTGGGTTTAAGGTTCAGGGGCCCGCCCTGCCTCTGGAGGACAATCAGCCCAGCTTGCACAGGACCGGGCTAGTTCTCAGCCATAAATCTGGCTGAGAGTGACCTGCGTGAGGTCACACGGAAACTGGAAGCTATCTGCAAATCAGCAATCTAGTGGAAAACGGGAATCACAGTTGTAGCTATTGCTCTTCAAGACGGATGGTCCGTACCTGAAACGCTTGCTGATTCCAGCCACCTGGTGTCCCTGTCAGTGGATCCGGAGAGAAAGAAGCCTGGTTTTATAGCCTAAATTCAATTTCCTGGGATGGAAGTCTATTCCAAGAAAAACCTATAAAGCATTCTCAAATCAAGCCTTATCTGTAGAGAAAGGAGGTGGTTGGGTTAAGCAGGATTGAAAGTTACCTTCCCACTTTTCAGGCATCTTGTCTGCAAGCCAGTTCTTCATTCAAGAATTGTATGAAGTACCTACCGTCTGCCAAGCACTGTATCAGGTGCTGGAGATACAGGGAAAAAGCAAAGCTTATAAAAGTTCTGCCCTAGCCGGTTTGGCTCAGTGGATAGAGCATCAGCCTATGGACTGAAGGGTCTCAGGTTCGATTCCAGTCAAGGGCACATGCCCGGGTTGCAGGTCCATCCCCAGTGGGGAATGTACAGGAGGCAGCCAATCAAGATTCTCTCTCATCATTGATGTTTCTCTTTCTCTCCATCTCAGAAATCAATTTTTAAAAATACTTATTAAAAACTTTAAAAAATAGCAGAGATGCGGGAAAATAATTAATAAGAAAAAAAGGGGAAAAAATAATTAAAATTTTTTTTAAAAATAGCAGAGATGCAGATGAGGGTGGTTATTAAACAAGAACTACAACCTCTGCTGAAATGAGTTTGGTTTCTGTAAGAAGGGAGATGAAAAGCTGTTGGACGGCTCTAAATCTATAATAATAACAATAAAAGGGTAACGTGATAATTAGACCAGATGTCCTTCCTGAGAAAGCCGAGGCCGGAGGGAAGCCCGGGTCCCAGGGACCAGAAGGAAGCCGGTGCCGCAGCCGGGGGAAGGCAGGCCTGCTCTTGCACGAATTTTCATGCATTGGACCGCTGGTAGAATAACAGCCTGGCCCCCCGTGCCAATAGGATCCCTCCGGCTGCTGTGAGGAGAATAGGCTGAAGGTAGGAAGGTCGGAAGCAGGGCGTCCAGTTAGGAGACTTGTGATAATATAACCGTAACAGGATGGTACTTGTGTGGTCACAGTGGTCACAGGAGGCAGCGAGGATGAGGAAAGAGGGCAGAATGTGGGAGGGGCAGTTTTGGTAGAAAGAGCAGGAGTCAGTTGGGAGTTTTCCATGCCTAGTTGTCAGTTGGATACATCAGCCTGGAGTTCAGGGTAAAAGTCAGAGTTAGAGAGGTAATTCTGGGCGGTATCAACATAGCTAGTGCTGGTCTCTAAAACCCTGGGCTTGGATGAGAAGCCGAGGCCATAAGGGAGTGAGTGTGCACTGATAGGTCAGAGTTCCAGCCCTGGGCCCTGAGGCGCACGGGCACTAAGAGGTCCCAGAGAAGAGGAGGGACAGCTAAAAATAACTGTGGTAGCGCAACCGGTTTGGCTGAGTGCATAGAGCATCAGCCTATGGACTGAAAGGTCCCGGTTTGATTCCAGTGCAGGGCATGTGCCTTGGTTGAGGGCACATCCCCAGTGGGGAGTGTGCAGGTGATCCATGTTTCTCTCTCTCTATCCCTCTTCCTTCCTCTCTGTAAAAAGTCAATAAAATATATTTTTAAAAAAGAAGAACTGCCGAAACCGGTTTGGCTCAATGGATGGAGCGTCGGCTTGGGGACTGAAGTGTCCCAGGTTCGATTCCGGTCAAGGGCATGTACCTTGGTTGCGGGCACATCCCCAGTAGGGGGTGTGCAAGAGGCAGCTGATTGATGACTCTCTCTCATCGATGTTTCTAACTCTCTATCTCTCTCTCCCTTCCTCTCTGTACAAAATCAATAAAATATATATATATTTTTAAAAAGAACTGTGGGTACTTTGACTTTCCTTCCCAAACTGGGCCATCTTTAAATAAATATATTTTGTTTTTAGGCTGCCTCTCAGACATGGCTGGAAACTTTTGCGGGAACTTGAGGGTCTGCTGAATCAAGTGATGAAGGCTTAGATCTGGATGTGTTGAGTTAGTATAGCGCTGGGGTGTTGATCTATGAGTGCCTTGGATGGGGCCTGGATGAGGTTGGTTGACCTATTTGGAAATGTCTTTTGTCTGAAGTGTATCATTGGGCATGTGGAGATATTATTGATATGAGAAAATGCTAAGTAACTGATTTACTATCGAGGAAAGGGAGGGAGGAAGAGACTGAACATAAACTGTGCACCTATGGATGAGGACAATGGGGAGGGGCTGGAGGGTGGGGTGGGAACCTGGTGGAGGGGGGAAGAAATGAGGAACCTTTGTAATATTATGAACAATAAAGATTGATTTAAAATAAATAAATAAATAAAAATAAATAAATATATTTTGTTTTTTACCTACATGATTGCTTTTTTCACATATATTTCATATACATATGAAAAAAGCAGTCATGTAACTAAAAAACAATATATATATATATATATATATAAATAATTTCAAGGAGGAAGGGAAAGGGAGGGAGAGATAGTAACATCAGTGATGAGAGAGATTCATTGATTTGCTGACTCCTGCTGCACTGCCCCCCACCAGGGATTGAGCCTGCAACCCAGGCACCTTTTTTCGGTTCAGGAAATGTTTCTGTGCCAAATCAGAGAAGGTGAGGTCTTCTTGGCTTACACTCTCATAATGAAACTGGTGGGACTTTATGAGAACGAAACTATACAAATGCGAGATTATATATATATATATATATATATATATTTCCTGTAAGGGAGGGAGCCTGGACACCCCAGCTGGTGAGGAGAGAGAATAGGGACTGACCTTGGAGACCTGAGAGGCTCCTCCTCCCTCCTGTCTCCTTTCCTGGGAGTCTTTCAGGAGCTGGGCCACAGCTTTGTCATCACCATGTGACCACAGGCCAGGGCTGAGGAGGGAGGCTGCAGAGGGGCAGCCTCTGAGAGAGACCACAGGACAAGCTCAGGGCAGGGCAGGGCACGGCTCTGGGACCTTGACCAGCGAGGGGAATCAAAGGTGACTTCAGACTCTTCCTGCACTGGCACTGTCGGGGAGTGAACTACGGAGCTGTAAATCAATATAACTGCTTCGGAGAACACAGGAGCAGTATTGTTGTTAATCCCTAGTTCTACATCTTTCAACCGTTCTCCAAAAATAAAACTGTTTGGGGAAGCTTTACGTGTTCCTGTCTTTATTGCTTTGCATCTAGGAAAGTACAGATTCTGTAGCAGTTCCTTGCCCTGGCCGATCACCTGGGAAGCTTTTAAAAAGATGCTCTCGCCAGAGTCTTATCCCAATTCAATCAAATCACACTCTCTAGGGGTGGTGTCCAGGCATTAGTGTTTTGTGTGTGTTTTTTTCATTATTATTTATTGATTGGAGAGAGAGAGAGAGAGAGCAACATCGATTTGTTGTTTTACTTACATATGCATTCATTGTTTAATTCTTGTCTGCATCTGGACCTGGGCTGGACCAGCCTTCTGCAGGCAGAGGGCGGAGATGCTCTAACCCCCAGCCCTTCAGGGTCTGGCATCAGGGTTTTGTTTGTTTTTAAGCTCCCCAGGTCCCTTTATGTGCAGTCAGATTTGAGAATTATTGTTTCGAGCCCCTTCGTATAGTATTAAAACGTGGCTAAAAATCGGGACTTTTTTAAAACACCGCGGGACAAATTGTTAAAAATCGGGGCTGTCCCGCCAAAAGCTGGACGTCTGGTCACTTTAGGCTAAAAGGAAGTTCTCCTGAGCAACAACTGAAGTGCTTCCCTCCCTTACCGCAAACTAAAACCGTTTATACACTCTCCGGCCCGGCCCTCCCACAGCAGAGCAGCGCCCCCGCCTCTGCCTCCCGCGACAGGCGCGGGGCCGACCCCGCCCCTCCCCGATCCCGCCCGGCCGGGCCCCGCGGGGACCGGACGCCCCGCCCCCGGCCCGGGCGCCGCGCTGCGGACTCCATTTCCCATCATGCAGCCGGCAGCGGGCAGGGTCGGGCCGGGAGGCTGGAGCCGGGCCTCGGCGGGGCGAGGCGGGCGCGGGCAGCTTCCTGGGCCGGCGGCCGGGCGGCGGGCGGGCGGGGGCCGGGGGCGGCGGGCGGCGCCGGGGCCATGTCGGTGTCCGCAGGGCGTCGTGGCCCCGCGATCCTGCGCTCTCAGGCCCGGCCCGGCCCGATCGCGGCGCCCTCCCGGGGGCCCGGCAGAGGGCAGTGACCGGCGGTCGGTGCGTCCCGGGGCCCCGCGGACAGAGGTAGGTCCGACTGCCAACCACGTGGCCGGGGGGCCGGGAGACGGGCGAGCTGTCATCCTGGGGGAGGGGCCTGCGGCGGGCGGGGAGGGGGTCCTGCCCGCTGCGCTGCCCGGGGCGGTAGGAGGGCAGGTTCTGTCC
Source organism: Nyctalus aviator (assembly GCA_036971965.1). Lineage (NCBI taxonomy): Eukaryota > Metazoa > Chordata > Mammalia > Chiroptera > Vespertilionidae > Nyctalus > Nyctalus aviator. The sequence goes on from CM072934.1 coordinate 52,523,064, forward strand.
GGTCCTTTAGCCCGTGGGTCCCCAGCTGGGGGAGGCCCGGAGCCCCCCCCTCCCCCCGGCCGGGAGGGCGAAGTCCTGGAGGGGCCGTGGCCAGCAGGGACGCGCCCCCCAATGCACTCCGCGCGCCGAGTTCTCTCTCCAAGGTCCGCAGAGGCGCCGGGCTGAGCGGGCAGCCCTTGAACGTGCCTTGCGCCTTGGGCTTGGGCCTTTGCCCACGGGGGTGCCCTGGCTCGCGGTCGGCCTGCCCCGGGCCTGGGTGAGCCCCCTCTGGGCTGGAGTTTGCCCGGGGCGGGCGCGGGGCGCCTTTGTGGAGAGGGGCGTGGCGAGCTCCGCGTCCGGAGGCGGCATCCTGCGGAAGCACCTCAGCCTCACCTGGGCCTCTGCACCCGCTCCCCAGGCCCTCCCCGCAGGGCCAGGCTGGAGGGACCTCTCAGGCAGGAAGAGGGAGCCGGCGGGGAGGGCTGGGGCCCGGCCCTCTCCCCTGTAGGGCGGGCACCTGAGCGAGGGAGGCCTGCCTGCGGCTGCTCCGGTCACAGCTGAGCACCTTTAGGCAAATAGCCGGGGCGTCCGGAGGCGCTGCTGGAGGAGGCCCCAGGGACCATCTCCTCTTCCTCCGCCGCTTCGGGCGCAGCCGCGCAGGAGCTGGCGGTGCGGGTTAGATCCAGGGGCGGTTGGGGTGGCTCTGCTCCCTGCCTAGTTTCCAGGGTGAGTGTCTGGAGAGCTGCTTGCTTCATCAGGGCTCCTGGTGGTCCCCAGTTGGCCTTGGAGATGCTGACATTTTGCATGGTCTCAGGTGGCAGGGCGGCTGCGGTAAAGGGCGTCCATGTGGGTACTCCCCCGCCAGCCTTGACTCGGACCCCTGAAGCCACAAGGCGCCTGGGCAGTGGCCCCAGGGGACACTGGGGAAGCTGCTGTGGATCTTGCTGGGATCTGAGAGCCCGAGACGCCAGGCTAAAGCACAGGGACACGTGGAGGACCAAAGAGTCCAATCTGGGAGAGACCCAGGAGCGGCAGGGAGCGGGTGAATGGTCTGTTCTTGCCCGCCCAGGGCCCAGGAGGAGCCCGGAGGCCGGGAGGAACCCCAGCCCTAATCCCGTAGACAGCACTTTGGCCCGAATCGCAGGTGGGTCACCTCAGGCTCGAGCGCACTGGCTTCACAAGGTCAGAAACACGTTTTCCCGGCCCGTTCACGCCGGGCCTGGCTCCCGAGGACTCCGGGGGGAGGGGGGCCAGGGAGGAACCCGTGTGAGTACAGGTATACGTGGTCTGAATGGCAGCAGCTGAGTGTGCTGTACTTACTCTGCGCCGGGGTAACCAGATGACATGGATTATCTCATTTAATGCCTCCAGCCCGATGAGTCGGTATTATCACTGTCCCCATTTCATAGATGAGAAAACTGAGACTTACGAAAGCAAACCAGGTTACCTCAGGTCCCTCTCCAGAGACGTTCCTGACACTCGATTACTAGTGGGGACAAGTCTTCCCTGCAGGCAGGGCCTCCAGAGGCCACACGGCAAGTGCCTACATATCCAGAAAGAAAACGATTGCTCAACTCTGTTTTTTTTTTTGTTTGTTTGTTTTTTTAAATATGCTTTTATTGATTTCAGAGAGGAAGGGAGAGGGAGAGAGAGAGAGAGAGAATCATTGATTGGCTGCCTCCTTCACACCCCACACTGGGGATCCAGCCCGAAAACTGGGCAAGTGCCCTGACTGGGAATCGAACCATGACCTCCTGGTTCATAGGTTGATGCTCAGCCACTGAGCCACGCCGCCCAGGCTCAGCTCCATCCTGAATGGAGCATTGTGCGTACTAGGATGTTCGGTGAAAGGCATCAGGATAGAGAATTGTTTCAATTCCCGGCTCTCACGCCTCCTTCCTGCGGTGACATGGGGCCAGGTACTTCCTCTCCCAGCCTGTTCCTTCCTCTCCGGAGCTGGCCCGGGAGGAGCGCCTGCCTCCGAGAGCAGTGATCAGGAACAGCGGACTCCATCCACATCCCTTAGCCGCTGCCTAGGCATTCAATGAGCTTTACCTGCTGTTACCAGTTTGTAAAAAACGTTGCCTCTTATATACATTAGAAAAAAGACTGGAAGGAAATACACTGAAGTGTGAACAGTGGGAAATGTGCATGGGGGAAATGACATCTTTATACCATTTTTGTCCTTTCCAAGTTTTCAACAATGAATAGATAACCATGAATTCTTCCTTTTATGATCAGGAAAAGAACGAGAGAGAGAGAGAGAGAGAGAGAGAGAGAGAGACTGAGCCCACAACCTGGGCATGTGCTGTGGCCGGGCATCGAACCTGTGACTTTTCAGTGCACGGGATGTTACTCAACCAACTGAGCCACGTAGGTCAGGGCAACCAAGTTCATTTTCTAGAGGGGAGTCCTCAGAGGCCACCCCAGAGGACGAAGCTGGGTCCTGGGCGGGACACTTTCTCGCCGTTAATGATGCCCGTTCCTGCCACCAGCACCTCCCTGTCCCCTGGATGATGCCTGTCGTCTGCCCACAGGAGGCCCGAAGGGATGGCTGCTGACATGCAGAGGAAGAGAAGCAGCGAGGGCCCCGGCAGCACGTTGGCTCCCGCGGATGGGCAGAGTGTGGAGAGGGCCGAGAGCCCCACCCCAGGGCTGGCCCAGGGCATGGAGCCAGGTACGGGCAGGGTGTGCACAGCTGGCCGCCAGAGCAGCCTCCCGGTCGGCCTGGATTCCCTCCACGCTCTCCCACCCAGGCCGAGTGTGTGCTCAGCTCACTGGGCGATTGTCAGAGGCTAGGGGTCCTGCAGGGGACCAAGCTCAGTCTGCTTCACACACACACACATACACACACACACACACACACACACACACGTTGGCCACGCTCCCGGGCTGTCTGCCGCCAGCCTGGCTCCCCCCTCCCTCCCTCCCTCCCGCCCGCGGCCGCAGTGAACCTGCAGGCTCCGCTCTGCGCTCCGTGTGAATGTCACCTGCTCGCGAGGCAGGCCTGCTCTGGACGGAACACTCGTTATTTTGTAATTTTATTTTTTATGTACATATTGCCCACCTCTCTCTGAGCTCTGAGCACAGAGCCGTTGTGTCCTCAGTGCCTAGTCCAGTGCTGAACTCATCATAGAGACCCAAAATACGTCTGCTGAGTTATTCTGTCAAAAACAAACAGACCAAAGAACAGAAGAGGAAGACAGCAAGGTCCCTGGGGGTCTCAGGCCGGGGGGCCCTTCAGCGGCGGGCCGGCTCCCGGGGGACACTCACTGCGCACAGGAGGCATCCGGCAGGGGACCGGGCACACCACAGTGAACAGCCAGCTTCCGGCCGTGGGAACCCCATCACAGCTGGGGAGAAGGACAGTCACGGACAGGAGCTACTCGGGAGGGAGGGAGGGATACGGTGCTGGGCTGGGCGTCAGGTGAGGAGGCAGAGAGCTGACAGCAGGCCATGGGAGGGGCTAGGGTGCCTTTGGGCGGAGGGAGGAGCAGGTGCGGACGCCTTGGGGTAGGTGGGCGGCATTAGGGGCCAAGGAGCAGGTGGACAGAGGCCATGTGCCTGGATGCACAAGGCTGTCCGATGAGAGAGAGAGGTGGGCAGACAGCAGCTGCTCCCGCCATGAGGGCCTGGGCCGGGCCCCGGGGTGATGGGCGGGGAGCCTGGGGGCCAGTGAGTTGCAGGCGGACAGCAGCAGGGGGAAGAGGGACTTGCCGCATGGACACAGGCAGTCACGCCAGCGGTCTGGGCGACACCGGCCTGCCGGCGGCGGCTGCTGCTCTAAGCACCGCTCTCGGCTGGCAGGTGCCGGGCAGGAGGGTGCCATGTTCGTCCACGCCCGCTCCTACGAGGACCTGACGGAGCCGGAGGATGGGGCGGCTGCTGGGGAGAGCCCGGAGGAGGGAGCCCGGGGGCCGCCCCCGCTGCCCGCGGACATGCGCCAGATCAGCCAGGACTTCAGCGAGCTGAGCACCCAGCTGACGGGCGTGGCCCGGGACCTGCAGGAGGAGATGCTGCCAGGGAGCTCCGTGGACTGGGCGGAGCCCCCGGGGGCCTCGGGGAGACCGGCTGCAGAGCCCCCCGGGGAGGGTGCGGGAGAGGGGGACGAGGAGGCGGCCGCGGAGGCCTGGCGGCTGCACCAGAAGCACGTGTTCGTGCTGAGCGAGGCGGGGAAGCCCGTGTACTCCCGCTACGGGTCCGAGGAGGCCCTGTCCAGCACCATGGGGGTCATGGTGGCCCTGGTGTCCTTCCTGGAGGCCGACAAGAACGCCATTCGCTCCATCCACGCGGGTGAGCCACCTGAGGGGGCCGGCAGGGCTCCCGGGCCATGGTCGCTTCCCAGCGGGACTTGGAGGGGGGGCTGTGCTGTGTGGCCCGGGGCAGGCCCTCCACTCACTCCAGGTCTCATCTGAACAGCGAATCCTACCCTGGCCGGCCCCTGGGGCTGTGGGGGCCACAGGAGGCTCTGTTGTGGGCTTTGCCCTCGGAGATGGGGAGAGGGTGGGAAGGCGGGGGAGGTGACCCAAACCCAGGTCCTGAGGCCACGCCCTCCCCCCCCCCCCCAGCTCCTGTTGCCCTTTAGCGCAGGAATGCGGGCTTTTCTGGAGTGCTTCCCCAGCTGGTACTAGTCTGTGAGGCAAGTTGCAGGGACAGGCCCGGCTCCCTCAGGGAAAGGGGGCCGTTAGCGCTGTTCTCTCCCCGTCCTGAAGCCCCTACTGTGTGCAGAGCTCAGAGGGAGGGTGGAGAGGGTGTGGAAGGCGGCAAGCTGCCAGGAGGCGGGGCTCCGAGGGAGTTGGGCCAGGCCAGTCCAGCAGCTGACACCCCCTCCTCCCGGGCCCCCCCAGACGGCTACAAAGTGGTGTTCGTGCGGCGGAGCCCGCTGGTGCTGGTGGCCGTGGCGCGCACGCGGCAGTCGGCGCAGGAGCTGACGCAGGAGCTGCTGTACATCTACTACCAGATCCTGAGCCTGCTCACGGGCGCGCAGCTGAGCCACATCTTCCAGCAGAAGCAGAACTACGACCTGCGGCGCCTGCTGTCGGGCTCGGAGCGCATCACCGACAACCTGCTGCAGCTCATGGCGCGGGACCCCAGCTTCCTGCTGGGCGCGGCGCGCTGCCTGCCGCTGGCGGCCGGCGTGCGGGACGCGGTGAGCGCGGGGCTGCAGCAGGCGCGCGCGCGCAGCCTGGTCTTCTCCATCCTGCTGGCGCGCAACCAGCTGGTGGCGCTGGTGCGGCGCCGCGACCAGGTGCTGCACCCCATCGACCTGCACCTGCTCTGCAACCTCATCAGCTCCTCCTCGTCCTTCCGCGAGGGCGAGGCCTGGACGCCCGTGTGCCTGCCCAAGTTCAACGCGGCCGGCTTCTTCCACGCGCACATCTCCTACCTGGAGCCCGACGCCGACCTGTGCCTGCTGCTCGTCTCCACGGACCGCGAGGACTTCTTCGCCGTCTCCGACTGCCGCCGCCGCTTCCGCGAGCGTCTGCGCCGGCGCGGGGCCCACGCGGCGCTGCGGGAGGCGCTGCGCTCGCCCGGCTACAGCGTCGCCCAGGTGGGCATCCCCGACCTGCGCCACTTCCTCTACAAGTCCAAGAGCTCGGGGCTCTTCACCAGGTGAGGGGGCGGGGGGGCCTGAAGGGAACGGAGGACCCTCTGGGGACGGAGCGACACCTCGGGGTCTGTTTTACTCTGACCCTGGCGCCTCCACGGGCACACACCTCTCCTTTATCTAAAAAAAATTTTAAAAATATATTTTATTGATTTTTACAGAGAGGAAGAGAGAGGGATAGAGAGTTAGAAACACTGGGGAGAGAGTGGCCGAGGCTGGGCCCTCCCTGCTCAGCCTCCTGGGGCTCCCCTCCTGGACCGTCCCCCCTATTCAGCCCTGCCCCTGCCAGTGGCAGCAGCCCACGGAGCAGAGCCACCGCCAGGGCTTCCTGCACACTCCCCACTGGGAATGTGCCTGCAATCAAGGTACATGCCCTTGACCGGAATCGAACCAGGGACCTTTCAGACCGTAGGCCGATGCTCTATCCACTGAGCCACATGGGTTTCGGCTGCTCCTTCCCCCCCCCCCCCCCCCCCCGTCACCCACCCCTGAAATGCCCTGGATGCCCCAGGGACAGAGCTGGAACAGAAGTCTCGGGTCCCCTGTCCTGGAGTCACTGACTCGGGGGTCCCTGGCCCAGCCTAGGATGCGGGGCTCCTCCCCACCCTCCTCCCGCAGAAGGGCTGAGGCCAGCTGGGGAGGCTTTTGTGTCCGCTCACCCCTGTGGGGCCCAGAGTCCCCAGCTCCCCTTCCCTCCACTTCACACCGTCTCTCCCTCCGTCTTGGACGCTGAACCTCCAACGGGCCTCTCAGGGAGGGTCGGCGGAGGTGCCATGAGCTCGGGGGAGAACAGGCCTGCAGTCTGGGTGCGCTCAGCCCTCCCTGGGGCGTCTTCAGTGGCGGGGAGACCATGCCCGGTCCTGGGGGAGCGTCTGGAGGGTAGGACGGTGGCGGCCAGGATCAGGTGCTCCTGGGTCTCCAGAGCAGGCCTCTCCCCCCCCGCCCCCCCAGCCCTGAAATGGAGGCCCCGTACGCCAGTGAGGAGCAGCAGGAGCGGCTGCTGGGCCTCTACCAGTACCTGCACAGCCGCGCCCACAACGCCTCCCGCCCGCTCAAGACCATCTACTACACAGGCCCCAACGAGAACCTGCTGGCCTGGGTAAGGCGCCGGGCAGCCGGGCTGCGGGGCCTGGCGGGGCCAGCGCGCGTCTGACCCGGGTCGCCCTGTGCCTCCCCCAGGTGACGAATGCCTTCGAGCTCTACATGTGCTACAGCCCCCTGGGGACCAAGGCGTCCGCCGTGGACGCCATCCACAAGCTGATGCGCTGGATCCGCAAGGAAGAAGACCGCCTCTTCATCCTGACGCCCCTCACCTACTGACGGCTGCGGGCGCGGCCCGGGCCACGGCGGGGCAGCCATGGGACGCGGGCGGGGCTGGCCCTCTCGCCCAGGCAGCAGGCAGGGACGGGTGCGTGCATTAAAGTGCTTCGGGGAAGGCACGTGTGGCCTCGGCATTGGTTCCTTTGCTCACTCCCTCTGGCTCACCCACACCCAGGGTCCTCCGCCCTGGCCCCTGCCCTCCCGCCCTCCCTCCCGCCCTCGACGAGCATCAGGTGGGACCCTGGGCTTGCGCTGTTTTCATTCCACCGAAGTCCCGCCACATGGAAAGGTTCCGCTAGCATCCCACTGGCTTTGCCCCTCCCAGCCCTTCCCCGACTCTCAGTCAGAGTCCCCTGTGCCTCCCCTCGCTCCTGAGTGGGCCCCCAACGGCCACCTGACCACGGGAAGCCCTGGCGGTGGCTCTGCTCCGTGGGCTGCTGCCACTGGCAGGGGCAGGGCTGAGTAAGGGGGACGGTGAGCCCTGGCACAGCTGGGAGCCCCCGGAGCCGAGCAGGGAGGGCCCAGCCTGGGCCACGCTCTCCTGAGACCCTGGGCAGAGCCCGGCTCGGTGCACGGCCTCTCCTCGCCTGCCACGGCGTGGCCACCTCCCCGGCGGGGGAGGGGAGGCAGGACATGTTTATCTCAACAGCGTCCACTGTCTGTCTTCAGACGAGCATGAGTCACGCTCCTCGGCCAGACTATCTGCGCGGAAACCATGCCACGTGGAGCGTCCACGTGGGTGGCCTCGGCGAAGGCGCCCTGGGAGGTCCCGCTTCACTGTCCCGGGAGACGGGGCACAGCCCTGCCCGGCCCCTCGCTGCTCCCAGGAGGACGAGGAGGGCAGCAGGCCACCTGCCCGGGTCCTCTGAGCCCTGGGGAGCAGCCACAGCGCCGCTGCTGCCCTGCGCACCGGCCTGGCGGCCTTTCTGCCTGTGTCCCTGCTGTCCTTCCCCAGCTCCTGGCCAAGGCCAGAGCCCCCGCTGCCACCGGTGTCCGCAGCCGGCGAGGGGCCCTGGTTGGCGGTCTTGACGCTGCCGGACTCGGCTTCTCCTGCCCGTCCTGGCGGGTGAGGGTGGTCACGGCGAGAGGAGTGTGTGCCTGGGACAGCCGGCACCTGGGGGGTCGGGGAGGGATGACGGGCCAGCAGGGAAGTGCTGGTGGCGGAGAGCATGTGCCACGGGAAGGCCCGGGGAAGGACCTGGGAGGACCGTTCACCGTGAAGCCGGAGGAATCGTCAAGGCCTCGGCTCCTTGACGATTTCAGGTGAAAGCCGGGCGGCGGGAGCGCTGAGGGTGCTGCGGCCGAGGTGGCGGGTTGCTGGTTAGGCACCAGCTGCCCCTCGGGTGCTCTCTGGCTGGAGGAAGAGGTGGGCCCTCATCCTCGAGGGAAGGGCGAGCCCAGAGGGGCAGCATGGCCAGCGCTCCTTCGAGGCGGCAGCTGCGCGCACATGGACAGGCCGAGGCCGGGCTGTGTGAGGTCTGGGGGGGCTTGGGCGCTGCAGGGCCCTGAGCTGGCTTCCCCTCGGGCTTGGGGAGGGGAGGGCTCGCCTGCGGACACTTGCGCCCCGTGACCCGGCTGCGGGCGAGGAGCCGGCCCGGGCGGCCAGCAGCGCGGCCACACGGTGGCAGCAGAGAACCAGCTGTCACGCTGCTCCACGGGAAGGGGACTGGGCGACTCAGTGTTGAGTGTCTGGAGGCGGACACAGCTCCCAGGAACTCGTGTCTCGCCCCGGCTGGCGTGACTCAGTGGTGATCGCAGGTTGGGTTCTAGGCCAAGGGCGGGCCAGGGGCCTGTGCCGGAGGCCCTGTGTGCCTCCATCCATGTTCCTCCCTCTCCCCTTCCCTCCCACGGCTCTGCTGCGGGCGGAGGACATTTCATTCCGGGTTTGCCCCGCCCGCCTACCTTTACTCAGGGTGACTGCGGACGGGGGAGCCCTGCCATGCCTTGCCGCGCGTGTGTACTCATTTCCGGCCGGTTCTGGTTAGAGAAGGGAGTGCCTTTACATCACCCCGGGCACTGGGCTCCCCGGCACTGGGTGTGGCCACACAGGTGCTCCTTCTGCTCTCCGCACCACGTGCTCAGCGTGGAGGCAGAGTCCAGCACTAGGCATGGGGGAGGGGGGCCGTTATCCAGAATGAACTGCGCTGGGGTGGATGTAGCATACTGACTGGGACCCCAAAATGGGACTGGCACTGCCTGGACCAGGAAGGCTCCCTGGAGGAGGTGCCCCCCAAGCTGCAGAGGAGAACGGAAGGGGGGGTCCCTGGAGGGAGGAGCCGGGGTAGGGGCTGGGCGGGGAGCGGAGGTTACAGCTCCGAGGGGAGGGCCGGCCTGGCAGAGTCCTGTGGCTGAGGCTCCTCTCCCCCACTCCCCTCACTCTTCAAAGCCCTGGCGCTGTAGGCGGAGCGAGGACCACGGGCCAGGTGCAGGTCACCGGGATGGAAAGCCCAGTGCAAAGGACAGTTGTGGGGGGCCCTCTCCCCCAGGGGCCTTTCCCTCCCCCACATCGCTGGTGTGGACCCCCTGACCTTTTCTCTCCGGAGACAGAACGTCCAGGCCCCAGTTGTGTTTCCGCTCCAGGCCCCGATAAACAGCAGCAGCAGCTGACTGTGATTCAGGCCGGGCAGCCTGAGTAATGGCCCCGCCGGGAAAGCTGCCGGGAAAGCTGCCTGCCGGGCAGTCTGCTGAGCTCTGCTGAGGGGCCCCCTGCAGCATCTCCTCCCTTAGAACCCCCAGGCCATCCCCTTCCCCCCCTCCCCGCTCCCTGCCCCAGGCTCCTGGCCATTAGCTTCCTCCTCCCCAGCTCCTAGGGCCCTTCCTTGACCACAACTCCTGTCCGGAGCCCGTTTCTTCTGGGAATTACTTCCCCTCCTCTGTGACTTTCCAGACAAACCATCTCTCAGGGTTTGGGTCTTGGCTCTGAATTCCTTCCTAGCCGGAACCCAACACCGAGGTTGCCGCCCCCAGGTCTGGTCTCCCCGCATCGGGGAGACAGAGCTGGCTCACGGGTCCTCAGACAAGGCCCTCCTGCGAGTTTCCCCGCCCTCCGGCGTCCAGGCCCCTGTGGCCGAGGGGCTGCGAGGTGGAGGGGGTCCCCCAGGGCCCCTCTTTGGTGTTGAGGGGACCCGTGTCAGTGGGAGAAATGTTCAAACCTGTAGAGTTTTTATGAGTTTATTGGAGCCCAGTTGATAGCAATTGCCAGGAAGTAAAATCTCCGTGGGTTGAGAAAATGCTCCAGTAAATGGCAGTTTTCTGGCTTATTTTATACATTTAGAATGTAAACGCAAGAAATGACCAAACCTGTAAGAGATTTTGAGTTTATTTGAGCCAAACACAGCAATTGCTGGGAAGCAAAATTTCAATAGATTGAGGGGGGGAGGGGATCTCAGTGGATTGAGAAAATGGCTGTTTTGCACTTCATTTTAAATATATTTTTATTGATTTCAGAGAGGAAGGGGAGGGAGAGAGAAACATCAATGATGAATCGGTGATTGTCTGCCTCCTGCACGCCCCCTACTGGGATCCAGCTCACAACCAGGGCAAGTGCCTTTGACTGGAATCGAACCTGGGTGGTTGGCGGTTGGGATGGTTAATGAACAGGTACAGCACACAGCTGGGTGGACAGATAACAATGGGGGTTTCGGTAGTCTCTGCTCTCCCTCTCTGTGCCCTGAGGGGTCCGGGGAAAGGATTACTCAGATCTTCCACAGATCTCTTAGGCACACAAAGAAAACAGACTCAGTTCAGGTAAAGATTCACCTTTGTCAACGATACGGGCCTCGGACAGGACTTCCCATCCTGACTCACCGTTAGGAAATTTTCAAACCACCCTTCGTGGTTCCTTTCGGGCTCTGGGTTTGTAAGACCGCCACGAAGGCCTCCCCTGAGCGGTCAGGGTCAGCACTGGCCCCCTTTCCCACAGGATCAGTGAGAAGCTGTAGGGAAGGTGACAGGAAGTCCATTGGCGCCAGGCTAAGGGGGAGGGAGAAAGCAGAGACACAAACCTTTTTTTTTCTTTTTAGCATCCTCACCCACGAATAGGTTCTTACTAATTTTTTTTTTTTAGAGAGAGAGGAAGGGAAAGAGAAAAACATCAATCAGTTGTTGACCAAACCCACACCTAGGTATGTGCCTTGATCCAGAATTGAACCCGAAACAGGGCGACGCTCTAACTGAGCGAGGCCCCCCTCCCCCCCACTCCTTCCGTGTGGGCAGTTAATAATTAACGTGTACAGCACGCAGAGCTGGCGCCTGGGGGACCAGCGGACAATGTGGGGCTCTGGGTCCGGTGCTCTGTGCTCTGTGTTGTGGGGATAGCCTGAGGGTCTCAGAGACAGAAGACAGCACCAGGGAAGACAGCTTCAGGCTGGGCTGTGATTCACCATGACCCACTCTTGTTGGGGATTTCATGTTCAGACCCTCCTGTGGCTATTTCAGGCTCTGAGCTTGTAGGGCCCACCCTGCTGGCTGTCCCTAGGCTGGTGAGGGGAGATGGGGGAGGGGCCGAGGCCCCGGTGAGAGTGCAGGAGCAGACCTAAGTTGCCTCCTCTCCCCCTCCCCCACGCCCCCTTCCACCCAGTCTGGGAGGAGAGCTCTGGGCTACCACCTAGTGAGACTACATCCTCATTATATAACTAAAGTTAATATGTAAATAAAATATATATAAATAAAATTTCATTTATTTCAGAGAGGGAGGGAGAGATAGAAACACCAATGATGAGAGAGAATATTGATTAGCGCCTCTTGCATGCCCCCTGCTGGGGGTTCAACCTACAACCCGGGCCTGTGCCCAGACCAGGAATTGAACCGTGACCTCCTGGTTCCTAGGTGGGTGCTGGGCTGCACCTCCTTTTGGAGGGAGAGCCTTGGGACCAGCAGGTTAGAGGTGCCGCCGCTTCCCAAGAGCAGAAGCCGCTGGAGCCCAGCCAGGGGAAGGCGGGCATTGCTTCCTGCCCCACCTGACAGCGTCCGCACCCTGAGGCACCCATAAGGGACCAGGACAGGCTTGGGCCTCCACATCAGCCCCTCCTCTCTCTGCTGTCCAGCCCGCCAGCCTGGCCTCAGCATGCAATCCCCCCTCCCCCTCCCTCCGTCCACAGGCTGGCAGCGGGCAGCTCACCCCCCTCTGACCCCATCCCATGGCTGACAGCCCAGGGCAAGCCATGGCATGGGCCCTGCCCACAGAGGATGGGTCTCTCCGAGATCCCTCACCTCTCTCCTCGGGGGGTGCTGCTGGGACAATGGCACCAAGAGAAGAAATGAGTCAGGGACCCCGGAAACCTCACCGCCCCTCCTCACTGCGGGCCACCACGGCGCATCTGCCCCCCACCCTCCCTGTGCCCAGCCCCTCGCCCTCCCTGCGCCCAGCCCCCGGCCACCCCTGCGCCCAGCCCCCGGCCACCATCGCGCATCTGCCCCCGGCCTTCCCTGCGCCCAGCCCCCCGCCCTCCCTGCGCCCAGCTCCTGGCCACCCCAGCGCCCAGCCCCCAGCCACCCCTGCGCCCCACCCCGGCCACCTCTGCGCGCCCAGCCCAAGGCCACCCCTGCGCCCAGCCCCCGGCCATCCCTGCGCCCAGCCCCCGGCCACCCCTGCGCCCAGTCCCAGGCCCTCCCTGCGCCCAGCCCCCGGCCACCCCTGCGCCCAGTCCCAGGCCCTCCCTGCACCCAGCCCCCGGCCACCATCGCGCATCTGCCCCGGCCTTCCCTGCGCCCAGCCCCCGGCCACCCCTGCGCCCAGCCCCCGGCCACCCCTGCGCCCAGCCCCCGGCCACCCCGGCGCTCAGCCCCCGGGCACCCCTGCGCCCCACCCCGGCCACCCCTGCGCCCAGCCCCCGGCCACCCCTGCGCCCAGCCCCCGGCCCTCCTTGCGCCCAGCCCCCGGCCCTCCCTGCGCCCAGCCCCCGGCCACCCCTGCGCCCAGTCCCAGGCCCTCCCTGCACCCAGCCCCCGGCCACCATCGCGCATCTGCCCCGGCCTTCCCTGCGCCCAGCCTCCGGCCACCCCTGCGCCCAGCCCCCGGCCACCCCTGCGCCCAGCCCCCGGCCACCCCTGCGCCCCACCCCGGCCACCCCTGCGCCCAGCCCCCGGCCACCCCTGCGCCCAGCCCCCGGCCATCCCTGCGCCCAGCCCCCGGCCACCCCTGCGCCCAGCCCCCGGCCACCACTGCGCCCAGCCCCCGGCCACCCCTGCGCGTCCAGCCTCCGGCCACCACCGCGCCCAGCCTCCGGCCACCCCAGCGCCCAGCCCCCGGCCACCCCAGCACACCCAGGCGGCTGGAGAGGGCGCCCGGAGCGGAGCCGGACGTCCCGGGCCCGGAGGAGGCGGGGCGGGGCCGCCCGCTCCCCAGGCCCCGCCCCGCCCCGCCCCGAGGTCCGGCGGGCAGGGAGCGGCGGAGGCAGGTGAGGGCCTCCCGCCGGAGGAGGGCGTGTCGGCGGCGCCAGGTGCCTGAGTCCCGGCCGGGCCGCAGGGAAGTGTCGCCGGAGCGCGGCGCGGGAGCTGGTGCCCGCGGCCCCCGGACTGCGCCGGACGCCGGTCCCAGCCACCACCCTGCGCTCGTCGGGCCCCGGGAACCCCCGCCGGACCCGGAGGCCCCAATGGAGCTCCGCCCGCCACCCTCCGCCTTCCTGCTGCTGCTGCTGCTGCTGCCGCCGCCGCCAGTGCCCGCGGTGCCCGCGGCCCGGGGCCCCTGGCGCTGCACGCTCATCCCCTACGCCGCCTCCCGCGACTTCGACGTGGAGTACGCGGTGCCCCGCTTCGCGGCCGGCGGCCCGGTGCAGGCGCTGGCCGTCTATGAGGGCGGCGAGGGCGACAGCGCCGTGTTCGTGGCCGCGCGCAACCGCCTGCACATGCTGGGCCCGGACCTGCGGCCGCTGGCGAGCCTGGCCACCGGCCCCGCCGGCCACCCCGGCTGCCAGACCTGCGCGGCCTGCGGCCCCGGCCCGCACGCCCCCCCGGGGGACACGGACGCCAAGCTGCTGGTGCTGGACCCCACGCTGCCCGCGCTCATCAGCTGCGGCTCCAGCCTGCACGGCCGCTGCTTCCAGCTCGAGCTGGAGCCCGGGGAGCCCGGGGAGCCGGCCCCGCGCCTGGCGCCGCCCGCCTGCCTCTTCGCCGCCGCCCGCAACCAGCCCGAGGCCTGCCCGGACTGCGTGGCCAGCCCGCTGGGCACCGTGGCCACCGTGGTGGAGCAGGGCCGCGCCTCCTTCCTCTACGCCGCGTCCTCGCTGGACCCGCAGGTGGCCGCGAGCTTCAGCCCCCGCTCCGTGTCCATCCGCCGCTTCCGGGCCGACGCCTCGGGCTTCGCGCCGGGCTTCGAGTCCCTGTCGGTGCTGCCCGCGCACCTGGCCTCCTACCGCATCCACTACGTGCACAGCTTCCACGCCGGCGACTTCGTGTACTTCCTGGCGGTGCAGCCGGCCAGCCTGTCCGCCGCGCCCGGCGCCCTGCACACGCGCCTGGCCCGGCTCAGCGCCCTGCAGACCGACATGGGCACCTACCGCGAGCTGGTGCTGGACTGCCGCTTCGAGCCCAAGCGCCGGCGCCGCGGGGCGGCCACGGGCGGGCAGCTCTACCCGGTGCTGCGCGCCGCGCACACGGCCCCCGTGGCCGGCCGCCTGGCGGGCGAGCTGAGCGTCGCCGAGGGCCAGGCCGTGCTGTTCGGCGCCTTCGGGGCCGCCGGCGGCGGCGGGCGCGCGGGGCCGGGCTCGGTGGTGTGCGCCTTCCCGCTCCCGCTCGTGGACGAGCTCATCGAGAGCGGCGTGGAGCGCTGCTGCGGGGCGAGCGTCCCCGAGGGCCTGCGGCGCGGCCTGGACTTCTTCCAGCCGCCCATCCTGTGCCCCAACCCGGTAAGCAGAGGGGCCCTCCCCGGGGAGCGGGTGAATCCAGCTGCTTCCCCTCCGTGCCGGTGGCCTCGGTCCCACCCCGCCCCGCTCTGCCCTCTCACCCCCGTGCCTCCCGCGTCTCAGGCAGTGTCCCTGTCATGTGAGAGCTGATTGCATCCCAGCGTCTCCCCGCCAGGCTCACTGCCAGACTGGGGCAGAGGGATGGGCTCCCGCCCCTCTGCCCGCCGCCTGCAGGGACACTCAGCCCCGGCAGATGCGCAGAGACGCAGGGGCTCCCGCTCCCCCTAGTTTCCCTTCCCCTCCAGGGGCTCTGCTCCCCTTAGTTTCCCTTCCCCTCCGGGAGCACTTGTTTGTGCGGCTTCCGGAGGAGGGAGGGGCAGGAGCGCCGGACGCTCCCCCAGCTCCTGGGCCTTGGAACTCCCCAGCTGGGAAGTTGGGGGGTTTATCAGGGAGTCTGCAGGGCAGCTCATCCGGATTCATTGTTCTCCGTGGGTGGGGTGATGCGGGAGGCCCCGCAGGCCGGGATGGGGGGGGGAGGGATGCGGTGGGGGGAGATGGCTTGGCTCTAGTAGCTTCCAGGAGGCTCGCCCGCTGTCTCTTGTGCAACTATAAACATCTGGGGATGAGCACAGACAGGCGGGGCGGGTGGAACTGGCTCACGCAGGATTCAGACACTTTCCCACTCTAGTTGGGGCCCTGCCGGAGCGAGTGCCCCTTCTCAGCCCAGGCTGGGTTCTGGGCTCTGTCCAGCAGACCCTCCCCAGCCTCGGCGCCAGGAGCTGGAGAGAGACAAACAGGACACTCCTCCAGATGCTGAGCTCAGAGCCCAGAGGATTCCTGGGAGCCGTGGACACAGCCCACCCTCGGTTCTAGGAGATCAGACCAGGGACACGGGGTGAAACGGTGCTGGAGAGAGTCCTCAGCAGGTGACCCACAGGGGCCGTTGGCTGCCCGGTGCCCTGGCCCCGCCCCGGCATCCCCGCTGACCCCTGTCCGGCTCCTGTTATGGCCCAGAGGTGGGAGAAGCTGCACGTGAGGTGGGGTCTTCGCCCCCCGCCCTCAGCTGAGTTCATCGAGGCTGAGGAGGCCCAGGGCTGGGGCTCCCCGGTCTGGGCCTGGCCGCCCTGCCAGCCCTCTTCCTCTCCCCGCTGGGCTAGCGGCCAGGGGCCAGAAGACACCCAGCCAGGCCTGGCAGTGCCCGGCTCTGGGAAGCCTAATCTACAGCCCTGCCCACAGGCTGGCCGGCCCCGGGAGGTGTGTGAGCCAGCTTGTGCCATGTTTGTCCGTGACCCCAGCCCCCCCCTGCTCACACGGCTAGCCTCAGGAAGCCGGCGCTCGGCACTGCCAGCTGCCCTCCCGGGCCCAGGAGCCACAGCCACTAGACCGGCCTGGGGCCAGAGCTGAGGCTGGGAAGCCCAGCGAGCAGGCAGGGGTGCGGCCCGACTGGAGCGGGGCCTCTGCCCGCCCCCGGCCCCACCTGCCCTGAGTCATGCTGGAAACACCGAAATGACTTCCGGGGGGAACGGGCCTCCCACTTCCTTCCTCAGTGAGGACAGAGTCCCGTCCGCACCCCGGCCACAGACCCAGCTCTGCACCTGCTCTTGCCCCCAGATCAGCCCTGAGGCCTGCTGACTGGGTCCCACATGCTTGGTCTGACGGGACGCCAGGGGCTCCTGCCCGAGTGCCCCCAAAGCCAGCCGGGTCCCGGGCACCTCGGGTTCCTGAGCCCTGCCTGCCCTTTGCACTCAGCAAACTCCTTGCATTCACGCCCTGGCTTCCTGGTTCCCCAGGAGCCTCTGTCCTCTGTGACCCGAACTGAGTGCGCCCCAAACACCTCCGGTAAGAGCAGGAGATGTTAGTTCCTGCGGCCCCTGGGGCCCAGCTCGCACCCAGGCCTCCTGACCCTGGCTTGTCTGAAGGAGGGGCGGGGAGCCCTCTGCAGTCTCCAGAGAAGAACCATGTGGCCACCTGTGCCCGCAAGTTACCCCGGAGCTCAGCGCCCCCAGCTGGCGGAGAAACCCCTGAAGGGCAGGGCTTGCTGAAGTGCAAGGCCGAACCAGCAGGGGGCAGGAGGGGACTCTGGTCAAGAGCTCAGGCTTCCCACCTCAAGTCCCTCCTGTTTCCCTGTCTGGGAGGGTGGGGAGTGGTCCGAGGAGAGGACAGGGTTGGGTCTGCAAGCCTCAGTACTCATGGTCAGGATGGACATGGCGGGGTAGGGCCAGGCCTGGGGGGAGCTGGCCCGGCTGCCTCTGAGGGCCCCCCGGGGGAGGGCAGGGCAGGGGAGGGCGGGTAAGTGGCAGGCCTGGTCCCCTCCGGGCAGCCAGGCGAGGGCGGGAGTTCGGGCTGCTGTGGCCCCGGACAGGCTCTGGGGGATGAGCCCTGACGCCTCCTCTGTCCTCCAGCCGGACCCCACGGTGCCCAACTCCAACGGCAGCTGCTACCGCTTCCCCCTGCTGGCCAGCCGCAGCCTGTCCCGCGTGGACCTGTTCAACGGGCTCTTGGGGCCGACGCAGATCACGGCGCTGCACGTGACGAGCCTGGACAACGTCACGGTGGCCCACATGGGCACGAGCGACGGGCGCATCCTGCAGGTAGGCCCGTCCCCACCGCCTGTGCCCCGGCCCTCCCACCTCCACCCCCAACCCCTGTTCCCCGGACTCCCCCCAACCCGCTCACCGCTGTCCCGGCCCTCCCACCCCCACCCCCACCGCCTGTGCCCTGGCCTCCCCACCCCCACCCGCTCACCGCTGTCCCTGCCCTCCCCCCCACCCGCTCACTGCTGTCCCTGCCCTCCCCCCCACCCGCTCACCGCTGTCCCAGCCCTCCCCCCCACCCGCTCACCACTGGCCCAGCCCTCCCACCCCCACCCCCACCGCCTGTGCCCTGGCCTCCCCACCCCCACCCGCTCACTGCTGTCCCTGCCCTCCCCACCACCTGCTCACCGCTGTCCCAGCCCTCCCACCCCCACCCCCACCGCCTGTGCCCTGGCCTCCCCACCCCACCCCCACCGCCTGTGCCCTGGCCTCCCCACCCCCACCCGCTCACCGCTGTCCCAGCCCTCCCCCCCACCCGCTCACCGCTGGCCCAGCCCTCCCCCCCACCCGCTCACCGCTGGCCCAGCCCTCCCCCCCACCCGCTCACCGCTGTCCCAGCCCTCCCCCCCACCCGCTCACCGCTGGCCCAGCCCTCCCACCCCCACCCCCACCGCCTGTGCCCTGCCCTCCCCACCCCCACCCGCTCACCGCTATCCCTGCCCTCCCCCGATCCACTCACCGCTGTCCCGGCCCTCCCCACCACCCGCTCCCCGATCCACTCACCGCTGTCCCGGCCCTCCCCACCACCCGCTCACTGCTGTCCTGCGCAGGTGGAGCTGGCCAGGTCCCTCGGCTACCTGCTGTACGTCTCCAACTTCTCACTGAGCCGCAGTCAGCAGCCCGTGCACCGGGATGTCCGTCGCCTCGGGAAGCACCTGCTCTTTGCCTCTGGGGACAAGGTACGGCGGGCAGGGGAGGGGCAGGGCCGGGGTGAGAGGGGCACTGACGCCCAGGTCTCACCGCGCTGTCCCCGTGGGGACCAGGGGCTCTCTGGGGCCCAGGCCTCCCCACCTCCTCCCGTCACCCCAGCCACTGTTCTGCCACCCCAAGGCCTTCCAGGTGCCCATCGGCGGCCCCGGCTGCCGCCACTTCCTCACCTGCGGGCGCTGCCTGCGGGCACAGCGCTTCATGGGCTGCGGCTGGTGTGGGAGCGCGTGCGGCCGGCAGGAGGAGTGTCCGGGCTCCTGGCAGCAGGACCGCTGCCCCCCTGAGCTTATGGAGGTACGGCCTGCCCGCCGGGCGCAGACCACGGTGAGGCAAGCTGGGCTGGGCGGGAGCGGCCGGTCTTGGCCGTGACCTCCTCGGCCCGGGATGTCCTCAGGAAGGCATTCTGGGCGGAGAAGGGGCACACGCGGATTTGGAGGCAGAAAAGGGTCGATGCCTCGCAGTGACGGAGAATGAGGGGAGCGGGGCGGGCCGGGGTGCGGCAGGGAAGTGGGGGAGGCAGCAGGGCTGGGGCCTGGCCCGCACAGGCTCTCTGCTCCCCCTCCAGTTCCATCCTCACAGCGGACCCCTGCGGGGCAGCACCAGGCTGACCCTGTGCGGCTCCAACTTCTACCTGCACCCTGACGGCGTGGTGCCCGAGGGCACCCACCAGGTCACCGTGGGCCAGAGTCCCTGCCACCTGCTGCCCAGGGACAGCTCAGACCCCAGGTACCACGGTCCCCGCTGTCCTCTCCTCGGCGGCAACCCCGGGCCCCTCCCCTGAGCCCTGGCCTTTTCGGGGGGGGGGGGGAGGGAGAACTGCGGGTCCCTGGCTGCTCTGTCCCACCGGGAGCCTGCATGTGCCCGGGAGCCGGCAAGGCTGGCCCCCGGCCCGCCAGGTCCTGCCTGCCCTGAGCGCGGTGGGCATGCAGCCGGCCTGTGAGCTCTGGCTGACCTTGGTCCCGGCTCCAGCCCCATGTCCTGGAAGGGCTTCATAGAGGAGTTTGCCTGTGAGCTGCAGCCCTCGGGCACGCAGGCAGCGGGGCCTGCCAACGTGAGCCTCGCCGTGACCAACATGCCACGGGGCGAGCACTTCCAGGTGGATGGCGCCTCCGAGCTGCCGGGCTTCTCCTTCACGGTGAGGCCGCGGCCCTGGCTGCGCCCGTGGCCGCTGGGGAGGGGAGAGCTTGGAGGGGAGGGTCTCTGACCCCGAGCTAAGCCGCCGCCCCCTGCCCCCCCTCGTAGGAGCCCGTGCTGAAGGAAGTGCACCCCCTCTTTGGCCCCCAGGCCGGGGGCACCCGCCTCACCCTTACAGGGCACGGCCTGGACATAGGCACCAGCCGGGCCGTGCTGGTCAATGGGAGCCAGTGCCTGCTGGACGGGTGAGAGCAGGCGGCCGGGGGCCTCACCCAGGGAGCCCTGGCCACTGTCCGGGCGGAGGGAGAGCGGCTTGGCTGCTCGGTCAGGCCCAGGGGGAGGGTAGTTTGGAGATGGCAAGAGAGACCATCACCTGTGCCCTCCCTCCCACCAGGGCTGTGAGGAGCCTGCCCCTCCCTGTCTCCTTGGGGTCTTCCTGGGACCGCCCCGTCTTTGGACAGACCGTGGATTGGGGCGGGCGGGGAGGATGACCAGCAGGGGAGGTCCGGGGAGGATGACCCGGAGGAGGTGGGCCTGCACCCCTGGGGGTGGCCCTGACGCAGCCCCGTCCTGCAGGGTCAGCGAGGGGCAGCTGGTGTGCACCACGCCGCCCGGCGCCACCCCGGCCAGCGTCCCCGTTCGCCTGCAGCTGGGGGGCGCCCCGGTGCCCGGCTCCTGGGCCTTTGACTACCGGGAGGACCCTGTCGTGCTGGGCATCAGCCCCAACTGCGGCTACAGGTGAGTGCCCCTCCTTCCCCCCTGGCCTCCCAGGGACGGGGGAGTCCCCCTCAGCACCCCCAGCCCACTGGCCTGCTCTCCCCGTCTCTCCCCCCGCAGCGGCTCCCACATCACCGTCCACGGCCGGCACCTGACCTCGGTGTGGCGCCTGGCGCTGTCCTTCCACGACGGGCTGAAGGTCGTGGAGCACCCGGTGAGCGGGGCGGGCAGCTGCCAGGCGTAACTGGCCAGGAGGGAGGAAGGCCAGCCGGTCCCCTGAGCCCGCCCCCCCCCCCCCGCTGGGCTGCGGAGACCGGTGGCCCGGGCGGGGGCCTGCCTAACCCTCTCGCCTGGGCCGCAGTGCGCGGGGCAGCTCCCGGAGACGCAGAGGTGTCGCCTGCCCGAGTACGTGGTCCGAGGCCCCCAGGGGTGGGTGACGGGGAACCTGAGTGCCCGGGCGGACGGGGCTGCTGGCTTCACGCTGCCTGGCTTTCGCTTCCTGCCCCCGCCCCACGCCCCCAGCACCGACCTGGCCCCCCTGAAGCCGGAGGAGCGGGCCGTTAAGTTTGAGGTGAGTGTGGGGCCGGAGGTGGGTCTGGCGGAGGGTGGGCTGCCCCCCGAGGCGGCGCCGGCCGGGCCTCACGCTGTCCCCGCCCGCAGTACATCGGCCTCGGAGCTGTGGCCGACTGCGTGGAGGTGAGCGTCGCCCTGGGCGGGGAGAGCTGCCAGCACGAGCTGCGGGGTGACGTGGTCATCTGCCCCCTGCCCCCCGCGCTGCCGCTGGGCCAGGACGGCGCCCTCCTGCAGGTAGGCAGCTGGCCGGCCTTCGCCGCGGCCGAGGCTGGGCCTGCGCTGGGCTGAGCTGCCGCCTCCCCCAGGTCTGCGTGGACGGCGACTGCCACATCCTGGGCAGAGTGGTGCGGCCTGGCCCGGGGGGCCCCCTGCAGAGGACGCTCCTGGGCGTCCTGCTGGCCCTGGTGCTGCTCGTGGCTCTGCTGGCCACGGCGCTGGCCTTCAACTACCGCAGGCGGAAGCAGCTGGGTGAGCGCCCCTCGGCCGACTCAGCATCCCCGTCCCTGTCCCCTGTCCCCCAGGCGGGGCTGCCCGCACCTCCTGGGCAGGGTCGGCCTCCAGGGGCCGGCGAGACCGCCTACCAGGCCCTTCTCTGCCTACCGCAGCCTTCTCGGCGAGCCTGGGCGGCCTGGCTTCTGCGGACCCGGCCACCAGAGGCCTGCCTCTGTCTCAGCTCCGGGCGGGCCCCGACTACAGACACGGCACCGGTGAGGCCCCCCCCCCCCCCCCGCAGCCGGGACCAGCCTCCGCCCTACAGCCCCTCACTCCCCCTCCCCCACCTCCCCCCCGCACCCCCCCCCCGCAGCCGGGGCCAGCCTCCGCCCTGCAGCCCCTCACCCCACCTCCCCCTCCCCGCCCCCTCCGCAGCCGGGGCCAGCCCCCCCCCTGCAGCCCCTCCAGCCCCTCACTCCCCCTCCCCCATCTCCCCCCCTCCCCCCCGCAGCCGGGGCCAGCCTCCGCCCTGCAGCCCTTGCAGCCCCTGCAGCCCTTCCCCCCCTCCCCCCCTACCCCACTCCTCCCCCCACACACAGCCAGGGCCAGCCCCCGCCCTCCAGCCCCTCCAGCCCCTCCCCCCCGCCCCCCCTGCAGCTGGGGCCAGTCCCCGACCTTCAGCCCCTCCAGCCCCTCCCCCCCTCCCCCACTCCCCTCCCCCCGCAGCCGGGACCAGCCCCCCCCTGCATCCCCTCCAGCCCCTCCCCCCCTGCTCCGCAGCGCCACCCGCCGGGGACGGTCTGGAGGCCACCTATGGGGGCCACGCAGCGTCCTTCTCGGACAGCGGGGACGGGGCCCATGTCCCGCTGCTTCGGACCAAGTCCGTCCAGCTCGGGGACCTGGACCCACTGCTCCTGGCCGAGGTCAAGGACGTGCTGATCCCCCACGAGCGCGTGGTCACCCACAGTGACCGGGTCATCGGCAAAGGTGCGGGGCCAGGCGGGGCTGTGGCGGGACACGGGCTGGGACAGCTGGCAGGGCTGGCACCTCCTGGGCGCACCGAGGAGCCCTGAGCCTCCGGCTGCTCCCCTGTGTGTGGGAACCGGCTTCAGTGGGTTCCGGTGCAGATCCTGTGGGCCGGCGGCTCCGGCTGTGCCGGGTGCAGCTACCGCTGCTTTTATTACTTATTTATTATTATTTTTTTAAAAAATATTTAATGATTTTTTTACAGAGAGGAAGGGAGAGGGACAGAGAGAGAAACATCGATCAGCTGCCTCCCACACACCTCTCCACTGGGGATGTGCCTGCAACCAAAATTTTGCCCCTGACCGGAATCGAACCTGGGACCCTTCAGTCCGCAGGCTGATGCTCTATCCCCTGAGCCACACCGGTCAAGGCCTGCTTGTGTTTCATGCCAGTCGGTGCCCTGGGGCCCAGCTGCCGGGAGAGGCTGTGGTGTGGGCGCTGGGTGCTGGGGCCCCGCTCACCACCTCCCCTCGCCAGGCCACTTCGGGGTGGTCTACCACGGAGAGTACATCGATGAGGCCCAGAATCGCATCCACTGTGCCGTCAAGTCACTGAGCCGTAAGTGGGGCGGAGGCGGGTCCCCGACCCGCAGGGTCCCCATCCCCGTCCCCGCGGGGTCCCCATCCCCGTCCCCGCGGGGTCCCCGTCCCCGTCCCCGCGGGGTCCCCCCTCTCAGGGCGGCCCTGAGGGGAGACCCTCCTCCCCGCAGGCATCACGGAGGCGCAGGAGGTGGAGGCGTTCCTGCGGGAGGGGCTGCTGATGCGCGGCCTGCACCACCCGCACGTGCTGGCGCTGGTGGGCATCGTGCTGCCGCCCGAGGGGCTGCCCCGCGTGCTGCTGCCCTACATGCGCCACGGCGACCTGCTCCGGTTCATCCGCTCGCCCCAGCGGGTCAGCGCCCGCCAGCGGGAGGCGGGCAGCGCGGGGGGGGGGGGGAGCGCCCTGCCCGCCTCCTGACCGGCCTGTGCTCCCAGAGCCCCACGGTGAAGGACCTGGTCAGCTTCGGCCTGCAGGTGGCCCGCGGCATGGAGTACCTGGCCGAGCAGAAGTTCGTGCACCGGGACCTGGCCGCCCGCAACTGCATGTGAGCGCGGGGCGGGCGGGGGGGGGCGGGGGGGCGCGGGGCGGGCGGGGGGCGCGGGGCGGGCGCGGGGCGGGGGCGGGGGGGGCGGAGGGGCGCGGGGCGGGCGGAGGGTGAGGGGCGGGCGTGGGGCGCGGGGCGGGCGGGGGGTGAGGGGCGGGCGTGGGGCGCGGGGCGGGCGGGGGGCGGGCGGGGGGGGCGGGCGCGGGGCGCGGGGCGGGCGCGGGGTGAGGGGCGGGCGAGGGGTGAGGGGCGGGTGCGGGAAGGTGCCAGCCCTGCTGTGCGCCCCGGGCCGGTCCGCCCGCTGCGGCCTCCGCTGTCCATCCTCCGGTTCCCGAAGCCCTGTGAGGACAGGGTGCGGGGCGCGGGGCGCGGGGCGGGCGTCCTGAGTGCCCTCCCTCCCCCAGGCTGGATGAGTCCTTCACGGTGAAGGTGGCGGACTTCGGCCTGGCCCGCGGCGTGCTGGACAAGGAGTAC
Source organism: Nyctalus aviator (assembly GCA_036971965.1). Taxonomy (NCBI): domain Eukaryota; kingdom Metazoa; phylum Chordata; class Mammalia; order Chiroptera; family Vespertilionidae; genus Nyctalus; species Nyctalus aviator. Next base: position 52,546,773 of record CM072934.1, read on the forward strand.
TACAGCGTGCGGCAGCACCGCCACGCGCGCCTGCCCGTCAAGTGGATGGCGCTGGAGAGCCTGCAGACCTACCGCTTCACCAGCAAGTCGGACGTGGTGAGGCCCGGCCCGGCCCCCGGGCCTCCGTGTCCTGGGGGGACACCGGCTCCGGTGTGACCGAGCGGGGGGGGGCTGTGGACTCCCGGCCCCCCGGCTCCCCGGCCCGGCGCAGCGGTGGGAGGGGGGGACAGCGGAGATGCTCGTGCGGTCCTGAGGAGCCGGCTGTTTGCGGGGGGAGCCCCGTTTCCAGGGAGAGGGCTCTGGGAGGTAGGAGACCTGGGTCCTGCTGGGTTGAGAGTTGAATCACTCCCCCCCACAGTGGTCATTTGGCGTGCTGCTATGGGAGCTGCTGACACGGGGCGCCCCGCCGTACCCCCACATCGACCCCTTTGACCTCACCCACTTCCTGGCCCAGGGCCGGCGCCTGCCGCAGCCTGAGTACTGCCCCGATGCCCTGTGAGTGTGGGGGGGGCGGGGGGCGGGGGGGCGGGAGCCAGCCCGGAGGCCCGGGGGCCGGAGGGGGCGGGAGCCCGCGTTCTGGCCTCGCCCTCCGGCTCCCCTCCGGCGACGGGAAAGGGGCCCTCAGGGCCTGTTTCCTCGCTGCGGACCGCTCTGCCCCCATTCGGGGCTGGGTGCTGGGAGAACATCGCGGTTGCCATGGCAATAGCATTCCCATCTCGGTGTCTGGGTTGCGGCCAGTGATTTGGCTTCCCGGCATCCTCTCCCCGCAGCCCTGCCAAGGGGCTGTTTTCCATCTCTCGCTCCTTCTCCCAGGAAGGTTCCATTAGCTCCCACACCGCCCTCCCGTCTCCCTCCCCTGCTTCCTTCCCGGGATCGAGTGTCAGATCCCTGTTCTCCTTCTCGTTCTCAGAGGGGGCATAGCGCAGCCCTGCTGTCCCGGACCTGTGGCCTGTGGGCCTGTGGGCCTGTGGGCTGTGGCCTGTGGCCTGTGGGCTGTGGGCTGTGGCCTGTGGACTGTGGGCCTGTGGCCTGTGGCCTGTGGGCTGTGTGGCCTGTGGGCTGTGGGCTGTGGCCTGTGGACTGTGGGCCTGTGGGCTGTGGGCTGTGTGGCCTGTGTGGCCTGTGGGCTGTGGCCTGTGTGGCCTGTGGCCTGTGGCCTGTGGGCTGTGTGGCCTGTGGGCCTGTGGGCCTGTGGGTCTGTGGGCTGTGGGCTGTGGCCTGTGGCCTGTGGCCTGTGGGTCTGTGGGCTGTGGCCTGTGGCCTGTGGCCTGTGGGTCTGTGGCCTGTGGCCTGTGGGCTGTGGCCTGTGGGCTGTGGGCTGTGGGCTTTGGGCTGTGGCCTGTGGGCTGTGGGCTGTGGCCTGTGGGCTGTGGGCTGTGGCCTGTGGCCTGTGGGCTGTGGTCTGTGGCCTGTGGGCTGTGGCCTGTGGGCTGTGGGCTGTGGGCTGTGGCCTGTGGGCTGTGGGCTGTGGCCTGTGGGCTGTGGGCTGTGGCCTGTGGCCTGTGGGCTGTGGGCTGTAGGCTGTGGCCTGTGGGCTGTGGGCTGTGGGCCTGTGGGCTGTGGCCTGTGGCTGGTGGGCCTGTGGCCTGTGGGCTGTGGCCTGTGGCCTGTGGGCTGTGGCCTGTGGCCTGTGGCTGGTGGGCCTGTGGCCTGTGGCCTGTGGGCTGTGGCCTGTGGCCTGTGGGCCTGTGGCCTGTGGCCTGTGGGCTGGGCTGAGGTTGGTGCTGAGGTTCACCTCCGTGAGCCACAGGTGCTCGCTGCGCCCAGGCCTTCATGGCGAGGGCAGGCAGCACCGGCCGCAGTCCTGTCCCGGCTGCCGGAGATTGGCCCTCGGCACGCCTGCCCGCCCGCCTGGGGCGCCTGTCACGACCCCTCCCTGTGCATCCGGTCGGAGCGAGGCCCTGAGTCAGGCCTGAGATGGAGACTCGGGTGCGGGGCGGGCGGGAGGTGGGGGAGGGAGCAGGGCTGGGCGGGCGCGGAGGTGGGCATCGACGCCGTCCCCCGAGGCCGCAGCCCACCCGGGACGCCCCGAGCTGACGGCCTTCGGAGTCTTACAGAATGAAGATCGAGGTGCCAGGTCTCGCACTAGACGTTAACCCGTCACCGGGCACCGCTGTCCCTGAGGAGGGTGTGCCGGGGGGGGGAGAGTGGGCGGGGGGAGGCCGGGATGGAGGCCGGGGTGTGCGGGGGGGGGGGGGTGGGCCAAGGGGTGTGCAGGGGGGGCTGAAGTGTGCTGGGAGGGAGCAGGGGGTGGAGGAGGCCGGGGGGGGAGGCCGGGGTGTGCGGGGGGGGGGGGGGGCCGGGGTGTGCAGGGGGGGCTGAAGTGTGCTGGGAGGGAGCAGGGGGTGGAGGAGGCCGGGGGGGGAGGCCGGGGTGTGCCTGGGGGGGCCGGGGTGTGCGGGGGGGGGGCTGGGGTGTGCCGGGGGTCGGGGGGGAGGCTGGGGTGTGCCTGGCGGGGCCGGGGTGTGCGGGGGGGGGCTGGGGTGTGCCGGGGGTCGGGGGGGAGGCTGGGGTGTGACGGGGGGGAGCTGGGGCGGGCGCGGGGGAGGGAGGCCGTGCTTCTCTGACTGGGGCTCTGCCTGAGCAGTCGGCAGCTACGGGAGAAGGAAAGGGGTCTGGACAGCGCGGCCCCATCCCAGAGCAAGTCCCTCCTCCTCCTGGGCCTCAGTCTTCTCATCTGTGAGTTGGGATGGTGATAGAACGCCTCAGAGAGTCTGAGAGTGCCTGAGGGTATTGTGTCGTGTAAGGCAGGGTGACACGTCCAAGATAAAGGGCCAGTTTCTCTGGCCACCGGAGGGTCTGCTGGTCCCATGTCCCTGCCTGGCTCCCTCCCTGGAGCCGGGGGCCGGACCCCTCCCAGCATCCTGTCTCCTGGCGCCCGGCAGCTCTGGGCTCAGCGGAGGAGCTAGAGGCACAGAGAGGCTGAGGAGCTGGACCCAGTCACACAGCCCAGGGCGAGGGCAAGGCGCAGACCAGAAGGGTGTCCTTGGTGGGCTGAGCTCACCCTCATCCCCGTGTGCCTGCGGGGGGCACAGTGGGCAGCCCCGGGTCCCTGGGCGGCGGCTGCCCGGCCCCTGACGCCCGCCCCCGCCCGCAGGTACGCCGTGATGCAGCGCTGCTGGGCGGCGGACCCCGCGGCCCGCCCCACCTTCGGGGCGCTGGCCGGGGAGGTGGAGCAGGTGGCGGCCGCCCTGCAGGGGGACCACTACGTGCAGCTGTCCGCGGCCTACGTGAACCTGGGCCTCGCCGCTGCCTCCGAGGAGCCCAGTGTGCCCCCAGGACTGCCCGTGTCCCCGCGCGGGCACCGGAGCCCCAGCCGGCCGCGGCCCCTCTCAGAGCCGCCGCGGCCCACATGACCCCGGCCCCAGGCAGGCCCGAAGGCTGGACCTGCATCACCCTCAGGGAGTTAGCCCAATGCCGCGCCAGGGTCCCCCAGCTGCTCTGTTCCTGACCTCTAACCTTCGGGCTGCGGCAGGGGGGAAGGCACACGGACCCCCCCCTCCGCCCCCGGGGAGCGCGAGGGGCTCCGCGGCGCAGGGAGCTGCTGGGCGCCTGGCCTCGGGCACAGCGGCCTCGGCGGTGACGCCGGCCCAGGCGCCGTCAGAGTGACTGTGGCAGACATTCTGGCAGACGCTCTGAAAGAGGAGGACAGATGGCTCTGGCCCGTGTGGCTCAGGTGGTTGGACGTCATCCCGTGCACCAAGAAGTTGGTGGTTCAATTCCTGGTCGGGACACCTGCCTGGGTTTGCGGGCTCAATCCCCAGTAGGCATGCAGGAGGCAGCTGATTGATGTTTCTCTTTCCCATTGATATTTCTCTCTCCTTCCCTCTCTCTCTCTCTCAAATCATATATATATATATAAAATCTTAAAAGCAGGTGACTTTGGGGGAGTGGAAGACAGCATTAGGTGGAAAGGTGAATACAGCCCTGGCTGGTGTGGCTCAGTGGATAGAGTGTCAGCCTGCAGACAGAAGGGCGCCAGCTTTGCTTCTGGACAAGGGCGCATGCCAGGGCTGTGGGCCCAATCCCCGGTGTGGAGTGTCTAGGAGGCAGCCGATCAATGATTCTCTCTCGTTGCTGTTTCTATCTCTCCCTTTCTCTCTGAAACCAATAAAAATATCCTTTCCAGCCGAAACCGGTTTGGCTCAATGGATAGAGCGTCGGCTTGGGGACTGAGAAGTCCCGGGTTCGATTCCGGTCAAGGGCGTGTACCTTGGTTGCGGGCATATCCCCAGTAGGGGGTGTGCAAGAGGCAGTTGATCGATGACTCTCTCTCATCGGTGTTTCTAACTCTCTATCTCTCTGTACAAAATCAATAAAATATATTTTTTAAAAAATATCCTTTCCAATAAAAGAGTAATATGCAGATTGACCATCGCTCCAACACACAAGGTGGCCGCCCCCATGTGGTCAAAGATCCTGCTCCCATGTGGATATAAGATGGCCAACACAAGCTAATCACTAGGGGAGGGCAGTTGGGAGGGACCGGGCCTGCAAGGGAGGGCAGTTGGGGGTGCTCAAGCCTGCAGGGCACCACAGTTAGGGGTGACCAGGCTGGCAGAGGAGGGCAGTTGGGGGCAAACAGGCTGACAGGGGAGCAGTTAGATGTCAGTCAGGCTGGCAGGGGACTGGTGAGGGGGTGATCAGGCTGGCAGGCAGAAGCGGTTAGGGGTAATCAGGAAGGCAGGCAGGCGAGCAGTTGGCAGCCAGCAGTGCTGGATTGGGAGAGGGTGTGGGCCCTGCCAAGGGGAAGCTGCAGAAGCAGAGCTGGGAGAGAGCCGAGGCCGGGAAGGAGCCGGGTCCCTGAGAGGGCCCCAGAGAACAGGAGGTAGCAGGACTCAGACCCGGGGTGCAGGGCCCTGGGGGCTCTCGGTGGACAGCGCGCTGAGGACCCCAGGACTGCAGCAGCCAGGAGGGCGGCCCGGCCCTGGCTCAGCCCCTCTCCAGGGCCCCCCGCTCCCCCCGCAGCCCCCCTGCGCCACCCAGCCCCCACACGGGCACCGTCAGGCACGGACACTGTCCCTCCTGCAGCCCGGGGAGAGGAGCCAACAGCAAGGCCGCAGTCCACGCGGTCCGGACACCGGCTTCGCAGTGCCGCTGCCAGCGGCTGTTTATACCTGTCAAGGCCGCTGGACAATGGCCGGGAGGCCGGCTCCGCCAGGAGACAGCGTCCCGCAGCTGCCCTCCTACAGCCCCCGGAGCCCAGCACCTGCATCCCGGGGGTCCCCGCTCCTGCTCACGACCCCCCTGTCTCTCCCCGGCCAGGTGGGGGCCCAGGTCACCCACAGGGAGAGTGCTCCCTCCAGCTCTGCCCTTTCTCACATGGAACCCTGGGTTTGGGGCGGTGGATAGAGCCGTGGTCGGCAAACTGCGGCTCGCGAGCCACCTGCAGCTCTTTGGCCCCTTGAGTGTGGCTCTCCCACAAAACACCACGGCCTGGGCGCGTCTGTGTTGAAGAAGTGGCGTTAGAAGAAGTTTAAGTTTAAACAATGTGGCTCTCCAAAGGAATGTCAATCGTGCTGTTGGGTTTTGGCTCCGTGGATGAATGAGTTTGCCGACCACCGGTTGGCCTGATGACCGAGGACTCCCGGGTCGGTTTCGGTCAAGGGCACGCACCTCGGTTGCAGGCTCCTCCCTGGCCGGGCCCTGTCTCTCCTACGTCATGTTTCTCCGTCTCCCTCCCCCCACACTCTCTAAGGTCAGTGGAAACCCTCAGTGAGGATGGAAGGGAAGGTCCTGAGAAGCAGGGGGCTCTCCTCGGGACTGGCGTTGCCCAGTGCTCTACCCTCACTCCGGGCCCCTGTTGTTCATGGCCACTGGCCAGGCCTATGTGCATGCACACAAGTCCTTGGGTTACCCCCACCCTCCCCTGCCTTCCCTCTGCTGCTCAGGGGCAGGGGTGCCAAGGCCAGGGGCCCATGGGCTGCAGGGGGGAGGCAGTTCTGCATTCACCACTGCACCCCCAGTGGGGGTTTAACCAATGCGCACAGTGGGGGGTTAACCCAATGCGCACAGTGGGGGGTTAACCCAATGCGCACAGTGGGGGGTTAACCCAATGGGCACAGTGGGGGGTTAACCCAATGCACACAGTGGGGGGTTAACCCAATGGGCACAGTGGGGGGTTAACCCAATGGGCACAGTGGGGGGTTAACCCAATGGGCACAGTGGGGGGTTAACCCAATGCGCACAGTGGGGGTTAACCCAATGCGCACAGTAGGAGGTTTAACCCAATGGGCACAGTGGGGGGTTAACCCAATGGGCACAGTGGGGGTTAACCCAATGGGCACAGTGGGGGTTAACCCAATGCGCACAGTGGGGATTAACCCAATGGGCACAGTGGGGGGTTAACCCAATGGGCACAGTGGGGGTTAACCCAATGGGCACAGTGGGGGGTTAACCCAATGCGCACAGTGGGGGGTTAGCCCAATGGGCACAGTGGGGGGTTAACCCAATGCGCACAGTGGGGAGTAACCCAATGCGCACAGTGGGGGGTTAACCCAATGCGCACAGTAGGAGGTTTAACCCAATGGGCACAGTGGGGGGTTAACCCAATGCGCACAGTGGGGGTTAACCCAATGCGCACAGTGGGGGGTTAACCCAATGGGCACAGTGGGGGGTTAACCCAATGCGCACAGTGGGGGGTTAGCCCAATGGGCACAGTGGGGGGTTAGCCCAATGGGCACAGTGGGGGGTTAACCCAATGTGCACAGTGGGGGGTTAACCCAATGCGCACAGTAGGAGGTTTAACCCAATGGGCACAGTGGGGGGTTAACCCAATGGGCACAGTGGGGGGTTAGCCCAATGCGCACAGTGGGGGGTTAACCCAATGCGCACAGTGGGGGGTTAGCCCAATGCGCACAGTAGGAGGTTTAACCCAATGCGCACAGTAGGAGGTTTAACCCAATGCGCACAGTAGGAGGTTTAACCCAATGGGCACAGGCCCGTAAAGCCGGGGCATCTGGGGCACCTGTGGGCGGTGGCCCGGGCTGGCGGGCTCTCTGTGGCCTGGCACTCTCTTGCTGGGAGTCCTTAGCCCAATGCTAGGCGGCAGGTGCCCAGCGGGGGCAGAGCCTGCCTGGCCCAGCTCAGCCCAGAGGGGTGGCCCTGGGTCCCAGCCTCCCCCAGCGGGTTCCCAGGGACACTCAGCAAGGACTGTTTCTCCCGAAGCCCCAGTTTACCCCAGTTCCCCCTCCCCCGCCCCCCCCCCCCCCCGCCTCTGCAAGGAAGGGCGCTCTGCCCCTGCCCTCCCCATGGCTCTGCATCTCGCTCTCCGGCCCTTCCGTGCCCTCAGCACCCTCTGGTCCCAGGATGCTCACGGGGCCCAGCAGGGACTGCCAGGCTGCCCTGGACTGAGGCAGCCAGGGCAAGTCTCCCCTCCCTGGTGGGGGAGGGCGCAGGCCCCGCCCGTCCTCTGTGCCTGCCTGCCCAGTCTCCCTCGGCAGCCCTGGTCTTGGAGAGCGAGCAGAGGGGCGCAGGCCGCTGGGAAGGAGGCAGGAGGCTCCCAGTTGGCCTCCCGACCGCTCTGCCGGGCGGGTTCGGACCAGGCCGGAGCTCGGAGTGGGGGCTGAGCGAAGGCGCTGAGCCCGGGCTCAGCGGGGCAGGCAGAGGGGCCCGAGAACCGCCCCGCTCCGCTCCGCCGGCTTTCCCGTTGGGCAGGCACTGCACTCTGTGCCGGCTCGGCCTGGGCGCCGGGGACGTGGGATGCACCAGGGACCCACGCGGCGGTGGCCACGGTCACGGTGCCACGTGCCCCAGCCCCACCTGTGCAGGCGGGACCTGCGGCAGCCGAGCAGCCAGCCCCACCTGGCTCCTGGCCTCCATCGGGGGCATGGCCGGAGGGGGCTTCTCGGCGGGCACGAAGCACCCTGTGCTGCTGGCAGCGCTGCCCCCCCCTCCGCTGGCTCCTGGGGGGGCCGGCTGCCAGGGAGGGAGCGCCCGCCTGCTCCTCGGCCTGCGTGGCCGTACGGGCCCTCCGGGCTGCCCCCCCGGCTGGGCCTGGCGTGGCCGCAGTTACGTAAGCTGGAGCAGCTGGGGCTCCGAGCTCGCGGTGGCTATTTATAAGCTGCAGCAGCACAGCGGAGGGGTCACCGCACCGCCTGGCAGGGACGGCGGCTTAAACATCCTGCTTCCCGGCGCCACTCCCCGGAAGCCACCCCTCCCGCCTCCTCGCGCGGCTCAGGGGCCACGTCCTCGGCACCCCGGGCCCTGCCCCTTGGCCTGGCCCTGCCCCGCAGCCTGGATCTGGGGGGATGGCACCCTCTCGCCCGGCAGGCCCCCCAGGCCGGGCTCTGCACCTGGCTGTGTTCCTGAGGGTCAGACGGCGGCGGCGGGGGGGGCAGGGAGGAGGAGGGGACGCTCTTTAGCGGGTGATTCTTTAGTGGGTGATGCCTCTGCGCCCCCCACCCCCCTGGGGCTCCAGGACCCGTGCCCAGGGCGGGAAACACAGAGCACTGGGAGCGGAGCTGGAGGCCAAGAGGCGCCCTGCCTCCTCGTGCCTCGGTTTCCCCTCAGAACCCAGAGAGGGCAGCATCTCAGGACTCTGGGTCACCTGGAGGCCGGCCTGGGCCTGGGCTGCCCGGAACGCCCTCCCTCCACAGACCGGACGCCCCCACCGAGCGGCTCCCCACCGGGGTGGGGTCCCCAACCGCAGGAGGGAGGCCCCTCGACCGCAGGAGGGTGCCCCTGGGAGGCAGGCTGAGCCCCCGCCGTCGCCCTTTAAGACGCCGTTGCTGTTTCTCTTTCAGATTTCTCCTGATCCTAGGTTTTTTAAAATCCTGATTACGAAAGTTGTTTTAATGTTTTATTAATGTTGAGAGAGAAAGGCAAGGAGCGGGAGCGGTAGAAGCGCTGGCTGCCCGTGCACGCTCCCTGCTGGGGACTGAGCCCCACACCCGGGCACGTGCCTGGCGGGGAGCTGAGGCTGCGGCACAGAGAAGGACCTCACCGCTGAGCGCCGGGCCGGGCTGTGCTCTTGTGGGCTGTGGTTCTCCGCTTCAGGCTCACTCTGATCCCAGGCTCCAGAGAGGCCCCTTGTCCGCGGGGCGGGGAGGGGCGGGCGCAGGGAGCAGGCGGGTGCCAGGGGCCTGCAGAGCTGCGCTCGGAGGGCACAGCAGGACAGTCTGCCCTGGAGAAGCGGGGGTGCTGCCCCCCGAGGCCTCCGCCTGCCCCCCTCCGGCCCTCCAGTCCCTCCACGGGAAAGGAGGCTCTCTGAGGGCCCCCTCTCCCCAGCTCCTGCAGTCCCCCCACACCTGCCAGTAGGGGCCAGGCGAGGCTGCACCTGCCCTCAGAGATGCTGCCCCTCGCCCTCAGACCAGCCCTCCAGGCCCTGCAGGCCCTCTGCCCCAGGCCCCTCTGCCCCAGCCCCCTCTGCCCCAGCCCCCTCTGCCCCAGCCCCCTCTGCCACAGCCCCCTCTGCCCAGGCTCTCTGCCCCAGGCCCCTCTGCCCCAGCCCCCTCTACCCCAGCCCCCTCTGCCCCAAGCCCCTCTGCCCCAGTCCCCTCTGCCCCAGTCCCCTCTGCCCCAGCCCCCTCTGCCCCAGCCCCCTCTGCCCCAGCCCCCTCTGTCCCAGCCCCCTCTGCCCCAGCCCCCTCTGCCCCAAGCCCCTCTGTCCCAGCCCCCTCTGCCCCAGCCCCCTCTGCCCCAGGCCCCTCTGCCACAGCCCCCTCTGCCCCAGGCCCCTCTGCCCCAGCCCCCTCTGCCCCAGGCCCCACTGCCCCAGGCCCCTCTGCCCCAGGCCCCTCTGCCCCAGCCCCCTCTGCCCCACGCCCCTCTGCCCCCGCCCCCTCTGCCCCCCGCCCCCCTGCCCCAGGCCCCTCTGCCCCAGGCCCCTCTGCCCCAGGCCCCTCTGCCCCAGCCCCCTCTGCCCCAGCCCCCTCTGCCACAGCCCCCTCTGCCCAGGCCCCTCTGCCCCAGCCCCCTCTGCCCCAGGCCCCTCTGCCCCAGGCCCCTCTGCCCCAGCCCCCTCTGCCCCAGCCCCCTCTGCCCCAGGCCGCTCTGCCACACCCCCCTCTGCCCAGGCCCTCTGCCCCAGGCCCTCTGCCCCAGGCCCCGCTGGACCAGCGCCCTCTGCCCCAGCCCCCTCTGCGCCAGGCCCCTCTGCCCCAGCCCCCTCTGTCCCAGCCCCCTCTGCCCCAGGCCACTCTGCCCCAGCCCCCTCTGCCCCAGGCCCCTCTGCCCCAGCCCCCTCCGCCCCCGCCCCCCCTGCCCCAGGCCCCTCTGCCCCAGGCCCCTCTGCCCCAGGCCCCTCTGCCCCAGCCCCCTCTGCCCCAGGCCCCTCTGCCCCAGCCCCCTCTGCCCCAGGCCCCTCTGCCACAGGCAGCCCAGCCTGGGGAATGGGCTCGGCCTGGGGGAGGGGCTTGCAGGTTGCCGTGGCAACACGTTGGCCCTCCTCACTTTCCAGGATCAGAAATAGCATTGGATGCCCTTCTTCCTGGTGCGAGGCTATTTAAAACACGTGGGGGAGGGGCAGGGGGCTGCTCTGGCTTGATGGGCTGGGGGGCTGGCAGAGGGACCTGCCGGTGCCTCCAGCTGCCCCTACCCCCGCTCAGGTGATGGACAGGAATTCCCGAACAAAGGACGTGCCTGGCCTCTCGGTGTGTAGCTGGTCCCACTCAGGGCTGCCAGGGTCTCGGGAGGGCACTGGCTTCAAGGCGCCAACAGGAAGTGTCCCCTCCCAGGCTGGGCCACCCGCTGGGCTGAGCGGAGAGGCAGGCGCTGGGGACACCGCTGGGGGGGGAGGGGGTTGCCGCTCTCAGGAGCGAGGCCTGCTCCATCTCTCCCCAGGGCCATGCCCGGGGCCATGGGCAGGGCACCCGGGCAGCACCATCGTTCCTGAATGGGGCCCAGAGCCGGGCCTGGCCGTGGATTCCGGCTCCGGGCTACACCCTCTGGGCCCTGCTCCTCCCAGGACCCCCAGGGCCCGTTCACAGAGGGGAGGTAGGGGAGGGCTCAGTGACAGGCAGTCAGGGGGCTCCTGGGTACAGCAGCCCCAGCATCTCTGCTGTGGCGGAAAACCAAGCCCCCGAAGTAGTTTCCTTGGGGTCAGACATGAATAAAGTCAACCGTGTTCAACAAGTGTGTGTGTGAGTGTGTGTATATGTATGTGTGTGTGTATGTGTGTGTGCCCCCACGTGCATGCCACAGACCCGTGGGGTCCGCTCCTGTCCTGGGCCATCATGTGTGGTGAGAGCGGTGTCCAGAGGTCCCCATTCATTCATGTGTATACACATAGGTTTCAGAGAGGAGGGGGAGGGGGGGAAAGAGAGAAACATCAATGAGAGAGAATCACCGATCGGCTGCCTCCTGCACGCCCCCCCTACTGGGGATGGAGGCCAAAACTGGATCGGGAATTGAACCGGCAACCTTTAGGCGCACAGGACAACACTCAACCCACTGAGCCACACCGGCCAAGGCTTGACCCCGTTAACAAAGGCGGCATCGAGGGAAGGGGTGGGGGCCCCGAGGCCGAGACCCGGCTGGGTCAGCCTCTGCCGGGGCTGTCAGAAGGTGCAGGCAGCCTGTGCCCTCGGTCCCGGTCACACCGCTTCGCACCCGCGGCCAGCTGCAAGCTCTATTTCTAGCTTCTGTGAAGGTACAGGCATCAGAGGCCGGGCCTGCGCCGCCTTCTCTGCAAACCTGTTTCCCGGGCGGGAAGACCGAGGCCCGAGGGGACCCGCCCCGGAGGACGGGGGAGGCCCAGAGCTCTGCCTGGGGGCACAGAACCTCTGGGCGCAGGCTGTGCCCACTGTGCGGCCTGCACCTCCCTGCCCGCGTGCCCCCGCCATGTGCAGTGTGGGGGGCCTGTAACCACCTTGTCCTTGCTGAGCCCCCCACTGTCCTTGCGGCTTGGCGGGCCCTGTGCCCACTGTGACCCAGCCCTGCGCCCAGGGCCCCACCCCCTCCGGCCACCGCGGGGAAGCTGACACATGTGACAAGAGCTAGAACACTGGGAGCCGAGAATTCCGAGCCGAGGCCCCGCCCCACGGCCCTATGGTCCCCACCGCCCCTCATGGGATTCCAGTCCCAGGGTCAAGGATGTGGCTCTGGGGAGGGGGCTCTGAGGCGCGGGCAGCGGGGAGCCGTTTGGAGCAGCGCCATCGCCAAGGAGCGGCCGTCCCCGGAGCAGGCACCGAGAAGCCGGGAAGCTGGGCTGGGACCCCGGCCGGAGCTCTCACCCTCTCCCGCCTCAGGACCGAGCGGGCGAGGGGCCTCAGGTCACACCTGGACCTGCAGCCCGGGGCCACTGGGAAAGGAGGGGAGAGGACCGCCTTGTCTGAAAGGTATTCAGGGAGCCGGGGTTCCTCAGCGTCTCCCGCCCGGCCTCTCTCCCCGGGCACCGCCTGCCCCCCGTGCAGCCTGAGCAGAGAGGCCCCCTGGCGGGGAGAGGAGCCGGCCAAGGCCCGGCAGGCTTTCCTGGGTGACCTGGGCCTTTCTGTCTCCCAAGACGGGTGGGGCCCCTGTTTCCCACACTCTGTCACCGCCACCCAGTCACTGGGGGTTGTGATGTGTGGGGTCGTCATGGCAGCACAGCGGGGGCAGGGCGCCTAAGGCATGGAGCAGGACTATGGAAGTCACCACGCAGGTGGGGGGCCCTGATCCATCGGACCCCCAGGGCCACCCCTCAGCCAGCAGCCAGCCGCTGGGGGGTGGCCTCAGCGAGCCTCAGGGGCCGTGGAGAAACTCGGGGTCCACGTGCTTCAGGCAGGGGCTGGCCTTGTCCCCCGAGGCCGTCACTGAGCCCGAGCCCGCCCGCCAGCCCCCCGGGGACCCCGCTGAGGGTAGCGCACAGTGGGGCTCCGGGCGGGCCTCCCAAGGCCCCCGGAGAGACTCCTCCACCGGCCTGTGCCCCGGCCCCGGCCCCGGCGTGGAAGCCCAAGCGCATCTCGTCCTGGAGAAGGAGGCCCGGCCCCCGCCCCGGTGCGCGCCCGGGGACAGCGCCGAGGGCCTGGCCCAGCCCGGCCGCCGCCGCTCCTGGCTTCAGGTGCCGGGTGAGAGGGCGGGCAAGGCTCTGGCGAGAGTCCTGGTCGGCCGGGGCAGAGGCCCCTGCGGCCCCCAGCAGAGCCAGCAGGTCCCCCGTTTCCTTTCAGGGGAGACTGGCTCAGCTGCAGCCCCAGGAGCTCTTCCGGCTGCAGCCCAAGGTCAAGGGCAGGGCCAGTGCTGCTGTCCGGCTCAGGCGACCCCAACTCCAACTCAGGCCCACTGTCCAGCTCCGCATGCCACCCTCCCGCCGGCAGCCGCCACGCATCACACCTGCTACCTCGACCACCTGCTGGGGAGCATCGCCCAGGCCTTGCACCTGGCCCAGCGCGCGGAGAGTGGCCACCCGTGGTCGGGCCTCCTGGAGTCTTCCAAAGCGGTCACCTTCTGCCAGGACGAAGTCATCTTCGGCTCCCAGCAGCTGCCCGCCCCGGGACACCCTCCCACCGAGTCCTCGGACTGCGCCCCGGAGCTCGAAGCCGCCACGAGGCCCGCGTTACCCAAGCAGCCGGGGACCCCGGCAGAGAGGCCGCTGTTCTACACCTTCAATCTAGACGGCCCCACGCCCCAGAGGAGCCGCCAGGAGGCCAGCGCTCCGCCACAGGGGCCGCCCCTCCGCGCCCGCAGCCCCACCTGCCCCGGGGCTCCGCTCTCCACCTGCCCAGCGACCGGCCACGGGCAGCGCCCGGCCCCGCCGCTCCGGGAAGCCACGCCGAGGCCCGCCGTTGGCGCCCCCACCTGCCAGTTCCAGGACCCTGCGGAGGGCCACGTGCTGGTGTTTGACCTGGACACAGGCAACACCAGGCTGGGACTGCTGTGCCAGGACCTGCTGGGCGCCCGGGCAGTCCTAGTGGGCCTCGTGCCCCACCACCCGTCCGTGTATGCCCCCGACGATACACCGGCCGCCCGGCCGCCGGCCGTGCCCGCTAACAGCGTCTCGCCGGCGCCGCCTAGCCCCGTGCCCTCCAGCATCTCCTCTGGCGACTACCAACAGGTGGCCCTGGGTCCCAAGGAAGCCAAGCTCAGCCTGGAGCCACGGAATGGCCCTGGTCCCGGGACACCCATCGGGGTGGGCCTGCTCCCTGGGCCCATTCCAGTGAGGGTGCCCCTCCAGGTGGGAGACAGGATGCCGAGCCAGGATCCCGGCTGGCCCAGACCTGCGGCTGGAAACAGTGACTCCACTCACACCATCTGGGTCCTGGATGTTCCCCGGATGCAGGACGCCTCGGCGGGCCAGCCCCGGAGGCTGCGGGTGACCGCCCCGGAGCTGGCCCCAGAGCCCGGCCCCCCGGCCCCCGCCCCAGCCCAGGAGGCAGCCAGGCCCGTGTTCCGGGCGGAGACGGGCAGCCACAGCACCGCTCACCTGGTCGGCCCGTGGGCTGAAGGCAGCAGGCAGGGCTCCCTCCGCGGCTGGCCCCCGCTCGGTGAGCAGCGCCCCCTCTCCGGACAGCCCCCCGCAGCGGGCCAGCCCCCCTCTCCCGGGCAGCCCCCTCTCCCTGGGACCCCGCTCGCCCGGCAGCGTTCTCTCACCGGCCAGCCTTCCTTCCTTTCGGCCGTGCCCAAAGAGCCCCCCCTCTCCAGAGGCCCCCCGACCGCCAGGGAGGCCGGCCAGGCCCCCGCGCCGTGGCAGCCGTGGCAGGAAGAGGAGGCCGTGGTTCTGCCCGTCCACGTGGGGGCGCTCCGGGTGCCCCCGGCCCAGGAGACCTGCGTGTATGTGAGCAGAGACACGGTGGGCCTCGGCGTCCCTCCCGGCCCCAGCGCCTCCTGGCTGTCCCCCTGGCGGCCCTTTGGCGCTCTCAGGGCCCCCGGGGAGCCGCTCCCCCCGGTCACGTTCACCACGCCCGGCACCAGCTCCAGGGTCTCGCCCACGGCCACGGTGGGCGCGGCGCCCCCGGGCCCCCCGCTCAAGCTGACGGCGGAGGACCTCACCGACTCGCCGGTGGTCACGAGCCTCGGCCTGCTCAGCGGGGCCTACGACGCTCCGCCGGGGCCGTCCCCCGGGCCCCGCGGCCGCGCCCAGGGCTCGGCGGCCGTGGTGATCGACACGGGCTCCGGCTTCACCAAGTGCGGGCTGGCCGGGGAGGACCACGTCCTCAGCGTGGCGCCTTCACGCATGCAGCTGCTGCGGCCGCCCGGCCCAGGCCAGCCCCGGTACGCCATGCTGGGCGCGGGCGGCGGCGCCTGCGCGGTGCTGGCCCGGGGCGTGGTGTCCGACTGGGACGCGCTGGAGGCGCTGTGGCAGCACCTGTTCTACTGCAAGCTGGGCGTGCGGCCCGAGGAGCTGGCCGTGCTGGTGGCCGACTCGCCCGTCTCGCCGCGCACCAACCGCGAGAAGGTGGCCGAGATCCTGTTCGAGTGCTTCGGCGTGCCCGCCATGCAGGCCGTGCAGCAGGGGCTGCTGGCGCTCTACGCCCACGGCCGCACCACCGGGCTGGTGCTGGGCAGCGGCCACGGCACCTCCTACGTGGCGCCCATCCTCTCCGGGGACCCGGCCCCGCTCCGCACCTACCGGCTGGACGTGGCCGGGGCGGACCTCACGGAGTACCTGGCGGAGCTGCTGCTGGCCGGCGGCCGCGCGCTGCCCAAGGCCGGGCTGGTCAGCCACCTCAAAGAGGCCTGCTGCTGCGTGGCTCTGGACGGGCAGGCCGAGCTGGCCCGCGCGCAGGCCCAGGCCCCCGTGGACGTCGTGCTCCCTGACCAGCAGGTCGTCAGCCTGGGCGCGGAGCGCTTCCGCTGCCCGGAGGCCCTCTTCCAGCCGCACCTGCTGGGCCTCAGCCAGCCGGGCCTCCCGCAGCTGGCCCTGCTCAGCATCTCCCGGCTGGAGGCGCGACAGCAGGAGCAGCTGCTGGCCAACGTGGTGCTGGACGGGGGCAGCACGCTGGTGCGCGGCTTCCCCGAGCGCCTGCGGCGGGAGCTGGGCCCCCGCGCCACCGTGCTGGGCTCCCCGCACCGCGCCGTGGCCGCCTGGCTCGGCGGCTCCATCATGGCCTCCCGGGACTCCTTCCAGAGCCTGTGGCTCAGCCGCCAGGAGTACGAGGAGGAGGGCCCGTGGGCCATCTACAAGCACCAGCTCTGAGACATAAAGTCCCTCTGCCTTCGCTCCGAGTGCGTGGCGTGCTTCCGGCCCGGGAGTGTGGAAAGAATGGGGTCCCGGGGGGCGGGGTTCGGGGACGGGGCCCTTGGTGCACCTGAGCCACCCCAGCCCCCCAGGTCCCGGCAGCCTCTCCCTCCCGGAGCCCCGGGACCCCTGGGCATTGGCGCGGCCCTGACCTTTATCGCACCCCAAGGGCAAACACAGAGAGTGGCTGCTATGGGTTTTGCCCCGTTGCCCTGGCGACAAGTGCAATTACCCTTGATTGCCAGCTGGTTGCCATGGCAATTTCAAACATAATGTAATAACCCACACAGCCTGGAGTGAGTCACGGAGGGGGCAGCCCCCTCCCCTTGCTCAGGAGGAAAAGACTGTTTGCCCTCCCCCATCCAGGGCTCCCTTCGGGGGGCTGAGGCCGGCAGCATCGACGGCAGCCGCAGCGCCCCAGGTGGCCAGGGACGGGGCGCTGCTGGCCCCCGGGGATGGCGCCTGTCAAGGCGGCTGGCTTCTCGGGGAGCTGCCTGCTGTTCGGGCGTTGTCTCCTTCATTGGAACTCTGCGGCTCCGTGCTGATTGGCAGGGGGAGGGAGTGCTGCCTCGGTGTCGGGGCAGGAAGGGCGGGTGAGAGGGCGGGTAAGGCTGGCTCCGGGGGGTACACCTGCGCTGCGGGTGGGAGCCAGCATAGTCAACTTTGGGCTCCCTTCTGCCCGTTAAGCCCCCTCATCATCCACAGCACGTGGGTCCTCCTAGGGGCTACTGGGCAATGCCAATACCAACTGCCCCTGCTCTTGTCCCAAGCTCTGCCCTGGCTGGACCTCCCGCCGTCCCTCTGGCCAGGGCTCCTGACCTGGTCTGGCTCAGAAAGCGGGGTGGGAAGGCGCTGTCCCCCAGCTGGTGTCGGGGAGAACTGGAGGGATGGCGTGGAGCTGGCGTGGCCTGAGATCGAAGCTGCGATGAGGAGCCTCTCTGCTGTGCCTCTGCCGGAGCTGAGGCTGCGGCTGCAGGGAGAGCGAAGCCCAGCCCAGCCCTGGTTCTGTCTTCAGGTTCCCGCTGCCCAGAGACAAAGCCCGGGTTCATCTCCTGCCACACACACACACACACGCATACGCACACACACACATGCACACGTGCACCTGAGAGTGAGGGGCTGCCCTAAGATAGAGACTAGAAACAGCCAATGGCATAGGGTTTTCACAGCCCCTGCCTACCGCCAGCCACACCCCGGTCCTTCCTGTTAGCTGGCCCCACACCCCGGTCCTCCTGTTAGCTGGCCCCACACCCCGGTCCTCCTGTTAGCTGGTCCCACACCCGGTCCAGTCTCCACAGTCCCGAGGCCTGTGTCACACAGGAAGGGACCAGAGTGCCAGGGACCCGTCGCTCCAGGGACTAGTGGCCGCATCCATGCGCACACGCGAGCGAGCACGCCTGGGTGCACACAGAATGCAGACACACGTGCCCCAGGCGCCATGGCACAGAGTGCTGCTGCCTTCTCCTCCAACAGAAGAGCTGTGTGCATGTGCGCACGTGCACACACACACACACACACACACTCACTCACACGTGTGCACACACCCTGCCACGTGCTCTCACCCACAGGCACGTGGAGTGTGCACAGGACCCAGAGGGTGGAGCCTGCCAGCAGCCAGCCGGGCCCCAGCAGCCACCTCCCCCCTCCTTCGCCCAGCCCGGCCTCTGCCCGGCCCAGGCCCACCAGGCCTAGCTACGCAGGCCCTTGGGGAGACTCGGGAAACGTGGTGACATTGTGACCCGCGTGCGGTCAGCCACCCATCGCTCTGCTCTCCATGCAACTCAGAGCACCACTTTCGGGGGCGGGGGGCAGACAGCAGGGAGGACTGGGCAGACAGCAGGGAGGATGGCGGGCAGACAGCAAGGAGGACAACGGGCAGACAGCAGGGAGGACGGTGGACAGAGAGCAGGCAGGCCTGGGCAGACAGCAGGGAGGACGGGGGGCAGGGAGGACTGGGCAGACAGCAGGGAGGATGGCGGGCAGACAGCAGGGAGGACAATGGGCAGACAGCAGGGAGGACGGTGGACAGAGAGCAGGCAGGCCTGGGCAGACAGCAGGGAGGACGGGGGGCAGGGAGGACTGGGCAGACAGCAGGGAGGACCGCTCGGGGGCTCTCGTTCATTCTCAGACAGCTGAGCCGCCCGGGAGGGGACACGGCTCGGCGCTGCAGACACCAGCTGGCCACAGGCTTCTGCCCACAGGTGGCCTCAGGCTGCCCTGGGAGAGGGGACCAAAGCCGGGCAGGGCGGGCAGGGTCCCCACGGCCTGGCCTCCGGAGGCAGGTGCCAGGGCACTCCCCGGGAGCCTCCGCCCAGCCCCACCTGCCCCTGGGGAGTCACTCCCACAGCCCAGGGGAGACAGCATGGCAGAGCTGGAGCTGGCCCGCCCAGACGGGGTTGGGGTAGAGGCCTCGGGGCCTGGGAGGGGGACAGGCGCATCGGCCACGTGCCTCCCTGAGGAGGGACCGCAGTGGCACGGCCCCCCTCAGCGCTCCTGCGGGCAGCGCCCGGCCTCCCGGCCAGGCCAGCCCGCAGTCAGCCGGCAGCCAGGCTCCGGCCTGGGCTTGGCCTCCAGTGCCCTCTGGGCAGAGGGGGGTCTGTGTGCCCAGAGCCCAGCCCGGTGGCTGGTGTGACCCCGCGCTGGTATGTTTGGTGGTGCCATAACCGGGAAGGAAGCCGAGTCCACAGCACCCGGAAGTGACTCTGGTTTGGGGAATTCAGGGCCATAGAGGAGAGGGCAGACGGGGCTACCCTCGACCCCCGGCCCAGATTGGGGGTGGCAGAGGCTCCGGCCTGCAGGAGTGGAGGCCGGTGGCAGGCCAGCCTGCCTGGGGGTCCCGGACCCTCCCTGGCCACCTGCGCCCGCGACCCCGTGTTTACACTCCCGAGGGGGGCAGGCCTGGGGGCGCTCGCCTGGCGCTGCCCATCGGGGCGTCCACGTGGCTTTGTTCTTTGGGCCCCTCACTCCCCGCGGGGGACGGAGCCAGGCCCTCCGATCCCTGCCGCCCAGCCGGCTCCAGGGCCTGAGCGGGCCGCAGCCCGGGGCGCCCCTGGGAGCGGGGCGCAGCCTCGGGCTCCTCCGGGTCGGGGCGGAGCCGGCGGAGAGCCCGCCCCCAGCCCGCCCCCGGCCCGGGATGCGAACTCGCGCAGGAGCGGCGGCGGGAGATGCTGACGGTCCGCGAGCCGGAGCGGCTGAAGCTGGTGCCGCGTCTGCCCCGCGTCAGAGCGGACCCCGCCCGCCGCCCCGGAGCCCCGCCGCCCCCGGACCGGCCGCTGCTCCCCGCGATCTCCCGGCGCTGCAGGTGCGGGGGGCCGGGGGCGGGGTGGGGGCGCCCCGAGCGCCCGGCGGTCCCGGAGGACCGGGTCTCCGGCTCGAGGTGCGGGGCTCCGGGTGTGGGACCCCGAGGGCTGGGGCCGGCCCGGCAGAGCTCCGGGCTCCGCCGATCCGGGGCGCGGGGTTGGGCTAAGTTCCCGTCACCTCTGACAGCCGGGGCCCCAGGGGAGCCCAGGACCGAGTCCAGGCGAACCTCCTCTACCCCCCACCCTGGGAGCACCCACTCCCCGCTCGCTGGCTCCTCATTGTGCGAGCAGGAGCCGCAGGCACTGGGTGCCCCATGGGGGAGGGCCCAGGCCCAGCCGTCCCCCCTGCCCTCCTCCCTCCCTCCCCGCAGGCAGCCCCCATTCCTGTGACAAGGGAGAGGGGTTTTGGGGGAATTTATTTATTTTTAATGGACGTCGCCCTGGAGGGGGCTGGGCAGGGTGGGGGGAGCGGGGAGGGGGCCCCCAGCCGCTGGGACCACCAGCCCCTCAGCCGGGACCCGGCTCCCAGGCTCAGCCGGCCGGACCCCAGCTCAGGGCGGCGGGCGGGGGACGAGCTTCCGCTGGGAGGTGCGGGCTCCGGCACACGTGTGCCGCCCGCATGTGCGTCGCTGTGCCCGCGGGGGCGAGCCAGCAGCGGCTCTGGGAAGGAGGTCGGGGGGCGCCCGGTGGGGAGCAGGGCCGGGCTGGTGGGGGAGGACAGGGAGCCGGTGAGGGTCCGCCTTCCCAGCCTGTCGCTTTTGGCGGAGACCCAGGGCCTCCCCCAGCCCCACCGCTCTGCAAGCGCTTTGTCCATCCCCTCCCGGGCAGAGCCTGCTCCCCAGATTCTCTCTTGGGGAGCAGGCCCTCCGTCCCTCTGAAAGCTCAGCCCCTCTGGCCACTCTCCTCCCGGCCCAGGCTTTGAGCCCCCCAAGGGGGTGCCTCCCCCACCGTCTTCCCCAGTGGATCCCCATCAGCTTTCGCACCTGCGGGGCCTGGGTCCCTCAGGGAGGGTACTGCTGCCTCCACTTCCCTCAGTGCCCTGTGCTGGGGGCAGGGGGGACAGGCTCTCCTTTCCTCTGCTTCCCCAGCCGTGCCCTGGCCACCACTCACTGGCAGCCCGCAGCCCCTGCCCTGAGGAGGCCGCAGTGTCCGGTCTCCGTCAGGGAAACAGGCCCGGGGCGTGCAGCTGTCCTGTTTCTAGGTGGCTTAGGGGCTGAGCTGCAGGACGCCCTGGCGGGAGGGGGCAGTGGAGGCAGGGTTTAGGCTGAGCCCCAGGGGCCGAGCCCCCAGGCCCGGGGAGGCCAGCAGAAGGGGGAGGGGCCAAGCGGGGCGCTGAGAGGAGGGGCCGTGAAGGAAGCAGCCAAGCCTCTGAGGTCCGAGATGCGTTTCCATCCCCCACACCCGCCCTTCCACGCGTGGGGCCGCCCTCCGGAGCGGGCGCCAGGGCGGGCTGCGGAGCCGGAGGAGCCCAAGCCGCCGGACGAGGGCTCGGCCACAGAAGGCCCCCGCCGGTGAGGCTGGCCTCCCACCTCCCACTGGTGACTGAGCGGGACAGGCGCCCGGCGGTCCCACCAGCTGTGCATGGCACGTGGCATTCCTGAGTGCTCTCTGGCGCCCACAGGCCTCAGGACCCCGGCCCGCTTCCTCTCTGTGTCCTGGGGCTGCGTCCTTTCCCTCGGGCCCTCTCTGCCCCCTTCCTTCCCAGGCCGTGCCTTTGTCTCCCCGAGTCCCTGCCCCACTCGCTCCTGTCAGTGCCCCCTCCTCCCCACCCCCTGGGGGCTGGGGCCCCGGAACCCCTGGGGCGGGAACCTGCCCCAAGCCCCAGCGAATTCACCAAGGGGTCTGGCCGCCATCTCTCCCCTCCCCCTCCCCTTGTTTTAAAACTTCCATCACCATAGCAACCCCTTGCTCTCTGAGGCTTTCCCTGCATCCCCTCCTCCACCCACAGGGCAGCTTTCGGGGGTTGAAAGACGGGGACCCTCTGGCTCTGCCTGCGCGGCGAGGACTGAACTTTCCAGAGGGCCACTGGGCTGCATGCCGCCCCTCTCTCTGCAACACCTGGCTGGACGGGAGGGAGTGGCCGCAGGAACGGTGGACGGACGGTGGGTCCGCCAGGGCTGAGGCCCAGCCTGGGCCTCCCGGGTCCCCCCACAGCAGCTGGACGGTGGCCGGGAAGCCCAGCTCTGCCTCCGAGGCCAGACGCTGAGCTCGGGTCTCTGCCTCCCCTGGACCTGTCCCGGAGGCCTCGGTGGGGACGGGCAGGGCTTGGGCCCAGGCAAGTCCATGACAGAGGAGAGCCGGGGGAGGGAGGCGCCTGCAGGGGTTCACAGTTGCCACTAAATCGGGAGGTGTTGCCTGCAGCTGTCAGCGGCCTCCCTGGCCCCGGCCTGGCCCCCCCAGCCTGCGGGGCCGGGGAGCTGTGGAACCCTGTGGCCGAGCGAAGTGGGGCCTGACCCTGGGGAAAGGAGGGACAGGACTCCCTGGGGCTTTGGGGCCCCTGAGCTGGCCTTGGTCCCACTGACGCTTCCCGTGGGCCGGCCTCGGCTCACACCATCTCCACCCGGGACCGTTGGTGCCCGGGCCCTGCAGTCAGTGGAGGCTGCCTTCGGGGCCTCGGGCTCCATTCCCCGAGGGGGGTCAGGCTGGCAGCCCGGCCTCCGGCTCCGGGGAGCGGCTGGAGGGCCGGGGCAGCCCTGCGCACACCATCCGGTTTCTCTGCAGGGCTCGGGGCTCCTGCGCCTCCCGGTGGACCTGGGCAGAGCCAGGCTCGGGGTCACTGCGGGGAGGACCCCGCTGCTGAGCTGAGTCTGGGCCTCGGGGTCAGACCTCCCGGCTCTGGAAGCTGCTCCAGTTCTGGGGCCGGCCCTCTCCCCGCCGTCGCAGGCAGGCGCTAGGGGCTCGGAGCGCCAGCAGGCTCCCAGGTGGCAGCAGTGGGTGGCAGATGGCAGAGCGGAGGGGGTGGAGGGGACCGAGGCATTCATTCCCGGGCCCTTTCTTCTCTCCCGCCCTGGGCCCGGGGTGGGGGTGGCAGCCAGGGAGCAGTCAGCTGGAGAAGCAGCACCTGGCGGGGGGGGGGGGGGGGGGCAGGCGGACGGCCCTGCCCTGCCCTCGAGGCTCCAGGCCCCGGGGGATGCGGCCCCTCCGGCTGCTGGGACTGTGGGCGCAGGCGGGTTCTGTGCAGCCCTGGCCCTGTGGGCGCAATGCAGGTGCGTGGCCAGAAGCCGCTGAGACCAGGACAGGCACATGCACAGCCTCCCACGCGTGCGTCAGAGCGGGAGCCGTGGGGTGGGGTGGGGTGGGGAGCTGGGGGTGAGGACGGCATTCGGGGAAGGGCCATTTGGGTCTGCAGCAGGGATGCTTTCAGACAGGCTGCCGCTCCAGCACCTGGCCGGATGCAGTGAAGGAGAGGCTGCCCGGGTCGGCGCCCGGGGCCGTGGAGGCTGCTGGGCGCGGAGGGCAGGACGGCAGTGCCCGCGCTGGCTGCCCGGAGGGCCTCCGCCGAGCTGGCGGTCGGTCACCTGTTGGTGATGTTTGCTAGTGGCTGGTTGTTGGTGGTTATAAATATCTCTGGCGTGACAATGGGAGGCTGATGGGAGGGGGGAGGGCACGTCAGAGGGAGCCGTCCGTGTAGGCAGAGCCACAGAGCTGTGCTCCCTGTGGGACCCAGCACACGCCTGGGCCCAGCCCGGGAAGGCGGTCACCGCACACCGGGCCTCCCCCCTCCCCCCGCCCCGCCATGGTTAGGGCACAGAGATGGCGCCGGCAGGGTGGGCGGCTGGGCCTCCCGTCAGCTGTGGGAGGGGGTTCCGGCCACGTGCCGGCTGAGGCGGCAGAGACGCCAGGGGAGCCCTCACAGTCCGCTCCCTCTGCGCCTCCCGAGACGGCTAAGCGGCCTGACTCCCGCTGGGAGAGCCGTCGCGGGCCCTGAGCCCACAGCCCAGACGGGGCTTCTGGCATGCTCCTGTGCCGAGGGCAGGCTGGAGGGAGAATGCAGGGCTGGGACCCGGAGTGGTGGGCCTGCCTGGGGTGCCGGCCGACTCCCCCTGACCCGGCTCCTTCCTGTGCATGGCTTCCTCCCTGCACTGCCCGCGCTGAGTGACGCCAGCGGGGCAGCACCTGGGCGGCGAGGCCCAGGCCCGGCCCGGGGGCTGAGAGTGGGGACGGCGTGCGGCCGGAGGAGCAGAGCTGAGCAGGTTGGCGCAGCCTCGGGCAGAGCCGCTGCGGCCCGGGCCGGCCAGGCGTTAGGAGGCAGACTGGCCCCGCCTTTCCTTCGGGCGATGAGCCAGTCCCCCAGCACCGCAGTGCCGGGCGCAAGTGCTGGAATGCCTGGAGCCCACCGCGGTCAGCTGCATGAAGTCCCCTTGTGCCTAGAGCCCAACCCTGCCAGGGCCTCTCCTCTGAGGTCTCCGGCGGCCCGCGGCGAGCACCGGCAGCGACCACCGGCAGGCTCAGCTCGGTTCCCTTTTCGGGGCCTTTACTCCTGCCTGGCTCCTGGCAAACCCTTCCCGCTCGGGCCCAGCCCCAAGCTGCTTCTCCCTCACAGCCTCTCCTGGCTTCTCTGCCCCGATGGGGCTTCTCCCTCGGGGGACTCCCCCAAGCACAGCACCTGAATGCAGCAGTGATCACACCAATGAAAGCAATCAGAGTAGAAACCCCAACAAAGATCATAAACAAAAAGTACAAGCCTGCCCCTCGGACACCGATTCTTGGCCCCAAAGAGAACTTTTGCTTTCTTGGTGGTCCTTCCAGAACAGTTTATAAACTGGTATGTGCACTTTTAAAAATGCAGCCCCGCCTAGTGTGGGGCTCAGTTGGTTGCGTGTCATCCTGTGCATTGAAAGGTCGCTGGTTCGGTTCCCAGTCCGGGCACTTCCCCCTCACAGATGTGATTCTGTCGGATGTGTGTGGGAGGCGACCGGTCAGTGTTTCTCTGTCTCTCACACGGATGTTTCTCTCCCTCCCTTTCTCTCTACAAAAATCAACAAAAACATATTTAAAAAAATAATAGAAATGATGTTAAAAAAAAAAAACTTTTAAAAAATTTACCTTAACAGTTTTAATTTGAAATATAACAGAAATTTAGGAATGTGTCAAACTTGTATATACGTTTTTAGAAATTATTACAGAGCTGTGAAACCGTCACTTAGTTCATAAATAGGCCCAACAGAATCCCCATGTGTCCTGACTCAGTCAAACCCCTTTCTTTCTTAAACAGCACAAGGTAATTCTGCCCGTTTTGAACGCTATACGGATTCTGTAATCGATAACATTGATTATAGATTATATAGTCATGGTTGTCTCTAGTTTTTGACAAATATCAATACTGCAGCTGTGAGCACCCGCGCGTGAGCATCCTGTGTGTTTGTGTATCTCAGCAGCGCAGCTGCAGGCTCATAGGATATATCCGACGTCTCGCGTTTTAGCAGCTGGTCCCCAAGGGCAGACTCGCCCTGCGCCAGCAGCGCCCGTGCTCTCCTCATCCGTGCCAACGCTCGGCATCTTCAGACGTTCAGAGATGACTATCTGATGGTGGGCAGTGACAGCCTCGTCATCTGTAAAATAGCTGAAATGTAAAAATCCGTTTGTTATTGTTAATCCTCAGCCAAGAATATTTTCCCATTAATTTTGAGAGAGAGTGGAAGGGCGAGGGAGAGACAGAGAAACATCGATGCGAGAGAGACACATCGATGGGTTGCCTCCTGCACGCACTGACCAGCGCCTGGGCCCTGCAACCAAGGTACATGCCCTTGACCAGAAGCGAACTTGGGACCCTTTAGTCTGCGGGCTGATGCTCTACCCACTGAGCCACACCTGCCAGGGCTAAAGAAATCATTCGCTCCATCTTTCCAGTGCGTACGTTACACAGTGACTCCCTGATACGTCCATTTAAGACGCTTCCATGAGCGGGGTGATGGGCGTTCGGGTAGCCACGCTGAGTGGCTGGAGGCCTGGGCAGACCAGCAGGCTAGGAGCGGGTCTGACCACCCTCCAGCCCTTCCTGCCTTGGACTCTGCCTCTGGCGTGGCCTGAGCCGGCTGGGCCTCCCGGAGGCAGCCGTGGTGGTGTGGGGAGCGAGCGGCGCGGCTGAGCCAGACCCCGTCCCGCCCGTCTGCCCACAGCTCAGAGCCCGGCCATGCCGTTTGGGTGTGTGACTCTGGGCGACAAGAAGAACTATAACCAGCCGTCGGAGGTGACGGACAGATATGATTTGGGACAGGTCATCAAAACGTGAGTGCCGTCTGGGGGGCTGGGGAAGGGGGGTGGAGGGCAGCCTGCGCCGAGGCCGGCTGAGGGGGTGCCCGCTGCTGCAGGGAGGAGTTCTGCGAGATCTTCCGGGCCAAGGACAAGAGCACGGGCAAGCTGCACACCTGCAAGAAGTTCCAGAAGCGGGACGGCCGCAAGGTGCGCAAGGCGGCCAAGAACGAGATCGGCATCCTCAAGATGTGAGTGAGGCCCGGGGGGGGAGGGGGGGCGGAGGGAGAGGGGCAGAGGGCGGGGAGGTGTGTGTGTGTGTGCGTGTGAGGGGCGGGCCTCTGGCCAGTCAGCAGTCTGCTGCGGTCCCCAAGCCCCTCTCCGGCTCACTCGGCCCTGACGGTGGGTGCTCCCCGCCGCAGGGTGAAGCACCCCAACATCCTGCAGCTGGTGGATGTGTTTGTGACCCGCAAGGAGTACTTCATCTTCCTGGAGCTGTGAGTGTGGGCCCGGGGCCCCGGGACTCCCCCGCTCTCCGGGGAACGCCCCCTCCTCGGACCCCCGGGTCCCGGTCTGGGTTCGGTGCCCTGTCCAGCCAGCCGCCCGGCGTGGGCAGCCTGCCCGAGCGCTCCCGCCCCACGCCCGGTCCTGCGCGCGCCGGGCTCAGGGGCTGGTGTCCCTCAGGGCCACGGGGAGGGAGGTGTTTGACTGGATCCTGGACCAGGGCTACTACTCGGAGCGAGACACCAGCAACGTGGTGCGGCAGGTCCTGGAGGCCGTGGCCTACCTGCACTCGCTCAAGATCGTGCACAGGAACCTCAAGGTGAGGCGGGGCCTGGCCCGAGGGGAGGGGCCCGGGCGGCTGGCGGGGCGGGGGGGGGGCGGGGGGAGGGGGCCGGGCCGGCCCCCGAGGCCCTCTCCTCACGGTCTGTCCCTGCCACCCCCGCGCGGCTCCTGGCGCCAGCTGGAGAACCTGGTGTACTACAACAGGCTGAAGAACTCCAAGATCGTCATCAGCGACTTCCACCTGGCCAAGCTGGAGAACGGCCTCATCAAGGAGCCCTGCGGGACGCCGGAGTACCTGGGCAAGCAGACGCGGGCGGGCGGGCAGGCGGGCCGGCGGGCGGCGGGGGGACTGCCTGCTGGAGGGACTCCGGGGCGGGAAGCCCCAGGAAGCGGTGTGAACGGCGCCGGGCCTGGCAGGCCTGATGCTGACCCGCCGGCTGGAACTGTTGCAGCCCCGGAGGTGGTAGGCCGGCAGCGGTACGGACGCCCGGTGGACTGCTGGGCCATTGGCGTCATCATGTACATCCTGTGAGTGGGCGGGCGAACGGGGGGCTCACAGCCAGGGGGCGGGGCCTGTGCCATGGCCTCCGGGGTGACCCCGGCCTCCGGCCCCGCAGGCTTTCGGGGAACCCGCCTTTCTACGAGGAGGTGGAGGAGGACGACTATGAGAACCACGACAAGAATCTCTTCCGCAAGATCCTGGCGGGCGACTACGAGTTCGACTCCCCGTACTGGGACGACATCTCACAGGCCGGTGAGCCGCTCCCGCACCCGGGCAGCAGGGAGGGCTGGCGCGGGGCCTGCCCCAGGCCACCCCCGGCCTCTGGGTAGCGCCTAGCCTCTCCCCGGCTCTGTCCGCAGCCAGGGACCTGGTCACGAGGCTGATGGAGGTGGAGCAGGACCAGCGCATCACCGCCGAGGGGGCCATCTCCCACGAGTGGTGAGCGGGGGAAGCCAGGCGGGCCGGCCTGTCCTCCTCGCACCCGCAGCCCATCCCTGAGGCCTGGGGTGGGGGTGGGGCGGCCAGACCGCAGAAGGCGCCGGTAACCGCCGGAGCTTCCGAGGCCGGGCAGTGGAGGCCGCCCTTGGGACGCTTTTGCACCCTTTCCAGGATTTCCGGCAACGCCGCTTCGGACAAGAACATCAAGGACGGAGTCTGTGCCCAGATCGAGAAGAACTTCGCCAGGGCCAAGTGGAAGGTGAGGCCGGGGGCGCTCCCGCGGACTGATGCCATGTGCTCCTTCTGGAGCCTGCAGCTCCCTGCAGTCTCCCTCCCAGGCTCTGCTCCACCCACGCGGAGCTGAGCGGCCGTGTGCTGGCCCTGGGTGATCGGAGCAGCCAGGGGCACCCTGGGGAGATCGGAGGCGGCCAGGGGCACCCTGGGGGGTGGCCTGGGCTTGGCCTGCGCCAGGGAGGGGACGTGGCTGCCGTGAGCCTCCCTGAACCCCTCTCCCCTCCTCGCAGAAAGCCGTCCGAGTGACCACGCTCATGAAGCGGCTGCGGGCGCCAGAGCAGTCTAGCGCCGCGGCCGCCCCGTCGGCTCCAGCCACAGACACTGCCGCGCCCGGGGCTGCAGGTGGGGCTGCCCCAGCCCTGGGGGGCAGTGCCAGCGCAGCCACAGCAGGTGACGCTGCAAAGAGTGATGGTGCGGTCCCTGCAGACCGCAGTGCCACCCCAGCCACCGATGGCAGCGCCACCCCGGCCACCGACGGGAGCGTCACCCCGGCCACCGACGGGAGCGTCACCCCGGCCACCGACGGGAGCGTCACCCCAGCCACCGACAGGAGCGCCACTCCAGCCACGGACGGGAGAGCCACACCAGCCACGGAAGAGAGCACTGTGCCCACCAGCCAGAGCAGCGCCAGCCCCCAGCCGGCCTCGGCCCAGCCGGACAGCGCAGCCTCCGGGGACGCGGCCGGCCAGGCCCCGCCCGCCAGCACGGGGGGAGAGGCCGCTGGCTCCGCCGCGGAGTCCCGGAGGGAGGATGCCAGCTGAGTGGCAGGCGCGTGGGGGGCGGGGGCGGGCAGGAGGGCGGGAGCGTGGATGAGGGGCTTCTCACTGTACATAGAGTCGCTGGCATGATGCCCTCGCACCCCTCCCCAGCCCCTGCCTCTCACCGTGGGGCGTGTCTGGGGGCCGCGGGAGAGCAGGCTCGTCTCCCGCGTGTGTCCGTGTGAGTGGTGGGCAAGCCAGAGGCAGGACCGGCCCCAGCCCCTGCATGGATTCCTGTGGCTTTTGTCTTTCGCTCGCTTCCCGTTCTGTTCCCGTGGGACGCTGCTCTGGGCATCCTCAGGAGGTCCCTGCACCGCTCCCTTCCGCCTCACCGCCCCCAGGCAGGCCCTGCAGCCCGTCCCCTCCCAGGCGCTAACCTCGGGCGGCCTTGCCCTGAGAGCTGGTCCTCCAGCGAGGCCCTGTCAGCGGCCTTAGGCTTCTCCCCGCGCGGGCACGCGCCTGCGCCCGGGCGCCTCGAGGAGCAGGCCCAGGCCAGGGAGGGGGTGTGGAGGTCAGAGCGGTGTGCGCCAGGGCGAGGCTGGGCGGGGGCGGGGGGCGCTGCTTGGGAGCCGTGGGGGTCCTCAGAGGCGAACAGGAGTGAGGAGGGTAGAAGCTTCCGTCTTTGTCCCTGGGAATCCCCTCCCGAGACCCTTCCTGCCTCCCGGGCCTGCAGCGGGCTGCCTGTGCCACGGCTGGGAGCCTGCGCGGGGGAGGAGCGAGGAGGAGGCGGCAACGAGAAGCGGGAGGACAGTGCAGGCCCAGCACGAGCGCGCCAGCCCAGCGGGGCCTCACCACAGCCAGGCAGGAAGGCTGGTGTCCCTGCCTCTCCCCAGGCGGCAGCCCTCTCCGTCCCAGGGGACCTGCACGTGTGTCCCACACTCTGATTTGGGAGGGTCTGCCCTTGACGAGCAGATTCTCTCTCTCTCCCACTTCCACAACGGAAAAGAGAGGGGTCCCCATTATGTCTGACCCACTCCCGCTCCGATGGGGGCCGAGAGAGGCCTGGTGCCTCTGAGCCCCTTCGCTGGGATGGGGTGGAAGAAGGCTTCCCAGTTTCCTGACGGAGGCTCCTGGGAGGTGCCCTTTGTCAGACCCCGGGCAGGCAGCCGCCCGGTCCCGGCCCGCGCGGCACTCGGCGGCGGGCCTGCCCTCCCCCCTGCATGCCTGTGGGTCTGCTCTGGTGTGAGGATCGGCAGGCCGCTGTGCCTGCTGAACCTGGCCAATAAACGTCAGCCTGCCAACGCCTCTGGCACCTCTCGCTGCTGCTTCCTGTCTTCCTGGGGAGGGCCCGGCAGGCGGTGGGGGGCGGAGGCTGGAAGCAGGTGCTCAGTAGCAGCCAGTGCTGAGGGCCCGGAGCACAATCATCCTCACCGGGTGCCCCTTGATGGTGGCGACGGGTTCCTCTGGGCTGAAACCCTCACGGATGGCGGTCCTGTGTTGGACCTTGGGTTGCTGTCAGGACAAGTCCTATGTAGCGAGGAGTCCCTGGTGGGCCCCAGCTGGTGTGGCTCGTGCATGAGCATCAGCCTGCGGACCGAAGGGTCCCAGGTTTGATTCCGGTCAGGGGCATGTGTCTTGGTTGCAGGCTCCTCCCCAGCCTGGGTCCTGGTCAGGGGCATGCAGGAGGTCACCAATCTATGTGTTTCTCCCACACTGATGTTTCTCACTGTTTTTCCCTCTCTTTTCCACTCTCCCTAAAAACCAAGGGGAAAATATCCTCAGGTGGGGGGAAACAAACAAACAAACAAACAAAACAGAGGAGTCCTTGGTTTAACTTAGGCACAGACTGGAACCCACCAAAACCCAACCGCCATGGACAGAGCCCTCGCCTGTAGCCAAGGTGGGCTTCCCTGTTGGGGAGAGGTCCCAGGGCGGGCAGCACGAAGGTTCTAGCTGCCCTGCCTGTAGGCCCTTCTTCCTGGGAGCAGCACCTGGGCCCAGAGGTTCTGAGTCTCCTTCAGGCGGAACAAGCCAGCGGGGCATCAGGAGGCTCGGCAGGAGGTTTCCTGTGTGTGTGTGTGTGTGTGTGTGTGTGTGTGGTGGGGGTGGGGGTGGGGGTTGAGGGGGTAACGTTGCTAAAAGCAGCTGAGCGGTAACTCCTAGGAAGACTGGTTCCGTGCCCTGCGCCGGGGGAACTCACCCGGGATGCCGCTGCCCCTCGGGGAGACCCTAAGATAACTGATGTGATGTGGGGATAAGAAACTAGGGTTTGTGAGCCACTGGCTATGGGACACCGGGCCTCCAAAATCCCTACGCTGCATACAGCTCAGGGGCACAACGGATCCTCCCGGCGCTCAGAGCAGAAGTCAGGGAACCGGCCCTGCCGCCCGCAGACTTGGGGGTCATCGGGCAGGCGGGGTTAGGACCCGTGTCCATCTTCCTGGGACGACTCCACAGCCGAGGGCTGGGAGGGCGGGGCATCCTCTGGGTCAGTGGGAACTTCCCGCGCGCGGGCCAACTCTGCCGGAGCGCGGCGGCCCGCTCTCCACGGGGACCCCGTCCCACGGCCCTGCGGCCGCGGGCCCGCCCCTCCCGCTGTCCAGAGGGGGCTGCCATGACAGGCCGGGCCGAGGAGCCCGAGCCCGGCGCACCGGCGCTGAGTGGCCCCGAAAGCAGCCCGGCGGCGGCGTGGCTGCTCCCGCTCCCGCTCCGGGTCCGCGCTGCGCTCCGCGGTACCAGCCCCTTCCCGGAGCCGCCGCCCCGCTCCCGCGGGCAGGTTCCGGCCCGCGCCCCGCCCCAGGACTCTATTTGTCCGCGGGGCCTTTAAACCCCGCCCCCCGAGAGATTGTCCAATCCGGGATCAGTATTTAGGCTCCGCCTCCACGTTTTGCGTAGCCACTTCCGGCCCTACCCCGGAAGTCTCGCCGTGGAGCCAAATTTGAAGGGAGCTGAGACGCGGGGCCGGGGTTTCCGGCGACCATGCCCATCCGTGCGCTCTGCACCATCTGCTCCGACTTCTTCGACCACTCGCGCGACGTGGCCGCCATCCACTGCGGCCACACCTTCCACCTGCAGTGGTGAGTGGCAGCTGTTGGGGGCTGGACGCTTCCTGCCGTCCTCGTCCCTAACGGGAGGGAGTGTGGGGCGTCGAGCCTGCGGCTGTCAGCCCCCCGCAGCCCGGACGGGGGGATGAGGGGGACACTCGCGGCGCCCCACGGGAGGTCCCTGACCTGGGCCGAGATGAGCTCTCCCCACACTGACGAGCCCTTCGGGTTCTTGGCGATGGAAGCCCGGTAGGCCTCTGGCTGCCCGGCTTGTTGTGGTTTGCTGGACGGTTTGGGATGTTTGTCCAGAGACCGCTCTCTGGTCAGACCCCCCAGTGTATTCCCGACGCCAGAAAACCCCAAACCCAGTTAACATCCCAGGGCGAAGTGGTGCGGCCTGAGGGAGCGGGCGATGCTGCAGAACCGGTCAGGGAGGACAGCCGGTGGGGAGAGCCCGCGGCTGTGGGCAGGCTGGTGCAGGGCCCGGCTCCTTTATTTATTGGGGTAAAATATACAGAGAATTCACCATTGGAACCATTTCTTGCTCCCCCCGCCCCTGTTTTAATTACTACACACCTTTTTTACTGTAATAAAAGTATATAACATAAAAGTTTATACCATTTAACCATTTTTGTACTGTTGCAAAATTTATTTAACAACATCAACAAATTCAATATGGGAAAGAACATGACCCAGCTTTAACATAGACCCTCTGGAGAGGGGACGTGTGGAAGCCATGGTCTCTACTCTTCACAAGGCTCCTTTTGCCTCCGCTTTTTTGTTTGTTTGTTTTTTAAAAAAATATATTTTATTGATTTTTCACAGAGAGGAAGAGAGAGGGATAGAGAATTAGAACCATCGATGAGAGAGAGTCATCGACGAGCTGCCTCTTGCACACCCCCTACTGGGGATGTACCCACAACCAAGGTACATGCCCTTGACCGGAATCGAACCCGGGACCTTTCAGTCCGCAGACCGACGCTCTATGGACTGAGCCAAACCGGTGCCTGCTTGCCTCTGTTTTAATCTTGTTCTGTCGCCCGCCAGTGGCCGTTGCTTATCCACAAACGATCGGCCGCCAGATTCCTAAAGGGATAGATTCCGGCAGTGTCCCTTGGACATGTCTGCCGCCATCTAATTGCAGGGCCTTTTGTTCATTCTTTTTCTAACCTGGAAGGGAGAGCTTTGCCCATGGCATTCACTCAGTGAGCTGAAAGATGCCATTCGTTTTAACCACTTCTAAGTGTACGAGTCAGCGGCATGAAGTACTTTAGTAATTCTGTGTAACCATCACCACTGCCTGTTTCTAGAACTTTCGCATCATTCCAGACCAAAAAAAAAACACAATCCACTACCCATTGAACAATAACTCCATGCCCCCTCCCCAATGTCTCCTGGAAGGCTCCATTTTACCCCTGTTTCCTGGAGTTCCCTAGTCTAGGCCCTCATAGAAGTAGAATTGTACAATATTTGTTCTTCTGAGTCAGGATTATCTCACTAAGCATCATATTTTCAAGGTTCATCCATATTATAGCACGTATCAGTATTTCATTTTTATAACTGAACTAGAGGCCCAGCACACAAAATCATGCGCAGGTAGCTCACTGCTGCTCTCTGACCCTGCTTACCGCCACTAGCTACTGCTCATGGGGCGGGGGGAAGAGGGGGGGGAGGGACTAGAGGTGGTCAATGTCTCATGGTCACTGAGATGCATGAGTGGGCATTCCGGTCATTACACTTATGGTCCCTGGCCTTTTATTATATAGGATAGGGTAATACTCAGTTGTATGGAAATACCACATTTTGTTAATCCTTCATCTGTTAATGGACCTTGTTTTGCTTCTGTGTTTTGGCTGCTATGACTGTGCTACTGTAAATGTTGGTAAACGAAAATGCTTTCTGTGATTTAGATATTTTAAAACTTATTAAGACTTGTTTTGTGGCCCAACATATGGCCAGTCCTGGAGAGTTGCATGCGCGCTTGAGAAAAACGTGTATTCAGCTGTTAGCAGGTGGAGTATATGCCTGTTAGACCTGGTTAGTTTATTTTGTTGTTCAAGTTCTCCCTTTCTTTGTTGATTATCTGTCCGATTGGTCTGTCTATGATTGAAAGTGCGGGGTACTGACATCTTCAACTTTTGTTCTAGAACGATTTCTCCCTTCAATTCTGTCCACATTTCTTTCACATAATCTTGGGCTCTGTGTTTAGGTGCATACGTGTTTATAATTGTTATTTCTTCTTGGATTGAACCTGTTATCAATATATCAATATATGAAGTCCTTCTTTGTCTCTTGTAATCTTTTTTTTTTTTTTTTTAACTTAAAGTCTATTTTGTCTGACAATTAGGTAGACACCTCAGCTCTTATTGTTATAATTTTTTACTTATCCTGGTTGGGGTTCATTACATTTCTTCCACTTGTGGAATGATTTCTTTAATTAGCTTTGGGAAATTAAAGCGATTGTCTCTGCATGTATAGCCTCTATAGAGGGAAGAGGGAGAGAGGGAAGGAGGGGGAGAGAAGGAAGGAGGGACATTGATGCGAGAGAGAAATATTGATAAGTTGCCTCCCATGCACACCCTGCCTGGGAATTGAACCCGCGGCCTATGCTGCCACCATCTGAGCCACCTGGCCAGGGCAGTCTCTCCCGTGCCGTGGCGGAGCAGGCTGCCGGCCTGGGTGTCTGCGGTCATGCCATGGCTCACCAGCCTGTGTTTCTGCTTCTCGTTCCAGCCTGATCCAGTGGTTCGATACAGCACCAAGTCGGACCTGCCCGCAGTGCCGAATCCAGGTGAGCGGGGAGGGGATCCCTCCACTGTGGCCTCTTCTCGCCAGGAAGCAGGAACGAGGGGCGGTCTCTGAGGCTGGCATCGCTGGCCCTTTGGAGCCTCATGGTTTGTGGCTTGGAGCCCTGCTCATGCCCACGGGCGGCTGCCAGGCGCACTCACTGCCTGGATCAGCCTCACCTGGATAGATTCGGGCCTTCTCTGCCTCTCCCATTTTCCCAATGCCCAGCACCTACAGTTGGGGTGTCATTTGAGTGGTTCCAATATGGGCCCCAGAGACATGACCTCAGGAGCCGCCAGGCTCGGCGCACCAGCTCGGGGCAGCGCAGGCTGCAGAGGCCTCCTGCCTCCGCGGGATGCGGGGTGAAATGCCGGCCGAGAGCAGGCCTGGCCCGGGGCCCAGCTGAGCAGACACGCTCTCCCTTGTCTCCCCGCAGGTTGGCCGAAGGTCCATCATCAACAAGCTCTTCTTTGACCTCGCCCAGGAGGAGGAGGGCGTCCTAGATGCAGAATTCTTAAAGGTGCCCGGAATCTCTCATCCTGCTGCGCCCCATGTTCTCTGCCCGGTCTTTCTGCTCCGCACCCCCCACCCCCCCCCGGGCGAGTGCGTGGGGGAGCTCTGGAGGGGAGAGGGGACAGGCGGAGCTGAGGCCCAGGAGAAACGCACTGTAGAGCCCTCCCTTGGGGTTTCAGCATCTCCGACCCAGGGGCAGAGTGCCCCTCCTCAGGTCCCCTCGCCTTAAAGGATCTACAGCCGCCCTCCCAGCCCACAGCCGGGGAGATGTGTGGGCCCTTTGTTCGTGAAACGGGCTGTGTCTCACACCCGCGGGAGCTCGTGTCTTCCCCGGGCGGGAACAGAGGGCAGCGCCTAGAATCCAGATTTGCACCCACACTGCGGGAGCGGGCGGGCGGGTGGGTGGGTGGGTGGGTGCCCTCCCGCACGCCCACCGCTTTGCCCAGGCCTGAGGTTCAGCTTCCTGCACGAGAAGCCTCGTGAGGAGGTGGGATTAGCGTTGGCGATGAGCTTGGACTCCGGGGGTTAATTTTCTGGGCATCTGTCAGATCGGGGCTCGTTTGGCCTTGGCTTCAGGGTACCATGATGTCCTTGGAACTCACTGATTCAAGAACGGGGAGCTTTTGTGCTGAAAGCCAGCATGTTCATCGTCATGGTAACTGCTCCCAGCTTTCAGCTGTGCTCTCCCCGTGATGCAGGAACAAAGGCAGCCTCGTGTCTTCCCGGCTTTCAGAGCCAGACCTGGGAGACGGGGAGGCAGCGTTGCGCGGCTGCGAACAGGGCTCGGAGGCGTCCCGCGTGGGTGCGGCGGGGCCGGGGCCTAGAGGTGGCTTTTCTTCTCAGCCACCCAGGCCCCTCCTCCCCGCCCACCACTCCCCCCTCCAAGCGCTCAGCCCACATGGCCAGCCCGGCGGCCCACCTGGGGCTTAGGCCTTGGGGGTGGGCCTTAGGACTGGTCCCGTGTGAGGTCTGAGTCTTGGTTGATCCGGAGGAGGATTTGCCTGGATTCCACCCAGCTGCCTCCCTGGAGCCTTTTGGTTCCCGGCTGACGGAGGAGCACCTCTCTTGGCCACCGGTGCTGAGCGCTCTGGCCTCCCGAACGGGAGCTGGGGCAGCGCTGCCCGCCTCTCAGCGGCCCTGCAGCACGGCTCTGGAATGGAAGCACAGACTCCGAGGCTCAGACAGTCTCCTTAGAGCCTGGCACGTGTGGGGTTTCACCCAGCGGCTCACAGCTGTCCTGGCTCACCAGCCATGTTAGTCCTGGGGCTGGAGATTGTGGGACAGAGGTGGACTGTGAAGCACACAGGACCCCAGGGCAGAGGGAGGAGAGGTAGCCCAGGTCTGTGGCCACGCCCACTGTGTGTCCCGCTGGGTGCAGCTGACGCCCAGGGCGGGCCAGGGCCAGCGCGGGCCAAGGACGCAGTGGAGCCTCTGCTGCAGGACTGCCACCCAGGCCTGCCTCCCTCCCTCCCCTCTCCCCTTCCCCTGTGCTGGGTCTCGTACCTGATGTCACTTCCCCTTTAGCTGCTGCTCAGGAGGCGAGAGCCCGAGCGAGGCTTCCCGCTGGGGTTGCTGGGCCTGTGCCGCTCTCGGCCAGTTGTCGGCAAATGGCGGCTCGTGAGCCCCGGTTTGCCTCTCTGTTGACTAATGAGTTTTCCGACCGCTGGACTAGACGAAATGCTGCCGTGTAGTTGGAAGCTGTGAGGATTAGGCAGTTGTGGCATATTGTGTGCAAAGAGGTAAAGGTAGTATATGACAGTGGTCGGCCAACTCATTAGTCAGCAGAGCAGCAAACTGTGGCTTGCGAGCCACATGTGGCTTGTGAGCCACGGTTTGCCGACCACTGCTCTAGGCGGACAGGCTCCACGATCCCCCCTGGGGGATCCATCGTTAGGCCGATGGAGGCGGCCGTGAGGCGGCTGCTGCTCACGGTGCCCGTTGCCTTGCAGAATGAGCTGGATAACGTCAGAGCCCAGCTTTCCCAGAAAGGTGAGTCAGCCGGCGGCGCGGCCGTGGGGAGCCCTGACTCGGGTGCTGGTGGGAGAGGCCAGGGCTGTCCCCGCTGTGTGTCCGTGAGTCTGGCCAGCTCTGTGACTGGCGGAAAGGGGAGGGGAGGGGAGCGAGGGCCTGACTCCGCCCCGGGCCTGGTGCTCAGCTGGGAGGCCCCCTGAGGGACAGAGTGGCTGAGGGAGAGGCTCCGGCCGAGCGTGGCAGGAACCTGCTGGCATCAGGGACGATGAGCTGACTGGCACGGCGGGGGGGCTGTGAAGCGGCTTCCCCTCCGCGGCCAGGCCTCGGCCCTGGGGCTGTCCCCCCCCCCCCCCCGCCTCTGGGTGGGGTGCAGGCTCTCAGCTGACGGCCTCTCCCTCCTCCCCTGCCCCAGAGCAAGAGAAGCGGGACAGCCAGGGCATCATCGACGCCCTGCGGGATGCGCTGGAGGAGCGCAACGCCGCCGTGGGATCTCTGCAGCGCGCCCTGGACGAGGCCGACATGCTGTGCGCCACCCTCAAGGTGGGCGGGCCGGGGCGGGGCAGGGGGGGGAGCGGGCCGGGGGGGGGGGGGGGCGGGCCGGGGCGCCGGGGGGGGGGGGGGCCGGGCCGGGGCGCCGGGGAGGGAGGGGGGGAGCTGGGCCAGGCTCGCCGCTCCAGGCTTCGCTTTGGCTCTGCTGGTCAGCAGCGCGGTGTGAGGTGTAGGATGGAGGCCAGCCCCCTCTCCCCCTCTCCATACTGCACCCGGCCTGCAGAGGGCCGCACTGGCCTCCCTTCTGAGGTGGTTCCTCAGGTGTGAGGAGCTGAGGCCTTCCCGCACTTCGGGGGCTGCTTAGCCAGGACCCGGGAGGGAGGCGGGGCGTGTTCTCGGAGCGGGTGTACTCCGCCCGGAACACCCGTGCGCACTCAGCCCTCGGTGCGGCTCAGAGCCGATCAGATGGCTCCCGCGAGGCCGGCCTTGGGAGCGGAGCGGCGGTGCGCCGGCGGGCGGATCAGGCTGCCAGCCCGCGCCCGGCCCCATGAATTCTGTATCAGGCGGGCCGGAGGCGGCTGATCTGAGCCCTCCGTGGACATGCTGGCCTCGCAGGAGGAGCGTCCTTGCCGGGTGCCTCTGGAGGGGGAGGAGGCGCCCCTGTGAACAGACGGAGCCCGGCAGTCACTGTCTCTGCTCCTGCGGTGGCTGGTCTGGGTCACGTGGCCTGGCCAGGGACGGGGGGCAGCAGAGCAGGGTCCCCAGAGGCGGAGGGTCTCGGGATGAGGGCAGCTGGCCAGCCGCCCCTGGCTCAGAACTGCTATCCTGGCCGCTGTCCTTGGGCCTAGATGGTGGACAGCGAGGCCCATACAGTACGCACCATAAGGCCCAGCACAGGCGTCAGGCAGCCCACGAGGGCCTGTGGGTGCTGCCGGGCTGCACCTCTGGGAGACACAGCTCCGGGAAGCGCGGGGAGGTGAGGAGGTGCTGGCGAGGGCCTCTTAGCAGAAAAGCATAAGTTCCAGTGCGCCCAGCAGCTTTCCCTCCGGCCAGGGGCGCAGGGGCACATGGTTTTCAGCCTTTTCATTTTTAAAAAATATATATATTTTATTGATATTTTACAGAGAGGAAGGGAGGGAGAGAGAGAGCTAGAAACGTCGATGAGAGAGAAACATCGACCGGCTGCCTCCTGCACAGCCCCTACTGGTACATACCCCTGACCGGAACCGACCCCGGGACCCCCCAGTCCGCAGACGGACGCTCTACCACTGAGCCAAACCGGTTTCAGCGGTTTTCAGCCTTTTCAAAAGCCGGCAGGGCTGGGTAGCGCTTCCCCAGCGCCTATAGCCGTGGTCCCGGATGCTCCAGGCGACAGGAATGGTGGTGTGTTTGCTCCTCAGAAGCAGATGAAGTTCTTGGAGCAGCAGCAGGACGAGACCAAGCAAGCCCGGGAGGAGGCCCGCCGGCTGCGGAGCAAGATGCAGACCATGGAGCGGTGCGCTGCCCTGCCCAGCCCCGGCGGCACCGCTCCCAGGACAGCGGGGGTCGGGTCACCGCTGTGGCTCTAACCGAGGCTGGGGGGCGGGGAGGGGGAAGGAGGGCAGCTGGGTGGGGCACAGGTCACTGCTCAGCCTCTGGCTCCTCCACTTCCCCTGGGGTCCCTTCCACGTTCTTCCCTGTTCTGTTGCCCGTGGCCACGTGGCTGGCAGCCTTATGCTTGTGCTCTAAGCCTCTCTCGGGGATCCCTGGCCTGGAGCACCGCTGGCAGCACCCCTTCCTCCCCAGCAGCATCCCCGAGGCTGTGCTCCGCTCTGCCGTGGGCCTTTCTCTGGGCAGACCCGGCTGTCACCATAGCAACAGCAGCAAAGGGAGGCAGAGCCGTCTCCAAATGCTCAGCGCCGTGGGCCGCTGTTTTTCAGGATTGAGCTCCTGCTCAAGAGCCAGCGGCCTGAGGTGGAGGAGATGATCCGTGACATGGGCGCGGGCCAGGCAGCGGTGGAGCAGCTGGCCGTGTACTGCGTGTCGCTCAAGAAGTGCGTGCTCCGTCCCCCGGCCCCGCCCGGGCGCCAGCCATGCGCCCAGCCTCGCCTGCCCTCTGCTGCCCGCCCTTACCGGCACAGCAGGGAGTTAGGGCCCCGCTCGGTGCCCGCCGCCTCCGCCCGCCCCGAGCCCACCTCACCGCGTGGCCGGAGCCAGTTTCTTAGCCTCGGACCCTCCGCTCACTGAT
This sequence comes from Nyctalus aviator, assembly GCA_036971965.1. Lineage (NCBI taxonomy): Eukaryota > Metazoa > Chordata > Mammalia > Chiroptera > Vespertilionidae > Nyctalus > Nyctalus aviator. The sequence continues at coordinate 52,586,106 of CM072934.1, forward strand.
GGAGACAGGGATGCCTGCCTGGGCCGTGGAGGGAAGGGGGTGGTTAGAGGCGTTATTCCAAGGAGGCTGGCCGGTCTCCGCCGCCTGGCCCCAGCAGCTCTGTGCCGCCCCGCCCGGCTCGGCAGAAGCTGCTCAGGTTCGCCCGTGCTGCGGGAGAGGCGGGGCAGGGCCGCGTGGCTGACGGCACAGAGCACCCAGAGGCCTCCTCTGGGCCCAGTCGGTGCAGGGCCTCCCGAGTGAGGGCCGGAGGGAGGGGCGGCCGCTGTCCTGGCATTGGCGGGAGGACCCTCCCAGCGCCGCCCTGGGCTCGGTGTTTGCTCAGTGCTCAGTCCGACCAGCAGGTGCCCTTTCCGACGTCCCTCTCCTGGCCCCATGCAGGGAGTATGAGAATCTGAAGGAGGCTCGGAAGGCCTCTGGGGAGCTGGCCGACAAGCTCAAGAAGGACCTTTTTTCCTCCAAAAGCAAGGTACTTGCGGGGACGGGGGGGGGGGGGGGGAGCGTCTTGTGGGGGCAGGGGGGACGGGAGAGGGGCCGTCTTCCACGCTCAGGCCCGGCCCCTGAGCAAGGTCCGGAGCCTGCGGGCCGCTGACCCAGGGCTGTGGCGTGACTCAGAGACCAGTCACTGGTCCTCACGGGGTGGGCTCAGGCTGTGCGCCTTGTCCAGTTAGGGTGGTGGGGCACACAGGTGCTCTGCAGGCATGCCCCCTGCTGCCCTCAGCTGGCAGGAGGGCAGGTCCCAAATGTGCCGCCCTCAGAGGTCCACGCCAGGCCTGGAGCAGATGCGCTGGGAACCCGGTGTGCTCATCATGGCCACTTCACTCCCGGGCCTGGCGCAGGGGCAGCCTGAAGGGCCTCGCTGGACCACGGCACAGCCCATAGAGCTAGAGTCTCCCGGGGGCCCCCACACCCGGGCCCCGGCCTACCCTGAGCAGCCTGGGCCGCCGCGGGTGGGGCAGGGCGTGTGGCCGCCCTTGGCTCACCCCCCTCCGCTTGCCGGCAGTTGCAGACGGTCTATGCTGAGCTGGACCAGGCCAAGCTGGAGCTGAGGTCAGCCCAGAAGGATCTGCAGGGCGCCGACAAGGAGATCGCGGTGAGGGGCGCCCTGGCTGAGCAGAGGGGGGGAGGGGGGACAGAGGCGGAGAAGGGGGCAGGAGGGGTCTGTGTGCCCTTCAGGAGCGGCCGCGGCCGGCTCTGCCCGGGGCCTGTGCAGTCGGTGGAGCTGGGTGTGGGCTCCCTCACCTCCTGCACCGGTGGGTCAGGGTGGACGCCTGGACCCCGGTCTGGAGCCTGGTCCCGGCGCCGGGTCTTCCCCCACAGTCTCTTCACCTGCAGCCCAAGGTCGCCAGAGACGGAGCTTTGCCAGGGCGGCTCTGGGCGGGGGTCCTGGCCTCTGGGCCTGGGGCGGGGCTCAGGCCCTGCCGGCTCCTGGGCCTGCCATCTGCTGTCGCTCTGTCCTCGGCGTCTGTCGGGGCTTGATGCCCTAACCTTTCATTCACACGTTCTCTTCCTTCCCAAGAGCCTGAGGAAGAAGCTGAAGATGCTGCAGGAGACCCTGAGCCTGCCGCCGGGGGACAGCGAGACCGTGAACCGGCTGGTGCTGGAGAGGTGTGTGTCCTCGGGCGCGGGCCGCGCTGGGAGAGCTCCCGGTCAGGGCCGGCCTGGCTCTGGCGGGCGGCTCTCCGGTGCGTGTGAGGCTGTGCCTGCTGCCTGGGAGGCAGCCACCGTCTCGAACCTCAGACAAGCAGAAGTCCGGGCAGCCCAGACGGGACCTCGGGTGGCAGGCAGGGCAGGCAGGGGCCTCCGGCAGCCTGTTTGTGCGATGGCTCACCAAACCCTCCGTCCCGAGTGGAGAAAACGGGAACAGTCACTAAAAGATCCCTCTGGGCCCTGGAGTGTGTGCATGGACGCTGCCAGCAGAGGGAGCCAAAGGCCAAGGATGCGTGTCCCTGTTCCTCCTGCGTGGCACAAAGCTGCCGGGGCGGGCACCCTTGGCTGCCTTCCCACAAGCTAGTGGCCCGTCTTTCCCCTGAGCCACGCTGCGTGTCCTGGGGAGATCCTCACGCTCCTTCTCCCCATGTCCAGCGGGTGCTGGAGCCTCCTGCACCCTCTCCCTCCTCCTGTCAGCCCAGCAGCAGCAGCCCCTGGGCACTGTGCCACAGCCCTCCGGGGCGCCTTCGGGCTGCAGCCACCTCGTACCGCTGAGGGCCGTCTCTCGCCCTCCTGCCTCTGTGCCTCTGTGTGTGGCTCTTCTCCCCTTGGCTCAGCGGCCCTGCAGAGCGCCCTCCCCCCCACCCCCGTCTCCCCGCAGCAACAAGCTCCCTCCTCCGCTGTCCCTGGCCGTGCGGCCAGAATGTGGGGCTCTGGGTACTGCCGGCGGCTGCCGTTCAGCTGTTGCAGTAGGGCTGTCCTTCACACCTGTCATGTCAGGGTGGCCGCGGAGGTAACTGTCACCCCCCTACAGAGGGGTGATTGGGAGACCTCTCGGGGCCTCCAGGCTGAAGAGTTGGGAGGCCTTCGCTTAGGGAAGACCCACGGGCACCCTGAGCTCACGGGGAGACACTGACCGTCCCCCTGCACAGGCGTGGGCTGCCCCGGGCCTTGGCTCCGTTCTGGAAGTTGGGCTTTGCTCCACCTCCTGAGGCCCCGGCCGAGGCCCCGTCTGCACACAGGCCTGGCTACATGTCCCGTCTGTACACAGGCCTGGCTACATGTCCCCAGGCGATGGGTCCCCGGACGGCCCAGCAGTGCCCCCGCCAGCACGGGAGTGGGAAGGAAGGAGAGGCCTCGGCACAGGGGGCAGTTCGAGCTTCTGAGAGAGGGGTTTGCTGGGGGCGGTGTGAGGGCACGAGGCTGTCCACCTGAGCCAGGGCAGTGTGGGGGGTGAGCCGGGCACCGGCAGCTCTGCAGCTCGGTTCCCTCCGCGCGCCAGGAAGTGCACGGGAAGAAGACTGTCCTGACTGAGCCAAAGCCGGGCACGCGTCCTGGCACTGCGGGCAGGGTCTGGGCCTGCCCCTGCCTCGTGGTGCCCTCCTCTGCCTGGCCTCGCCGGCGGGGAGAGCGCAGGCCAGCAGCCGGTGAACGGGGGCAGGCGTGGCTCTGGCTGTGCCTCGCACAGCGGTTCCCAGAGGGGAGCTGGCGTAGGTGGGTCGCCCAGCCTCGGTTGCACTGGCAGGCAAGCAAGGGGAGCCCTCTGGGTCGCTCTTCCCGCGCGGGGTGCTGGCCGGTGGGGTTCCGGTTTTAATGTTTGTGGAGCCGCCTTTTCCCGCAGCGGTGGTGCCATTTGCCCGCCCCCAGCAGCACCTGCTCCTTTGGCTCTGGTTGGTTTGGTGAGTTTGGTTGGACAGTAGCGTCCTAACGGTGCACGGTGGCATCTCGTGGTGGTTCTGGTTTGTCTTCCCTGATGAGGAGTGGCGGTGAGCATCTTTTCGTGGGCGTATGGGCCGTTTGTCCATCTTCTCAGGAGAAAGAAACATCTGTCAGACCTTTGCCCATTCTGAATCATGTTTGTTTTCTCTCAATCAGGTTGAGTCCTAGCTCTCTATAGATTTTAATCCCTCACCAGAGATATGATCTGCAAATATTTGCTCTCATTCCCTGCATCGCCCTTTGACTATGATAATACATTTTGATGCACAATTTTTTAAATTTGCGTGAAGTCTGGTTTGTCTGGTTTTGTGCTGCTTTTTTAAAAAAATATATATATTTTATTGATTTTCACAGAGAGGAAGAGAGAGGGATAGAGAGTTAGAAACGTCGATGAGAGAGAAACATCGATCAGCTGCCTCCTGCACACCTTCTACTGGGGATGTGCCCACAACCATGGTACATGCTCTTGGCCGGAATCTAACCTGGGACCTTTCAGTCTGCAGACCGACGCTCTATCTACTGAGCCACACCGGTTTCGGCTTGTGCTGCTTTTTTTTTTTTTTTTAAATATATTTTATTGATTTTGTACAGAGAGGAAGGGAGAGAGAGAGTTAGAAACGTCGATGAGAGAGAAACATCAATCAGCTGCCTCTTGCACACCCCCTACTGGGGATATGCCCGCAACCAAGGTACATGCCCTTGACCGGAATCGAACCTGGGACCCTTGAGTCCCCAAGCCGACGCTCTATCCATTGAGCCAAACCAGTTTTGGCTTGTGCTGCTTTTTAAATGGAACACATGCGCATTGCCCGTGTTAGTAACTTACAGTGTCTGTCATGTTCAAGCTCGGAGCGAGCCAGCTCCGAGGGAGCCGTCCTCTCGGTCTCTGAGGTGCCGTCCTCCTCGGCAGCTCGGTGGGTGGCGGTCTGGCCGCGTCTCTGCTCCTGCGCTCTGAGAACCGAGGCGCATGGTCACACAGCAGCTCCCTGTGCGTGTGCGCTGCGTGGCTTTCGCTTGCTTCCTCCTGTCGCCAGCCTGTGGCTGGGCCGTGCCTGCGGGGCTGAGCCAAGGGGGTTTCCTGTGGCGACGAGGCTGCCCTGCAGGGGGCGCTGAGCGGGGCGGCGGCAGCCCCTGGAGCGGAACTGTCTCCGGAGCCCTCGAGGCCGCTGTCCTGGGCGCCGCAGTGAGCTGGTCCCTGTCCGCGCCCGTAGCCCGGCCCCCGTGGAGATGCTGAGCCTGAAGCTTCGCCGGCCAGCCTTCAGCGACGACATTGACCTCAACGCCACCTTTGACGTGGACACCCCCCCGGCCCGGCCCCCTGGCCTTCAGCGCGGCCCCGCCAAGAAGCTCTGCCCGGAGAAGGCACAGTGAGTGCCACGCCCGGAGAGGGGCGAAGGTCCCTGCGGGCAGTGGGCTGCCCGGGCTGGGCTGGGCTGGCGTTGGTGCCAGCACCTCCCCTCCCTGCGCACTGACCCCACAGCCTCCGTCTTGCCTGTCCAGGTCACCATCGCCCTTTGAGCAAGGGGACGGGGGGTGGTGGGGAGAGGATCCCGAGGTCCCGTGGGGACAGGACGGGCTGATGGTGGGGGCACTCCCACTGTGTGGAATGCCACCCCCGGGGTCCTGAGCAGGAGCTCTGCACCTCCTCTTCCTCCGGGCCCTGAGGCAGGGCCGTCTCACAGCCTGGAGCCCGGCCCCCCCGCCTCGGGGGCGGCCGTAGCGGCAGTGGGGGGGGGCCCGCACCAGGGAAGCAGTGGCACTGGCAGCGGGGGCTGTCCCTGGCCCGCCGGCCACGTGCAGTTTCCCATGGAGACAACCCCTGTTCCCGTCAGCCTGGACGGCCTGCTGCCCGGCCAGGGAGGCCAAGGGCTGCTTTTGATTATTCTCCACCACAGGCCGCCATCCTCCCCTCGCCCGGGGAGACCAGGCCGGGCGTGCAACTGCCTCCCCAGGAATTGGATGGAAGCACTGTGCCCTGCTCTGGGCTGGAGCGGGAGGCCTGGCCTGCGCAGGGAGGTGGCCGCCCTGCCCTGTGGGCCGTCTGCTCGCCGAGGGCCTCGTGGCAGCGGCGGCCCCTCGGGCAGGCAGGGCGCGGCCTGGCTCATTGGTGGGCCTCCGGTGGGTGTGCCTCAGCTGGGCGCTCCTGCCCACCCGGAGCCCTGGACACGGAGAGATGCCTGGGGGCTTGGGGGGCGTTGGGGTAGCTTATCCCTGAGTGGGAGCCACCAGATTGGCACGTGGTCCAACCTTCCCCGCCTCCGCCACTGGCCGCCGTGACTGTCTAGCTGGTCACAGGTCGGCCGTGGCTTAGGGGTCACGCCACACGGTGGCTCTGCAGGAGGCGTGTCCACTCACCTGCCTCTCGCCTTCGTGTCTCACAGCGCTCCCACTCAGGACGGGCCCGGGAAGCTGCCCAAAGGCTCCACGCAGGTAAGGCTCCGGACGCTGTCCCCACGCGGCCGAGTCCCTCAGTCCGGCCGGACTGCGCATGAAGCTGGGCTCTGGGAGGGCAGGTCTTGCCAGATCCGTGTCAGTCCTCGCCCCGGCCTGGGGCCCTGTGGGGCCCCCGGAAACCTGCCCATTGTCCTTTCCGCTCCCTGGAGAGGCAGGGGGTCCTAGTCCTCCACCCGCCCACCCGCCCAGCTGCCACCAGCTCAGGCCGGCCCGGTCTCCGCAGGAGCCGCAGCTCTCGCTGGGCGGCCAGCGCTGTGCGGGCAAGCCGGACGAGGAGCTGGCCGGAGCCTTCCCGCTCTTCATCCGGAACGCCGTCCTGGGCCCCAGGCAGCCCAAGAGGGCCCGGCCGGAGCCCCGCCGCAGCACGGACACAGTGAGTGCCTCCCCGGGGCGGGCCGGCCCGCGGCCCACAGCCTCCGCTCAGCTCTCCCTTTCCTGCAGGTCAGAACCGGCTTCGACGGCCTCGGGGGCCGGACCAAGTTCATCCAGCCCGTATCCTTGTTCCGTGGCTGAGCCGAGCTCAGAGCCCACCCCCCCCTCACGGGCCCCCCAATCCCAGCTGCCAGGGCTGCTGCCTGGAGTGTAATGGGGGGCCCACCCCAGGTCTCACCTCTCCTGCCTGTTCTAGTCCCTCCTTCAGCCTTTGCCTTGACGTCTCCTTCAGACCGACACGACTCTGATCCGGCCCCTGCCAGTGAAGCCCAAGGCCAAGGCCAAGCAGAAAGTGGGGGCCAGGACGGCGCTCCCTCCCTCCCAGGCCCTCCTGTGGTGGGCCAACAACGCCAACACCAATTGCAGCTGAGGACTGGCTCCGCAGGGGGTTGGGGACATGGTCCTCCCAGACCAGCCTCAGGCAGTGGACAAGAAGCTGGGGCCGGGTGAGGCGAGAGGATGTGCTTTCGCAGCTCACAGCCGGCCCTTCCCCCATTCTGGGCCTCGGGGTCAGGGCAGCTGTGGTCAGCTCACCGCTCCTGCCAGGGGCTTGCTCCGTGTGGCGGGCCCCCAGGTATGGCCATGACCAGCTGCTGGGCTGCTTCTGAGCCTCCAGACCAGGCCATGGCTGACTGTATGGGCCAAGTGCCTGAGGCCACGCAGGCAGCTTCGCCGGCCCACGCTGCTGCCCGCCTGGCGTCCTGCGGGCATGGCCGGGCCACGCTGCTGCCCGCCTGGCGTCCTGCGGGCATGGCCGGGCCACGCTGCTGCCCGCCTGGCGTCCTGTGGGCATGGCCAGGCCAAGCAGCGTGTGGGGGAGCGAGGGGTGGTGAGCAGAGGACGGGCAAGATTTCTATGTTGAGAATAAAAAAGAGTATTTTCTTCCTGTGTCTGGGAGTAGACTTTTGTACTTTGGGAAACTTTTTGTAAAAATATATTGATTTCAGAGAGGAAAGGAGAGGAGAGAGAAAGAGAGGGAGAGAAACATCAATGATGAGAGAGAAGCATTGATTGGCTGCCTCCTGCACGCCCCCTGCTGGAGATGGAGCCTGCAACCAGGACATGTGCCCTGACTGGGAATCGAATCCAGACCACAACCAGCTCACACCAGCCAGGCAAAACTGACATCTCGACAGCATTGTGTATACCTGCCCATGTACCTGGGATAGATCTCCATTTATGTAGAACTTTTAAAATTTCTTCCATCAGTTTTAATGTTTTTCTCACATAGATCTTGTACATATTTTGTTAGATTTATACTGAAATATTTCTTTCCCCTCCTTTTTCTTGTGTCGAATAAAGGACAGTGTTTTTAGTCTCAGTTGCTCACTGCCGATCCATGAGGAAGCAGTGGACTGCTGTGGCTGGGATCGTGCATCTTCGTTTGTTATTGTATTTCTCGAAGTTGCTGTGACGGTCCCTTCCTCTCCCGTAACTCACGTGCTCGGCCGTGTCTTATTGCGGCGGGACGTTCTGAGTAGTCTGCTATGGTAACTGGAAATGGAATTCTCCCTCCCCCCAGGACTGCTAGACTTTGCTTCTTGAGGGCCGAAGCTGTGCACTTGTGACTTTTCAAACTGTTTTCGCAAAACATGTTCCTTGTGGTGATCACTGGGGTTTGTGCCCCACTCTCTCCACTGTCAGCCAATGACCTGACTCTGGCCACAAAGGCAGGCGCGGGGCCTGCACTGGCTCTTCCCATCCCACAGGGGCTGTGGTGCCCGCTGTGCCCAGGCTGGGGGCTGTGGTGCCCGGGCTGTGCCCGTTCTTGCTCGAGTCCCTGTGCCCTGTGAGGGCACGCCTCAGGGTCTGAGTCTGGACAAGCGTCCTGCTTTAGAAAGTCATGCCAAACCGTTTTCTGCCCGGCCGGTGTGGCTCAGTGGTTGAGCATTGACCTATGAATCGGGAGGTCCTGGTTCAGTTTCTGGTCAGGGCACATGCCCAGGTCGTGGGCTTAATCTCTGGTCGGGGCACATACAAGAACCGATCAATGAATACATAAATAGGTGGAACAACAAATCCATGTTTCTGTCTCTCTCAAATTAATAACATTTTTTTACATGTTCATTGAATAAAAACATGCACACATACACAAAATCACCTACCACTTTATATTCACTAGGATGGGTGTACTTTTTTAAAAAATATATTTTTATTGATTTCAGAGAGAGGAAGGGAGAGGGGGAGAGAGATTAAAATATCAATGATGAGCCGGGACCGGTTTGGCTCAATGGATAGAGCGTTGGCTTGGGGACTGAGGGACCCGGGTTCGATTCCGGTCAAGGGCATGTACCTTGGTTGCGGGCATATCCCCAGTGGGGGGTGTGCCAGAGGCGGCTGATCGATGACTCTCTCTCTCATCGATGTTTCTAGCTCTCTATCTCCCTTCCTCTCTGTACAAAATCAATAAAATATATTTAAAAAAATATATATATCAATGATGAGAATCATCGATCAGCTGCCTCCTGCATGCCCCCCACCGGGGATCGAGTCCGAAACTCGGGCCTGTGCCCTTGGCCTGAATCAAACCTGGGACCCTTCAGTCCACAGGGCAGATGCTCCATCCACTGAGCCAAACTGGCTAGGGCAGGATGGGCATAATTAGAGAGAGAAACCAATATTGGCCACAATGTTGATAATGGATTTTTGTACACTGCCGGTAGAAAATATTTTGTTGGTCCCTCAAAAAACTAAACACAGAATTACCATATGACCCAGCAATTTTATTCCTAAGTATGTACCCCAAAGAATTGAAAACAAGGCCTTAGTTACATGTTCAAGCATGAAGACAGCAGCATTCACTATTCATAATACCCAAAAGGTGGAGCCACTCCAAAGGCCATCAGCAGGTGACTGGATAAGCAAGGGTGACATACGCAGACAGTGGAACATCACTCAGCCACCAAAAGTGAAGTACTGATACACGCTACGATGTGAATGAACCTCAAGAACATGCTAAGGGGGGGGAAGTGCACATTTTCTATGGTTCCTTTTTTAAAAATATATTTTTATTGATTCATAGAGGAAGGGAGAGGGGGAGAAAAAGAGAAACATACATGGTGAGAGAGAATCATCTATTGGCTGCCTCCCCCAAGCCCCACACTGAGGATCGAGCCGGCAACCTGTGTGTGTGCCCTTGACCAGCATGGAACCTGGAACCCTTCGGTCTGCAGGCTGGTACGCCATCCACTGAGCCAAATGGGCTAGGGCTATGATTCCTTTTTCTAATCGTCACCCAGGATTTGTTTTTATTGGTCTTAGAGAAAGGACGGGGGAGAGAGAGGCTTCCACCCATCGCCTCTGTACACGCCTTGACCAGATCCGAACTTGCAACGTAGGAACGTGTCCTGACTGGGAATCGGACCTGTACGTTTTGGGCCACAGGACGACGTGTCAGCCAGCCTGGCCGCCTGATCCCTTCTTGGTCATCCTCACCCAGGGTTTTCAGAGAGAGTGGAAGGGAGGAAGGGAGATAGAGGAAAAAACATCGATGTGAGAGGGATGGAGCCTACAACCCAGGCTCTTGACCAAAATGGAACCTGGGACCCTCGGGTCTGTGGGCCGACGCTCTATCCACTGAGCTAAACCGGCTAGGGCTGTCTGATGCCTTTTATATGAAATACGCAGAATAGGCACATCTCCAGAGGCAGAAAGAATGAGCGTTGTGAGGGGCTGGGTGGGTAGTGAGGGTGGGGTGTGCTCCAGGGCATGTAAAAAACCGGAGAGCCTGGCGCTGGTACAGCACGGACTGCCTGACCACTCTGGGTGGTTCTCTTCACGTTACGTGAATTTCACCTCCATTTTCCGGAAGGATGCATGGCAGCACGTGGCTTAGCTGTTGTGGGGTCCGTGGGGAGCAGCGGTCGCCAGCCTTTTGGCCTCACGGAGCGCCAGTTCCCGTCCCTAAGAAGGGAACGGCCCGGCCGTGGGGAAGGTCACAGGACCTTTCTCCACTGTTTTTGCAACGCGCGCGGAGTCTATAATTATTTGAAAATAAAAGTTTAAAGGAGAAACGGACACATGATCACGCCTGCCCCGTGCCTCGCACTCAGACCAGCCAGCCCGCGGAGCCCTGGGCTCGGCCTGAGTGGCCGCCGAGGACTGGCCCGCGTCTGCTCTGGGCGGGCCGCTGTGGGCGGGAGCGCCCTTCCTTCGGAGGGAGGCTCGGGGCCTCGGCACCCCAGAGGCCAGGCTCCACCCAGGGCTGGGCTGGGCTGGGCCCTGGGCTGGGCTGGCTCGGACCTCCGGCTCTCTCAGTCCCACTTGGGGCACAGCCAGCAGGCCGGCCAGTCCCCAGAACAGAATTCCCATCAGCATTCTGCGGGCCGTTCGGGCAGGGGACCCGGGAGAGCACTGCGTCCGGCCCCACGGCTCCGCCCACAGCTGTGCTTCCTGCTCTGGGACCAGTGCCCGCCCCCCTTGCCCGTTGCCCAGGGCCGTGCCCAGGGCTGTGCCAGGGCCGCGAGGCTTATCTCTGCAGGCCAGGCCGCCAGCACCAGGAACCAGAGCGGCCTCCAGTTCCACTTTCATTTTCGCTTTCCCCGGTGAGGACAGAGGGGCCGGGAAGCGGTGCCCAGCAGGCTCTGGCGCTGCCCCAGCCTCAGCACCTGCTGCACCGAGTCTGTAATTATTTCAAAAGTAGCGGGCCCCGCTGGGCACGGCCTCTCCTGGCAGCTGTGGGCCGGGCGGCTGCTGTCCGGCTGGCCTCAGGATGGGTGTTCCCAACACCTCCCAGCCCCTGGATGAGGAGCGATACTCCCGGCAGCTGTGAGGCCCGGGGTGGGGAGGAAGGGCGTGGAGAGGAGGGGGGTGGGGAGGAAGGGCGTGGAGAGGAGGGGTGTGGGGAGGAGGGGTGTGGGGAGGAGGGGCGTGGAGAGGAGGGGCGTGGAGAGGAGGGGGGTGGGGAGGAGAGTGGTGGGAGGAGGAGGAAGGGGATGGGGAGGAGGGGAGTGGGGAGGAGGGGGGTGAGGAGGAGGGGGGTGAGGAGGGTGGGGAGAAGAGGGTTGGGAGGAGGGAGGTGGGGAAGAGGGGGTTGGGGAGGAGAGGGGTGGGAGGACAGGGGTAAGGAGGGTGGGGAGAAGAGGGTTGGGGAGGAGGGGGTTGGGGAGGAGAGGGGTGGGGAAGGGGGGGAGGAGGGGGTGGGGAGAATGGGGGTAGGGAGGACAGGGTTGGGGAGGAGGGGGGTGGGGAAGGGGGAGGGGGGGAGGAGGGGCGTGGCCTCTACCTTCTGAGCTCCAGCTCCAAACTTGGCCCCTTCCTTCCCTCCGTCCTTCCGTCCTTCCGTCCTTCCGTCCGTCCGTCCACAGGTACGTGCTGGGCTTGCCGGCCATGCAGCGGCTCCAGGAGGGGCGGGTCCTGCTGTCCGGCCTGCAGGGCCTGGGCGCCGAGGTGGCCAAGAACCTGGTCCTGATGGGCGTGGGCAGCCTCACCCTGCACGACCCGCAGCCCACCTGCTGGGCGGACCTGGCGGCCCAGGTGGGGCCGGGGGCCCTCCCGGACCGGGGGCGGCGGGGCGGGCCTCCTGGCTCAGCCCTGGTCTCTCCAGTTCTTCCTCTCGGAGCAGGACTTGGGAAGGGGCAGGGCGGAGGCATCTCAAGATGGAGTGGCCAAGCTCAACGGGGCCGTCCAGGTCTGCGTGCACGCAGGCGGCCTCACCGAGGACCTGGTGCGGGACTTCCAGGTGCGCCCCCCGCCCCACCCGCCCCCGCCAGCAGGCGTCCCCGCCCTCCGCCGCCCGCTCACCCCGAGGTCCGCAGGTGGTGGTGCTGACGGCCTCGGACCTGGAGGAGCAGCTGGCGGTGGGCAGCTGGTGCCGCAGGCACGGGGTCCGCTTCCTGGTGGCCGACACCCGGGGCCTGGTGGGGTGAGTGCGCTGCCTGCCCGCCCGGCCCGGGCCCTGATTCCGGTGTGCAGGCCCACCCTCCGTGTCCCCCCACCCCGCCCCCGCCCGCTCCGCTGGCCCTCACCCCCGCCCGGGCCGGGCCCCCTGATTCCGGTGTGCAGGCCCACCCTCCGTGTCCCCCCCCCCCGCCCCCGCCCGCTCCGCTGGCCCTCAGCCCCGCCCGGGCCGCTCCCAGCACCCTGCCCTGTGCTGGCCCCTGGGTCCCCGCCTTCGCCGCCGGTGGCGGACCATGGCCCGTGACTCCTGACCTCTGCGGCCCCGCAGGCAGTTGTTCTGCGACTTCGGAGAGGACTTCACGGTTCTGGACCAAACGGAGGAGCCGCTGACCGCGGCTGTCCAGCACATCTCCCAGGTGGGTGCGCTGGGTGCGCTGGGCGGTGGGAGGGGCGCCGGCCGGCCCGCGGAGCGCAGGCCCCGGCCTCTGAGCCGCTCCCCCCCCCCCAGGGCTCCCCGGGCGTCCTCACGCTGAGGACCGCGGCCGAGGCCCACTACTTCCGCGAGGTGGACGCCGTCACCTTCTCCGGGGTCGAGGGCATGAGCGAGCTCAACGGCGGCGCTCCCCGGCCCGTCCGCCTGCGGGGTAAGCTCGGCGCCCGCACCCGGGGGGGACACAGCCCGCTCAGCGCCCGCGCCCGGGGACACACACACACACACACACAGCCCGCTCAGCGCCCCCGGGGACACACACACACACACACACACAGCCCGCTCAGCGCCCGCGCCCGGGGGAGGGGGGGGGACAGCCTGCTCAGCACCCGCCCCCGGGGGGAACGCAGCCCGCTCCGGGGACAGTCCTCCCCCGGTGGCGTCCAGGGCACGGTGCACGACGGGACGGGCGTGGGAAGGACTCGGGTCAGAGGGCAGCTCGAAGGATGGCTCCCCCTCCCCAGAGGACGGGACCCTGGAGATCGGGGACACAGCGGCCTTCTCCGCGTACGTCCGTGGCGGCGCTGTCACTGGGGTCCCAAGACCCGCGACCGTGAGCCACGTGCGTGCGGGCGGCTGAGGCGGGGAGCTTGGGAGGCCCCAGGGCCCCCCCTTCCCCCCGGGTTCCCGGCCTGACCCTGGGCCTCATGCCCTGCAGGCGCCCCTGGACACAGCCCTGCTGCAGCCCCGCGTGGCGGCCCAGGGTCTGCAGGAGGCTCGCCGCGCCCGCTGCCTGCACCAGGCCTTCCGCGCGCTGCACGGCTTCCAGCAGCTCCGAGCCCGCCGGCCCCAGCCCTGGGACCCGGTCAGTGGCCCCTGGCGCGCCCCCAGCCTCTGTCTCATCCCCACACCCAGGCTTCCATCCCAGCGGCAGTTGTCACTCAGATAAAGGAGAGTGTGGCTCAGCGGTTGGCGCACATGGTCCGATTCCCCATCAGCATGCAGGCCCGGGCTGCGGGCTTGATCCCCAGTGGGGTATGCAGGAGGCAGCTGGTCCATGATTCTCATCATTGATGTTTCTCTCTTCTCTCTCTTCCTCTCTGAAACCAGTAAATACATACATATAATTCTAAATATATTTTTATTAATTTCGGAGAGGAAGGGAGAGGGAGCAAGAAACAGAAACATCAGTGATGGTAGAGAAACATTGACTGGCTGCCTCCTGCACGCCCCCTGGAGGGGACACGTGCCCTTGACCGAGGATCAAGCCTGCAACCTGGGCATGTGCCCTTGACCGGAATTAAACCCAGGACCCTTCAGTCCACAGGGTGACATTCTAACCACCGAGCAAAGCCAGCTAGGGCAAATATATATATTTAAAATAAACAGTAAATAATAAAGCCGAGCCTGGGTCCCGCTCCCTCTGCTCAGGGTCCTCTCCGGAGGCTGCCAGCCTGGCACCGGCCCTGTCTGCCCTCCCCCTCGGGCTCGGCTTCCTCCCGGGGCAAGGGCGGTGGCTGCCTGCGGGTCTGAGCGGGGGCTGCTGAGCCACGGAAGCTGCCCGCAGGCCGACGCGGAGGAGGTGGTGCGCCTGGCCCGGGCCCTGGAGCCCCTGCAGGGCGCAGAGGGAGCCCAGGAGCCGCTGGACGAAGCGCTGGTGCGGACGGTCGCCCTGAGCAGCGCAGGGGTCCTGAGCCCCATGGCAGCCGTGCTGGGCGCCGTGGCCGCCCAGGAGGTGCTGAAGGTGGGTGCGGCCGGCAGAGGGAGCTGGAGGGACCAGAGGTCACGGGGGTGTGTGTGTGTGTGTGGCAGACAGCGCCCCCGAGGCTTCCCACCTGGGTGCAGCCCGCACCCTCGCCCTGATCGCGGGCTCGGCCTCCAGGCGCTCTCCGGGAAGTTCCTGCCCCTGGACCAGTGGCTGTACTTTGAGGCCCTCGACTGCCTCCCGGAAGAGGGGGCGCCCCTTCCGGACCCCGAGGCCTGCGCCCCGGTGAGTGGGGCCCGGAGTCCTGAGCCGGGGAGGGGGGGGGGGGCCGCGGGAGCGGCCGAGCTCAGGCCGCGGCTCCACTGACCGGCCGTGTCCGCAGAGAGGCTGCCGCTACGACGGGCAGATCGCGGTGCTCGGCGCCGGCTTCCAGGAGCAGCTGGGCCGCCAGCACTACCTCCTGGTGAGCGAGGGCGCAGGGCGCGGGGGGCGCGGGGCGCGGGGGGCGGGGGGCGCGGGGGGCGCGGGGGGCGCGGGGGCGCGGGGCGCGGGGGCGCGGGGCGCGGGGGGCGCGGGGGGCGCGGGGGGCGCGGGGGGCCCGGGGCCCGGCTAAGGCCCTCCCGCCGGCAGGTGGGCGCCGGCGCCATTGGCTGCGAGCTGCTCAAGGGCTTCGCCCTCGTGGGCCTGGGGGCCGGGGGCCGCGGCCGCGTCACGGTGGCCGACATGGACCACGTGCAGCGCTCCAACCTCAGCCGGCAGCTCCTCTTCGCGGCCCAGGACGTGGAGGTGAGCGCCGCCCGCCCCGCACCCCGTCTCCCGCGCCCCGCGATGCCCACCCTGCAGCGTCCCTGCTTTCTCCCCAGAGGCCCAAGGCAGAGGCGGCCGCGGAGGCCGCCCGCCGCCTGAACCCCGACCTGCAGGTGACCCCGCTCCCCCGGCCCGTGGACCCCACGACGGAGCACCTCCTCGGGGACCCCTTCTTCTCCGGCCTGGACGGCGTGGCGGCCGCCCTGGACAGCTTCCCGGCCCGTGAGCGCTCGGCCTCGGGACTCAGCAACCCCCACCTCCGCCCCCACCTCCGCCCCCGCCCCGCCCCGCCCCTGACACCCCCCGCCCCCCTCCGCCCCCCCTCCGCCCCGCCCCTTCCCCTGACACCCCCCCCGCCCCCCCCCCGCCCCCAGGCCGCTACGTGGCTGCCCGCTGCGCCCACTACCTGAAGCCGCTGCTGGAGGCGGGCACGCAGGGCGCCCGGGGCAGCGCCTCGGTGTTCGTGCCCCACGTGACCGAGGGCTACCCGCCCGCGGCCTCCGAGGCCCCCGGGGACGCCCCCCACCCGGTCTGCACCCTGAGGCACTTCCCCAGCACGACCGGGCACACCCTGCAGGTGGGGAGCCCTGGACCCCGTCCGGGCCCGCTCAGTCCTCAGCGGCAGGCTGACCCCCTGACCCCCTGACGCCCCCCGCCCCCCTCCGCAGTGGGCCCGGGACGAGTTCGAAGGCCTCTTCTGCCGGGCCGCCCAGACCATCAACGGCCGCCAGCGGTGAGGCCTCCGCCCGGGGGGCGCCAGGGCCCCTCCGGCCTCGGGCTCCGCCTCAGACACCCCCCCTTCGCAGGGCCCCGGCCGCGCCCGCAGGCCCCGACCCCACGGGGCCGGGGGTGGCGGCCCTGGCGAGGACGGTGGGCGTCCTGGAACGGCGGCCGCAGAGCTGGCGGGACTGCGTGGTCTGGGCCCGCGGCCACTGGCAGCTGAGCTTCAGCCGGGGCGTGGCGCGGCTGCTCGGGCGCCACCCCCCCGACGAGGTGGGTGCGGAGCCCGGGCCCGGGGCGGCGGGCGCAGAGGGACCCGAGCCCAGCAGCCCCCTCTCCTCAGGTGCTCCCGGACGGAACGCGCTTCTGGTCGGGACCCAGACTCTGTCCTCGGCCCCTGGAGTTCGATGCCAGCCAAGTGAGTGGGCCCCCGGGGGCCCCGCGGGCACAGGGGCCCCTGCACCCCGGACGGGTGCTGACACAGAGCGGGGAGGGGCCAGCAGGGGCGGCACCCAGACACGCCCCGGGGCGGGGACCGCACCCGCACACACACGTGCTCGCTCTCCTCCCACCAGAACACGCACCTCCTGTACGTGCTGGCGGCCGCCAACCTGTGCGCGCGGATGCACGGGCTGCCGGGCTCCCGGGACCTGCCCGCGCTCCGGGACCTGCTGGAGCTGCTGCCGCCGCCCGACCCCCGGCGCCTGGACGCCGTCCTGTCCAGCGGCCTGGCTCCCCCCGAGCTGGGTGAGGCCGCCCGCCGCCCCGGCTGCCGCCCAGCTGCCGCCCCGGCTGCCGCCCAGGCTCGGCGCTGCCTCCGTGGAGGAAAGCGGGGCCCTGGAGCCCTGCAGCCGGCCCCCGCCACTCAGCCTCCCCGCCCTCCCTCCGCGCCCTCCCTGACCCACCCCCTGGCAGGTTTGGTTTTGTTTAGGAAGGGAGAGGGAGAGAGAGAGAGAAACCTCGATGACGAGAGAGAAGCAGTGATGGGCTGCCTCCTGCACATGCCCTGACCCAGAATCGAACCGTGACCTCCTGGTTCACAGTCAACGCTCCACCTCTGAGCCACGCCGGCCGGGCCTCTTGTCAGGTTTTTAAGCAAAAAAAGCACAAACCACTGGGCTCTGAGGAGCTCTTATCTATGGCCCCAGGTTAGGCGGGTCATGTAGCACACACATGCATGCAGACACACACACACACACAGATACACACACAGACACACACACACAGACAGATACACACACACACACACACACAGACAGATACCCACACACACACACAGACACACACACACACACACACACACAGTGGAGAGGGGACAGCAGTGTCAGTAGGGGTGGGGTGCAGGAAGGGGCCGGGCTCGGGCAGTGAGGGACAGGGCCGGCCGGACTGTCCGATCCTCCCCCCCAGGCCCCGGGCAGGACTGGCTGCGCGAAGCCCTGCGGGACTGGAGCCGGGGCCCCCCGCTGGAGCCGCTGCGGTTTGAGAAGGTGGGAGCATGGTGACCTCTGCCTCTCCCCTCGAGGCTGGCTGGCGGCGGGAGGCTGCGGGGAGGAAGGCCGGAGAGAGAGGGCAGCATGGAGCCCGAGGCCCGAGGCCTCTGGGGGGACCAGCGGCCGCCCCCTTACCTCCTCTGCCGAGCGGGGAGGGGACGCCGGACAGAGCCGAACGGGGAGGAGACGCCCGGACGGAGCTGAGCGGGGAGGGGACGCCGGACAGAGCTGAGGGGAGAGGGGACGCCCGGACAGAGCCGAGCGGGGAGGGGACGCCCGGACAGAGCCGAGCGGAGAGGGGACACCGGACGGAGCTGAGGGGAAAGGGGACTCCCGGGCGGAGCTGTGGGGGGATCGGGCCCCGCATTCGGTGGGGACACGGGCGGTGCTCACGCTCCTGTGACCTGAACCCCCAGGACGACGACAGCAACTTCCACATGGACTTTGTGGCGGCGGCGGCCAGCCTGCGGGCCCAGAACTACGGGATCCCGGCCGCCTCCCGCGCCGAGGTACCTGCCGCTGCCCGCAGGGAGGCCGCAGGGAGGCCGCAGGGAGGCCGCACCCCGGCCACGCCCTCTCCTGTCCTTGGCAGAGCAAGCGGATCGTGGGCCAGATCATCCCGGCCATCGCCACCACCACCGCGGCCGTGGCCGGCCTGCTGTGCCTGGAGCTCTTCAAGCTGGTGGGCGGCCCCCGGCCCCGCAGCGCCTTCCGCCACAGCTACCTGCTCCTGGCCTGGAACTCCTACAGCCGCGCCGTGCCCCGCGCCCCCGCCGTCCACAGGGTGCGCCCGCCACCCGCCACTCCAGCCCCGGCTCCCCCTGCGCCCCCACCGCCCGCTCTGGCCACTGGCTGCACCGAGACCCCCATCCTTCATCCCCCTCAGCCCCTTCCCGCTGCCGGCCGCCAGCCTGCGGCCTGTCAGACACAGGAAGTAGCCGTCAGCCACCCCCTCCGCCGCTCTCCGTCCCCGGGTCTGGGGGAGCGGCAGCTTTAACTCATTAGTGAGCCAGACAGGCCCAGCCCCCTCCCCCCCCTGGGGGGAGGGGCGGGGGGGCCGAGCCCAGGCAGAGCCGATGCCTGCCTCCGCCTCCCCCCGCGGCCTCAGCCTGCACGGGTTGGGGTCTGCCCTCCCCGTCCACACGAGGTGCAGGGCACCCAGCTCCTGGCGTCCCGGGGGCGGGGGGACACGCAGCCCAGGATGTGTGTGTCCGGGCACAGGCTGCTGCGCTGGGCTGGGTGGCACGGAGGGAGGGCCTGCACATCTGTGTGCCAGATGGGAGGCAGGCTCTCCTTCAGCGTGGCTCTCACGCGTGCATGTGAGCACGCATGTGGGTCCCTGCCTCTGCGCATGTCCCTGGGGAGCAGGGCTGTGAGGGGCCCTGTCCGTGCCCCGCTCTGCCGCCAGCTCCTCCCGGGGCACAGGAGAGGGGTGGAGAGAATGCCCTCACCAGGGGAGAGGCAGAGGTCAGGGGCTGGCGCTGGGGTCCCCCAGGGCACGGCACACAGAGGGCTTTGTGAGGGGCAGGAGCACACAGGCTGCCTTTGTCCGGGGGCGGGGGAGGGGACAGGACCCCCATCTCACCCCGGTCTTGTCTCAGCCTGACCCCACTCTATGTCCTGGGGGCTTGGCAGGCTCTCATGTCCGGTCCCTGGCTGCCTGCCACCCTCTGCCCCTCCGCTCTGGGCACTGGACCCGGGACTCCTGAAACGGGGGAGGGGCAGGGAGAGGAGGCCTCGGTGGCTGTCCCAGCAGACATGCTGCCCCTCGCCCCGTGCCCCGGAGCAGCGGAGGCCCCGCAGTGCAGGACGAGGGGGGACAGGCTGCGTCTGAGGAGTCAGCGGCCTCAGCGGAGCCTACCGCCAGGGCCGGCTCCCGCTTCCTCAGGAAGCACCGCCCTCCGCTCCAGCAGGCCGCCTTGATGGATGCTGGTTCCCCTGCGTGGGGGCCCCAGGCCCGTTTCCTGTGCGGCCGCAGCGCGGGCTGCGGTGGCTGAGCCGCTGGGCCCCGAGCCCACCCCCGCCCCCGCCCCTGGCTGCTGCTTCCTGCCGGCCAGCGCTCTCCCAGGGAAGGCCTCGCGGGGCGGGGGGAGGGTGTTGGTGGAAGCTCCTCACTCCCCCCCACCCCCCCGCAGTTCCACCGCCTGACCTGGACCTGCTGGGACCGCCTGAAGGTGCCCGCTGGGCAGCCCGAGAGGACCCTGCAGTCACTCCTGGCCCATCTCCAGGTGTGCCTGCCCCGCCCCGCCCCGCCCCGCCCCGCCCACCCCGCCCGCCCCGCCGGCCGGCCCGCACCCAGCCCTGACCTCTCCCCAGGAGCGGCACGGGCTGCGGGTGAGGATGCTGCTGCTGGGCAGGGCCCTGCTCTACTCGGCGGGGTGGCCGCCCGAGAAGCAGGCCCAGCGCCTGGACCTCAGGTGAGCCCGCCCGCTCCACCCTGCCCCTGGAGGATTGAGGTGGGGGCTCCCTCTGCCCCTGGAGGTTGGAGGTGGGGCTCAGGCCTCTCCTCCGGCCCCAGCTGGCCCCTCACACCTACGTGACGCTTCCTTCGCCAAATGGAGCCGGCAAACGGACTGGGGGTGGGGCGAGGCAGAGCGGCGGAGGGGCCTCGCGAGCTGCCTGCTCCGGCCCTGCGCCCGGCTCCTCACCCTCCCTGCCCGGCGCCCCCTCCGGAGCCCACTCCCCAGGGACCGTGTTTCCTGCCTCCGCCGCCCCGCCGGCCGCTCCGAAAATAGCTGCAGATGTTTCCTGTCTTGAGCCGCTGCCGCTCCTGGCCGGGCTCCTCCTGGCCCCAGTCCACGGTCCCTCTGCTGCCGCCGCTCAGCGACCCAATCCCCCCTCTCCCCTCAGGGTGACGGAGCTGGCCCAGCAGGTGACCGGACGGCAGGTGCCCCAGCCCGGGCAACGGGTGCTGGCCCTGGAGCTCAGCTGTGAGGGCGAGGAGGACGACACCGCGTTCCCGCCCCTGCACTACGAGCTGGCGGCGGGCAGCGGCCGCCCCACGCCCCCGGGCTCTGCGGGCCCACGGGAGGCGCTCAGGACAGAGCCCGGGCCCACGGGAGGCGCTCAGTAACAGAGCCCGGGCCCACGGGAGGCGCTCAATAAACGCTGCTGCATTACGTCGCACACGCGGAGGCTGGGTGTGACGGGCGCACAGGGGCCCTGGAGGGGGCACTCTAGGTTCCCGGCCGGGGCTGTGCCTGCGGGCCGGGCCTCCCCCAGAGACTGGGCTGCGGAGCCAGGACGGTCCGAGAGGTCTTTATTGCCGGCGGCGGGCGGTCAGAGGTAGCTGACCACGTCGGTACAGACGAGCGGCCGGCGGCTGCGGCAGCTCGTGAGGGCGGCGAAGCGGGAGGCGTCCGTGGGCAGCTCGGGCTCGGCGCGCGGGGGGCATGACAGGCGCTTCCCGGCCGCGGCTGCCCGGCGGGCCCTGGCCAGCTGGCGCCGCAGCTGCTCCGAGAGGCCCAGCAGGAACTGGGGGGGCCGCGCGCGGGCACGGGGCGCCCCGGCGGCGCGGTCCCCCTCGCCCGCGGCCTCGGGCAGCTCCATCCAGTTGTGCACCAGGTCGGCGAAGCAGTTGTCCCCCAGCACCAGCGGCTGTCGGCTCCGGCCGCGGCTCAGCAGGGCCGCGGTCCAGTCCTCGGCGTCCAGGCCCCGCCAGTGCTCCAGGCAGGCGTCCGGGGTGGACTTGGGCCGCGGCCGGTGGGCGGGGGGCGCCCTGGGCACGGGGGCCCCGCCGGGCAGGGGGAGGCCGCTGGCGGAGAGGCGCTGGCGGTGGGGGCGCCACGCGGGGGGCGCCGGGCGCCGGAGGGCGGGCGGCTCCTCCTCTCGCCAGGTGCTGCCCGACACCTCAGAGAAGCCCGAGTCCCAGTCCACGGCGGGCTCCCGCGGGGCCTCCCCCGTCACCGCACCCTCCTCCTCCTCGTCCTCCGCACCGCAGGCCGAGTCCTCTTCCAGGGCGTCCGAGGCCCTGAGCCGGGGCTGGGCCCCCGGGCCGGGCATCGGGGCTGAGTCCCGGCCGCACTGCTGTGGAGGAAGAGAGGGCAGAGGTCGGAGGGGCAGTGCTGGCCACCCCTCCCGGCCTGGCCAGGCCCATCCCAGAGCAGAGGGCAGGGGCGGGCAGCAAGGCCCCCGGGAGCACAGGGCACGCACGGGCGCTGGCACACGGGCTCCAGGCTCCCGGGAGCGGCCCGGTGGCAGGCGGCAGGCTGCGGCACGCAGAGCTGGGCAAGTCAGCACCCGCCACCCACCGGGCAGGCGGGCGGCAGGGTTGCGGGGCGGGAATCGGGAAGTAGGTCCTGCTCCGGGCTGGGGGTTGGGGTGGGGCATCCCCTGCATTTGAGGGATCCAGGCCCCCAAAGCCCGCAGAGCACTGGCCAGGCGGGGTAGAGTGAGGAGGTGCAGGCAGACCTGGGAAGGGGCGCCCGCAGCAGCCCCAGCGCCCCTGGGTCCCTCAGTCCCCAGTTCGATCCCAAAGGAGCGTCTGTCCCACCCCCGCCCACCGCCCGCAGCACGGCCAGCTGGGCCGCTGTTACTTGATGCCCCGCGCAGCTCCCAACCGTCCGAAACCCGACGCGGGCCATCTGGGCCACCCGGCCGCTCCGCCCCGTCCCGCTTGGGACGGGCCCTCGGAGCGGCCCCCACCCGGCTGTCGGTCGGGCTGCCGGAGCCGCGCACCCCGCACGCGTCCCTGGGACTCACCGCATCGAGCCTCACCAGTTCCCCGCGGGGCTGGCCCAGGAAGCTGTCAAGCCGAGCGCTGTGCATCCCGCGCCGGAGCCCCCGCCGGGCCTGCCGGGTCCCCTGCGAACTCCAGCCGGAGCGGCCGGGGGCACGGGGGCCGCGGGCCGGGGCGCCCTCGCCTCTGCCCAGGCCGCCGCTCCGCGCTCCCGCCGCCGCCGCCGGCGCTGCCCCAACATCTGGCGGCCTCGCCCCACCCCTGGCGCCGCAGCCAATGGGCGGGGCGGGGCTGGGAGAGGCCACGCCCGTGGGCGGGGCGGCGGGTGAACACCACCCCTGGCGCCGCAGCCAATGGGCCGGGGCGGGGCTGGGGAGGTCACGCCCCTGGGCGTGCCTGGATTAGGCCACGCCCACTGCGCTCTCGAGTCCGGCGCCGGGGCGGGCGGGCCGCTGGGCCGGGCGGGCGGGCCGGGACTCCCCGCCGCCCCGGGGCGGCTGAGCTCACCCGGCTGCTGCGTGGCCCAGAGCCAGTGGCTCCCCCGCGGCAGCCTCAGCTTCCCCATGTGTCCCAAGACGGAACTTGGGTTCCTCCTGCGGGGGCGCCCTCGTGCGGGCAGAGTGAGCCCGACCCCGGAACCCGCTCCCGGGCCGCGGGGACAATCCCTGGAAGTGATGGTGGGGCCCGGCCCCTCGGAGGGCTCAGCAGCCAGCAGGGGCCCTGGCGGCAGCTCCGGGGAGGACCCTCTCCCAGGGCCGGCCCCGCCCCTCCTGCCGCGTCCAGGCCCGGCTTGGCCTTGGCCGGGCCGCCCTCTGGTGGGGAGCGCGGGGAACGGCGATTCCTGCGGCGAAATCTGCATCCGCACCCCCCCACTCCCGGTCCTTTCCCCGCACTTACTCCCGCTACAGACTGAGGGGTGCAGGGGTCAGGGCGGCACTTTGCGGGGGGCGGGGGGGTCGGCAGCACCAGGGTTTCAGGCTGGGGTCAAGGATACCGTCCAACGGGAGACAGACCAGTCAGCAGCCAGGAAAAGGCCGGCCGGCGAGGGGACGCAGAGGGTCTGAGGAGCCATGCCGGGCGGGGAAGAAGAGGGGCCTTTCAGGCGGAGGGCTGGCCAGGGAAAGGCCCCGGGGGACAGGAGTGGACAGGCCTTCAACCAAGGAGGCCCGCGATGTGGATGGAGGCTGTGGCTGGGGGAGGGCAGAGGTCAGCGGCCTCAGGGACCCATCGGAGTCTTTGTTCTCGGTGGGATGGGGCCCTGGGCGCATCTGAGCAGGCAGTGCCCTGGGCTGGCTCCTGTTGGGGATCCCCGCTGTTGGGGAGATCCCGGCCGCGAGGCACCTGCCCTCATCCAGCATGGGCGGGAGGGCCTGCGGCTCAGCGGGGCTGATGAGAAAAAGGGCTTCACGTTGGGGGATGATTTGAAGCTAATATGAGCAGGGAAAGAGAGCCTCAAGCATGACTCCTGCGTGTCTGGCCTGCACGTCTGGTTGGGTGGGACTGTCATGAATCCATCCAGGAAAGGCTGGAGAAGAGTGGGTTTGCCAGGAAAATCAAAGCACGGGCACCAATCCATCGAGGGGCAGGGCGGGTCAGCCTCAGGGGGTGTGGCTCCGGAGCCTGGGAGGGAGGTCAGCACTGAAGCTTGGCTGGAGGCAGAGGGGGTGGATGGTGCTCAAGGCCAGGGGCCCGGATGTGACAGCAGACGGGAGCTCAGGAGCCAGGACTGCGCCCGGAGCACCCTGCTGGGTGGAGGTAGGAAGATGAAACAGAACAATTCTTTAAAAAAAAATTTTTTTTAATTTATTTCAGAGAGAGAGAGAGAGAAACACCAGTTATGAGAGATAATCATTCATCAGCTGTCTCCTACACGCCCCACACTGGGAATGGAGTTTGTAACCCCAGTATATGCCCTGACTGGGAATCAAACCGGGACCTCCTGGTTCCTAGGTGGATGCTCAACCACTGAGCAGCGACACAGGCTGGGCCACATGGGCAATTCTTAAAGGTACAGCCCAGTAAATATTAAAACCTGTAGACACGTGTATATCTGTCACCCAGATCAGGATGTAAGACACCTCCCGCTTTCTCTGCTCCTCTGGGTGCCCCCAAGACACCGCTGTGTGATCTGTCACCAAGGCTTCCTTTGGTGACCGGTAAACAGCTTCTGGGAGATGGTGTTGGTGGCTGGGCTCCGATTTTGTAGGCCAAGAACCTTCTGACGGGGACGGCAGCTGGAGTTCAGACTCCACGGTTAGCCCGTCGTGGGCCCCGTGTTCCTGGGCACCGTCCTGCCCGTCTCCGAGGACTGCATGACCCAGACTCCCTGGGCGTTTCCGCGTCTTCTCCCGGCTCCCCTCCTCCGGGTTGTGGTAACGGACGGAGGAAATCCAATTAGAACACGGGGTTTTACCGGCCCTGGACGCCTGTCTGGAGTCTAGAGCTCGGTCAGGAAGGGGTGCGGGTGGGGAGGTGGGGGAGTGGGTGGTGGGTGGGGCTACCACCTGGGAGGCCCGGGAGGCCCGCCCACCCAGCGTGTTTGAGCAACTCGCCCGGCAACAGGTGGGCTGGCAAAGGCAGCGGGCTTCCCCGTCCGTCCCTCCGCTGCCCCGTCTGCAGGCTCCCTGCCCCGGCATCAGCTGGCGCTATGGCACCGGTCAGGCCCGTGGCCATTCTTCTTGCCCTGGCTGTGTCTGGTGAGGAGCTGGTGGGTGGGGAGCCCCGCTCTCCCCCTTCCACACCCTCCACCGCAGAGGCCTGACCCTCAGAGAAACTGCCTGGGGGGGGGGGGCCCGGGCTGAACTCCACCCCGTTTCCCTGCCTTGGCTTCTTCCTCAGCCAAGTCCTCGCCCCAATCTGCGACATGAGCTGACTGCGGGCCGGGTGTGGGGGCAGAGGGTAGCGCTGTGCTCCCGGGCGGGGTTCCGGGTGCGGGGATCGGGGGGTGTTCCGGGTGTGGGGGGCGCTCCGGCCTGACCGCCTCTCCCTCCCAGACCTCCACGGCCTGCCCTGGTTCGTCACTGTCTCCGAGAGCGAGGGGCCTGGCGCCCTCCTCTGGTCTTTCTCCTTCAACTGCTCCTCCGGCACGCCCGCCCTGAGGCTGCTCCGGGTGCAGCCGCCCAGCCCCTTCTTCAACCCGCCCAGCCTGGCCGGGCGGCAGGGGCTCTATGTGGGGCAGGTGGGTCCCGGGGCAGCCGGGAGCAGGGGGGAAGGGCGGACCTGCAGTCACAGAGCCAGAGGTGGTGCTGGGCCTTAGGGACCGGCTCCTAGCAACGCTCCGATGGCGGTCACGTCATGGACGACTCCAGCACGACCCTCTGGGGGCTGCTGGCACCCGATAGAAGGGCTAGTGGCCCATGAATGGGGCCGAGAGGAGTGTGTCAGCCGAGACCCGGGAGGAGAGGATGTTGGGGAGGTCCCGGGGGAGATAGCCCAGCCCCCAGCAGGCCCCCTCCCCTCACAGCTGACCTTGAGCAGCTCCGCCCGGCTGGATGCCCTGGCCGTGAACCACTACGAGCTGCAGCTGCAGGTGACCTGCGGCAGCGAGGTGATCGAGGGGCCCCTCTCCGTGAACGTGCAGCGGGACCCTGACCGCGCCCAGTGTACTGGCCGGTTTGCCAGCCCAGGTGAGGCCCGGGCGGCCGGCGGGGCGGCAGGCAGGGCGTGCGGGCGGGCGGGCCGGTCTGGCGTCAGCACAGCCTCCCTGGTCTCCCCGGGCAGCCGGCGAAGTCATCCAGGTGCCGGAGACGGTCGCTCCGGGGGCCCGGCTCTACACCGTGCTCCCCGGCCTGGAGCTCCAGGGAGCGCAGGTGAGCCAGCAGGCGGCAGCGTGTGCCTGTGCGTGTGTCTGTGCGTGTGCCTGTGCGTGTGTCTGTGCGTGTGCCTGTGCGCGCGTGCGCGTGTGTGTGTGTGTGTGTGTGTTGGGGGCGGTGGAGTGTGTGTGTATGTGTGTGTGTTGGGGGGCGGTGGAGTGTGTGTGTGTGTGTGTGTGTTGGGGGCGGTGGAGTGTGTGTGTATGTGTGTGTGTTGGGGAGCGGCAGCGTGTGTATGTGTGTGTATGTGTGTGTGTGTGTGTTGGGGAGTGGCAGCGTGTGTGTGTGTGTGTGTGTGTTGGGGAGTGGCAGCGTGTGTGTGTGTGTGTGTGTTGGGGGGCGGTGGAGTGTGTGTGTGTATGTGTGTGTTGGGGAGTGGCAGTGTGTGTGTGTGTGTGTGTGTGTGTGTTGGGGAGTGGCAGCATGTGTGTGTGTGTGTGTGTGTGTGTGTTGGGGGGCGACAGTGTGTGTGTGTGTGTGTGTGTTGGGGGGCGGCAGTGTGTGTGTGTGTGTGTGTGTGTTGGGGGGCGGCAGTGTGTGTGTGTGTGTGTGTGTGTGTGTGTTGGGGGGCGGCAGTGTGTGTGTGTGTGTGTGTTGGGGGGCGGCAGTGTGTGTGTGTGTGTGTGTGTGTGTGTGTTGGGGGGCGGCAGTGTGTGTGTGTGTGTGTGTGTGTTGGGGGGCGGCAGTGTGTGTGTGTGTGTGTGTGTGTGTGTTGGGGGGCGGCAGTGTGTGTGTGTGTGTGTGTGTGTGTTGGGGAGCAGGTGGGTGGCGCAGAATGGAGGCAGACTGAAAGCCCAGCTCAGCCCCTGCCTGGCCGGGCACGGCCTGCAGAGGGAGCCTTCTGCGCGCAGCTGCGTCTCTGCAGGGCACAGCTCCTGAGAGCGCCCTGACCATGGCTGTGGCCACGGGAACCTCAGGGGCGAGCTCCTCAGCTCTCTGTGCTCTGAATCCCGTATCGCTGTGTAACGTGAAAATGCAAGTGCAGCTCACGCACGCGCACACCGTGAACGGCTTAAACACAGGGTTAGGGCCAGGGCCACGGGGCCAGGCTAGGGTAAGCCGGTGTCAGGGCCCTGGGAGGGCTGGTGTGGGCTAGTGGGGATTTGACAGGGGTGCCTGGGGCTCTGGGCTGGGGACCCAGCAACTCTGTCGGCTCAGGCGAACATCACCAGTGCCCAGGACCCGCCGTACTTCCCGGGACCTTTCTCCATCAGCGGGCAGGGGTGGCTGCGGGCGCCTGCCCAGGGCCTCAGAGGCCAGGCCCCGAAGGTGAGCGCCACTCGGGAACAGGGGACGCCCAGGGAGGGGACACCCAGGGAGGGGATGCTGGGGAGGGGGTGTTGGGGAGGGGGTGCTGGGGAGAGGGTGCTGGGGAGGGGGTGCTGGGGAGGGGTGCTGGGGAGGGGGTGTTGGGGCTCCTTGTGGAGGTCGGGGTCCGCCTCCTGGAGAAGCGCCCGGTTCCCTCCGGTGTGTGTGCCCGCAGCTCTTCCGGCTCCAGGTGCTGCTGACCTGGGGGCCAGGCCGCCGCTGCCGGGGGGTGCTGGCCGTGAGAGTCCTGCCGGCGCCAGCCAGCCAGCTCTCCTTCCCGTGAGGCTCCCCGGGGGCGGCGCAGGGGCGGGGGCTGCGGTGGGCTCAGCCTGGTGCGGGCGGTCCCTGCAGAGGGCCTGGGCTGCCTGGGGGGATGGTCCCTGCAGCGGGGCTGGGCTGCCTGGGGGGGGGGCGGTCCCTGCAGAGGGGCTGGGCTGCCTGGGGGGCGGTCCCTGCAGCGGGCCTGGGCTGCCTGGGGGGGCGGTCCCTGCAGAGGGGCTGGGCTGCCTGGTGGGGGGGCGGTCCCTGCAGAGGGCCTGGGCTGCCTGGTGGGGGGGCGGTCCCTGCAGAGGGGCTGGGCTGCCTGGGGGGGGGTCCCTGCAGCGGGGCTGGGCTGCCTGGGGGGGCGGTCCCTGCAGAGGGCCTGGGCTGCCTGGGGGGGCGGTCCCTGCAGAGGGCCTGGGCTGCCTGGGGGGGCGGTCCCTGCAGAGGGCCTGGGCTGCCTGGTGGGGGGGACGGTCCCTGCAGCGGGGCTGGGCTGCCTGGGGGGGCGGTCCCTGCAGAGGGCCTGGGCTGCCTGGGGGGGCGGTCCCTGCAGAGGGCCTGGGCTGCCTGGTGGGGGGGACGGTCCCTGCAGCGGGGCTGGGCTGCCTGGTGGGGGGGACGGTCCCTGCAGCGGGGCTGGGCTGCCTGGTGGGGGGGACGGTCCCTGCAGCGGGCCTGGGCTGCCTGGGGGGGGGACGGTCCCTGCAGCGGGGCTGGGCTGCCTGGTGGGGGGGACGGTCCCTGCAGAGGGGCTGGGCTGCCTGGGGGGGGGTCCCTGCAGCGGGCCTGGGCTGCCTGGGGGGGGGGGTCCCTGCAGCGGGCCTGGGCTGCCTGGGGGGGCAGGACCGCAGGAGCCGCCTGTGCCTTAGGGCGCGGAGCCTGAGCGTCTCGGTCCCGGAGGACCTGGCCCCGGGGAGCGTGGTGGCGCGGGTCCGGGCACGGGGCGAGGACGTGCGCTACGAGCTGCTGGCGCCGGCACGCGGCCTGCGCTTCTCCATCGGACGCGGTGAGGGGCGCGGGGTGGGGGTACGGGCTGCTCTGCGGGTGGTTCGGGGTGTCCGCACCCAGGACGGGGCCCGGGCCGCGCTGGGGAGAGCCTGGGAGCCGGCTCAGCGCGCTCCAGGGGCCGGGCCGGGACCCACCGAGCCCTGCGTCCCCCCTCCCCGCCCAGCCGACGGCGTGGTGCGCACCTTCACGCCCCTGGCCGCGGCGGTCACCACGCTGCAGGTGCGGGCCTTCGAGCGGCTGCGGCCGGGGCCCAGCGTCCAGCTCGACCTCACCGTGAACGTGACCCCGGTCAACCGCTGGCCCCCGCGCTGCCTCCCGGCGCAGCTGCTGTGAGTTCCCCGCCCGGCCTCGGCCCGGGGGCGCCGGCGCAGCCCCGCCCGGCCGGACCGCCCTGCGCTCTGCCCCCAGGACTCAGGTCCCCGAGACCGCTCCCGTGGGCACCCCGCTGGGCACCTTCACCTGCGAGGACCCCGACTCCCCGGGCTCCC
This sequence comes from Nyctalus aviator, assembly GCA_036971965.1. Lineage (NCBI taxonomy): Eukaryota > Metazoa > Chordata > Mammalia > Chiroptera > Vespertilionidae > Nyctalus > Nyctalus aviator. The sequence goes on from CM072934.1 coordinate 52,614,906, forward strand.
CGCTCCGCTACCAGCTGCGGGCCCGTAGCCCCCGGGCCCTGGCCAGCCTGCGCCTCCGCGACCGGGTTCTGGAGGTGCGTGGTGCTGCCCGCAGGGCGCCCGGGGAGGGGTGGGGCGAGGGTCTGGGAGAGCCGGCGGGGTGAGGGGAGCCTGGGGAGCCTCCAGGGGTCGGAGGGTATGTGGGTGCCCCCAGGCTGCCCAGGCGGCTCCACCCCTCCCGGCAGGTGAACGCCACCCTGGACTGCGACGCGCCCGGGGCCTGCTTTCGGCTCGCCGCCTCCCTCCTGGTGCTGGACGGCGGCCAGCCCCCCATGAGCGGTGAGCGGCCAGCAGGCTGGGCGGCCCGGGCCTCCCTCAGGATAGGGTCCTCCTCCTCTCTGTCTCCGTTTCTTATGGGGCAGGGGGCAGATCTCCTCTCTTAGCCACTCCCTCGCACCAGCCGCCCCCCCCCCCCCGGGGCAGGGACCATCTCCCCCAGCCCTTCCCCGGTGGCCCCTGACCGGTCTGGCCTCCAGCTGCGGTGCCAGTGCTGGTGACCGTGACACCGGTCAACGAGTTCTCGCCGGCCTGTGCCCCTCGGACGTTCCGCGTCCGTGAGGACGCCGGGCCCGGCACCCTGCTGGGCTCCGTGGTGGCCTCGGACATGGACTACCCGCAGGCCGGCACGGAGTTCCACTCCCCGGGCGGGCCTGCCCCCTTTGCCGTGGACCGGCTCAGCGGTACCTCCATGGCGGCGGCGGGGTGCTGGGTGCGGGGCGGAGGGGGGGGGCTGGGTGCGGGGCGGAGGTGGGGGGCTGGGGTGCGGGGTGGAGGGGGAGGCTGGGTGCGGGGTGGAGGTGGGGGGCTGGGTGCGGGGCGGCGGGGGGGGGGGGCTGGGTGCGGGGCGGAGTGGGGGGCTGGGGTGCGGGGCGGAGGCGGGGGGCTGGGTGCGGGGTGGAGGTGGGGGGCTGGGGTGCGGGGTGGAGGGGGAGGCTGGGTGCGGGGTGGAGGTGGGGGGCTGGGGTGCGGGGTGGAGGGGGAGGCTGGGTGCGGGGTGGCGGAGGGGGGGCTGGGTGCGGGGTGGAGGTGGGGGGCTGGGGTGCGGGGTGGAGTGGGAAGCTGGGTGCGGGGAGGCGGCAGGGGGCTGGGTGCGGGGCGGAGGCGGGGATCTGGGGTGCGGGGCGGAGGCGGGGGCTGGGTGCGGGGCGGAGGCAGGGTGGGCTGCGGGCTGAGCCTTGGGCGCGGCCATCCCTCCAGGGGAGGTCCGCCTGCTGGGGCCGCTGGACTACGAGCAGCAGAGGCTGCACCGGCTCCCCGTGCTGGTGGCGGACCGGCGCCAAGGCCCGGGCCCCGCGCAGCCGCGCTCCGGCTCCTGCACCGTCGCCGTGGAGGTGGAGGTGAGCGGGCGAGGCCTCGGAGAGGACGGAGGGTTCAGACGGCCCTCTGGCTCTCCGGGTTCTCCCCCGTGCCTCAGTTTCCCCATTGGCTGGCCGGGGGGAGGGGCCGTGCGGAAAGCTCTGTGGCCTGCGGCGCAGACCCAGGCTCTGGCTGTGGCGGCAGGAGGCCCAGGCGGCGGGGCGGCGGGGGGGGGGGGGGGGGGGGGCCTGGGGCCTGGGGGAGGTGACGGCCACCTGCCTGCAGGATGTGAACGAGCACGCCCCCGAGTGCGAGCCCGGCTTCCAGGAGCTCGCCGTGCACGCGTCCCCGGGCAGCAGCACGGAGGTGGCCCGGCTGTCATGTCGGGTCCCACAGGAGCCGCAGCGCCTCGCCTTCTCCTACAGCCTCGTGGGAGGTGCGGCCGGGCCGGGGAGGTGGGGGAGGAGCAGGCCGGGTCGGCCATGGTCCCCTCCTCCTGCCGCCCCTCTCAGGGACCGGCCAGGGCCGCTTCCGCCTGCAAGGAGCTGCCCTGCTGCACGAGGACCCCCCGCCGGGGCCGCCGCCCCCAGAGCAGCCCCGGACCTACGAGCTCCTGATCCGCGTGGCGGACGCGGGCCCCTCCGCCCCCCGCCTCAGCACCACGGCCACCGTCCTGGTGCACCTGGTCTCCCCGAGGGCCAGCACCGCGGCCACCAGCACCAGCGGCGCCACGGTGAGGGCCCGGGCTGCGCGGGTGGGAGGGGCTCCTGGGGTGAGGAGACCCAGTCTTCCGGGCGGAGCCTGGGGGCAGGCGTTCCAGAGGGAACCCGGGGTGTGGGTGCCCGGGGCGTCGGGCAGGGCAGGAGGAGGCTGTGCCCGTTTCAGGTGCCTGCGGTGGCGGCGACACCCCGGCTGGTGACCCACACGGAGCCTTTCTGGCGGCCGGAGCCCTGGTTTGTGGTGGTGCTGACGGTGACTGGCGCCCTGCTCCTGGCCCTGGGCTGGCTCCTCTGCCGGCACCTCCGGGGGTAGGGGCTCCCTGCCTCCCCCAGCCCACGCAGGGCCCACCTGTGAGGGGCGGCTGCAGCCAAGATTCGGTTACAAAGCCCTGGGACCAGCAGACAGGCTGACAGGGAGCTGCCCTCCCTCCAGAGGGCGCAGTCAGAGGCACAGAGGCGGGGAAGGACGCTGTCTCCAGGGCTGGCAGAGCCCGGGCTTGGCCCCGGGAGGGCATGGAGGCGGCCCAGGCTTGGCCTCCCAGTGCGTGGTGCCTGGGGCATTGACCCTACTCCTTACCCCCGCCTCCACGGGTAGCGATGTGGATGCGGTAGACAGGCACCGGCTCTCCCCAGCGCCAAGGGGAGGCGGATGGCGCCGGCGCCCGGGCCAGCCGGCCTGCGCCCTCACGCCCGGCCCTTCCTTCTGGCATCCTAGGTGTGCCCAAGGGCTACGGGCACCGAGCAAACCAGCCCCGGCGCTGCTGCTAACCAGGTCAGCCTCCCGCACACAGCGCTGCCTGCAAGGCCGTCCCCAGCTAGGCTGAGGCCCGAGCCTCATCCTGCGTCCTGCTCTCCCTTCGCCCCAGTATCCAGGGCACCGAGGGGTCCTCGGAGGAGTTCATGGAGGCGCCCAGGATGGGGACACCCAGGATGGAGACGCCCGAGGCACCCAGCAGCATCAGGAGCCTGGTATGCCAGGCCCTCTGCACGGGGCACAGGCTGCTGGAGCGCTCCGCCAGCCCCGCCCCTGCCCTGTGGGTGGCCACCCGGGGCGGGTGGGGACGCAGGGAGGCAGGCGCTGACCCTGGGACAGGCTCCCTCACGTGCCTCTTGTTCCCACAGCGACATTTCGATGGCAGAGCCCAGGACTCGCGTGAGCCCCCTCTTCCCAAACCAGCCCCTTCCGGACCCCTTTCTCTCATTCCCCATCTCAGCATCCCCACCACCAGGCACCCCCCACCCACGCTTTCCCTGAATGGGGTCTGCTTTCACCCCCACTCACCTCACAGCCAGCGTTTGTCCAACACCCGGGGGACCGGGAATAGTGGACTCAAGAGCTGGTCTGGCCCCACCCACGGGGGCAGGGAGGGATGGTGGAGAGAGGTGGGCGCCATGGTCGCCAGGGAATGCTGGCAGAGTCCCCCTGGCCCTGGCTCAGCGGAGCAACTGTCCGGTTTCGGGGAATCCAGGATGCGTCCTGTGCATTTGAGCTGGACCTCAGAGAATTTTCTGAGGAAGGAGGGGTGGGGGACAGGGGGGAGATCAAGCGGAAGGGGGCTTCCCCCCGGAGCCCTGGAGTGGGGGGGGAGCCGTTCTGCCGGGGCCAGCAGCGTCTCCTCTCTCTGACCCTCTGTGCGCAGGGACAGGCAGGGACTACCTGTTCGACACGCGCACGGGCGCCTGGCACTGGCTCTGAGCCACGGAGCTGCCTCACGGCTGCGTGGGAATCCCTGCACGTGGCCCTGGGCTGCGCCTCCAAGTTGATTCAATAATAAACAAAATTACCAACAGCAGAGTCCCAGCCTTGTCACCCACCGTGGGAGGAGGGCTGAGGTCTGTGCCTCCTTGTTCTCCGTGGAGATGGCCCGGTGGGAACAGGGGGCGGAGGAAGGTGCGTTTGGGGAGGCGATGTCCAGGCCGCGATGGCCCGATTAGCGCTCTGAGGAGCCGTCTGTCCTGCGGGCACGGGGGCCGTTCCCTCCAGCTGGGGCAGCTTGCCCGCGTGGGGGAGGCTCTCCCGGGAGAGACCGGAGCTTCCGCACCAAGAGGGAGGGTGGTGCAGAGCAGAGAACAGGGCCTGGATGGCCGTGGAGGGGTCGCCAGCCCTCTTCTGAGGGGGTTTCCCATTTAAAAAAATATATATATTTTATTGATTTTTAAATATATATATATTTTATTGATTTCTTACAGAGAGGAAGGGAGAAGGGTAGAGAGCTAGAAACATCGATGAGAGAGAAACATCTATCAGCTGCCTCCTGCACACCCCCTAATGGGGATGTGCCCGCAACCAAGGTACATGCCCTTGACCGGAATCGAACCTGGGACCCTTCAGTCTGCAGGCCCGTGCTCTATTCACTGAGCCAAACCGGTTGGGGCGGGTTCCCATTTTTTCTGATGTTTCTTCTGCTCCTTGGCCCTCAGCCCTCCGTGTACTGAGCTGGGCTGCCGCACATGGCCAGGAGCCCCAGCACCCTGCGGGAGGGCGCCCACTTCCCGCACAGCCGGCATCAGGTGCCAGGAGACTCCACAAGGCTCTGCTGTTTGGTGGGGCTCTCCGCCGTGTGCCCCCACACGCCCTCAATCTCCTCCCCTCTGCCAAGTCTGCGGACTGGCATCCTCTCTGGGGCTGGAAGACCTCCTTCCTGAGCCAATTCCGATGCCCCAGGGTGGGCGGGGGTGTGTGTGTGTGTCTGGGGTGGAAGCCGAGGTGCCCAGTGGGGAGACACAGGTGGAGGTGCTCCCGTTAAAGAGAGGGAGCTGGAGCTGGCCTGGGAGCAGGAGAGCCCAGCGCTGAGGGCTCATTAAGTCTTCATCTCTAGAGCCGGATGGGTATCAGAGCCGGACGGGTATCCTCGGGTACAGATAGTGCAGCAGGGCCTAAAGCCACGCGCTGGCTGGGCAGGGCACTTGCTGTGACGGTGTGACGGCAGTTGGCCCCTGGCCCCAAGCTGAACTTCCCAGAGTTCAGGACGAGATGCTCCAGGGCAGGAAGAGGGAGGCCCACCAGGGCCAGGGCTGTGCGGGGTCCTGAGCTCTAGGCGGGAAGGCGACGAAGGCACGAGCACTGCCGCTGGGGACGCCGCTGGGAAGGCGCGTTACGCGGCGCCTCCACTTGCAGGGGTGGCGTGACCTTGACCCGCTTCCCCCTGCACCTCAGTTTCCTCGCCAGGGAATGGGGACAGCAGCGCCTCCCTTCCCGGGTGCGCGGCCGAGGAGAGAGAACAGCACCCGGCGGACATTTCCCAGGCCCAGCGCCGCGTGGCGCGGGGAGACGCGGCCGGGCCCGCAGCGGAGCCGGGGACGCAGACACGCCAAGGGCGCCACGGCCTCGGAGTCACCCGCAACCGCTCCGCCGCCAGCAACCCCGGGAACCGCACGCATGCGCCCCCCGTGCCGTCACAGTCACGTGCCGCGGCGTTCGGCTCCGGCCTCGGGAGGCTGGCTCTGATTGACAGGCGGGCTGGCCTGTCAGCGGGGAGCACTGCCCGGGTGTCGGGCGAAGGGGTTGCTAATTGGGCCCAGTCTCGGCCGGGGGCGGGTTCTTTGCCGCCCTGGTTACTATGACGCCCGGCCCCCGCCCCCTCGGCTGGCCGCCATCTTGTTGTTGATCCTACCCAGTGGGCAGCGCCGGGAGCTGGACCGAGCGGCCGGTGCGGGGCCGCTGCTGCGGGGCTCAGCCGCCTGCGCTGCCTGCCAGGGGCGGGCCGAGAGCTGGAGGCCCGGGGGGCCCAGCTCCCGCGGGGAGCCGCGGGCGCCCGCTGCCCGGGCCGGGCCGGTGAGTGACAGGACGCGGGCGGAGGGGCCGGCCTGCGGGCCGCGGGGCGGGCAGCGGCGCGGGGGGAGCGGGCGCGCGCGGGGCTGGATGTCGCACGGCATCTCCTCAGCGCCCGCCTGGGGCAGCTCGGGGGCGGCCGCGGGGAGCGGGAAGCCGGCGTCGGAGCGGAGCCGCGGCGCGGACCCTGCCCGCTGCCTCCGGGCGCGGGGCGCTGCGGGCGGGAACCCCTTCCCCGGCTCCCACGCCGCTCCCGCGCGGGGTTTGCAGGCGGCTGGAGGCTCAGCCCCGCGCGCCGGGCAGGCCGGTCCGCGGCCCTGCGGGGCCGGGAGGGCGCAGGCCCGCGCCGCCGCCGCCCCCGCCTCCCGGGCTCCGCGCGCCGCTCCCGGAGGCGCCCAGGGGCCCGGTGCACGGCGCCCCGTCCTCCTCTCCCGCGGGCAGAGGCGGCCGCAGCCGGGCTCGCTTCACCTGCGAGAGGGACCCCGCGGGGCGATGGGCCCGGAGCGGAGGGGGCGTCAGATCAGAAAAGGGTGCAGCTGTCCTGTGATTTCGGTCGTTGCGCGCGGTTTGGGATTGCCACTTTAACTTTAGCCGGCCGCTGTGTCCTCCCGGGGAAGCCGGCCCTCTGCCCCGAGGGTGGGGGGCGGGCGACCGGGCCGGGGCGGGGAGGTGCCGGTGCCGGTGCCGGTGCCGGTGCGGTAGCGCCCGCCTTCCTCCCGGCGGCTCCCGGCCTCCCGCTCAGGCCCCTGCATGTGGCTCGGCCGCCGCGGAGCCAGGAGCAATCCTCCGAGCCCCTGGGTCAGGCCCTTGTCACCTCCGGTGTAATTGGTGGGAACCCTCTCCCGGTCTGGAGAGCCTCACTTGGGGGGCCGTGGCGGGGGGGGGTGTTGAGTAGTCTTTTGCTTGTTTATTTCATTACCTTCCCTCCACTCATTGTTTGAATGTTGAATGAGTTTTGACCTTGGTGAGACCAGCTTCTGGGGCAGTTCTTTTTTTTAACTATATATATATTACTTATATATATGTGTGTGTATATATGTGTGTGTGTGTGTGTGTGTATGTATATGTGTATATATATACATATATATATATATATATATATATTATTGGTTTTCCAGAGGAAGGGAGAGAGAGAGAAACATCAATGATGAGAGAGACTGTTTGGTCGGCTGCCTTGGGCATTTCTTGATAGGAAAGGAAGAGATACTAGAACTATTAGAAGCTTCTCAATATTGTCCCAAGCTAACCAACTCCCTCCTCTGATGCTGTAAGGCAGCCAAGGGTTAAGTGACTGCTGTTTTCTGTTAAAATAACCCAGTGAGGCTCAGAGCCTGGGAGGGCCTTTCTGAGACATAGCAGTGACAGACTCTTCCCTTAGTGAGTTTTCAGCACTAACTTTTGCATGTAATTTTTGGCGTTCGAAGGCTCTTTATTTATTTATTTATTTAATTTTTTAAAACATTTTTTATTGATTTTTTAGAGAGGAAGAGAGGGAGACAGAGTTAGAAACATCGATGTGAGAGAAACATCGATCAGCTGCCTCCTGCACACCCCCCACTGGGGATGTGCCAGCAACCAAGGTACATACGTGCCCCTGACCGGAATCAAACCGGGACCTTTCAGTCCACACGCAGGCTGACGCTCTATCCACTGAGCCAAACCGGTTTCGGCTAAAGGGCTCTCTAATTCCATTGATGGTGTAACCCTATGTTAGAACTGCTGCCCCAAGGAAATCATAGAACCCCCCAGAACTTTTACTGCCGGTGAGAATGCTTCACCACGTGAGGACATAGGATGCCTGGTTCAGCGTGGCGTTCCCTGAGTGGCTACGGCGGCTGCAGTGCCGGGATGGTAATCGCCGGCAGGTAAGAATGTCGTTATAACACGGCAGGCCCTCTGCCCATGAAGCTCCTTTGTCTTCCTGTCACTCGCCCGGAAGTGTCACCATTGTAACTGTGAGCTCAGACACTGCGCCCGGAGGTGCTGTCTGAAGCGGGAGACGCTGCGCGGGACCGTCCTGACTCAGGGCGCTCAGGCCGCTGCTGCCTCCCCCTCAGGGCTGAGCCGCCTAATCCGCTAATCGAACGGTTTACCAGACATTCCACACACACTAGTGATTCCTCTGCACGGGTCACCAGCTGGACCCGCAGGCCTGCGCCCTCTGGGTGCCCTGTTCCTTTAGCTCACGGCTCTCCCCGGGTACCCAGCTCAGGGCTCTCTCCGGGTGCCCAGCTCAGGGCTCTCCCCGGGTGCCCAGCTCAGGGCTCTCCCCGGGTGCCCAGCTCAGGGCTCTCCCCGGGTGCCCAGCTCAGGGCTCTCCCCGGGTGCCCAGCTCAGGGCTCTCCCCGGGTGCCCAGCTCAGGGCTCTCCCCGGGTGCCCAGCTCAGGGCTCTCCCCGGGTGCCCAGCTCAGGGCTCTCCCCGGGTGCCCAGCTCAGGGCTCTCCCCGGGTGCCCAGCTCAGGGCTCTCCCCCGGTGCCCAGCTCAGGGCTCTCCCCCGGTGCCCAGCTCAGGGCTCTCCCCGGGTGCCCAGCTCATGGCTCTCCCCGGGTGCCCAGCTCAGGGCTCTCCCCGGTGCCCAGCTCACGGCTCTCCGGGTGCCCAGCTCACGGCTCTCCCCCGGTGCCCAGCTCAGGGCTTCCTGCCTCTGGAACATTCTGCACGCGTCCAGCCCCGGGGACGCCCGCTCCCTCTGAACCCAGCGGCCTTGCTCTGTGCGAACAAAATGGATCTGCTCCTTTAAAAGTAGTTTTCTGTTTCCTCTGATGAGTCTTAACCCCCTTACTACAGAGACGGGGTTCTTGTGTCTCTGTGCACCTGCACGTAGTAGAAGACGACCAAATACTTACGAAAATGTGCGCAATTTATCCCAGTTGGGAATATCCTTTGTAATTCAACAGAACGGAGGGGACGGGCAAGCGGAAGTGGGAGCGTGGGGACCGTGGGACTCCACCCTCTGCCCTGCTTGACATGGGGACAGGGACTCAGTGCCGAGGACGCATCTCGAGCGGCTGTGGCCCGCCCCTCCTAAGGTGCCGTCCGGGCTGGCGAGCAGGGCACTGGGTGCTGAGCTTCTTAGGCTCTTCTGGCCGCTGTCTTTGCTGCCGGCTCTCCTCTGCGCCCTGAGCCCCAGGGCAGGGGAAGCTGCGCAGGGTGCTGTCCTGGTGGGCGAGGGAGCTTGTCCCCGGGGGTCTGCGCTCCTCCCCTGATTTTACATCAGATCCATGGCTCCCTGACTGCAGCAGGGCGCCAGAGTGGATTCTGAGTGAGAAGACACAGCCTTGGTTTTCTGTGAAAGGTGATTGGGACGCCCCCATTTCGGCAGGAGGCGTTACAGACGCAATCTGATGGGTGGCATGTTCACTCGTGCTGGGTCCCTGTTGGGGCTGTTTTTTTGGCGTCAGAGGCTGCTCCTGACCTCTTCGGGTCTAAAGCTGGACACCAGCGGAGGAGAGCACCCGGAACCCCGTAAGGAAACGTGGCCCGCTGCGATTGAATGAACACTTACAACCAATTCTGTAACCGAAGGTCAGTCAGGACGTGGTGGGTGAGGCGAAGAGATGGAGCAGAGCCTCCGCGCACAGCTGGAAAACACCCGGCAGTTCTTTAAAGGGTTAAACACGGAGTGACTATGACCCAGCAGGCCACTCCCCGTTACTCCCCAGGAGAGGCAAGCGTGTCCACCCAGCCTGTGTGTGTGCACAGCAGCGTGTCCATGAAGCCACAGGGAGAAACGGCTTACATACATGTCAGCTGCTCGTGAGAAAAGGAAATGTGGTGTGTACATGAAGTGGAGTAGTATGCAGCAATAGAAAAGAACAGTGCTGACACGCTGCAACATGGGAAAAATCACACAAGTGAAAGACACCAAGCACATGGATCACATGCTATGTGAGCGATCATGGGAGTGTCAGAGGAGGCACATTTCTAAACCCAGGAAGGAGGTTGGCGGCTGCTCAGGGCTGGGGTGAGTAGGGGAATGTAGCCAATGGTTTGCTCTAAAATTGTAGTGATGGCTGCACATCTTTGCGAATACGCTAAAACCATTAAACTGTACACTGTAAACGGGAGGAATTATATCTCCAAGCGGTTATAAAAACATGACTTCCATATAAGTAATATATGCTCACTAATTTTAAAAGAGATAACACCTGAGTAACAAGAAATAAAATAAAGGAGTACCCATAACTTCGCTGTTAGTTTCAGTGTATATCCAGGCTTTTTTTCCTGTCTTATAATTTTATAGAAATGGGATTGTGTACATCCTGATATGTGCCTCTGGCAGTCAGCGCTGATCATAAACATCTGGTGGGTCCTGATGCGTCTGCACCCAGGGGCTGGCAGGGAGTGCAGGGAGCAGGGTGAGGGCAGAGGGAGGGCGGGCGCTCAGTGACTGGCTAGCACAGACCCTGTCTGAGAGGTCACTCGCTCAGGGCCAGCTGTGCTACCAGATCTTGTCTTTCTTTTTAAGAAAACCAGAAATCCAGATTTTCATGTGAAATTTCCCAAATTGTAAAATTGGCAGTGAATTAAAATTTGAGCCATTTAAAAAAATACATTTATATTGATTTCAGAGAGGAAGGGAGCGGGATAGAGAGAAACATCAATAATGAGAGGGAATCATTGATGGGCTGCCTCCTGCACGGCCCACACTAGGGACCTAACTCGAAACCAGGGCAGGTGCCCTTGACCAGAATCTGACCTGGGACCCTCCAGTCCACAGGCTGACGCTCTACTGAGCCACACCAGCTAGGGCAAAATTTGATCCATTTCACTGGTCAAAACAGCTGGAAATGGTAAGGTTTTGACTTGCCTGTGTGCATGCTCCCAGCTGAGGTGGGACAAGATGACCGTTTGCTGTCAGCCTGGTGCCAGAGACAGGTGTCCCTCAGCGATGCATTAGTGCACGGGTCTCCATGATTCGCACTTTCCGTTGGTGAATTTGCTGCCTGAGTGCGCGCTGCCTGATCTTCCCCAGCGCGGGCTGTGCCCCTTAGCTCCGTGCGCGCGGGCATCGGCCTCGGGCTGGCGGCTGTGGGGTGGGCATTGCGAGCAGAGCGGGAAGGCCGTCTGAACGAAGTGTGCCTGAGTGCTGTGTGTGTGAGGATGTATTGGTTGGATGACAGGTGGTGGCCGGCGGCTACGGGAACAGGTGCCGCGGGCAGTGCTGCTCATCGGTGTGCGCAGTGGCTCAGAGCAGCCCGGGCGGTGACTGCCTGTCTCGGTGCTTGTGGAGGTCACGCACCTGGTTGCTGGCTCCTCCCCGCTCAGGCCCCTCTGTGCGGGCCCGTGTCCGCTGGGCGTTGGGAGGTTCCGGGTGCGGCTGTAGGAACCAAGATGCATGAGAGTCCGGCTCAGCCGTGTGCGCACGGGTGTCCTCTTCAGCCCAGCGAGGGCCGCGCTGCCCGGCCGGCTTGGCGCCGCTTCCGGCCGCCACGGCAGAGGCCCGCGGGCCCGGCGGGTCTGCTCCTCCCTCTGGCCTCGGAGGCGGGGGCTGTCGGCGGGGGCTGGCGGGAGCCTCTTGAGGCCGGGAGTGGAGGTGGCAGGGCTGTCGAGACACAGGCTCTGGGGTGCGGTCTGTTGGCTGTAAAATTGGCTCCGTCCTTGTCGGTGTCTGAACGCCGCCAGGGGCCCCGTCAGGCTCACAGACTGCACCTTTCTCCGCTCTGAGCAGCTCCCGGAGTGCTCCTCAGCCGTGCTCCCTCAGACACGGCCACAGGGAGCACTGTGTCCGGCCCAGCTCCCGGACGTGCTCCCCCTCAGACGTGCTCCCTCCTCCGACGCGGCCGCGGGGAGCACCGTGTCCGGCCCAGCTCCCGGACGTGCTCCCCCTCAGACGTGCTCCCTCCTCAGACGCGGCCGCAGGGAGCACCGTGTCCGGCCCAGTTCCCGGACGTGCTCCCCCTCAGACGTGGCCACAGGGAGCACTGTGTCTGGCCCAGCTCCCGGACGTGCTCCTCCTCAGACGTGCTCCTCCTCAGACGCGGCCGCGGGGAGCAGTGTGTCCAGCCCAGCTCCCAGACGTGCTCCCCCTCAGACGCAGCCACGGGGAGCACTGTGTCTGGCCCAGCTCCCGGACGTGCTCCCCCTCAGACGTGCTCCCTCCTCAGACGCGGCCGCAGGGAGCACCGTGTCCGGCCCAGTTCCCGGACGTGCTCCCCCTCAGACGTGGCCACAGGGAGCACTGTGTCTGGCCCAGCTCCCGGACGTGCTCCTCCTCAGACGTGCTCCTCCTCAGACGTGCTCCCTCCTCAGACGTGCTCCCTCCTCAGACGTGCTCCCTCCTCAGACGCGGCCATGTGAGCACGTGTGGGGATGTGACCGTGTAACTCACAGTAACTTCACCGCGTGGGCCTCCTGTCTGATGGGGGGGTGTGTATGTGGAAAGCTAGTGCCGCGGGTGTGGCTGGGGTGCTGGAGGGTGACTTGGGGACCCGCGAGCAGCGCTTTTGGTGGTGAATGCTGATCCCGGTGGCAGCTTGCACCCCTGCCCGCTCAGAGCTCTGCCCGGCACCGGCCCCGCCTCTGGCTCTGGGACGGGGCTCAGTGGCCGCGGCTCTCCGGAGAATGGGGTATCAGATCCTCTTCTACAACTTCCCAAATCTCTTAAATAATTGAATGATTCTTATGAAGCTGCTAAAGTGATATTTCTTGGATGGAAATTAAGGTAGAGGTTTAAATGAATGAAAATTTAATGTGGAAATTAGTTGAAGTGAGAAAACGATTCTTTAAATACTGCTGCTTTAGAGGACATTTTATTAAAATTTTGAAGTGCCTATATTTTATAAAGTTCCAGTTTCGGGGGGCAGGGGGGGAGGGAACCAATACAGAATATTCCTCTTGTTCTATTGGGATCTTTATTTCCTGGTCTGCATGTTTTTCTCTTGAATAAGTGGATGAGAGAAGGAATCCCCCCCTTTATTTTATTTTTCCTTCACCATTTGTCCCCCTTTACCGTCTTCCATCTCCACCCCCACCCCGCAGTCACCATCTTGTCTGCCCATGAGTTCTTTCTCCTTTCCTCCAGCCCCTGATCGTACCCCGGGGATTTTTTTTAGCAGCCCTATGAGATTAGTATAGTCCATTCATTTTACATTTGGGGAAACTGAGAGCGCACCATAGTTAGCCCGGGGCGGTTCAAAGGGAAGAATGACTGGCTGGAGGAGGGATTGGGGTGATGGATGGGCGGTGAGAGGGAGAGAGCTCCAGAGAACAGGGCGCTCCCTCCGGGCTGACCACCTCCGGGAGAGCGGCCGCGCTGGGCGGAGAGGCGCTGGCGCCCGGTGCAGGGTCTGGCGCCACCGGGCAGGTCCTGGCACCGTAGCCCGTGGCAGTCGCCTCGAGGCTGAGGGGGGAGCGCCGTGCCCGGTTTTTCTCCCGCTGACACGGGCGTTTATCGGCTCCGTTGTTAGAGGTCCAGCTCACCTCGCATCTCCGTTTGGTCACGTATTATTTTTCCTGCGTCATTCGATTTGTTTTGCTAAACATTTCTAAGGATTTTTGTGTCTTTGTTCATGAAGGATATTGGTCTATAATTTTTTCACTTCTCTCTTTTATGGTAAGTTTCTTTTATAGTTTTGTTATCAGGGCTACCTGAATTCATAAAACAAGTTAGAAAGTGTTTTTTCTCTCTCTGTTTTCTGGAGTGAATTCTATTAGTGCAGTTTCTTTAAAAGTTTGGGAGAATTCACTAGTGAAGCCACCTGTGTCAGGAGTGCTCTTCGGAAAGATTTTTATAAACTTCTTAGTGGAGAGAAGACTCTTCAGGTTTTACAGTGACCGTGTGCCAGTCTGGGCGCCTGTGTTTGAGGACTTCCTGTGTTTCTGGGTGGCTGGCTCATGGCTGTGACAGAATTGTTCTCCTGCCTCCTGCACGCCCCCCACTGGGATGGAGCATGTGCCCTCCTGTCCACAGGCCGCCGCTCACCCTTCAGGTCTTCGTGTCTCAGGAGGGTCAGGAAAGGTGGCGAGGGCAGTGCCACGGAGGAGGTACCGCCAGCTTCCCAGTCATTTGGTGCGCTCCCCGGGCCTCAGGCCTCAGCCTCCCTGCTGAGCGCCCTGGATGGAGGGGAGGGGGCGGTGGCACCGGCCCGCAGAGCCTGGGAGGGGGCGCAGGCCTGGCCCTGGCCCCCCTCTTTCTTCCCCTGGCGCCGGAGCGTCTCCTCCATGGGGTCTCCCCTGGATGGGCAGTCTGCGAGGTGGGGGCCAGGATGTAACCCATTCTGTATTTTGGCATTTTAGACAGTTTCATTTTTAAAAAAGACTATATATATATATATCTCCTATGTGATAAAAAGCTAATAAGCAAATCGTTTCCTCGGAAGTTGGACCCACCAGGGGTTTGATTGCTCGCTGTGAGGTGTGCTGCACACCACGGGGTGGCACATAACGAAAGCAAGCCCTGGCCAGCAGCCACTGGTGATCCTATCTATGCGCAAATTTCGTGCATTGGGCCTCTAGTGTGTGTGCGCCTTTGTGTGTGTGTGTAAGCAAGCACGGTTTCTTATTTTTATAAGTCCAGTAAACACAGGAAAGGGTCACTGGATTCCAGCTTTTCTCTTTGTCTAAGCTAGTTCTGTTCTGGGCGCTTCTTGATGGGCTGGCACCCCTGGGGCCTCCGGCCAGCTCCATCCCTCCTCCCATCCCTCCTCACTCCCTGCTTGCTCGCAGCCTGGTGCTCTCAGGAGGATGTCCCTGCCCCTTGGTCCGGGAGAGGACCAGGAGTCTGGACAGCTCATCTCTTCTCGGGGAACACACAGCAGAATGGACCGTTGAGCCTTTCCCGCCTGTTCCCAGCCCCGGTCACTCTGGGCCTCTGCACAGCCCTGGCTTCTCGGTGAGGGGGGGGGGGGGCAGGCTCCAGGCGGCAGCGCTTCTTCCTTTGAGAACATCCCTCCTCTCTCTCCGCTCTCCGAGGAGGATGTACGCACCTCCTGCAGATGCCCGGCCGCCGGGGAGGAGCCAGCGCGGGCTTGGCTTCCGGAGGCATCGGCTCTCGCTCATGGGCTTGAGAGCCACGGGCACCAGCCAACCTTTGGGCCGCACGGGCACCAGTGGTCCGCGGGGCACCGGCTGGCGACCCGGCTCTGAGAACAAGCTCCATGGCGTCGTCCTGGCGGCCTGTGCCCGGGAGGTGAGGGTCCGCTGGCTTCTCCATCTGCAGCTGAGTCCTGAAATCGCTCTAAAGACCAGAACCACAGCCCAGCCCTGGCGTGGTCTCTCCTGTTAGGATGACTGACTGGCCCATTGGTTCTCTTTCTGCCAGTGATTTTGCTATTTTGACCTTGGATTATATCAGAGAGTAAAAAACAAACTGAAGTTACATTGTTGCCAGAATTTTACTCAGATTCCTGACTAATTAAGTGTAAATTAAAATTTTAAAAGACAGATACATTTTGTCTGATTTTCAAAGGGCATGATACTGTTCTGCTTTTAGTGCTTGAGTGGATGTGTTTAACTTCAGAGAGGTTGTAAAGTATTGAGTTACTGTTTCTTTTTTTAAAATCTATTTTATTGGTTTTTACAGAGAGGAAGGGAGAGGGATAGAGTTAGAAACATCAATGAGAGAGAAACATCGACCAGCTGCCTCCTGCACACCTCCTACTGGGGATGTGTCCACAACCAAGGTACATGCCCTTGACCGGAATCGAACCTGGGACCCTTCAGTCTGCAGGCCCATGCTCTAGCCACTGAGCCACACCGGTCAAGGCCTTACGTTTTCAAACATACCTGTGGAATGAGAAGGCAGCAGGGCGCTTCCCTTTATTAAAAGATTGCATATCAAACTCACGTGGTTGATGTGAGTTATAGGAATACGTTGGCCACTGAGTTTTGGCTTCTAACCAGACTTCGAGTGCGTGTGTACACTGCATGTGCGTGTGCGTGCGTCGGAGCGTCCCCGAGGCCCGAGCTGTCCCTGAGCCCGTGCAGCCGGGTGTGTGTGGGGACCGGACGTCTTCCTCGCGCTAGAATAGCCCGACCTTGCTCGCTCGCCACGGGGCTTCTGTCACGGCCGCTTTCTAGGCTCCCCCGTTAATCAGAACAGCAGCTCCCTGGCCTTCTAGTCCTGTTGGGTTTGTTGGTGTGGTTCTCCCGCATTGAGATGACCTGTCTGCCTGCTCCCCGTGCTCCCGTGCCGTCAGCAACACGCTCTGGCCGCCCCCGGGGCTTCTCGGCGTCGCTCAGCTGCGGCTCTTGCTGTCCAGGCCGTCACGCCGCTCTCCTTCCTGTGTGCGTCCAGGCGCAGAGTCCTTTCCCTGTGCTTTGGGATTCCTCCCGCGGCCAGCAGGCCTGTCCTCTGGACAGCTGGACAGCACCTCTGTTCTGGCCTGGGGCCCAGGTTAGACTGTGAACGGTTTTATCTACAAGCCCAATAGGGGAAAACGGACAGGAAGAACGGGCCCTTCACAAACACTTTTTCGTGTATTACACACTGTACCAAACATGTGCACACAGCATTATCCAGCTGATTCATGTGTGGCTACCATGTGCCGGACACTACTCCACCATTTAGGGTGATACCTAGTGACATAAACAGTCTTTCCTTCATGAAACTGACATAATAAAAATAAACACAGATGTTATCGATAAATAAATATGTACTTTGTCAGAGGAGGGTAAGTACCACGAAAAGGAGGAAGAAGTAGAGCAGATGGAGGGGGACGGAAGCCCACGTGGGTTTGCAGTTCAAAGAGGAAGACGTGGGAGCCGATGCGCTCTCAGGCTCTGGCAGGCAGCGGCTGAGAGCCGTGTGGGTACTGGGGGAAGGATGCCAGGCAGAAGGGAAGGCGGGTGCAAAGGCCATCGGGGCCAAGTGTGCCCAGGTGCCACCCGCTGTTCCCAGCGGGGTGCTGAGCAGTGAGCGGGGGCTGGGGAGTCAGACGAGAGGACGGGTGGGAGGATCAGTCTCGGGGGGTCTCGCAGGCTCTGGTCAGGGACTGGCCGACGTGGGCTGAGATGGCGGATGGCAGGCTGTGCGCAGTCACGTGCTCCGCCCGGTCCCGGAGCAGCCGTGCTGGCCTGCGGCTGGTTGTGGGCAGCAGGGTGAGTCGGGAGAAGTGGCACCAGGTAGGCTTTCCTTTGCCAGCACAGACGCCGAGAACAGGATGAAGGGGGGTTTTGACAAAGTCACGTGGTTGCAGTGCCTGGACCCAGTAGTGGTTCCTGTGCCCTGAATGTAAGACGCGGTCCAGCCCTTCCTGCGCCGCGAGGCCCTTCCCGCCACAGTGTGCGTTCCCCGCAGCTGCCGTTCATCCCAGCTCCTCTGCTTCGCACTCACTCCGTCCGGAGGGGATGGCCGGGGTGATGGTGCCAGGCGAGGGCGGGCGTGCGGTGAGAGCGGCACAGGCTGCCTCTGGGGCCCCACGGGCGCGGCGCGTGTCTGCGGGCCGGGCGGTGGGACGTGGTTTCCTGGCCGCTCGGGGGGAGACAGGCGCAGCAGTATGTAGCCCGGCTGCACATCAGTATGAGGGTCAGGAAAAAAGGACGGATTTGACTCTTGCAGGTAAAACCATGTTCCTGCTCCACTTTATTCTTCAGCCTTGACCTTTTCAGTGTAGTCTTGCCGGGACCTTCCTAGCTTTAAAAATCTATTCAGGCCCAGGCTGGGTGGCTCAGCGGATAGAGCATCTGCCTGCGGCCTGGAAGGCCCCCGGCTTGATTCCAGCCACGGGCACAGGCTGGGTTTGCGGGCTCGATCCCCAGTAGGGGCGTGCAGGAGGCAGCCGATCCATGATTCTCATCATTGATATTTCTCCCTCTCTCCCTCACCCTTCCTCTCTGAAATCAGTAAGAACATATGTTTTTTAAAATAATAAAAATACATTCAGCAGTAAGGAAGGTGCCCACTGCTCTAACTTGCTTGAGAGAAAGTGGACGTTACGCGGAGGGTGTTGGGAGACAAGAGCTGCCCCCTGACCCCCGGCTGGTGCGGTCAGCGGGAGGAGGGCCGGAGGGGCTGGGCACGGGCTGGACTCATGAGATCTGAGGCCGAGTCCTCGGGAGAAGCGCCGTGCTTCTGGCCTGCAGCTCGGCCAGGAGCAGGGAGCCGGAACCGTGCGACCTGCTCGCCCGGGAGAAGCCGCTCTGAGTCGGGGCCTTCCCAGTGCTGGCCGTGGGTTGGGGGAGGGGGGTCTGAATGGAAGGAGCTTGTGTTGCTTCTGGGTTTGTGCTGAACGCGTCTGTGAACGGACGGGGCAGCTGCTTTCCTGGCGGCTGAAACAGACTTTGCAGCTCTGAGACCAAATCCTTCGAGAGCCTGGAGGGGGCCTGAGGCTGCGGCGGGGAGACCAGCACTGCACCTCCACCAGCAGGTCACTGGCTGCCGTCACCACGCACCGCAGGCCCGGCCCTGACCCGAGCAGACACCGCGGGGACTCGCTCGCGTCCGTGTCCATGTCCGTGCCCGTGCCCGTGTCCATGTCCGTGCCCGTGTCCATGTCCGTGCCCGTGTCCGTGCCCGCGCCCGCGTCCGTGCCTGTGTCCGTGTCCGTGTCCGTGTCCGTGCCCGTGCCCGTGCCCGTGCTGACTCTCCTCCCTCCCTTCTCGCAGACGCTGACCTGCGCTCCGCGCCCGCCCGCAGGGCCTCCGCCCAGCTCCCGTGCGGTGGCCCATGAGCTGCACCCTCTGCCCCCGGCGCGCAGCGGGCCCCCAACGCGATGTGTGTTTGTCGAACCATGGAAGTGGGGCAGCACGGCAAGAGCGCGGGCCTGGCCGGGGACCGCGGGGTGCTCCTGGAGCCCTTCATCCACCAGGTGGGCGGCCACAGCAGCATGATGCGCTACGACGACCACACGGTGTGCAAGCCGCTCATCTCCCGCGAGCAGCGCTTCTACGAGTCCCTGCCGCCCGAGATGAAGGAGTTCACCCCCGAGTACAAAGGTGAGCGAGGCCCTGCCCCCCGCGCTTCCCGCCGCCCGGGTGGGGGAGGGGGCGGGCCCGGCCGCCTCATCGGAGCAGACCCAACCCCAGAGCATCGGCGAGTCTGTAGGTGTCATCGAGGGGCCCAGGGCACCTCCCTGGCCCGGAGGAGGGAGGCGCGGGGCCCTGGCCTGCCTGCTGCCGAGCGCACTGAGGACTCAGAGACCCACTTCCGGCCCCTTCTGGGGACTCGCTGAGGACGGGCTCCGACGGGAGCCAGCCAGGCCGGGAGGCGTAGAGAGGATTGTAGACGGCATGTTGTCACCCGGCGGGGGCTCAGGGTGTTGACCTATGAACCAGGAAGTCGCGTTTCAACTCCTGGTCAGGGCACGTGCCCCGGTGGTGGGCTCCATCCCAAGGCAGGGGCCGGGGGGCGGGAGGGGGTGCAGGAGGCAGCCGATCAGTGATAATCTCTCATCATTGATATTCTAGCTCTCCCCTCCCTTCCTCTCTGAAATCAATAAAAGTCATATTTTTAAAAATAAAATAAGTCTGTAGAAGGTAGATGATGTCGGGTGCAGGTGTCACCGAGGGGCACCTCTCTGAGGGGTACGGAATAAGAGCAACCAAGGTCGGGAGGAGCGCCGGGAGGCGGCTGGAAGCCGGCTCTGGAGAGACGTGCCGCTGGGTCCCGCCGGCCGCAGCTCGGCAGGGCGGGTGTGCCCAGCGCCGCCAGCCGGTGGTGCGGCCTTTGTTGACGGGCTGCCCGTTTCCAACAGGGGTGGTGTCCGTCTGCTTCGAGGGGGACAGTGATGGTTACATCAACTTAGTGGCCTACCCTTACGTGGAGAGCGAGGCGGTGGAGCAGGACGACGCGCCGGAGCGGGAGCAGCCGCGGCGCAAGCACTCGCGCCGCAGCCTGCACCGGTCCGGCAGCGGCAGCGACCACAAGGAGGAGAAGGCCGGCCTGCCCTTCGAGGCCACCGAGAGGTAGGGCGGGCAGCGCCACTCCGCGGCCGATCCGCTGGGGCCACCACGCAGGGCGACTTGTCCCGCGTGACTCATCGGGAGACTCGGAGGTGCCGCCTGGTGGCAGAGGCAGCTTTGTGGCTCTGAAAGGGGATCGCAGAAAGGCACTGCCGGTGGCCTCGGCCGTGCCCCCCAGAAAAAAAGGGGCTTTCGTCACTGAGGGGACTGGCGGGCTCCCCGCTTCAGTTAAAGGACCAGATCTGTGCCGGCGCCACCCTGTTGGGGCCGTCAGCGGCTCGGGAGAGGACAGTGACACTGACATCGCCGTAGCCGCTGCCGCCACCGCGCTCTGCCATTGCCAGGACGGCCTCTGGCTCTGCTCCGTGTGGCTCTGCCCCGCGTGGGCGTGGCTGTGCCCCGTGTGGCTCTGCCCCGCGTGGCTGTGCTCCGTGTGGCTCTGCCCCGCGTGGCAGTGCGGGGGCACACCTGCGGACACTCCCAGCACAGCCTGTGTGAGGCTGTGGTCACGTCCGGTTACGTGCGCCTGGCCGCCTGGAGGAAGGGAGCGCCCCCCTCGCTGGCGGCCGCTCCCCCTGCCCCGGGCAGTGACACTGTGTCTGCTCTCCCTCAGCTCCCAGGAGGCCAAGAGCCCGAAGGCGGAGCTGCACAGCCACTCGGACGTCCCTTTCCAGATGCTGGACGGCAACAGCGGCCTGAGCTCCGAGAAGATCAGCCACAATCCCTGGAGCCTGCGCTGCCACAAGCAGCAGCTGAGCCGCATGCGCTCCGAGTCCAAGGACCGGAAGCTCTACAGTATCCTTGTGCCGCTGCCCTGGGCCACGCCAGACCTCTCCCTCCATGGCCGCCTCACTGCAGAGCACTCTGCCTTCTGCTTCCGGCGGCTGTGAAGACCGAACCTACACTCCCTCCCTGGAGCACTGAGCAGCGCCCTCGGGGGTGAGGGCAGGTGCGCAGACGGACGGCGGGGTTAGCTGGCGATGTGGGCAGAGACGACAGGCGTCCAGGCCCAGCGCCGGGAGTAGAAGGCCTGGGAGCACCAGGGGTGCGTTTTATGTGCACAGCCCGCGGCTTTGAGGTTCAGTCAGAAAACGCCTGAGAGCTTTAACCCGCTTCTTCCCGGGCTCCTGCTGGGAGTGTGAGCGGTTTCTCACCTCCCTGCTGGTCCACGACTGGTCTCCTTAGGTCTCAGCCCCTCGAGGCCCTGGCGGCCGAGTGCGGCTGGCTCCCTGGCAGTGCAGGTGTGTGTGAGCCTGCAGAGTCCCCGTTAGCTGTGTGTGCTGTGAGCCACATCCACAGATGAGAAACGGTGGCTCTGGTGGGTGTTCCTCCCGAACAGGAGTGGCGTTGTGTGACGCTGCAGAACGGAGGCGCCTCGAAGACCTTTTGCTAAGTGACAGCCAGACACGGGACGGGGGCCTGGAGCAGGCAGGCTGGAGGCCGGGGGAGTGGGACCAGGGCTGGGGGATAGGGGGGGAGTGGGACCAGGGCCGGGGGGATAGGGGGGAGTGGGACCAGGGCCGGGGGGATAGGGGGGAGTGGGACCAGGGCTGGGGGGTGGGTAAGGGGGGAGTGGGACCAGGGCTGGGGGGATAGGGGGGAGTGGGACCAGGGCTGGGGGGATAGGGGGGAGTGGGACCAGGGCCGGGGGGGATAGGGGGGAGTGGGACCAGGGCTGGGGGAATAGGGGGGAGTGGGACTAGGGCCGGGGGGGTAAGGGGGGAGTGGGACTAGGGCCGGGGGGGATAGGGGGGAGTGGGACTAGGGTCGGGGGGTAAGGGGGGAGTGGGACCAGGGCCGGGGGGATAGGGGGGAGTGGGACCAGGGCCGGGGGGATAGGGGGGAGTGGGACCAGGGCTGGGGGGGTAAGGGGGGAGTGGGACCAGGCCCGGGGGGGATAGTGGGGAGTGGGACCAGGGCCGGGGGGGTAAGGGGGGAGTGGGACCAGGGCCGGGGGGGTAAGGGGGGAGTGGGACCAGGGCTGGGGGGGTAAGGGGGGAGTGGGACCAGGGCCGGGGGGGTAAGGGGGGAGTGGGACCAGGGCTGGGGGGGTAAGGGGGGAGTGGGACCAGGCCCGGGGGGGATAGTGGGGAGTGGGACCAGGGCCGGGGGGGTAAGGGGGGAGTGGGACCAGGGCCGGGGGGGACGGGGGGAGTGACTGTGCCGCCGCTTCTGGGTGCGGTCTGGGAGGTGGTGGAAGCGGCCGGCACAGTAAGGTGACTTCTGAAGGCCGCTGAGCGCACTCCTAAAATACAGCAGCCAATGGTATGCCTATGCATTTCTCCACAGTGCCGTTTTTATCTTATTGTTTTGGTTAATCCTCACCCCAGGATATTGCCCCCAGTGATGTTGAGTGAGTGGAAGGGAGGGAAGTGGGGGGAGAAGAGAGATATCAATTGGTTGCCTCCCACACACACCCCTGCTGTGGCCGGGGATCGAACCTGCGGCCCAGGGCCTTGCCCTTGACCAGGAATCAATCCTGAGAGCCTTTGGTGCGCGGGCCACGCTCTCACGGAGCCACACTGGCCAGGGCGTGAGCTGTGGAGTCCCCGTGAGCTGCGAGGTGCCTGCAGCTGGAGCTGGGAGGCCGGCACAGACGCCTGTGTGGTTCCCTTGACCTTGGCGCAGAGTTCCTGCTGCTGGAGAACGTGGTGCACCACTTCAAGTGCCCGTGCGTGCTGGACCTGAAGATGGGCACCCGGCAGCACGGCGACGACGCGTCCGCCGAGAAGGCCGCCCGGCAGATGCGCAAGTGCGAGCAGAGCACGTCGGCCACGCTGGGCGTCAGGGTCTGTGGCATGCAGGTGAGAGCCAGGCGCCGCCGCCAGCCCGCCGGGGCCCCGCCCGCCGCTCCCCAGGCCAGGCGTCGGCCAGAGGGTGAGCCCGGTGCCGAGCGCCTCCCGTGTGCATGTCCCCGGCCTCTGCCCGTGTCTGTGACTCTGGTCCGGGCTCCGGGTGCCGAGCCGCCGGGAGAGCCTGTTGCTGTGACATTGGGGCAAGTAGGACTTGTCGTCAGAGGCTCCTAGTGGGAGTCCGGCTGGTCGCAGGGCGGCTGGGAAAGGACGTCAGTGATGGCGGAGGACTCGCAGGCCGGGCGCCTCCCGCCGTCCTGCGGGGAGCCTTCGGGCGCACTGGCCCCGCCTCCGTGCGGGGTTAGCGGGAAAGCTCAGCGTGGTCAGTGCTTTCCAGACGGCGCCTGCCCAGGGCACCGAGGCCACAGACGCCCGCACTCATGCTTGTGTCTCCGGGGTTTCAGGTGTACCAGCTGGACACGGGGCATTACCTCTGCAGGAACAAGTACTATGGCCGGGGGCTCTCCATCGAAGGCTTCCGCAACGCCCTCTACCAGTACCTGCACAACGGCCTGGACCTGCGGCGCGACCTCTTTGAGCCCATCCTGAGCAAACTGCGGGGCCTGAAGGCCGTGCTGGAGCGGCAGGCCTCCTACCGCTTCTACTCCAGCTCCCTGCTCGTCATCTACGACGGCAAGGAGTGCTGGCCCGAGGCCAGCCTGGACCGCCGCGCCGAGATGCGTCTCAAGAGCCTGGACCCGGGGCCGCCCGAGGCGGGGCCGCCCTGCTGCCCCAGCACCAGCCCGGGCAGCCCCAGCGGCCCCAGCCTCGAGAGCGTGTCCTCCCCCAAGGTGGACGTCCGCATGATCGACTTTGCACACAGCACATTCAAGGGCTTCCGGGACGACCCCACCGTGCACGACGGGCCCGACCGAGGCTACGTGTTCGGCCTGGAGAACCTCATCAGCATCATGGAGCAGATGCGGGACGAGAACCAGTAGGCCCGCGCGGGCCCAGACCCCTCCCTCCCCACCCGCAGGCAGGGACCATTGATCTGAACTCGCCGTGAGGACACACAGACTTGCTTTTAAAGGGTTATATTTCTCTTGGGTATAAACTAAAAGAAATGTTTTTAGCTGTAGCCTGGCATCCATATATATAACCTAGAGGAGAGCAGAGCACACGTCCTCAGCCAGGCTCGGCTGCCCGGCAGCTCCGCCTGCCGTGTCCAGGCTGACTCAGTGGAGGGGCCCCTGGGGGGCTGGCCGCAGGAACAAGGTGCCCTGGACATTGGTTTCTCTTGCCGAGGTTTTGGGGGCCTGTCACTGCAGGGCCCTGCTAATTGTGGGGTGAAGCCCGGGCTCACGCAGGGCCCCTCCATGCCCATTCACCCTTCGTTTCTCGGAAGCAGAGGGATTGGGTGACCATTCCTAGGGGCATGTACCCTAGTGTTATGGGTGTCAGCCGCTCTGACTGCACAGCTGGGCCCTCCATTCTGTTCTTGGCTGAGGCTGGATTCAGAATCTGGGCTGAAGCCGGCTGGGGGCTGGGGGCTGAGGGCTGAGGGCTGGCCCTGGATTTCCAGGCACTCTCGCACTTGGACCTGCTGCTCTCCCTGCCTGCACACCCCAGCCAGCCTCTCACCCAGATCCCTGCCTAAGGAGTGCCCCCCTTGTCCCGCTGAAGGGGGGCCTGCTCCATCTGCCGAAGAGCCTCTGGCGGCTCTAGCTAAGACGGTGTCCGCAGTTCTCAGGCGTGGGCAGCTGTGCTGCTCTGGATGGGCTGCCGCTCGCAGGCTCGGGCTGTGGTCCCTCGGGGTCTCGCTTCCCCAGCCAAGCTCCAGGCAGCAGCCCCGCGAGGAGCTCCGCTTGGGAGGGAGCTGCAAGCTGGCCTCCACCCGGACACGGCCTGCACCCAGTGCAGGGCCCAGGCTCTGCTGGAGAGCTGTCTTCTCAGTCCTGGAGTCCATCAGCCTGTCCATTTGTCCATCTGCCAGCTCCAGTCTTGGGGTCCTCCCCTGGGGTTAGCCTTGTTCATTAGTGAGAACTGATGTCCTTCATGCTTTCCTCAGCAAAGGATCTTGCTCCCATTTCTGAGGCGAGCTTTGCCCCTGTGCCCTTCGGCAGGTGCTGCCTTTTTACAAAGAACAGGGAGAATGCATTGTGGGAGGCGTTCCCCTGCTGGCCCAGCGCCCTCTCTGGCCTGGAGTGTGGCCCTTCCACACGCAGCACTGACAATGCAGGGCCGGCCAGGAGGGCCCTCCCTCCCCACGTGGTGGTTCTCTTGCTTGTGGCCAGGAGGTGACCCTGCACTCCCCTAACCATTGCCAAGGTCAGTGACCTCCCCTCGGAGCCCAGAGCCACTGCCACGGTCCCTCTGGGCATTAAAGGTAAGCGTGCTAGCGTGTCCGAGAGGCCGTGGCAGCTGAGGGTAGTTTCCCGGCCTCGATGCAGCCTCAGCATCTCTCGGCCTTGGACGCCGGTGCCCGTGGTGGGCAGGTTCCCATTCCTGGGGCCTGGGAGGGACAGCTTGCTTGTTCTGGTCCTGGTCGGTAGCGACCGCCTTCGCTCCTGTACCTCCTGTGGCTTCCGCCATCAGG
Organism: Nyctalus aviator; assembly: GCA_036971965.1. NCBI lineage: Eukaryota > Metazoa > Chordata > Mammalia > Chiroptera > Vespertilionidae > Nyctalus > Nyctalus aviator. The sequence goes on from CM072934.1 coordinate 52,639,967, forward strand.
CAGCAGCTCTTCATAGCGCAGCCCGCCCTACCCGAGGAAGAGGCGGAGACGGCCCCTGGTACCTTGGACTGAGCCTGTCCAGCCTGGAGCTGTGCTGTGCCTCCCGAGGCCTGTATTTGGGGAGAGAAGTACCTTCTCGTAGTGTCTTCCTGGCACTAGGAGCAGGGGCCTGGGATTTGATGCTTCTCCCCCGGGGGGGTCCCCTCTTTTCAGCACTTTTGACACTTGGAGACCCAGCCCTATTACCGGGCAGGTGGTGGGCATGTGTGCGCGCTCACCCCTTTCCCACTGCTCTGCCAGCGCCCTCCGCCCTCCGGGGCCTGCCTTCCCAGCCCCAACTTGGGACCAAAGTGAACCGTGGGATCACGGTTGGAGCACTCGAGTGACCCTTGTCCATAGCGCTTCCTTAGGCCCAGTGACACTAGCCCCCGGGGGTGGGGTTGGTGGTGCTTAAAGAGGAAGGGACCAGTATAGCAATTAGCCAGGGCCCCCACCCCCTCCCATCGGGGCCTATGCAGGGGCCAAAGGCCTGGGCTAGTTCCAGCCGCTGCTCACTTGCTCACACCTGGCCACGTGCACGCCCCTAGATGCAGATTGCTTTGAACTTCAGTGCTTTTCAACTTGGTTTTCTTTGTGCCGATTTAAAAGTGGTTTCGTGAGGAAAAAACTGGGAGGACCCGGGGAGGATCCTTTGCTTCTCCCGGAACTGTAAAGCTTTGTCGAGGAATCGCTTCTCGCTCCCACCTTCCTGTCCACGCCGCCCGAAGCCAGGCCGGGATACTCGTGGCCACGTCGGTGCAGCGGCGTGTGCTGGAGGCGCTGCGTGCGGGGAGGGTGCCTAGACCCTGGCCGAGCTGCTCCTTCCCGCCCGCCCGCCCGCTGCGCTTGTCAGGTTGTGTCTGTCCAATAAAGCCGCTAAAACTCAGCCTGTCTGCGTCTCTGTCACCCCGCGGCTCCGGAAGCCAGGAGGCCCGCCCGCCCCGCGGCCGGTTCCTCCTCCCCGGCCCGTGCGCTCCTCCCCGGCCGGTTCCTCCCCGGCCCGTGTACTCCTCCCCGGCCCGTGCGCCCCTCCTCGGCCCGTGCGCTCCTCCCCGGCCGGTTCCTCCCCGGCCCGTGTGCTCCTCCCCGGCCCGTGCGCCACTCCTCGGCCCGTGCGCTCCTCCCCGGCCGGTTCCTCCCCGGCCCGTGTGCTCCTCCCCGGCCCGTGCGCCCCTCCTCGGCCCGTGCGCTCCTCCCCGGCCGGTTCCTCCCCGGCCCGTGTACTCCTCCCCGGCCCGTGCGCCCCTCCTCGGCCCGTGCGCTCCTCCCCGGCCGGTTCCTCCCCGGCCCGTGCGCCACTCCTCGGCCGGTTCCTCCCCGGCTCGTGCGCTCCTCCCCGGCCGCACGTCGGACGCAGCAGGCGGCCTCGCCCTTGGCGCCAGTTCCGCCTTTGGATCCGCCAATGGCCCGCTGACCCGCGGGCCCAATCGCGGTCCCCATAGCAACCGGGCGCGCTCGGACTCTCATTGGCTACGTCCTCCAGAGCTGCGCCCGGGCGCCTCGACGCCGGCGTCCGTGCCACGTAGGCGGCAACTGATTGGCCCGCCCGCGCTCACGTCACCGCCGCCTGGGGCCGGCCGAGTTTGGGCCTGCGTCGCATCCGGGTTTGCGGGGCGGGGATACGGCGTCCGGGGTCCCGGGCGGACCAGAGCGCCAGTGGGTCGGCCGGCGGCTGGGGTGAGTGACAGGGGTCGGCCAGGCGGCCGCGGTGCCCCCGGAGCGCGGCCTCGGTCTCCGGCCGCCCTTCCGCCGGCGCCATGAAGGCACTGATCCTGGTGGGCGGCTACGGGACGCGCCTGCGGCCGCTGACGCTCAGCACCCCGAAGCCCCTGGTGGACTTCTGCAACAAGCCCATCCTGCTGCACCAGGTGGAGGCGCTGGCCGCGGTGAGGCCGGGTCGGGGAGGACGGCAGGGCGCGGGACGGCCGCGAGCGAGCGGGCTGGGGGCGCCCGCGCCGCCGGCTCAGCGCGGGCGCCGGTGCGGTTCTGCCCACAGGCCGGCGTGGACCACGTGATTCTGGCCGTGAGCTACATGTCCCAGGTGCTGGAGAAGGAGATGAAGGCGCAGGAGCAGCGGGTGAGGCGCGATCCACTCTTGCCCTTCCGTCCGTCCCCGCTCCGCCTCCCTCGGGGAGGACCCTGACCCGGCTTCTCCCTTCCAGCTGGGCATCAGAATCTCCATGTCCCACGAAGAGGAGCCTCTGGGCACCGGTCAGTGAGACGGGGGAGCCCTTGTGGAGAGGCTCAGGGCTGGGAAAGGGGTAAGGCCCAGCCTGGATGGGGCCTGCTGAGCCTGGATGCGGGGCTCCGACCCCGGAAAACGGAGATCTGCTCCCGTCCCCCAGCTGGGCCCCTGGCGCTGGCCCGTGAGCTGCTGTCCGAGACTGCGGACCCTTTCTTCGTCCTCAACAGCGACGTGATCTGCGATTTCCCTTTCCAAGCCATGGTGCAGTTCCACCGGCACCACGGCCAGGAGGGCTCCATTTTGGTAAGGACTGGGCCTGACCTCCCGCCTCCCGCCTCCCGGGCCCAGCCTCCCGGCCCCGCCTTGACCTGCCCAGTCCTTGTGAGCGCGGAGCGGGGCAGCCTCTAAGCACTGGGGCACAGCCCGAGGTTCGGGACAGCCCGTGCCCAGGGGAGGACACGGCCAGGCCTGACCCCCTGCACGCAGGTGACCAGAGTGGAGGAGCCCTCCAAGTACGGCGTGGTGGTGTGCGAGGCGGACACCGGCCGCATCCACCGCTTCGTGGAGAAGCCGCAGGTGTTCGTGTCCAACAAGATCAACGCGGGCATGTACATCCTGAGCCCCGCCGTGCTGCGGCGCATCCAGGTGCGTGGGCGCTCGGAGGCCGGCCGCGCCCTGCCCCGCCCCGCCCCGCCCCTGCTCACGCGCTCCCCTCCCACAGCTGCGGCCCACGTCCATTGAGAAGGAGGTCTTCCCGGTCATGGCCGAGGAGGGGCAGCTGTACGCCATGGAGCTGCCGGGTGAGGCAGGAGGCCCGGGGCGGGGGCGGGGGCGGGGCGCGGGGGGCGGGGCTGAGCCTGACGCACTCCGCCCTCCAGGCTTCTGGATGGACATCGGGCAGCCCAAGGACTTCCTCACCGGCATGTGCCTCTTCCTGCAGTCGCTGCGGCAGAAGCAGCCTGAGCAGCTGTGCTCGGGCCCCGGCATCGTGGGCAACGTGCTGGTGGTGAGCCCCGGCCCCGCCCACCGCTCGCCCCTCGGCCTCGGGGACACATGCCCCACGCGTGCTCACCCCCGCCCCGTCCTAGGACCCGAGCGCCCGCATCGGCCAGAACTGCAGCATCGGCCCCAACGTGAGCCTGGGCCCCGGCGTGGTGGTGGAGGACGGTGTGTGCATCCGGCGCTGCACGGTGCTGCGGGACGCCCACATCCGCTCCCACTCCTGGCTCGAGTCCTGCATCGTGGGCTGGCGCTGCCGCGTGGGCCAGTGGGTGAGCGGCCGGGCTGCGCCGCGGGGGCGGGGGCGGGGGCGGCGGCCTCCCTGACGGCTGCCTCCCCAGGTCCGAATGGAGAACGTGACGGTGCTGGGGGAGGACGTCATCGTTAACGACGAGCTCTACCTCAACGGGGCCAGCGTGCTGCCCCACAAGTCCATTGGCGACTCAGTGCCGGAGCCGCGCATCATCATGTGAGGGCTGGCCGAGCCCCGACGGCGGCCGGGCACCGGCCCGAGCGTCACAGGCCCCGGGCTCACTCCGTGTCTGGGAGCTGGACAGGGTGGAAGCAGTCGGACACCTGCTTCTGTGGACACAATCGGGCGGGTCCTTGTGAGTGCCCCCCAGCCCACCCCTCAAGAAGGCCGGCGGGCTGTTGAATAATAATTTAATGCTCACGTGGCCCTGACTGCAAGTCGAGCGCAGGCACAGTGCGGGCTGGGCTCCCACCACGGGGACACTCGGGGGTGGGGGTGGGGGTGGGGATGGGGGTGGGGGGGGGCTGGCAAGAGGCGCGCATACATAGGGCCCGGCTGGGTGTGGACGCAGACTAGGCCGCCGAGGAGGTGGCGCCCCCGCCCCCGGCCTTCCAGTCCTCCACCGCGGTGATGGTGGCCTTGCAGAAGAAGCAGTCCTTGTTGTTCATCAGGTGCTGGTTGATGCAGGCTCTGCAACGGAGGGTGAGGGCCGGTGTCCCTCTGCCCGCCCAGCCCGCCTCCTGCCGGGGGTGGGGAAAGCACTTACTTGCAGGACTTGTGGCCGCAGGGCTGGAACACGGCCGAGATGGGGTGCGCGTAGCAGATGGGGCAGAGGTCCTCCTCGCTGGTGGGCTACGGGGAGCACAGGGCACGGTGGGCACACAGGCCTCAGCGCAGCCCTGCCTCAGGCGCCGGCTGGCCCGGGGGCCCACTCACCAGGGAGGCCGCTGCGGCCTGGGCAGACGCAGCCGTCAGGTGCGCCAGCATCTGCTCCACCTGGGCCAGCTCCTCGCTGCTGATGTAGTCCGCGTCTGGGGGCGGTGACAAGTGTCAGGCCCACTGTGGTCCGGAACCCAGGCCTCCTGACGCCCCAGTCTGGGCCAGTGAGGTTCCCGCCCCGCCCCCAGTCCGCTGCCACTCACAGCTCTGGAGGGAGAAGCGCTTCCGGTCAGGGGCGGGCAGGGCCGTGCCGGGGGCGGGGGGCTCCGCGTGCCCCAGAAGGTAGCGGATGGAGCGGAGCTGGAAGCAGGGGTCCGCCAGGAGCACCGACGTGGCTTTCTCCCTCCTGGTGGGAGGGGCAGGGGGCTGGGCTGGAGGAGCTACTGGAGCCCGCCCCATACATACCGGCTTCTCCCCCATCAAAGGTCCCGGTCCCTGTAAGGCCTCAGGGCGCCACCAGCAGGCGGTGCCGGTCCCTGCTCCCTGTATTCGCGGGCCTTTCAGCGGCGGCCCCGCCCCGCCCCCTCGGCAGCAGCCAATGGGAGCCCGCGGCCCCGCCCCTGGGCGGTCCCTCCCGGGAGTACTTAGGCCGAGTGCCGGGGCGCTCGGAAGCCCAGGAAGGCGCCGGAGGAGCGCGGCCGGGAGCCTGAGGCCGGGAGCCTGAGGCCGGGAGCGAGCCGCCGCTGTGCGGGCAGTTCCCTCCTGCCTCCCGGGCCGGCGGAGCAGCGCGGGGAGTCCGGGCCGCGCCATGGCCGGGCTGGCGGTGCTGGGCGCCCTGCTGTGCGCGCTGCGCGCCGGCGCGGGCAGCCCGGACCCCGAGGGCGCCTGGCCCGCAGCGCCCCTGCGCTGTCCGGGCAGGTGCGTCTGCGCCGCCGACCTGCTGAGCTGCGCGGGCCTCGGGCTGCAGGACGCGCCGGCGGAGCTCCCCGCGGCGGCCGCCGACATCGACCTGAGCCACAACGCGCTGCGGCGCCTGCGGCCCGGCTGGCTGTCGCCCCTCGCCCGGCTGCGCGCCCTGAGCCTGGGGCACAACCAGCTGGCCGCCCTGGGGCGCGGCGCCTTCACCAACGCCAGCGGCCTGCGGCGGCTCGACCTGTCCTCCAACGCGCTGCGGGCGCTCGGCCGCCACGACCTGGGCGGGCTGGGCGCGCTGGAGACGCTGCTGCTGTTCGACAACCGCCTGGCGCACCTGGACCCGCTGGCCTTCCGGGGCCTGGGCGCGCTCCGCCGCCTCTACCTCGGCTGCAACGAGCTGGCCGCCTTCTCCTTCGACAGCCTGCACGGCCTCAGCGCCAGCCGCCTCCGCACGCTGGACCTGTCCTCCAACCGCCTGGCCCGCGCCCCCGTGCCCGCCCTGGCCGCGCTGCCCGCCTTCCTCAAGGACGGCCTCTACCTGCACGACAACCCGCTGCCCTGCGACTGCCGCCTCCTCCGCCTGCTGCAGCGCTGGCGCCAGCGCGGGCTCAGCGCCGTCAGCGACTTCGCCCGCGAGTACACGTGCCTGGCCTTCCGGGTGCCCAGCTCGCGGGTGCGCCTCTTCGCGCACAGCCGCGTCTTCGAGAACTGCTCCGCGGCCCCGGGCGGCCTGGAGCGGCCGGAGCAGCAGCGGGAGGTGCAGGTGGGCGAGCGCCTGACGCTGCACTGCAACGCCAGCGCCCCCGCCCGGCGCGTGGCCTGGGTCTCCCCGCAGGGGGAGCTGCTGGTGCCGCCCGGGGCCCCCGACCGCAGCATCGAGGTGCTGCCCAGCGGCACCCTGGTCATCGCGAGCGTGCAGACGCGGCACGAGGGCATCTTTGTGTGCCTGGCCACCGGGCCCCGCCTGCAGCACAACCAGACGCACGAGTTCAACGTGAGCGTGCACTACCCGCAGCCGGCGCCCGAGGCCTTCAACACGGGCTACACCACGCTGCTGGGCTGCGTGGTGGGCCTGGTGCTGGTGCTGCTCTACCTGTTCGCCCCGCCCTGCCCCGGCTGCCGCCGCTGCTCCCGGCGCGCCTGCTGCTGCCGCCGCCGCGGGCCCCGCACGCCCAGCCCGCTGCAGCAGCTGAGCGCGCAGTCCTCCGTGCTCAGCGCCACGCCGCCCGACGCCCCCAGCCGCAAGGCCAGCGTCAAGCACGTGGTGTTCCTGGAGCCGGGCCGGAGGGGCCTGGACGGCCGCGTGCAGCTGGCGGTGGCCGAGGACTTTGATCTCTACAACCCCGTGGGCCTGCGGTTCAAGGTCGGCTCCGAGTCCAGCTCCACGGGCTCCGAGGGGCTGTGATGCCCCAGCCGCCCCCGCCCCGCCTGCTGCCTGCCCGCTCCCTGCTGCCCAGAGCTCCCGGGAGCCGGTGGGAGGCCCCTCACGGGGCTCTCGGCTCGGGGCCTGCGGGCCTTTCCTGGAGACCGAGGCACCGGAGAGCCCGGCCTGGAGCGGCGGGGAGCGGGGGAGCGGGTGGGCGGGGTGACCTGGCCCATCTCCAGGCGGAAGAGGAAGCACCCTCCGGTAACAGGCCCCGCCCACCGACATCCGCCCTCCTTCCCAAGTGGCCTCCCCTTTGCCCAGGGCGTGGCAGGCCCCGGGCCGCCTCCGCTCAGCACCGGGAGGGCACTGCTGGCTCAGCTCTGCTTCATCTAATGGCCGAGGGCCGGCCTCGCGCTCCCGCGGGGCAGGGCAGCTGGGGACCTGGGGAGCGAGCAGAGCTGGGGCCGCTCGGGGCCTGGATCGGACCGTCACCAGTTTCCTAATAAAGCAGGACCCCGTGGAGCCCCCAGACACGTGTGCTCAGTCCGTCTGACATCACAGGTGCCCCGGCCTGCCTGGGGCTCTGACGTGGGGTCCCTGCTTCTCAGCCGCTACCGACCGATTCAGGCAGTGCAGCCCTCAGCCGCTGTGCCCAACCTGCCGAGGCCCATCTCCGAGACAAGCAGCACTGCCAGGAGCCCTGTGCAGCCCCAGGGCCCCACCCCCACTCACCCTGCACAGCCCCAGGGCCCCACCCCCACTCACCCTGCACAGCCCCACGGGCCCCACCCACACCCTGCACAGCCCCAGGGCCCCACCCACACTCACCCTGCACAGCCCCACGGGCCCCACCCCCACTCACCCTGCACAGCCCCACGGGGACCCCCCCACTCACCCTGCACAGCCCCACGGGGACCCCCCCACTCACCCTGCACAGCCCCACGGGCCCCACCCACACCCACCCTGCACAGCCCCAGGGCCCCACCCCCACTCACCCTGCACAGCCCCAGGGCCCCACCCCACTCACCCTGCACAGCCCCACGGGCCCCACCCACACTCACCCTGCACAGCCCCACGGGCCCCACCCACACCCACCCTGCACAGCCCCACGGGCCCCACCCACACCCACCCTGCACAGCCCCACGGGCCCCACCCACACTCACCCTGCACAGCCCCACGGGGACCCCCACCCCCACACTCACCCTGCACAGCCCCACGGCCCCTACCCTCACTCACCCTGCACAGCCCCACGGGCCCCCCCACCCCCACACTCACCCTGCACAGCCCCACGGGGCCCCCACCCCCACACTCACCCTGCACAGCCCCACGGGGGCCCCCACCCCCACACTCACCCTGCACAGCCCCACGGGGGCCCCCACCCCCACACTCACCCTGCGGCGGGGCCGTGCACCAGGAGCCGCACCAGGATGCCCGTCACGGCCACCAGGATGGGGTAGTGGTCCACGCTCTCCAGGCCTGGGGAGGGGAGGGGTGAGCCGCCCATGCTGGGTGCCCAGCAGTGCCAGCCTCCCTCCCGCCGGGCCCCAGGCTGGGTGCCCCCCGGCTGTCCGGCCGAAGGGGCGGCCCCGGTCCTCACCGGGCAGCCACAGGGTGACCACGCGGTCGAAGAGGTTCCTCTCGGCCGTCACGCGGTTCAGCACCTGGTTCAGCAGCTGCGGGGGCGGCAGTGTTGGCGGCCGGGCTCCCCGGCCCCCCGCCCCCCCGGCCCCCCGCCCGGCGGACCCACCTGGGCGAGCCGCTGCAGCAGCATCTCGGAGGTGGGCTGGGCCGAGTCCAGGAAGACCTCGGGCACCAGGGTCACGGTCATCTCCAGGACGCGCAGCAGGCTGACCGACAGGTCGAAGCAGGTGGCGCACACCTTGAGCTGCCGCGTGTCCACGAAGTTCCGCTCCAGGCGCTCCACGGCCTGCTGGATCTGAGCGCCGGGGTCAGCGGGTCAGCGGGGTCAGGGGTCGGCGCCGGCCCCCGCCGCACGCCCCGGGCCCACCTCCTGGATCATGCCGATGAACTCCGAGAAGGCCCAGTTGAGCTGGTTGAGGACGCTGTTGAGGAAGCTGGGCGCCACGTCGCGGTCCTGGCGCAGCAGGTCCGCCATGTGCTGCTGCAGCAGGAGGGAGGGGCAGGGCTCTGCGGGCAGCAGGGGGCGGGCAGTCAGGCTCGGGATGCTCAGGCCGAGGCGAGGGCACGTCCTTGGCCGTGGGCCGCAGGGAGAGCGCGGCCGGGCGGAAACAGGAGCCTCCTGCTGGGCCGAGGCCAGCTCCCTCCACAGCCTCCGGCGCCGGCCGCCCTCCGCGCCCTTGGCCGGCCTGGCCCGTGGCCGAGGGGGTGGGCGCCGGGCCTGGGCAGCGGGCGGCAGGAACTAGAGCCCGCAGATCAATAGCAGCCGCAGCCGCAGGCCCGAGGCCCCTGCCCTCCACGGCAGCTCAATTCCACCCTCCGGGCGGCCACGGCCACGGCCAGGGCTCCCCAAAGGCAGAGCCGCCAGTGGGCCGGGGAGAGCCGCCGGGGAGAGCCAGGGGGTGCGCACGGCGCGGCAGGCGGACAGGCCGGGCCCAGACGCCGGCTTCGCCAGACCAGGGCCCGGCTGCACAGCGCCTGCGCCAACTAATGCCCCTCCCCAGCAGCCTCAGCACCCGGGCCCGCCCTCCCGCCCGTGCCCTGGATGCGGGCACCCCGGCCGGGGGCAGAGCGGGCGGAGGACACGGGGTAAGGTCAGGGAGCACCTGGAAGGCAGTCCCAATGACTGACCCGCCAGCTTCAGGCCCACGGGCACCGGGGCGGGAGCGAGGACCGGGGGAATGCCCCCGGGAGCCGGGAGCCATGGGCACTCACTCTGCAGGCTGGGCAGGTTGGCATCCTCGGGTTTGACCTTCAGCAGGTGCGGCAGCCGTGTGTAGCGGTACCCGAACCCACAGCCCTGCGGCGGGCGGGCGCGGTCAGTGTGCAGGCCCTTCGCTGCGGCCCAGCCCGCCCCCTCCCGCCCGCCCCGGCCCCCTCACCTTCCAGAGCCGCACCAGGATCCAGTTGGTCTGCGCCCAGGGCCGCTGCTCGTAGGGAGCCAGGAGGCTCCTCACCATGGCGACGCGCCTGCGGGGGCGGGGGGGAGCAGGGGGGAGGGGCCACAGATGAGGCCCCTGGGGCTGGGCGGGGGGGGGGGGGGGGGGGCCCCCCAGGTGAGGCCCATGGGGCTGGGGGGGGGGCAGAGGTGAGGCCCGGGGGGCTGGGCGGGGGGGGGGGGCCACAGGTGAGGCCCATGGGGCTGGGGGGGGGGGCACAGGTGAGGCCCGGGGGGCTGGGCGGGGGGGGGGGGACAGGTGAGGCCCGGGGGGCTGGGCGGGGGGGCACAGGTGAGGCCCATGGGGCTGGGTGGGTGGGGGGGCACAGGTGAGGCCCGGGGGGCTGGGCGGGGGGGGGACGGGGCAGAGGTGAGGCCCCGGGGGCTGGGCAGGGGGGGGGCACAGGTGAGGCCCCGGGGGCTGGGCAGGGGGGGGCAGAGGTGAGGCCCCGGGGGCTGGGCGGGGGGGGGGCACAGGTGAGGCCTGGGGGGCTGGGAGGGGGAGGGGGGCCCACAGGTGAGGCCCGGGGGGCTGGGCGGGGGGGGGGGGGCAGAGGTGAGGCCCCGGGGGCTGGGCAGGCGGGGACTCACTGCTCCTCGGGGATGCGCTCCACGGCCCGCAGTGAGTGAGGGTAGCAGACGTAGCTGGCCAGCGCCTGCATCAGCGAGTCCCGGATGTCTGTGGGGGGAGGGGCTCAGCAGGGGCCTCGGGCCCACCGGCCACACCCATGCAGCAAACAACCCGCCAGAGACACCCCCCCATCCTAACCTCATTCCTACCCCCACCCCTTCCCCACCCCCCATCCTCACCCCCCATCCCACCCCAGCCCCTCTGCGGGCCCTCACCAGTGCCCACGATGCGCGTGTCAGCAAAGTGCTTGGCCAGGATGGCAGCCAGGCGGGTCAGGGTCTCCTCGTAGCCTGCGGGGGGGGGGGGGGGCAGGCTGAGGGCTGTGGAGCTGGCTCCCGGGCGGGTCTGGGCCCAAGCCGGCCTCGGGGCCTCCAGGCTCAGCCTCGGCGACGGTAACCGGCTGCGGCCGGACTCGCTGTGGGATGGGTCCTGGCGGGAGCTAGCCGAGCCCCCTCGATGCTCAGCAGTCAGAGCCCCGGCGCCTACAGCTGCCTGAGGAGGGCTTCACCGGGTCCGAGGGAGGGCAGCCCGCAGCCCGATCCAGACGTGGCCTCCCCCCCCACCGCCGGGAGCCAGGGTCTGCGCGAAGCTGGGGTTCCCGTGTGCCCCCCCACTGTGATCTACGGCGACAGCGCCACACCCATGGCAGTGCGAGGCACTGGGGAGGCACCAGGAGGCAGTGAGAGCAGGACCCATCTGGTGCCCCTCCCCACGCCAGCGAGGGGCTGCTGGGCTCAGGCGGCACAGGCCGGGCTCCGGCGCGGGGCGCTGGCAAGTGCGGGTCCGAGCCGCTCCGCCTCCCACACTCAGACCGGCTCCCCAGGCCCCGCCCGCCCTCCCGCTGGGCCCTCACCCGGGAGCTGCCCCAGGCCCTGCCCGCCCTCCCGCTGGGCCCTCACCCCCCAGCGGGAGCTGCCCCAGGCCCTGCCCGCCCTCCCGCTGGGCCCTCACCCGGGCTCCCCAGGCCCCGCCTGCCCTCCCGCTGGGCCCTCACCCCCCAGCGGGAGCTCCTCCAGGCCCTGCCCGCCCTCCCGCTGGGCCCTCCCGCTGGGCCCTCACCGGGGAGCTCCTCCAGGCTGTGCACGGGCCCAAAGTAGTTCTTGAGGGCGCTGTAGCTGTTGATGGCCACGCTCAGGTAGAACTCGGGCAGGAAGGCAAAGAGCGAGCCGGTGCGGTCGCTGTGCTCGATGGTGCGCAGGCAGACGCGCAGCAGCCAGTAGATGTCCAGCATCTTCTCCTGCGGGGGCACAGCTGCTGTGGCCTCCCCGGACACGCCGGGCACCGAGGACGCACCCAGGAGGCCGGGCAGGCAGAGGCGCTCCGCGGAGGGCGCCGTGAGCAGACGGCCGGCCTGCTTTCCCCACGGCGAGCCCGGCAGGTTCCAGAGAGACCGACCCTAAGAGCCGCGCGGAACCTCAAGGACACCAGCCGCCAAAGACATCTGGACAGAACCCGCCGACCCCACACCGGAGCCCACTGCCTGTCCCAGCGAGCAGAGCCGCGGCCACCACACGGCGGTCCTGGCAGACGCCCGGAGGAAACCACACACGTTCAGACTCGGCGACAGGAGCCAGCGGTGCGGCAGCGCCTCGAGCAGCTCACCCCAGAGTGGCCGATCCTGCTTCTGAGCACAGCCCACACCTCGAACCCGCAGCACCACTGTCAGGGACGAACAAGGTGGTGCAGACAACGCACCCGGCCCTCGGCCTGAAGCTGGCCGGCCCCCAGTGACGTGCGGGCAGCAGCCAAGGAGCCACGGCCCAGACCCCGCTGTGGCTCTGATGGACGGGAGGATGCTGGCCGCGGGCAGGGGCGGCGGGGCGGGGCAGGGAGGGGCGCAGTGGGTGAGGGTCAGGTTGGGAAGTAAACACGCTCTGGGGGTCTATTCGCACCGATGAATGCACTGACCACCGAGCTGCGCCCGGAGGTGACCGAGGCGCTGAGCGGGGTTTGCCTGCGGCTGTGAAAGGTGACGGCACGGCTGGCCGCTGCTCCGCGGAGGAGCCCCAGCCTACGAACCCGGAGCCAGGACTGCTGCCTGACGGGGCACGGGCCGGGCTGCGGCTCGGCCCCGGGGAGCAGAGGGAGCTCGCCTCTGTCCACCCTCAAAGCCGCTCTGGGGGGCATGGCCCCGTCTGCCTCGCTCCGGAGGGCCCCTGGCGCACTGGACCCCGGCCCGGGCTCGTCACTGATGGCGGAGCGTGAGCGAGCAGAGAGCCAGCCGTGTCTGCGAGGAGCTGCCGGCCGGGGTGCGGCTGGGAGGGGCCGGAGCCCGCGGCCCGGAGGGAGGCGCGGGGAGCAGGCAGGCGGAGACGGACGGCTCGCCTGCAGTGTCTGAGCTGGGGGCTGGGGGCTGAGGTTCCGGGACGCGGGGGGGTGGGTGGGAGGGGCAGTGTGTGTGCCGAGGCCCAGGCGCAGGGGCACTGAGGCTGCCAGCCTGTGCCAGGGGCCGGAGGGCGGCACTGCCAGCCCGCCCGCTCACCTGGGAGTAGACAGTGGCGTGGACCCAGGCCAGGCGGCGGCTCAGGTGGTCCAGCTTTTCCGAGAAAACTTTCTGGCTCTTGGTCAGCTCCTCCAGGATGTCCTTCCTCTGCGGAGGAGAAGGCCGTCAGGACCGGCCGCGCCCACGGCCTCGGGCCCCACGGTGGCCTGGGCGCCGAGGGGTGACCCCCTCCGCCTGCCCGCGGGGGAGCCAGCTGGCCGCGGCGGGTGCGCTGGGGGCTGGGCGCGGGGCTGGGCAGCCGGGCGCGATGGCCGCAGGCAGCTGGGCCTGGCCCTGCCCGCGGTGAGCCGCGGAGGGCCCCCGGGAGGACGGCCCGGCACTTCCTGCTGACGCTGCAAGTGCCCAGGAGCGCTGGGCGGATCCATAATTGATGAGGACGGAGGGTGCGCCGAGCACTTAGCGCGGCGGGCGCCTTGGCACAGCACGGCGGGTGATGGGCTCGGCCGGTGCCGGCCTGGTGCCAGCCCCTCGCTGACGGGCTCGGGCCGGGCGGGGGCGGGGGCGGGGCGAGAAATCTGCTGAGGTCACCCCGCGGCAGGCCGGGCAGGTTTCCTCCACCCGACCTCGGACCCCCGCGGGCAGGCTGCCCGCGCCCGCCCCCCGCGCCCACCCCCGCACACGCTCACCCGCGGGGGGCACCGGCGCAGCTTGTCCTCCGTGCTCCTCAGCGCCGCCGCGTACTCGTTGACGTCGTCGGACACCCCCACCATCTGGAGGGACAGCCACGGTGAGCGGGCCCGTCTGACGCACGGCGGGCGCGTACACTCAGTGCGCGCACACACACACACGCACGCACACACAACACGCACATACAACACACACGCACACATACAACGCACACGCACACACAACACACATGCACGCACACAACGCATGCACACACGCACGCACACACACAACACATGCACACACATGCACACACATACAACACGCACACCACACACGCACACAACACATACATGCACACACGCACACACAACGCACGCACGTGCACACACGCACAACACACATGCACGCACAACACACATGCATGCACACATGCGCGCACGCACGCATACACACAACACACACGCACACACAATGCACGCGCACACGTGCACACACACAATGCACGCGCACACGTGCACACACACAATGCACGCACACACGTGCACACACAATGCACGCACACACAACGCACACGTGCGCGTGCACGCACGCACACACAACGCACACATGTGCACACACACAAAACACACATGCACGCGCACACGTGTGCCGATGTGCAGCCCTGCCGCCCGGCGGACCTTGCCCAGCTGCTGGTGCACGCTGAGGTTGTACATCATCACGGCGCCGTCCAGCACCTCCAGCAGTGAGTTCTCGGTGAGGGGCTGCTCGGGCTCCTCGGGGGGCCGCCCCAGCAGCAGGCCCTCGTTCCAGCGGCTGCCCTCGACTGGAGGGCGGGGCAGTCAGGCCGGCCACCGGGGGTCGGAGGCACTGGAGCCGCCTGGCTTCCCGGGTGGAGGGAGGACGGGGGAGGACGGACGGGCGGCTCCGGACCTATTTCTGTGCCATCGATCTGCCCGGAGTGTACTTCCCTCGCCCTTGAGGTTGCGGGCTGGAGGCTGGGGGGGGGGGCCGGGGGGGATGGGGGAGGTGTCCGGTGGGGACTGCACGAGGGGCCCTCGATGCCCGACACCTACTGTCCTCGCGGGTCCTCTGCTCGGCGCTCAACGTGCGGACCTTCACCTTCTCGGCGGTGCTCAGAGGCCGCCGGGGGGTCATCAGGGTCACGGCCGCGGTGCTGAGGAAGCGGTTGGCTCGGCCCAGGGTCGGGGAGCTGAGCCAGCCAGGCCGGGGCAGGGGCAGCGCGCCCCCAATGGCCAGGGCCTGCAGGGGGCGCTGTGGGGAGAGGCGGCAGAGCCGTCAGCTCCCGGAGGGCATGTGTGGGCCCCGCCTCGGAGAGGGGGCGTGCCCCCGCCCCCCAGCGCGCGCACCGGGGCCGCGGCCGGGGCCGGCTCCTGGTCCTCGTCCAGGTCGTCCATGGTGGCCGCCTGCAGCTCCAGGGGGTCGATCAGGATGTTGGCCTTGGACGCCAGGTCATCTGGGAGGAGGGCAGGGCTCAGGCCAGTGGAGGGCGAGGGTCCCGGCCGGGCAGGGTCTGGCAGGGCCCACTGGCCTCTGCGCCCGCGCCCCACCTGCACATGCCCCGTGCACCGGGGACTCGTCTTGTGGAGACTGGATGGCAGGGCACCCCGTCACCCCTCCCTGCCCCTGTGCCTCGCCAGGGCCCCAGGGTGCCCCCTCTGCCAGCACCCAGACCCGCCGCCCTGCAGGGCCCAAGGCCAGAGGCAGCGGCAGAGCAGCCTCTCCCCCAGGCGGTGCTCGGGCGCCCTCTGGCGGGCACGCTCGGCAGAGCGGCGCCCTGTGCCTGCGCCCTGTGCCCACCTTTGAGGGTCTTGCGCAGGTGGGAGAGCAGCCCCCCGAGGCGCTGCTGGTCGAAGTAGTCCACCTTGCCGTTGTAGAAGACCTGGGGCGGGACGTAGGCCTCTGCGCGAGGCCGGGGCCAGGCCGGCGTCAGGCCCGCGGGACCCCCGCCGCCCGGTGGCCACCGCCCCCCCGGCCGCCTCCCGCCCACCCCATCTCAGGTCAGTGCCAGCCACAGCACAGCCTGGGGGGAGGGGAAAACGAGAGCCTGCCCACCCCCGGTGGGGGTCGCCCAATGCAGGGCGCCTAAAGGGCGGTGTCCCTCAGACATGGGCCAGCACCTCAGCCCGAGGTGCCCAGACTGCAGGGAGGGCTGGCCGCTGGGCGCCTGTGAGCACCGTCAGCGTGGACGGCTCACAGTCCCCCCCCAGGGCTCCTGCTGCCCCCCCCCCCACCTGCCCCCCGAGGGCTGGCTCTGCCCTGCTGGCCGAGCCCGGCCCGCTCACCCTCGCTGGGGGAGGCGTGGGGGGTGGCGGCCTTGTGCTCGTCCCAGTAGCAGCGCAGGGCGGTGACCAGCCGGTGCAGGAAGCAGACCATGTACTCCGGGGGGCAGAGCAGGGGCGCGTTCTGCAGGCACAGGGCACAGCCATCGCTGCTCCGGCCCAGAGCCAGCCCACGCTCCCGGGTGCCCGGGTGCTCCTGGGCAGGGGCAGGGGCGGGGCAGGGGCCCGGGCGGAGGCAGGGCGGCGGCGGGGAGGGCAGAGGCAGAGCCTGCAGCCAGCCAGGCCCCGGGCTGCTGCCTGGGACACGCACCCCCCGGCCGCTGGCGTTCTCCTGCAGGAACTTTCGGAACTTGGTCAGGAAGATGTACCGGGAAGCCTCGCCCTGCAGGCGGGAGGTGAGAGCAATGGGCTGAGGACACTGCCCAGGCTGGACTGGCGCGCGCTGTGGGCTGGACCTGCCCGGAGCCGGGCCGCCCGCCCGCCGGGACCCTCCCAGGCGCCTCTCACCCCGTCCTCATCCTTGTTGTTCAGCAGCAGCTTCAGGATCTGCACCTGCAGTTCTTCCACCACTGGGGGGGGAGGAGCACACTGAGCCCGCAGCCCTGCCCTCGCCCGGGGCAGGAGGGGTGCAGGCCGGGTGGGGCACCCCGAGCCCAGCGCCCAGGCCCCCCCCCCCCCGGTGTACACCCCCAGCCGCCCGCCTGCCCGTGCCCTCGTGTGCGCCCCCGGCTGCCCGACCCCCCGTGTGCGCCCCCGGCCGCCCGACCCCCCGTGTGCGCCCCCGGCTGCCCGACCGCCCGTGTGCGCCCCCGGCCGCCCGACCCCCCGTGTGTGCCCCCGGCTGCCCGACCCCCCGTGTGCGCCCCCGGCCGCCCGACCCCCCGTGTGTGCCCCCGGCCGCCCGACCCCCCGTGTGTGCCCCCGGCTGCCCGACCCCCCGTGTGCGCCCCCGGCCGCCCGACCCCCCGTGTGTGCCCCCGGCTGCCCGACTGCCGCCCGCCAGGTGGGCCTGACCCTCGATGCGCTTCTTGAGCCTCTGGCAGCCCCGCTCGTAGGCGCGCCTCCGCAGCCGCTCCTCGGCCGTCTCCTCCTGCACCTCCTGGCTGTCCTTGCCCTGGAGGCAGGAGGAAGACAGCTGGCTCCCCGCCCCCCCCAGCCCGGCCGCCCCTCAGATCGCCGCCCGCCCCCCCCAGCCCGGCCGCCCCTCAGACCGCCCCCCACCCCCCCCAGCCCGGCCCCCCCCAGCCCGGCCCCCCCCAGCCCGGCCGCCTCCCCCCCCAGCCCGGCCCCCCCCAGCCCGGCCCCCCCCAGCCCGCCGCCCGCCCACCTCCTTGCTGGGGCGCTGGGGCCACCAGGTGGTGGGGATCAGCTGCTGCAGGCCGGCCTCCTCCACACGCAGCGGGCTCTTGATGTGGAAGAAGACGGCGGAGCGGAGCGCGTCGAAGCTGGACCGTCAAGGCATCTCTGCTGGGTAAGGCCCCGCCCGCCCTCTCCGTCCTCCCAGAAGCTCACCTCCGTACGCCCCCTCCGCTTCCCCTCCTCCGCGCGCCTACCTCCGAGTGCCCTCTCCTCCGCGCCCACCACAGTCTCCATGAGCCCCAGAGGGTGTGGCCGTCAGCCCACCTCGCTGGTGCCCACGCGTGTACGTGTGGCCACAGGGACAGGAGGCCGGGGACAGGCTGGACAGGGCCTGGGGCCTCTCCAGGAGGCGGAGGGCCCAGAGAATAGATCAGCACGCTCCTGCCAGGGGCCCAGAGCCTGGCTCCCCACTGTTCTACTTGCGAACCCTCGCCATTCTGGACTTCTAGATCTCGGGAACCCCGCCCCGGGTCCCCCACAGCTCCCAGTCGCCCCAGAATCTGTCTGGAGACCCTGTTTGGCCGGCCCCTGTGCGCTCCGGCCCCTGAGCCTCCTGGGGCCGGGCAGTAAGGCGAGGATACAGGACGCTGCTCAGCAGGAACTTGCGGGACCGGTCGTGCCGCAGGATGGCCACAGTGAGGCGCAGGTGGAGGATCTGCGGGGGAGGGGGGTGCTCAGAGGGCGGCGAGGCCAGGGCCCAGACCCGGGCGGCGGGCGGCGGGCGCGCACCTGCAGGCTGAGGTCGGGGACGATGGGCGAGAAGCGGTAGAGCCGCAGCAGGGCCATCATCAGCTGCCTGAGGCAGTCGTGCACCTCATAGTCCTGGGGGAGAGCGGCTGCTCAGGCGGCGCCGGCGGCCAGGCTGGCCCTCCCAGGAGCCGGCCGGCGGCCGAGGCCAAGCCCGCAGCCTCACCTCCATGAAGAGCCACAGGAGGTCCAGGACCTGGCCCACCACGGCCTGCGCCTGCTCGGGACTGCCCGCCTCCACCAGGCCCAGCAGGAAGCTCGTGAGCACCGACTCCACCAGGTACACCTTGCGCTGCTCGGGGCGGGGGCACCGTGAGGGCGAGGGCAGCCTTGCACCCACACGGGGTGCCGGGCGGGCAGCGGCCACGCCCGCGCACAGCCGGACCCGGGCCCTCAGGCAGCCCGGAGACACAGCTGCCCTCCCTCCCCTTCCCCCCTCGGGCTCCGCCAGGCCGCCCGCACCCGCACCCTCCCTAGGACCCGCCCTGAGGCCCTCTTCCTGGCTGGGTGACTTCCCTGGGGTGTGAGGGCTCCGGGGCCCTCCCAGGGGAAGGAGCAGACCGGCCGCTCACCAGCAGCGGGGCGAAGCGGTGGAAGATGTGGGCCAGCGTGAGCAGCATGGTGGGCTGGCCCTGCAGCTGCCACTGCAGGCTCTCCTTCTCCAGCAGCCGCCCCTCCTGGGGGGAGGGGCTGTGAGGGGGAGGCGGCGGGAGGCCCAGGCCCCGGCCCCGGCCCCGGCCCGGCCCCCAGTCCCCGGCTCACCACGGGGTCCAGCTCCAGGCGGAGCACGGCGCGGAAGCAGCCCAGCAGGCGCTGGGCCCGCACCAGGTCGGCGCGCGGCGGGTCCTGCAGCGGCCGGTAGCCCGCCACGGGGTAGGTGTCACAGTTAAGGCGGCCCCGGCCCCCTAACAAGGCCGCTACGGGACTGCTGCCCCCCCTCCCCACCCCACCGAGCTGCGCCCATCCTCCCGGGCGCAGGCCCTCCCGCCGCCGCAGCTTCCGCCGGAAGGATATCGCAGGGGGCGGCTGCCGAAGTTGAAGGCCACGGACTCCTTGAAGGAGAGGCTGATGGCCGGGAAGTAGGCGATGCCCGGGCCCCGGGACAGGTTCTCGAAGGCGGTGCCCAGCGGCTCGCCGTTCCTGGGAGGGAGGGAGGAGGCGGTGGGCCGGCCAGGCCGGTGGGCTGCCCCTCAGGCCACCCTCCAGGGCCCGGGGGGAGGGGGCGGGGGGGGGGGGAGGTAGCCAGGCGGCTGGGGGGCCGGGGGGTGGGGGAGGCGGGGGGGGGGGGGCGGCCGGAGGCTCACAGGCTGAAGGACAGGGTGCCGGCGTCCAGGTCGATCAGGCAGCTCACAATGTCCCCGGCGGCCCACGCCTGCGGGAGAGGCTCAGATGCAGCCTGAGCCCGGCCTCAGACCCTCAGGCCGCCGGGGGGTGGGGGGGGCCCTCAGCCCCTCAGGCCGCACAGAGGGAGCCCTCAGCCCTCAGGCCGCCCGGGGGTGGGGGGCTCACCTTGCCGTAGTTTGTGGTGGTCACATTCCACTTGCGCACGCGGTTGCCATCGTAGGCGTAGGAGTTGTGCGTGTCCCCGACGCCCTCCTGGGAGGGAGGTCAGTGAAGTCGGGGCGGGGGGGGCGGGCAGTGGGGGGGGGGCCGGGACAGTGGGGGGTCTGGGGCGCCCGCACGTACCTCCTGATTGAAGCGGCAGGTGATGGTGCACCAGCCGATCTGCATGAGCCCCTGGGAGGAGATGAGCACCTCGTACACCCACTTCCCTGCAAAACGCCGAGTCAGCCGCAGGCAGACTCCGCCCGGGCCCAGCCCCGCTGCCCACTGCCCGCTGCCCACTGCCCGCTGCCCGCCGCCCGCCGCCACCCGCACCTTTGTACACACAGGTGGTGGAGCGGATGGTGCCGAAGTTGCTGTGGCCGATCACCTGGGGGAGCAGGGGGAGCGCTCGGGCACTGCTCCCCGAGAACACCAGCCCTGCCGCCCGCCTCCGGTGCCTCGGGGGCGGCCAAGGCCCATGTGCCCACCCTCCCCACTGCCCCCCACTCCCCACGGCCGGGGCTGGCGTCCCCCAGGAACAGGCGGGAGGGTCGTGGCCACGTGGGACGAGACCGGGGCGGGAGGGCTCCCAGAGGGATTCGGGGAGCCAGGAGGCTGGGGCTGGACTCCAGGGGCCACGCCGCGCGGAGGTGAGGGGGCGGCGGCGGCCCAGCCTCACTCACCCCCAGGAGGTCGTCATCCACCAGCAGCAGCCCCTCGAAGCCGCTCGTGTGGTCCAGCACCACCGTGGAGGGGCCGAGCCGCCCTTCCGCCTGCCCTGGAAGGAGGGTGGGTCGGGGTCCGGACCTGAGCTTGCCGGGGCCCCCCAGGGCCCGCTGGGTCCGGCCTGGCCCCCAGCCCACCGCAGCCGCCCTCGCTCTCCTCACGTACCCTCGCTCTCCTCATCCTCGCTGTCCGCCTGTAACAGCTGGTCCAGATGCTCCGGCAGGCTCTGGAAGTTCAGGGGTCTCCTGGGGAGAGCAAGAGGCTGCGAGGGGCCCCCAAGTCCCTGACACCAGCCCGAGGACACTACCCCGCCTTTGCCGACCCCGAGCTCAGAGGGTGGCGGCCTGGACTGCAGAAGCCGCTGTGTCTGGTCCCGGACCGGGTGCGGGGTCAGGGGCGGGGTTTAGCTGCCGAACTAGAAGCGCGGCCGATGGTGCCACCCAGGGTGCGAACAGGCCTCTAGGCCCAGCTCCGGGCTGCGGGGGCACCAGCACCGCGGCAGGGATGCCAGGAGGCCCGGGAGTAACCTGCTCCGGTGCCGCCCCCGCCTGCCCTCGAAGGCTGAGCTGACCGTGCCGGGGAGAGGGAGGGGGCGCCACGCTGACCCCACGTGGTCAGCACCAAGGCCAGCGAGTGAGCCCTGGACCCCGGCCTCCGCCCAGCCAGGGCACCATGTGGGACGAGACCCGCCTGGCAGAGGCGGGCCCAGCCCTGAGCTGCGGGCTGGCCTGGCCCGCCTCTGCCCTGCCCGCCAAACCCTCTCGCCTGGCCCCGGCCCCGCCCCCGCCCCGCACAAGGCTCAGAGGAGGGAGGGTGCTGAGCCAGCCAGTCTGCCCTGAGCTCAGCTGCTAAGAATAGAGGGGAAGGGGGAGGGGGGGAGGCAGCGGGTCTCGGGCTGGGCCCACACCCGACTGGGTCAGGGCCCCCGACTGCCAGCTCCCGCCCACGCAGCCACCTAAGGACTGGGGTCTGGGAGGGGCCGCAGCACCCATCCTCTGGCCAGGCAGCGGCAGCCCAGCCTCAGGGACCTCGCTCCTCCCGCGTGGCTGAGCCCTGGCCTGGGCCTCCGGGGTTGAGCCTCGACCTCTGAACCAGGAGGTAACGGTTCAGTTCCTGATCAGGAGCCAAGGAGCTGTGAGCTCGATCCCCAGTAAGGGGCGTGCAGGAGGCGGCTGGTCCATGCCGCTCTCACTGCTGATGTTTGTCTCTCCCTCCCCTCTCCTTCCTGAAATCAATAAAAAACATAATGGCTGCCGTCAGACAGGGGCCCAGGAGGCTCCCAGTTCTTCCCGCCCACACCTGGGAGGGCTGCTCTGGTCTTTTCTTTTTTCTTTTGTAATACATTTGTACAAATTCGTGCACCAGTGGGGTCCCTCCGCCTGGCCTGAAGGATCGGGCTGAAACCAGCTCCCTGACATCCCTCAGGGGTCCTGGATTGCGAGAGAGCAGACCAGAGACCAGGCGAGGGAATGCACCAGCGCACGATCAGGGAGGACGGCCGGAGGGCTCTGGGGCGTGTCTGGCGCATCTCTCTCAACCCCGATCAGCTGGACTCCAGCAGCAAGCTAATCTACCGATTGGAGCCTCTGCCCCCTGGTGGTCAGTGCGCGTTACAGCGAGTGGTTGAACAGCCTTAGCATACCATTAGCATATTACACTTGATTGGTTTTACAGCTAATCAGCCGACACTTAGCACATTAGGCTTTTATTATATAGGGTTAATTTTAAAGAGACAGGAAGGGAGAGAGAGAAACATTAACAATGGGAGAGAATCACTGATTGGCTGCCTCCTGCATGCCCCACACGGGGACCTGAGCCCTCAAACCGGGCATGTGCCTGACTGACGGAATCAAACTGCGACCTCTTGGTTCCTAGGTCGATGCTCCCCCCGAGGCAGCTGGCCAGACAGGCTGCCCTGGTCTTATGCCCGGTCTGCAGAGCAGCTGTGGGCAGGTGACCCGAGACGGCCTCTCAGTGCCCTGGCACTGCCCATCTGGCCAACCCCGCACTGCCGGCCTTTCCGGACTCGCCTGCCCAGGCCCCGGCCCAGGCCCAGCCCAGCCCCAGCCCAGCCCCAGCCCAGGCCCTGCCCAGGCCCAGCCCCAGCCCCTGCCCAGCCCAGCCCAGCCCCAGCCCAGCCCCTGCCCAGCCCCAGCCCCAGCCCAGGCCCAGCCCAGCCCAGCCCCAGCCCCAGCCCAGCCTCAGCCCCTGCCCAGCCCCAGCCCCAGCCCCAGCCCCAGCCCAGGCCCAGCCCCAGCCCCAGCCCGAGTCCCAGCCCAGACCCCTGCCCAGCCCAGCCTCAGCCCCTGCCCAGCCCAGCCCAGCCCCAGCCCAGCCCCAGCCCCAGCCCAGCCCAGCCCAGGCCCCAGCCCAGCCCAGGCCCAGCCCAGCCCAGCCCCAGCCCAGCCCAGCCCAGCCCAGCCCCAGCCCCAGACCCCGGCCCAGGCCCCTGCCCAGGCCCCGGCCCAGCCCCAGCCCCAGACCCCAGCCCAGGCCCCAGCCCAGCCCCAGCCCAGCCCCAGCCCAGGCCCAGCCCAGGCCCCAGCCCAGCCCCAGCCCAGCCCCAGCCCCAGACCCCAGCCCAGGCCCCAGCCCCGGCCCCAGCCCAGCCCCCGGCCAGCCCCCGCCCCGGCCCAGCCCAGGGCCCAGCCCCGCCCCAGCCCAGCCCCAGCCCAGCCCCGGCCCAGGCCCCGGCCCCATCCCAGCCCCAGCCCGAGTCCCAGCCCAGGCCCCTGCCCAGGCCCCGGCCCAGCCCCGGCCCCAGCCCCAGCCCAGCCCCTGCCCAGCTCAGACCCAGCCCAGGCCCAGCCCAGGCCCCAGCCCCAGCCCAGGCCCCGGCCTGGCTTCCCGTCCACACAGCCGCTGACCAATGGCCCAGCCACCTGCTCGCCCTCCTGGCAGCATGGCGGTGGCAGAGGGATCATCTCTGCTGTCACGTGCTGTAGGATCAGACGGCCCTGGAGCAGGCGGGGGCGGGGTGGGCAGCAGCCCCCCAGGAGCAGAATCCCCTTGGCACCTCAGTCGCTTAAAGGGACAGGCGACAACGCCGCCCTCGGAGCCTGCCCAGAGCAGAGGCTGCGAAGACGGAGCGGCCGGGCTGGCCAGAGGCTGAGCGAGGGGCGCTCGCAGGACGGAGTCGCTCAGCAGCCATCGTGAATGTGGCCGCGGTCCCAATGCCCGCCTCACGCCCAGCACGGCCCCCAGCTCGGTCTCCCAGAGGAGACGGAGAGGGCTGAGGGCTGGGCTGGGCCGCGGCGTGGGAAACACTCGGGTCTGCTGACGGCAAACAGTCAAACTTCCGGCCCTTTCAGAGCTGGGAGCTGTGTACGTGTCTCGGTGGTATGATGGCTTCACAGGTTCCCGCAATCCAAACTCCCTTAAACACAGTGACTGCTGTGGGCTGATCACCCCCTATGAAACTTTTTATACAGGACGATGGAGACAGAATCCAGCCTGACCCAACCGCAGAGGGTGAGAGGGCGGAGTCCCGGCCTGGGCGCCAGCCGCCTGCCGAGACCAGTGTCTGCCGGGTTCCTCTTAGACACACTGAGCTCGCCCGAGGCTGGTGAGGTGTGTACGGAACAGACGCCAGCCTGGGGCCGAGGACCGGGCAGGGGGAGCCGGACCCTGCTGACCGCGAAGTAGGTGCTGCACTGAGCGCTGTGGGGCGCCCCTCTGACCCCCAGCTCCCGCGGCCGGAGGGACCTGCACTGCAGAGGGGAGGACAGGGCGGGCCCGGCCAGGGGCGGCCATGAGGGAACCCCCGCGGCCCCCAGCCTGCGGCGGGCCCTGCGGACGAGGCCGTACCTGCCAGCGGCGTCGGCGAGGTCCGGGGAGAAGACGCGGTACAGGTAGTCCTCCAGCAGCTTCTCCTGCACGAGGCCTGGCCGGGGGAGGGGCTCGGTCAGAGCGGCTCCACTCGGCGCCACGGGGACGGGAGCCGTCCGGGTGGTGCCTGCCCCGGGGCAGCCGGAGGAGGAGCTGCCGCAGGGACCTGGGCCTCGGCCTCTCCCTCCTCCCCCAGCCCCGGCCTCACCTGTGGCCCTGGGTTTCTGGTCCGAGGTCAGCCCGTAGCTCTTGCGGGAGAAGGACAGGTCGGCCCCCTTGGACGCCATCCTTCATGTCCGGGGGCGGCCAGAGTCCTGGGGCTGAGGCAGGCAGAGGTTGTCTATCACCATGAAGCCGGCCAGTGCCCCCCACGCCCTCCTCCATGCTCTGGGCAGGAAGGCCTGGGAGCTGAGAGGCCAGGTGTCCGCCCCTCCCGCACCCACGCTGGGCAGCGGGAGGCGGCCGTGGAGGACCCTGTGTGACAGGCCCACCCACAGGTCGCCACCATGTCCGGGGCCAGTAGGAGGCCCCACAGAGCAGGGGCCAGATGGGGGTGTGTAAACCAACCCAGGAGATGAACCCAGGGTCCACAGTGGGGCGGCGGGGCACAGCCCCGGGACCCCTCTGCCACCAGCCACACTGGGCCCGGTCACACGGGGAGACAGGACACCCCCGGGCGGCCACAGCAGGGCCAGTGCCTTCTGCAGCCACAAGCCCCCCTGGGCCCAGACCCCTTCCCTGGGGACAGTCCCGCTCACACCCCAGCCCATCCCGGGCAGGCCCTGCTCTCCCCGCGGCCCAGCCTCCCGCCCGCAGGAGCCGCCGGCCACACGTGGCTCTTCGCACGGAATCAAAGTTGGAAAAGCTGAAGCCAACTTCTCAGCCACGTTAGCGGCTCTCAGGGGCCCGGCGGCCGCGGGGACACGGGACACCGGGCAGCCCCGCAGCCTGGCCGCCCCCGCCCCCCGGAGGCAGCGGCAGCCGCTCCCGCAGCTCTCATCTCCGACAGGCCTCCGCCCGCCGCCCCCGACCCCCCGCCCCCGGCGCCCTGACCGCGGCCGCCCACCGCGCAGGTGCGGCGCTGGGACCGGCCCCCGACCGGCCCGCGAGCCGCCGCCGCCGCCTCCGGGCCGGTGCTGCCGGGGAGCGGACCTGGCTCTGCCGGCTCCCGCCGCGCCGGCCGCCCGGTCCCGCCGGTCCCGCCGGTCCCGCCGGTCCCACCGGGGATCCGAGTTCCGATCGGAACCGACCCTCCGGGAGCCAAGGGCGCGGAGGGCAGGCACGGCCCCCGGATCCCGCGCGCGGCCCCAGATCGGGGTCCCCCGGCCGCCCGCCCGCAGCCCGCCCCGCCGGCCCCGCGCCGAGCCCCGCCCGGGCCCCGGAGCCGGGACGCCCCGCCGGCGGCCGCCCCCCACTCACCAGCGCCGCCCGCCCGGCTCACAACATCCGCCGCGGCCTCGCTACGGCGCCCGCCGCGGGCCAAACCCCGCGCCGCGCACGCGCGCCGCCGCGCCGGCCGCCGCCAGGGGGCGCTCCGCGCCGGGCCGCCTCCCCGCGGGCCCCGCGCCCCCGCCCGCCGCCTGGACCCTGCCCCCGGGGAGCGCGCGGCCCAGCCCGGTGCCCCCGCCGCCGGCGCCCGCCCCCGCCGCCGCCCCGGGCCTGCCCGATGCCCCCAGGATCCCGGCCCCCGCGACCCCCGCCGCCCCCGGCCCTGCTCCCACCTCGCTCCGCGGCGGCCTCGCGCTCTCCGGGACGCAGGGAGTGCCCCGGGCTGGCGTCCGGGTGTGGGCCCGACGGCACAGCTGCGGCCGATAAGCCGGCCGCAGGGGCGGCAGCCGCGGGGCTGGGCAGGGAACCGCCCCCCTTCCAGGGGACAGGGGCTCAGTAAGGTTCCAGAGCACTGCGGGGCTGCAGCCCAGGCCTCTGGGCACCTGCTTCCCCTCAGAGCAGCCCGGGCTGCGGGGACTCCGCCCCTCCCCAGGCACCCGAGAGTCCCCAACACCTGTCACTGCACAGCCTCTGGGGCCAGCTGTGGGGGTGAGGGCCCGCGCCCCTCGCCCAGGCGGCCTGGCCCCACCCCAGTTCCTGAAACTGGGTCTCAGGTCAGGCCCCGCAGGCCTGCAGCAGGGGTGTGGAGCCAGAGTCACCCAATCCTGGAGGGACAGGTTTCACAATTCCCGGATGGGGCTGCGGTGGGGCACA
This sequence comes from Nyctalus aviator, assembly GCA_036971965.1. Lineage (NCBI taxonomy): Eukaryota > Metazoa > Chordata > Mammalia > Chiroptera > Vespertilionidae > Nyctalus > Nyctalus aviator. Next base: position 52,666,129 of record CM072934.1, read on the forward strand.
GTGCAGCCCGCGGACCGAGGATGGGCTGGCTGCCACTCCTGCTCCTGCTGCTGCAGTGCCCACGGGCCCCTGGTGAGTGTGCCTGCCCGCCCCCTCTGCCTTCGGGCCGAGGTCAGCCCCAGGCCCATCCTGCTGCTCGAGCCAGGGGCTCACTCTCCTACTGGGCACAGAGCGCCGAGCGGCCCCAGGAATACGGGTCCTCACGGCCTGTCTGCTGGGCATCGAGGGGTGCTGGGACGGCACAGATGTCCCTCCCCAGCCGGGTCTAGCCCCGCACACGCCCTGGTGCTGGTGAGAGGCCAGCCTCAGAGTCCGAATGCCGAGCTGATGTGCTTGTGCCCCTGCCTGGCCAGGGCACGGCTCTGGCCTGGCGTCCTCAGCTGAGAGATGGGACGAGACAGCCCCCATTGGGCAGACACCGCTCCCCGTGCTCTCCCGGATGGTGCTTGCGATCTGGGCCCGGTGCCCTGTCCTCAGTGCCCGGTGCCCGGTGCCCGGTGCCCGGTGCCCTCTCCCGGATGGTGCTTGCGATCTGGGCCCGGTCCTCAGCTGAGAGATGGGACGAGACAGCCCCCATTGGGCAGACCCCGTGCTCTCCCGGATGGTGCTTGCGATCTGGGCCCGGTGCCCTGCCCGCAGAGCAGGGATACAGGCGATGGCTCCGTGCCCGGGCCTGCTTCTCCCGCCCTGAGCTGGGGTCTGCCCTCGAATGTGTCCACAGTCCATCCCGAGCCTGCAGCATTTGTTGTTAACCCTCACCAGAGGACACTTTTCCCGCTGCTTTTCAGAGAGAGTGGGAGAGAGGGGAGAGAGAGAAACAGGAGCCCTGGCCAGGGGTTGGGGAGCGAACCCAAAACTCATGTACGTGCCGTTGAGCGGGAATTGAACCCGCAACCCTTTCGTGTGCAGGCGGGCGCTCTAACCACTGAGCCCGCCGGCCGGGGCGAACCACCATAGCTCCGGCTCCCTGACCGGACTGAGCGCGGAGGTGTCGCCATGGTGACCGACACGCACCCCGCCCGCAGGGCAGCGGTCGGCGCTGAACGACTTCCAGGCGCTGCGGGGCACGGAGCTGCGGCACCTGCTGCATGCGGCGGGGCCCGGGCCCTGGCAGGAGGGCGTGGTGGACGCCGAGGAGTGTGCCGGGCGCTGCGAGCGCCTGCTGGACTGCAGGTGCGTGGCCCCGGCCCCGACAGGACCCAGGCGGCAGGCCCGGCCCCCGTGACGTGACCCCGTGCCTCCTCCCAGGGCCTTCCACCACAACGTGAGCAGCCAGGGCTGCCAGCTGCTGCCGTGGACTCAGCACTCGCCCCACACCTGGCTGCAGCGCTCGGGGCGCTGCGACCTCTTCCAGAAGAAGGGTGAGCGCCGAGGAGCAGGGGGGCCGGGGCGGGGGGTGGGCCTCAGGCCTCGTGGACGTGGGTGTCTCTCCCCTGCAGACTACGTGCGGACCTGCATCATGGACAACGGCGTCAAGTACCGGGGCACCAAGGCCGTCACCAGGAGCGGCCTGACCTGCCAGCGCTGGAGCCACAGGCACCCCAACGACCACAAGTGAGCAGCCGCTCCTTTCTGTCCCGCGGTGGGCACCCCGCCCCCCCCCCCCCACGCACACAGCTCTCTGCGCCCCAGGTACATGCCCACACCCGAGAACGGCCTGGAGGAGAATTTCTGCCGCAACCCCGACGGGGACCCCAGAGGCCCCTGGTGCTACACGACGGACCCCTCTGTGCGCTTCCAGAGCTGCGGCATCCAGTCCTGCCGGGAGGGTAGGCCAATGCGGGCCGCGCCTGGGGGCGAGGAGCGGCCCCGCCCCGCCCATAACCCACTGCCCTGTCTCCAGCCGAGTGCGTTTCCTGCAACGGAGAGAATTACCGCGGCGCCCTGGACCGCACCGAGTCAGGCCGCGAGTGCCAGCGCTGGGACCTGCAGCGCCCGCACCCGCACCGCTTTGAGCCCAGCAAGTACGCGGGCGGTGGGCGCGATGCCCGGGGCCGGCTGGTGGGGGGCTGGGGACTCAGGGGCGGCCCCATGTCAGGCAGCAGGGCGGGGCCCGGGTCCTGTTCACGTCCGGCCGTGGCCCCAGGTTCCCCGACAAAGACCTGGACGACAACTACTGCCGCAACCCCGACGGCTCGGAGCGGCCCTGGTGCTACACCACCGACCCGCGGGTGGAGCGCGAGTTCTGCGACATCCCGCGCTGCGGTAGGAGGCCCGCGCCCACCCCGGGAACGTGGCCGGGGCCTCGCTGGTGAAGGGGCGGGGCACCTGGGAAAGCGGGGGCGGAGCCAGGCTGGGGCAGGGGCAGGCCTGGGCACCTGGGAACGTGGGGGCGGGGCCTCTCTGGGGAAGGGGCGGGGCCAGGCTGAAGCAGGGGCAGGCCTGGGCACCTGGGAACGTGGGGGCGGGGCCTCTCTGGGGAAGGGGCGGAGCCAGGCTGGGGCAGGGGCAGGCCTGGGCACCTGGGAACGTGGGGGCGGGGCCTCTCTGGGGAAGGGGCGGGGCCAGGCTGAAGCAGGGGCAGGCCTGGGCACCTGGGAACGTGGGGGCGGGGCCTCTCTGGGGAAGGGGCGGAGCCAGGCTGGGGCAGGGGCAGGCCTGGGCACCTGGGAACGTGGGGGCGGGGCCAGGCTGAAGCAGGGGCAGGCCTGGGCACCTGGGAACATGGGGGCGGGGCCAGGCTGAGGCAGGGGCAGGCCTGGGCACCTGGGAAAGCAGGGGCGGGGCCAGGCTGGGGCAGGATTGGGCACCTGGGAACGTGGGGGCGGGGCCTCTCTGGGAAAGGGGCGGGGCACCTGGGAAAGCGGTGGCGGGGCCAGGCTGGGGCAGGGCGGGGGACGTGGGGGCGTGATCTCGCCGGGAAGGGGCCGGGGCCAGGCTGGGAAAGGGGCGGGCGCTCGGCCTCAGCCCTAGCCTGGTCTCAGTTCTGGCTCGAGTTCCGACCGGCTTCGGTTCGCCAAGGGCCCGAGGCGCAGCCGCGTCCAGAAGATACGCCGCTGAATTGCTTTCTCGGGAAGGGCGAGGGCTACCGGGGCACGGCCAACACCACCGCCGCGGGCGTGCCCTGCCAGCGCTGGGACGCACAGAGCCCGCACCAGCACCGCTTCGCGCCCGACAAATACGCGTGCAAGTGAGCGGGCGGCGACGGTCGCCGGGAAGCCCGGGCGGTGCGGGGGGCGTGGCCGGGGCAGTGCGGGGCGGGGCCGGGCGGTTCGGGGGCGGGGCCTGCCGGGCGGGGCGGGGCGGTTCCAGCCGCGGGCGCGCTGAGCGGGCTGCCCGCAGGGACCTCAGGGAGAACTTCTGCCGGAACCCCGACGGCTCGGAGGCGCCCTGGTGCTTCACCACGCGGCCCGGCACGCGCATGGCCTTCTGCTACCAGATCAGGCGCTGCCCCACCGACGTGCGCCCCGAGGGTAAGGCGGCGGCGGGCGGCGGCGGGCCGGCCCGGGGAGACCGCTGACGCCCCCTGCCCCGCAGACTGTTACTACGGCGCCGGGGAGCGGTACCGCGGCCGGGTCCGCAGGACGCGGAAGGGCGTCCCGTGCCAGCACTGGGCCGCCGACGCGCCGCACAAGCCGCTGTGAGTTGTCAGCACCTCCGGCCCAGCCAAACGGAGCCAGCCGGGAGTCCGGGTCCTGCTCCGAACTTGCCCCCTCCCGCCCAGGTTCACTCCCTCCTCCGCCCCCCACGCGCACCTGGAGGAGAACTTCTGCAGGAACCCGGACGGGGACAGCCACGGGCCCTGGTGCCACACCACCGACCCGCGGACCCCCTTCGACTACTGCGCGCTGCGGCGCTGCGGTGAGCCGAGCCGGTGACCTGCCTGCTGCCCCCAACCCTATCCCATCCGCCTCCGACCCCATCCCGCCGCCTCAGGCCGGCTTCCTAACGGGCGGGCGATCCCCTTTCAGATGAGGACCATCCGCCGTCCATCCTGGAGCCCCCAGGTACAGACAAAAGGGGCGTGGGTGGGGGTGCCCAGCCTGTGCCCCCCACCTGCCCGCAGCAGGAGTCACATCGGGCCCACCCTGCCCCCAGACCAGGTGCTGTTTGAGAAGTGTGGCAAGAGGGTGCTCCGCCAGGACCAGTACCCCTCCAGGCTGCGCGTGGTGGGGGGCCAGCCTGGGAACTCACCCTGGACAGTCAGCCTGCGGAACCGGTGCGGCCCAACCTCCTCTTCTCCCCGAAGCCCCCCCGCCCCCCCCCACCCCCCCCTACCCCACCCCCGGCCCGGGAGCCGAGGCCGCCCTGTTGGTGCCCCGGGGGCGGGACCTGTCCTGGCTCCAGAGGTTCTGGCGGAGGTGGCAGGTCCGGCCCGGGTGCGGCCTCACTGTTCCCTGTGCTGCCTCCTCCAGGCAGGGCCAGCACTTCTGCGGGGGCTCCCTGGTGAAGGAGCAGTGGGTGCTGACTTCCCAGCAGTGCTTCGCCTCCTGGTGAGCCCCCGGGGCCCACCCCCCGCCTCATCGTCCCCAGCCACCTTCCCGGGCCAGCCAGCGGGTGGCCCCGGGCAGCGGCCAGTCCCTTCTGAGCAGCTTGTCCGCCAGCCACGAGCCCCTCGTGGGCTACGAGGTGTGGCTGGGCACCATGTTCCAGAACCCGCAGCCCCAGGAGCCAGAGCTGCAGCAGGTCCCGGTCACCAGAATGGTGTGTGGGCCCTTGGACTCCCAGCTGCTGCTGCTCAAGCTGGAGCGGTGAGCGCCGAGCCGGCAGGGAGGGGGCCGGCCCCTCGGCCGCGGGCCGAGCCCTGAGCGCCCGTTTCTGCCCCAGACCCGTAACCCTGAACAAGCGCGTGGCCCTCATCTGCTTGCCCCCAGAGCAGTACGTGGTGCCCCCGGGGACCAAGTGTGAGATCGCAGGCTGGGGCGAGACCAGAGGTGAGACGTGTGGGCCGCGGCCCAGGCAGAGGCCAGCCCCGGCCTCCCCATTCCCTCAGCCCGGCCTCCCCCAGCCTCCCTCCCGATTCCCTCAGCCCCGGCCTCCCCCAGCCTCCCTCCCCATTCCCTCAGCCCGGCCTCCCCCAGCCTCCCTCCCGATTCCCTCAGCCCCGGCCTCCCCCAGCCTCCCTCCCCATTCCCTCAGCCCGGCCTCCCTCCAGCCTCCCTCCCCATTCCTTCAGCCCCGGCCTACCCCCAGCCTCCCTCCCCATTCCCTCAGCCCGGCCTCCCCCAGCCTCCCTCCCGATTCCCTCAGCCCCGGCCTCCCCCAGCCTCCCTCCCCATTCCCTCAGCCCGGCCTCCCCCAGCCTCCCTCCCGATTTCTTCAGCCCGGCCTACCCCAGCCTCCCTCCCCATTCCCTCAGCCCGGCCTCCCCCAGCCTCCCTCCCCATTCCCTCAGCCCGGCCTCCCCCAGCCTCCCTCCCCATTCCTTCAGCCCCGGCCTACCCCCAGCCTCCCTCCCCATTCCCTCAGCCCGGCCTCCCCCAGCCTCCCTCCCGATTCCCTCAGCCCCGGCCTCCCCCCAGCCTCCCTCCCCATTCCCTCAGCCCCGGCCTCCCCCCCGCCTCCCTCCCCATTCCTTCAGCCCGGCCTACCCCAGCCTCCCTCCCCATTCCCTCAGCCCGGCCTCCCCCAGCCTCCCTCCCCATTCCCTCAGCCCCGGCCTCCCCCTAGCCTCCCTCCCCATTCCCTCAGCCCCGGCCTCCCCCCAGCCTCCCTCCCCATTCCCTCAGCCCCGGCCTCCCTCCAGCCTCCCTCCCCATTCCCTCAGCCCGGCCTCCCTCCAGCCTCCCTCCCCATTCCCTCAGCCCCGGCCTCCCTCCAGCCTCCCTCCCCATTCCCTCGCTGCAGGCACAGGGAACAGCTCGGTCCTCAACGTGGCTGTGCTGCACGTCATCTCCAACAAGGAGTGCAACGCCAAGTACCGCGGGCGCGTGCAGGAGAGCGAGATGTGCACCAGGGGGCTGCTGGCCCCCGTGGGCGCCTGCGAGGTCGGTGGCAGGCCCGCAGGGGGGCGGGGAAACCGAGCCTCGGCCCCGCCCCTCACCCGGCCCCCCCACCAGGGCGACTACGGGGGCCCGCTCGCCTGCTTCACCCACAACTGCTGGGTCCTGGAGGGAATCATCGTTCCCAACCGCGTGTGCGCCCGGCCCGGCTGGCCGGCCGTCTTCGTGCGCGTGTCCGTGTACGTGGACTGGATCTACAAGGTCCTGCGGCTGGGCTAGGCCGGCCCCGCCCCCTGGCCCGGGCGGGATGGGCTTCCCGGCGGACATAAAGCCTCCTTCCCTTCTCGCCGGGCCGTGCTTCGTCTCTGCTTCCGGGGGACCCAGGTGGGCGAGCTGCCCTCCGGCCGCCTCCGCCTGCGGGTGCTCTGGGGGGTGCCGGCAGCGCTAAGGGGGGCCTGCAGCAGAGGGAGCCCGCCGGGGCGCCCCGGGGCCAGGGCAGCAATGGTGACTCCTCACAGCCCTGCGGCTCTCACAGGGAGGTCTCTGAGCCCCGGGCGGGGCTGGGCACAGAGGACCACAGGATCCAGACTCCGCGTTTATTGTGACCGGACAGCCCGCGCCCTCGCTCACCCGTCCAGAGTCCAGAGCCCAGAGCCCAGAGCCTCGCTGCTCGGCCAGCCCCGGGCTCTACCGGGAGCAGGGCCGCCCCCGGCCGGCCAGCGCCGCCTTCAGCTGCCCAAGTGCGTGCGCAGCCAGAGCACCGCGTTCATGAGGCTGTCGGCCTCCACCTCCACCTCCGACAGGGCGTGGGTGCTCTGCGGGTACAGCAGCAGCCTGCGGGCGGGCGGGAGGGGTGTTGGAGGCTGGGCCCTCCCCGCCCGCGGCCCCCAGGGCGGCGCACTCACTGCCGCCGCGCGGGCACCCACCGCGCGGGCACTCACCGCGCGGGCACCCACCGCGTGGGCACCCACCGCGCGGGCACTCACCGCACGGGCACGTTGCGGGCCTTGAGGGCGCGGTAGTACTCCATGCCCTGCTTGAAGGGCACCCGCCGGTCCTTCTGGCCCAGCATCAGCAGCAGCGGCGTCTTCACCTGGGCGGGCGTGGGGGCGGAGGGTGAGCGGCCGGTCCTGCGGAGGGCGGCACTCGGCGGGGCGGCGGGTTTGGGGGCTGGTACCTGAGGGGAGTACTTGAGGGGCGACCTGTCTAGCATCTCCGCCCACATGCCGAGGTCTGGCAGGCGGTCGCTGCTGTAGGAGAAGCCGGCCTCCACCAGGCACCTGCGGAGGGCAGGCTCAGCTCGGACACGGGAGCCGGGAGCCGGGTGGGGTGGGGGCCGGGAGCCGGGTGGGGTGGGGGCCGGCGGGGCGGGAGAGGCGCTCACCAGTCGGGGATGTCCGTGGAGCCCAGCATGGAGGCGATGTTGATCACGGGGTTCCGGGCCACGCAGGCGCTGTAGGTCTCGGGGTACTGGCCAATCAGGTGGCAGGAGAGGAAGCCGCCGTGGGACCCGCCCATCAGGGCCACACGGTCCTTGTCAAAGTGCTCCTCCCGGAGCACCTGCTCCACGGCAAACTACAGGCGGGCCGGGCGCACTCAGCGGCCGCGGGGCGCACCCAGCCTCCGCCCCCGCCTGGGGTCCGCCCGCCCGTACCTGGACGTCCTCCACGTCCTGGCGGCCCACGTTGCCGGGGAGGGAGAGGATGCTGTCCTGGCCGAAGCCAGTGGAGCCTCGGTAGTTCACTGGGGGCCAGGAGGGGGCCGGACAGGTGGTCAGTGACGCTGCAGCCCCGGACACGCACCGTCCGGGCCGCTGCACAGGCTGCGGGGAGGGGCTGCCACGGGGAGCCTCCCTCCGAGTCCCAGGGCGTCTCCTGCCACCTCGCCAGAGCCAGGGCGGCCGGCAGTTCCTGGTGGTGGTGACCATGTCCGGCTAGAGCTGCCTGGGGCACAGCCACCCATCCCCCAGCCCTGCGGGCCACTGTCACTCACCCAGCAGCACCGCAAAGCCCATCTGGCAGAGCATGGCTGGGAACAGCATCCAGGCCGTGACGAAGGAGGAGTGGGGGCCCCCTGCGGGCGGGAGCAGAGGGTGAGGAGCCAGCCCGGGGCGGGGAGGTGGGCGGGGAGCAGAGGGGGAGGAGCCAGCTTGGAGGGGTGTGGGCGGACAGGGAACAGAGGGGGAGGAGCCAGCCAGGAGAGGGTGGGCGGACAGGGAACAGAGGGGGAGGAGCCTGCCGGGGGCGGGGAACGGAGGGGGAGGAGCCAGCCAGGAGGGGTGTGGGCGGACAGGGAACAGAGGGGGAGGAGCCTGCCGGGGACGGGGAGGTGGGCGGGGAACGGAGGGGGAGGAGCCAGCCAGGAGAGGGTGGGCGGACAGGGAACAGAGGGGGAGGAGCCTGCCGGGGGCGGGGAACGGAGGGGGAGGAGCCAGCCAGGAGGGGTGTGGGCGGACAGGGAACAGAGGGGGAGGAGCCAGCCTGGAGGGGGGTGGGCAGGTAGGGCTCTAGGCCAGGTGCCTACCATGGGGCATGACCACCATGGGCACTTGGGTCTTGTCGGGAGGGTTGCTGGGCTGCAGAAGAATTGCTTCAAAGTCCAGGCCGGCTGCGGGAGAGGCGCAGTCAGCAGGGCCACGGGGCTGACCTCCAGGCAGGCCTGGCCCCGGCACCCCACGGCCACCGGACCCGGAGCCCGCTCCCCGGGCCGCGCCCGGCTCACCGTACTGCGCGTTCTCCTGCTCCGGGGGCGGCTGCAGCACCCGGACGCCCCAGGAGATGTCGGGAATGGGCTCGGCCTCCTCCAGGGACACCCACACCACTGACCGCTCCTTCCCCGGGGGAGGCAGGAACCCCACTTTCTGCCAAGGGGAGAGGGGGTGTCACGGGGCCTGGCTGCCCTCCTGCCCATCCGCCTCTGCCTGGGGGGGGGGGTAGGTGGGCAGCCTTCTGAGCCTCTGCCCCTCCAGTGGGTGCAGCACTGATGCCCCCGTGTGCTTCTGTATCGAGGGCCCCCCTCCCCGCCCCCGCGGCATAGAGGCGCCGTCTGCCTGCGCTGTTTGCCAGAGGCTGGGCGCGGCCCCAGGAACCCCTGCACAGGGCCCATGGGCCCGCCAGTGCTGACCCGGAGCTGCCGGCACGGACCCTCCCGCCGGGCCCCCGCACTCACCAGGCTCGGGGGCAGGCTGGGCGTGGAGAACTGCGCCACCATGAGGTCCCGGTCCATCGTGAGCAGCTTCCAGCTCCCTCCCAGCCCCCCTGGGGAGGCAGCGGCCATCAGCACCCGAGGGCCGCCTTCCCCCCGCTCCCTGCGGAGCCAGCCCTGGCCGGAGGCCACAGCGGGTGCCTTCCTGCCCTGGAAGCGAAGGTGCCCGCTCGGGCCCTAGTGCCACGGTCCGGGGAGCCTCCTGCCCAGGCTGCTGCTGTGCCCGGGCTGCTAGACCCGGGACACCGGACCCCACACCACGCCCGTCCCCACTCCACTGCAGCCTGCGGTGCAGCCAGGCCGGGGCGCCAGGGGGGAAATCCTGGCAGTGGGGTCCGAGGAGGTTCCTGAGCAGGCCTACGTGAGGTGCAGCCAGGAGTGAGTGAAGTCCGGGCAGAAGGACTAGGCAGGTCACCAGCTGGCTTGAGGAGGGAGGAGGCAGGAGGGAGGAAGGAGGAGGGCTGCCCCGGGCCTGGGCCTCGGCCTGTGCCTGTGCCTGGGGCTGCGGAGGCTGAGCGGCAGGTGGGGCCGCTCTAGGGCCGGGCAGGACATGGCGCCCAGGGGCGCGGGGGAGGCGGCTGTGGCTGGTCAGGGTCCTCGTGGCACTGGCAGGAAAGGCCGCAGGACGCAGCGGCACAGGCCGAGGGCCACCACTGCCCAAGCGCAAGCCCCAGCCCCACCCCGGCCTGGCTGGCCCGCTCGGCCCCCCACTCACCAGCCGTCAGGGAGGTCACAGTGCCCACCTGGGTGTCCACAGCAAACAGGTCCTAACAGAAAGCAGCCAGTGGCCTCCTAGCCCAGGGTCTTGTGGTCCCGCGCCCCCCCACACCCCCCACCCCCCGGACGCCTGAGCCAGGCCAGGGCTGAGAGCAACTATGGTGACGGCTCTGGGACAGGAGGCAGCGGCCTGAGGGACCGAGTTCAAATCCGCCCCGTCACAGCGCGCCCAGTGACCTGGCATGTCAGGGCCGCCTGGAGCCCCCTCTAGCCAGAATGAGGACCCCATGGCGTCACACCCAACAGGGACCCACACACTGGTGCCCATCAGCCCTGGGAGAAGGCCCTGCCCCGCTACCACGCCCCCTACAGTGCTTGGGCCCCCAGGGCAGCCAGAGCCGCCAGGACAGGGAAGCCAGGACGGGCCGGCAGGCCTCAGGGGCGGGTGAGGCTGGCTGCCGGAACTGCAGCCAGGGGGAGCAGACAAGGGGCCTAGGCCCTCACCTGCTGGCTGCGCTGAGCGGAGTCGAAGACCACGCGCCTGCTGTCCGCGGACCAGCAGCCCGGCGGCAGGTGGCTGCAGTAGATGCCAGAGAAGCTCTCTGCGGAGACAGGAGCGGGTGTGCATGCGGGGCTGTGCGGGGCTGGGAGGGGGCTGTGCGGGGCTGGGAGGGGGCTGTGCGGGGCTGGGAGGGGCTGTGCGGGGCTGGGAGGGGGCTGTGCGGGGCTGGGAGGGGGCTGTGCGGGGCTGGGAGGGGCTGTGCGGGGCTGGGAGGGGGCTGTGCGGGGCTGGGAGGGGGCTGGGAGGGGGCTGTGCGGGGCTGGGTGGAGCTGTGCAGGGCTGTGCGGGGCCGTGCGGGGCTGGGAGGGGGCTGGGAGGGGCCGTGCAGGGCTGAGGGAGGGACAAGGAGGCCCCAGGGCAGGTCCTGAGAGCCCAGGTGGAGCTGGGAACCCAGAGAAATCTAACTGGGAGCTGCAGCCGCGCGTGCGTCCCCCCACCCCCGCCCCACCCCCGCCCCAAGCGTGGCCACTCGGACCCTGTGCTGGGCCAGCTGACTCCTCTACCCGGACCCTTCCCGTGGGCTGGCCCTCTCCCGCGGAGGCCGCCCGTGGGCTGGGCCCGCAGGAGACGGCTGGAGGGAGACCGCGCCGCGGCCACACGCCCCTCACCTCCCAGCTGCCGAGGCACCACGTCCACCACCACCGAGGTGACCTTGGTGTACCAGTCATACTGCGGACACACGTTAGGGGTTAGCCGGCCGGGCCCTCGGGCGGAGCTCCGCCAGCCGCCCCCGGTACGGGAAGGGAGGCCGGAGGAGCCTGCGGTCCGTCCTGAGCTGGGCCGAGGTCTGCCAGGGCCTCCGCACCCTCCCGGGCCAGAGCTCCCCTGGGCCAGGGCCGGTGAGGGCCCCTGGCAGAGCCGCCCGTGCCTGAGGCAAAGGGAGGGCGCTGCACGGGGAGCACGCCTCTCCGCCGCCTCCACGGCCCAGCCCTCCGGGCAGCACTGGCAGCCAGGCCCGGCCTCAGGGGACGGCCTCACACCGCCCTCCACGCCGACAGGAGGCCGCCCACTCCGCTCACCAGGCACAGTCGGCTGCACTGGTGATGGGGGACCAGAGACGGGTACTGCAGGTACACGATGCGGCACTGGTCCGGGCTCAGCCGGGGCGAGGAGACAGCCAGGGAGTCGTCAGACAAGAGCTCTGGGCCGGACGGAAGCGGGAGGGTCACTGGGCGGGCCGGGCGGCGGGTCAGGACGGCTGGGGGAGGGGGCCAGCACTTACCGCACTTGCCCCCGGTGAGATCCACGTAGTATAGGGCCGACCTGAAACCAGCAGGCACTGGCGTCAGGCGACCGAGCCACAGCCCCGCCCCCCCACCCCCACCCCCCGCGCCCCGTCCCGCCGGCCCCGCCCCGCTGCCCCCCCCCCCCGCCCCGCCCCGCCGGCCCCCCGCACCTGCGGTTGGTGCAGAAGCGGACGCCCAGCCGGAAGGGCTCGTGCTGCCATCCCACGAACACCAGGCCCGTGTCTCCGGGCGCCCAGAAGGCCTGTGGGCGAGACCCGGGCAGCCTGAGGGGAGCAGCTCGGGGCGGCCCCAGAGCTGGGCGGGGGGGGGCCCAGGAGCCCCGGGCAGCGCGAGGGGGAGCAGCTCGGGCGGCGGGCTCACCTGGCCGGGGGACACGCCGTCCGGGACGCCCTCCAGCACGGAGATGTGGCCGCTCTCCACGTCCAGCGCGCAGAGCACCGGGGTGCTTTTGGAGGCCATGCTCTCCCCCCAGTCCTCGTAGAACACAAACTGGTCCCCCTGCGGACGCGAGAGCTCAGCGCCGGCCGCCGTCCCGCCAGCCCCGCCCCCGGAGCAGTGCCTCCGGGCCTGCGGGGTGCGGGGTGGGCTCCTCCCCGGCCTGGCCCCGCCCGGAGCACCTTGACGGCCTGGTCCGGCTTCGGGGGCCCGGCCCCCTCGTCCTCGCTGACGTCCAGGGCTTTGGTCTGGAAGAAGGACTCGGTCTTGGGGCGCTTCTTCTCCGCCACGTACACCAGGTGGGTCTCCGAGTGCGACCAGGACAGGCAGCCGAAGCAGTCTGGTGAGAGGGCCGGTCAGGGGGGCCCCGGGGGCCGCCCTCCGCCCACCTGCCCGGCATGGCCGGCGCCTCACCGTCCTCGTACACCGGCCCGTGTTTCTCCAGCGCCGACAGATTGAAGCTCTTGAGCTTCCTGTTCTTCTCCCAGATCTGGGGACATGGGTGTCAGGCGGCCTGCGCCCAGCAGAGCCTGACTGGCAGGCTGAGCCCCACTGCCCCCCTTGCAGGCTGCCCGCGCCCACCTCCAGGAACTGCTTCTCCTCGCCGGGGCCCGCGCTCCCCGCCTTGCGCAGTACAGCCTTCATGGCGCCCGAGGGGGACTCCCTGCTCAGCAGCCTGCGGAGACGTGGGCAGGTCAGGGTCACCTCCCGCCCAGCACGGCCGGGATGGCCGCAGCCTCTGAGGCAGGATGCTGGAGGCCTGGCCCCACCGCGGGCACAGGCTCCCTCCTCCCAGCCTCCCGGAGCCTCCGCGGCTCAGCTCCAGGCCCAGGCCCGCGTCTGGGGCAAACGCCGGTCTTATCAGGGCCCATCAGGAGCAGAGTCCCCAGGGCAGGCCTGGCCCCGGCCTCAGCCCCGCTGGGCCTGCCCCACACTTACTCCCCGCGGGTCTCCACGCTGCTGCCGGCGGGCCCCGCGAACACCACCGAGTCGCCGTCGTGGAACACCAGGTACTGGCGGCAGAAGCGGATGTTCTCCATGCGCTCCAGGTCCCGCTGGGTCCACTCTGCGGAGAGGCCAGAGGCCGGTGCTCAGCCCGCGCGGCTCCGCCCTCCGCCCTCGCCCGGGAGGCCCGCAGGTGCAGGGCGGGCACCCGGCGCCGCAGCTCAGGCCTGGCCTCCCGGCGACACCCCGCGGCGCCAGCACCCATGCCACCCCCGCGGCGCCAGCACCCATGCCACCCCCGCGGCGCCAGCACCCATGCCACCCCCGCGGCGCCAGCACCCATGCCACCCCCGCGGCGCCAGCACCCATGCCACCCCCGCGGCAACAGCACCCATGCCACGCGCTCAGCTCAGCCCCGGGCGCGTCCAGACGCCGGGTGCGCGGTGCGCCCTCACCCCCCCGCGCCTCGGACCCGGCTTCCCCCGCACCCCGCGCCGCCCGGCCCTCGCGCACCGGTGTGCACGGTCCGGTAGCGGCCCCCGTACTGCGTGGTGACCTCGGGGCCCAGGCCGGCGGCGCTCAGCGCGGGCTGGCGGCTCAGCGCGCGGTACAGCGCCGCCGCCTCGGCGGGCTCGCTCAGCAGCACCTGCGCGGGGGACACAGGAGGGTCAGGCCCGGCCCGCGCCGCAGGGGCCGCGCGGACCGCGGGCCGAGCCCTCACCTGCCGCTCCATGACTGCCGCCGGCGGGCGGGCGGGGCGGACGGCGCCGGAAGTGAGGCGCGGGGGCGGAGCCCGGACGGCCCCCGAAAGCCGCGCGGCCCCGCCTCCCTGGGGGCGGGACCTCCGGCGAGGGGCCGGGCCGTCGGCGGGGGAGTGGTCTGGAGGGTAAGGGGCGGGGCCGCTGGTGGGGGCGTGGTCTGGAGGGTATGGGGCGGGGCTGGGCGGAGAGCAGGGCACCCCGGAGCGGCTTGTAGGGGCGGGCAGGCTGGGCAGAGGCGGGCGTAGGGTCCCAGGAGAGGGGTGCGTGTGGGAGCCACGCAGGGGGGTCGCCGGCGGGCGGGGCCTGGGGGGACAGGGCCCCAGGGAGACAGGGAGGCCGGGGGTGGACCAGGCTGTGGGGGAGAAGCCAGGCAGAGCGGGGGTCGGGGAGGGGCGGCCATCGGACGGGCGCGGCCTGGAGAGGGGTGCAGCGCCTGCCCCCAGGAGCCCCGCCGCCCTGGGCTCTGGGGGCCCCTCCGGGCATCATGTAGGCGCACCTTCCCGGACAGCGCCGGCCTGACCTGGGCGGGGCTCGCGGGGCGCTGGGGTGCGGGGCAAAGGCCGGGCGGCTGAGCCCTGGGGTGTCGCCCGGGTTATCAGCCACCAGGCCCACCCCGCGAGCTATCTGCCCCGTCAGCCCTCAGCCACCTCCCCGCCCCCAGGCGCCTGGTGGGGACCCTGAGCGGCGGCCTCGCCTGCCTCCCGCCTCCGTCCGAGCTCCGGGTGCAGAGGACCCGGTGGCCCAGCGCCACCAGAGCCCCCGCTTCCCCATCAGCCACATGAGCTCCTCGGGAAGAAGGCCTGGTCCGGGACCGCTGCGCCGGGAGCACACCACCCAGGCGGGGAGGCGGGCGGGACGGGAAGAGCCGCCAGCCCCGCGGTGGGGGTGAGCCTGGGTGGTCCTCTCCCTGGCGTTGGTAGCGGGAAAGCGGGACACGGGCCGCCCTGGGGCTGTGCAGTGGACCCGCTAGAAGCGCCAGCTCAGCTCGCTGGGGGCTGGGCACCGGGTGGCCCCCAAGGACCGGGATGAACTGCAGAAATGAGTGCGAGGAGCTGACTTCCGTGTAAAATGAAGAGCCCCGGCCGGTTTGCTCCGCAATTAAAGCATCAGCCTGCGGACTTGGAAGGTCCTGGGTTCTATTCCAGTTGGGGGCACAGGCCCGGGTTACAGGCTCAATCCCCAGTAGGAGGCGTGCGGGAGGCAGCCAATCAGTGATTCTCTCTCATCATGGATGTTTCTGTCTCTCTCTCCCCATTCCTCTCTGACATCAATAAATATATATTTTAAAAGAATAAGATAAAATGAAAAATAACAGAAAAATACAAGACGGACATGCATTATGGTTCTAACTTGGGGAGGGGGAGAAGGCCAGAGGCAAGGCTGAGCCTGTCTATCGATCTGTGTCTTTAAAGTTACCTAGCAACGCTGGGCTCCTTTAGCAAGGGTAGCGGTCCCTCTGGGCAGGACTGAGGTCAGGCAGTCCCTGCCCTTGGGGTTTGGAGCAGACACAGCCAGGCAGGCGGGCGTAGGGCCTGTTGGCGGCACCAGGGGGCAGCACCCGCTCGCCGTCTCCCTGGGACCAGAGCCCAGACAGCACCGAGGAGGAGGCGCCGACCTCCAGGGCCAAGCTTGGGCCTTCCCCGGGCGCCTCTGGGGGCCCTGGCTTGGACAGCCGTCTGGCCATGGCCTTGGCCTTGGCTCTGGCCTGGCTGGCACCCACGCACTCCGCCCACAGCTGCCCCCGGATGGGGCTGTGGCGAGCGCGGGGATTCGCTCCTCCGGCTAAGCCTTCCCGCGCCAGAAACCATCCCGAGACAGGGTGCAGGTTGTGGATATCAAGTCCTTTTATTCTGATGCCACAGTTACCTCGTCACAGCACAGGGGAGGGACACGAGGAGCACGAGTTCTCACAGGACACGGAGGACACACTTCACAAGGTCAAGTGGAGGGCTCGGTCATTGCACTTACAACTGTAAACTTGTTGGTGTGACTTTGTACAGCACTCCCCCCCCAGATAGAGAAGGAGAGAAAGAAGGGGGGGAATGAAGGGAGGGAGGAGGAAGGAGGGAGGGAAAGCAAAACAAGACCGGCAGCCAGCAGGGAGGCTGGGCGGCCCCAGCCCAGGCAGTGCTCCCGCAGGGCCGACTGGGTCGGAGGCTGGAGCGGACACACACCCACTCACACGGTCACATGCACGCACGGTCACCGCTGCACGGCTCTCGGGGCCACCCATGCACGGGGCAGGCTGGGTGCCAGGGAGAGGGTGACGTCTCTGAGAAGGTTCATTGACCAGGCCTGTCACTGACCTGTCGGTCCACGGTGACACCTATTTACAAAGTGAGGGAGGGGACACAGGGTGGCGGGCCAGGCTGCCATGCAGGGACCTGAGGACCTGCCTGGGGGACCCCCTCCCTCCACGGGCTCAGGGGACAGGCCCTGGAGCCACTGCTGCCCTCAGCAGGGCCCTGAGACCTCGCTCTCCCAGGATGAGCAGATGGGGCGGGTGTCGCTGTGAAGTGAATGCCCTTCTTCTGACGCTGGGCGTCGGGTGTGCAGAGGCCTGGGGCGTCCCAGGGGCCCTTCCTGCTGGAGATGTGCTCGATGCTCCCCACTGCCCCGTGCTCCCCACTGCCCACGGCCCGAGGGCTGGTCCCTTAGCATCCACACGAGGCCGCACGCCTGTGCCCAGAGGCCTGCTCCAGCCGCCTTCACGGGAGTGAAGGCACAGGTGTGTCCTGTGGGTACGCTGGGGTGGGGAGGGGCAGATGTCAGACCTTTCTAACTCGGGGGCTTGGCCAGAAGGAAGTCTGCTGGGTTAGCCGCCTGCAGCCCCCTCCTGCTCCTGCCCACCCCTGGCTTTGGTGGCGGAGAGCCTGGCCCAGGCTCAGAGGTGCTGGAGGGGCCCCTCAGCCCTTGCTCAGGTCGCCCCCCGGAGCCCGGGCCTGGTCTCAGAGGAGGCAAGTGCTCGTGGGGTGTGTAAGGCCCGAAATCCTGGAGGACCAGGCTCTCAGGCCCAACGCAGAGTCTGACACCTCCTGTCCCCCCGAAGCGGCCAGGATCCCCCCTGATGGGCCGTGTGGACCGATGGGAAGCATGGAGATGTGGACCCTGAGAAATGCATGTGCCGACGGAGCGCGGGAGGAGCAGGGCAGCGAGGCCCGGGCCAGGAGGCTGGCAGGGGTGCAGGGGCGGAGAGGCCGAGGTGCCGTGAGAAGCCTCCCGGACACCGGCCGAAGCCGCTGCCAGAGAGGACACCTGCCCCGTCCGAGACGGCCTCTGCCACTGCCCGCTCTCCCGGCCTGCCGCCTGGCTCAGCCCCCTGTGCCTCTGCCACAGGAGGGACCCGGAGCGACAGCCTGGTCAGAGAGCCCGCAGGGCGCGCGGGCCTGGCGCTGCCTGCCCGCAGCCAGGCGGCTCAGGCGGCACCAGCAGGTCCTGCTTCTCGTGCAGAGGCAGCGGGCGCTCCCGAAGGAGAGGCTGAGGCGGAAAGGATCCGAGGAGAGGGTGGGGCACTGGGAATGGATGAGATCGTGCAGAGGCCGGGTGAGCGGGCTCACTGGGGGCGGCGGCCCAGCCAGGGTCAGACATGCCACAGACAGAGCACAGGCGGGAGCGGCCGGGGAGGGTCTGATCTGAGCGTGTGTATCCAGTTCCTCAACTGCATGTTTGCAACGAGCTCCTTAGACATAGCGTGGGATTTATTAAATATTAACAGTTGTCTTTGAGGGCTTCTATTTCATTGCATAGAACGTTAGAGATGAGACTGGTGCTGTGCCCAAGAGACAGAGAGTCCCCAAGGGCAGGGCCTGGGGAGGGCGGACGGAGCCGCACTCCCCAGTCCTGGGGGGGGCGCTGGGCCCGCCCGGCCAGAGCCCGGCCTCTGCTGGAGCCGCCCGGCGATGGCTTAAGAAGGACTGGATTGCACAGTAAACGGGCGGCGGCTCGAGGCCTCGCCCTGGCTTGTGCGCTGGGCGGCCTGCTGCCCGCTATTGCTTCGGAGCTGGCGTCCCCCGAGTGGCAGGGGCTGAGCGGCGAGGGACCAACGTCCGTCACGGGTGGAGGGAGGAGGTCAGGGGGCAAGCGAAGGAGAGGCGAGGGAGAGGCGGGAGAGGAGAAACCAAAGATGTTCATGAGGTATACACGTAACCAACTGAAATGTTAAGGCTGCTCTTGAAATCAAAAGAAACCCCAGGCGTGGGGAGGAGCCGCGGTGAGACATGGCGGTGCCCGAGCGATGGCTGGGAATGGCTTTGAGATGGCGGCCGGCGGGCACTGCCCCCGCGGCTGTGGGGCCTCGGCCAGCGCCCACGCTGCGTCCGGTGCTATGGCCTCTGGTTCCAGCAGGGACAGTGTGAGGTCCTAGTGTCTGTGCAGTCCTCCCACCTGCCAGCCCAGAAGTCTGCGCCGAGGTCACCCAGAGGGTGTCACCCAGAGGGTGTCACCCAGAGGGTGTGTCCCCAGAGGGTGTGTCCCCAGAGGGTGTCACCCAGAGGGTGTGTCCCCAGAGGGTGTCACCCAGAGGGTGTGTCCCCAGAGGATGTGTCACCCAGAGGGTGTGTCCCCAGAGGGTGTGTCCCCAGAGAGTGTGTCCCCAGAGGGCTGGGGGCGGGGGGCCTGGGCGGCTGCGTGTGGAGGAGGGCCGGCGCCCTCAGGCCCAGGCCGGGAGAATGTGGGCCCGCGGGGAGGCAGGTCCGTGGAGAGGCGGGTGCCCAACTCTGTGTATAACGCATGGGAGCCAGCGGCCATGCAGGTCTGCAAAGAGGCTCCTCCGCCTGCAGGCGGCGCCGGGGAGCAGGGGCTCCACAAAGGGGTCCGACAGGTGGTCCCACTGGTCCAGCGGAGGCGGCCACTGTAGCCAACATCCTGCCTCACGAAGGCCGCCCGCCATGTCCATCCGGCGAGTCTGGGAGCCAAGGTGCCCCAGATTGTAGATGCTTGGAGGCGGGAAGGACGGAGGAGGGTGGCAGAGAAGAGGGAGGATGGAGGGAGGAGGGAGGAGGAAGAAGGGAGGTAAGGAGGAGGGAGGCGGGAGGAAGCAAAGAGGATTTTGTCAGAAACGCTGACCGATGCTTCCCACCCTCTCTCCACTGGCTGGCTGCCACAGCTACGGCCTCCTCCCCTCAGGCTCCCGCCCGAGGCCGGGGGCGGTGCCGGGCAGCTGTGGGTGGGAGGGAAGGACGGGAGAAGCAGTCAGTTGGGCGGAGGGGCGCTCCTTTGACCTGGGGGTATTTAAACGGCCTGTCCAGCCCGTGAGACAGAGGAAGGGAGGCCGCGGCTGGTGCATGCGCTCCTGCTCGCCCACCGTGAGCCACAGCTGTGCTGGCAGAGACCGTGACTGCGCAGGGAGTGCGGCTCCGCAGCCCACGACAGCTGTGGCAGGGCGCAGACCCAAGCCACGCCGGTTCCTGTCCTTCCCAGAAACCCACTGGGCACTGCCAGGAGCCCGGCACGTGCTGCCTGTGGCGGCTCCCGCCGTCCGCTTGCTGCAGCCGCTGCGGGGAGACGGCGAGCGGAGAGGCGGGAGCCGAGTGCCGGGCGCAGGCCGGCGGCACGGGTGCGGCTCTGTGGCTCCCGGGAGGAGGGTGCCACCCGGGCTTCACTCCGGCTGCCGGCCCGCTGGCTGCGCCTGCCCCGTCGCGCCTGGGCTCAGCCTGCTGGCTGCCTGTCCGCCCGCCTGTGGCCTCCGGCGCGGGCCCTGGGTGCTGTCCCTGCCCCCGCCCCGCCTCCTCGCGGTGCCCCCCGCTCCTGACCAGTCTCCAGGGCAGTCCCTCTGCCCAGCTTCACGGGCTCAGAGCGGTCGCCGCCTCCAGAAACGGCCCTTTGGGCCTAACCTCACCGTCTAACCTTCCGTCCTCGGTCCCACTCAGGGACTGAAGCTTCTGAGCGCAGGGACCGCTGTCCGCGGTGTCCCCGGCATGGAGCAGGGAACCATTTATGGGATAACCGAGTGAGGGAGCGAAAGGCTGACCCTCCCCTCCCGCATCCCCCTCAGGGCAGGCAGCCCCCTCCTGGCCCCCCGCCCAGCCTGCACACAGGAGCGGCGGCCTGGGAGAGGCGGAGGAGGCGGAGGGCGGCCCATGGCTGTGGGAGGGGCTGGCGCCCAGGCCCTCCTCTCCGTCCGGATGCCATCCCTCTCCTCCCCGCCGGCAGCGCCCCGCCAGAGGAGGTCCGGGGGAGGCCGCCGCCCGCCTTGCCTCCTCTCTCCGGGCTGAGCCGGGCGGGACCTCCTCGGCGGTGGCGGTGACGGTGTGTGACCTGGAGCCCGCTGTCTCCGTCACGCCGGCCTGAGCCGCCCGCCGCCCGCCCGCCGCCCGGCGCCCACACTCACTATTATACGCAGAGTCAGAGCTGCGCCCGGGCTCGGCCTCACAGGTTCCCCACAACAACGACACCGCCTCCCTCAGCACATCCAGAGCCTGCGGGGCGCGGAGGTTGGGAGGAGCGCACCCCAGCCCCCGCCCAACCCCACTCCTCCCTCGCTGGGAGAGCCCGGGCAGGGGCGCTGAAGACAGGGTGAGCCGTGTGGGGTGCAGGGACTTGCTGAGCCGGCCTGGACATAGGGTCCCTCTTTTCCGTCCTCCCCAGGACCCCAGCACCCCCTCTGGGAGGGAGTGGGTGCAGCACGCATACTCACCCTTCGGGACAGGGTCACCAGAATGAGGAGAATTTTTTGCCGAAAGCGGAGACCGCTGTAAGGTGGGAAGAGAGAGGCATCAGGACCCTGACCCAGGCTCGCTCCTGGGCGGGTCAGAGGGCACAGGGAAGCCAGCGCAGCCTGAGAGCCCAGCACACACCCCCCCCAGCTCCGTCCAGCAGGCCTGGGGCAGTGCCCCCCCCCAGCTCCATCCAGCAGGCCTGGGGCAGTGCCCCCTCCCCCCCGAGCTCCGTCCAGCAGGCCTGGGGCAGTGCCCCCCCCCCCGAGCTCCGTCCAGCAGGCCTGGGGCAGTGCCCCCCCCAGCTCCGTCCAGCAGGCCTGGGGCAGTGCCCCCCCCCCAGCTCCGTCCAGCAGGCCTGGGGCAGTGCCCCCCCCCGAGGTCCATCCAGCAGGCCTGGGGCAGTGCCCCCCCCCAGCTCCATCCAGCAGGCCTGGGGCAGTGCCCCCTCCCCCCCGAGCTCCGTCCAGCAGGCCTGGGGCAGTGCTCCCCCCGCCCCCGGCCCCTGGCGTGGGCAGCGCTCACCTTCTGTCAGTTTGCCCGCCTGCTCCGCGGCGCCCCCGGGCAGGATCTTGGAGAACACGCTGTCCCCCTCGGCGCCTGGCTGGCCAGCAGGAGCCCCCGGAGTGCCTCCGGGCCTGGTTCCAGCTTTCGTGCCTGTGGGGGGGGGGACCACCATCACACCCAAGCTCCCCCGGGTTCCCGGAGCTGAGGGAGAGGCATGAGTTGTGGACACAGATGCCCAGGGATGGCAGACAGAGGAGTGACAAGAGGAAGGACAGGGAGGAAGGGTATGAGGAGGCGGGAAAAGGACGCTGAGGAAGGAAAAAGAAGGACAGAGGAGGAGGAGGGGGGAGGAGGAGCAGGGAGAGGAGGAAGTCAGGTCCCGCTCTGGGCTCCATCCCTCCCTGTCCCTGCTGAGCGCGCCTGGGCCCCAGGGCTGCAGTGTGGACCCCGCTCATCCTCACAGGCCGTCCTCTGCCGGAGGCCACAGCCCGGCCCTTCTCAGGAGCAGGGGGCCTGCGGGGCCGGGAGCCGGGCCCAGGTGAGAGTCAGCCGGGCTCTGCCTCAGGCCGAGGGCACCGGCGGGCAGCTCACCTGCAGGTCCGGGTGCTGGCGGGGGCTGAGCCTGCGCGGGCCGCGCCTGCTGGGCAGCTTTGGCCGGTGCTTTAGAGCCGCTGGTCTGCTCTGTCCGCGGCTGCAACACAGAACCCAGAGCTCAGACGCGGCCGAGGACTGCCTGCGCCCAGCAGGCGCCAGGGGGTGGCCAGGCCGCCGCCACCCTGGGGCTGTGCCCGGGGGCCACCCTTACCGCTCCTGCTGGCTGGGAGCCTGCCGTGGCCCCGGGGCCGGGCTGAGGCCTCCCTGCTGGCTGGCTGGCGGCAGGGCCGGGACCCCGGGCGGCTGGCTGGCCCGGCTGCTGCTGCTGCTGCTGCTGCGGCCGCGCCTGCGGGGGTTGCTGCGGGAGCTGCGGCCCGGGCCCCTGTGGCTGCGGCTGGGGCTGCGGCGCACGCGCTGCGGAGGGCGTCTGTCTGGAGGCGGGCGGCTGAGACGGCTGAGGCCCCGGAGGTGCCTGCCGACCCTGCGGCTGCGGCTGGGGCTCCGGCTTTGGCTGGGGGGGCTGCCGGGAGCCCTTCTTGCTGTCGGGGGCGTGGTGGTAGGCCGAGGGCGCCCGGGGCTGCTGCGCGTACTCGGCGGCGCTGGGGTACCCGGGCTGGCCCTTCTTCTGCGGGGCCGGGGCCGGGCCGGGCGGAGGGGTGGGCCGGGCCTCGTGGTGGCCCGGGTCCCGCCCATGGGGCTTGGCAGCGCGCCGGCCGGGCTCCTCGCCGGCGTGGCGGCCCGCGTGGCGCCCGTGGTCCCCGTGGTGCCGGTGCTCCTTAGCGGCGGCGTGGCGGCCGGGGCCCCCCTCCTCGTGCGGCCACGGGCCCTCCTCGGGGGGCTCGTCGTACTCGTGGTAGCTGTGCCTGGCGGGGCCGCGCTTCTGGGAGGCGGCGGCCGCGTGGCCCCCGTGGTGCCGGAAGCGGTCCGAGCGGGCGTCCCGGGGCTTGTCGAACCAGTCCGTCTCCTCCTGGCCCAGGTGGTACGCTGCGGGGCCACGGACAGTGTCACCGCGGGCACCACGGCCACCCGCGCGGGACTGCCCCCGCCCGCCGCCAGGCCAGGACCCATGGGGGGCGCCCGCGGCCTTACCTTCGCTGTCGGAGACCACGCAGTGGGCGTCGTCCAGGAGGTAGCCCTCCTCGCGCTTGTACGCGTGGGCCCGGGGGCCGCCCCGGGCGTGCTCCTGGACGTCTGGCATGGAGTGGCTGGAGCAGAAGGGCGGGCAGGCGTCCCCGGGAGGGAGGGCGTCCCCCGCGGGGCGGGGCCGGCCCAGGGGGCTGACGGGGCTCTCCTCCTCGGAGGCCTGGCTCCGCATGGGGGGCCGGGCGCGGCCGTGGGCCATGCTCAGGGAGGAGGGCTTGGGGCCGGCCCTCTGGAGCCGCTCCGCGGCCTCCCGCTCCCGCTCGTAGCCCTTGCCCCGGCCGCCGAAGTCGTGGCCGGACAGCTTCTCGCCGCCGTAGGCAGCGGGGCCCCGGGCCCGGCTCCCGCCGTACACCCGCTCCTCCTCCTCCAGGGCGTCCCGGCTGGGCGCCCCGTAGCGCCTCTGCTGCTCGTACACGTTCTTCCTGAGCCCGCAGGTGATCTCGTCCTGGAACCGCCTGCTGCGCGGGGCCGGGCCGCCGCCGCCCCCGGGGGCCGGGTAGGAAGCCAGGTCGGACTCCACGTCCCGGGCCTCTTCGATGGGCGAGAACTTGGAGACCTTCTGCTCCATGCCCTGCTTGCGGTGCTTGCTGCGCTTCGAGGGGAGGGCGGCCGGGGCCAGGCTCTTGGCCGGGTGCTTGGGCGCCGCAGGGCCCGGCCCGTACTTGTCGGCGCGGGCCCCCTGGCGGTAGTCGCCGTCGCCGTAGTAGTGGGTGCCGGCGGCTCGGCCGTCGCTCTCCACGCCCCGGTGGTGGCCGCTCTTCCCGCGGGGGTCGTAAGAGTCTTCCTCGGACTCCTCCTCGCCCCGGGCGTAGCAGCAGGGCAGGGGGGCCCCCTCCAGGGCCCCGGGCTCCCCCGGCTCCTTCCCTGGACGCCCACCGCCGCTCGGGCCCTGGGGCTCCAGCCGCTGGCTGTCCGGGGCCGTGGGGGCGCTGTCCTTGGTCAGCTCACTGATGTCGTCGATCAGCACGTAGTTCCGAGGGACGCTCTGCTCCAGGCTGGCGTAGTGTGAGTCGGAGGGGTAGGTGGGGGCAGGGCCTGCAATGATCCTGTCGCTGCCCCGGGGCAGCTCGGAGGCCTTGCTCGGCTCGTAGCTGCTGCTCATGGCGGGGCTGGGGCCGCTGTAGCTGGCTTCCGACGGCGCCGAGGACATGGTCGCGGCCGGGCTGGCCACCACCTCGTAGTTGGTGGGCAGCTTCTGCTCCAGGTCGGCTAGCGATGTCTGGCGTGGCTTCGGGTGGGGGGCCCGGCTGTCGGCCGGGACCGGGAAGAGGGTGCTCTGTGTGGTTGGCATGGGGGTTGGGGCTGCATAATGGCCTGTGGGCCGGAAAGCCTGCTGGCTTTGCAAACCGGGCTCGGCAGCGTAACCGGTGCCGGGAGGAAAGGCAGGCGCTGGGTAGGTGCCGGGGCCGGGGTAGGCAGGTGCCTGGTGGGCTGGGAGTCCGTTGGGAGCCGGCCCGGCGCTGCCTGCGGAGTACTGCGGGGCCGGAGGGGGCGGCCGCGGCTGCTGGAAAGCGGCGGGGCCGGAGGCGGCGGCGGGCACCGCGGAGGGGGCGGGGAAGTCTGCGTACTGGCCCTGGAGCCGCAGCTGGTGGAGCTCGCTGTCGGACAGGTAGTCCCGGTGCTCGCCGAGGCCGCGCAGGGGCGCGTAGTCCCGGCCGCCCCGGTCTTTGGCCAGAGACTCCTTGCGCTGCGTGATGCCCAGCTCCAGGTACTTGAGCTTGGCGTCGATCTCCTTCTCCTCCTCGTCCAGCTCCGCCTGCTTCTTGCGCAGCTTGGTGGCCTCGTGCTCCACCAGCCGCAGGTCGCGGTCCAGCTCCCGGAGCAGGCTGGCCTTGGCCGGGGCGGCCGGCAGCCCCCGCTGCAGCAGGCTGGCCGCGTGCAGCGGCGGGGGGGCCTCCTCGGGAGGGGGGCTGGGCAGTGTCCGCTTCACCTTGCGGCCCAGGCCGTTGGGTGGCAGCGCCGACACCTGAGACAGAGGGAAGGCGGCAGCACTGAGACCCAGGGTGGGTGGCTCGGCGGGCACAGGGTGGAAGGGGGCGGGGCTGGGTTCCATATGTCGGTGCCGATTCAGCGGGCATCCTGAGGCCCGCCCCCCGCCCCGGCCTGGGCCCCTGCCTGGGCTCTGGGCTCTCCCGCTCTGGCCTGCTCCAAACATCGGAGCGCGTGGCTCTGAGAAGCCCTGCCGATGCCCCATGGGCGCCCCCCCGAATGCACTGCGGAGAGGGGGGTGCGGGTCGGCCTGGGCATGGCCCTCTCAGCTGTGGGGACGGGCAGTGAGGAGGGACATGGGTACAGGGAGTGGGTCCGGGAGGAGGTGCCCAGAGGGGGAAGGAGCACAGGCTGACGGGTGTCAGTGCTGCTGCCCTGCGGCCTTGGCTGCCTCCTGCCCCTCCTCTCTAAGTGACACCAAGCCGGCTGCCTGCCGCCCTCCTCCCAGCTGCCCCGGGGCTGTGCTGGCAGCCTCCCCCCAGCTCCCTCCACAGCCCTGCCTGGGCCCCCGCTCGGGCCTGCGGTGGCGGACGAGGGTGTGCGGGCCTGACGCTGCCGCCAGGCCCTCCTCGTGGCCGGAGGGTTTGCCCTGGGCCCTCCTTTGGTCTCTGGCTCACAGCCTTCCCAGAGGCCCAGGCGTGGACCACCCAAGGCCCCAAATGCAATGGGGCTGCCCCCGGGCCCCTCACACTTCAGCTCATTCTCACTGTATGGGAGCGACAGTGTCCCCAGAACCTCAGAGCCGAGGGCCTTCCTGGCCGTGCCGGCTGCTGTGCCGGCTGCACCGGAGTGCGCACGTGGCGTGGCCCCATGTGGCCAGCCCATGGCTTCCCTGATGGCCTCCCTGCCAGCCCAGCTCCTGGCCCTCCTCACCGCTCTGGCCTGCACGCCCAGGCTCTCCACACCACGCTCACCATCCCCACAGCCCCCGGCCCCACCTGCCACCGGCAGTCTCCTCCCGCAGCGCGTCTGCCGCGCTCCGCCAGGAGGCTGATGCCCGCCGGGCCTGTCTCCCCTAAAACCTCCCAGACTCGAGGGCCTTCGAGAGACGCCCTCCTCAGCCTGCACCCGGTCTTGGCCTCTCACCCCTGCCCCCACAGCCGCACGTGCAGGCACCTCTCCTAGTGCTCTGGCCGCTGGAGCCAGCCCCGGGCAGTGTGCTCCGGGAGCCCTGGGCACAGGAGTGGGCACAGGAGTGGGGACACACGTGCTGAGCCTGCAGCCTCTGGGGGGCCCTCGGTGCCACACGAGCTCGGGCTTCCTGTGGGGCCGTGGAGGCCAGGCCAGGGCGGGAGGAGGGACGGTCACTGTGACCGGCTTCTCAGGAAGCACCCACGTGGAGGTTTGGAGGGGAAAGGGCCCGGCGGGAGGGCTGGAGGCCTGAAGGGGGAACGGGCCCGGAGGAGGGGTGCTGAGGAGGGAATCCCTAGTGGTGTGTGCATGGATGGCGCAGGGCCAGGGGGTGGGTCTGCCTAGGACGTCCTGGCCAAGCGGCAGGCTCCAGACGAGCCTCCGGAAGGTTCTGTTCTCCACTCTCTGCAGAGCCGAGTGTCTCCCTCCCACCCCCCCAGGAGCCTTCCCTGGGCCCCAGGCTAGGCAGAGACCCCGGCCCCGCCCTGGCCCAGCCCCTGTGCCCATACCTGGCTCCCCAGCCCCCCCTGGTGCTGGTAGAGGGAGAACCTCTCTTTGGCGGACTCCTCGGCGGTGGGGCTGAGGGGCTTGGGGTCGGACAGAGACCGCTGCAGGGTCTTCATGGGGCGCGGCAGCGTCTGCTGGCGGAGCGCGCCGTCGGCCGCGAAGTGCTTCTGGGGACTCGCGTGCGCCTTGCTCAGCCTCTCGCTGGGAGCGAAGGACGCGTCCAGGAGCCGGTGTGGGGACAGGGGCGAGACCGGCGAGTAGAGCACCTGCGGGGACTTGGGAGGCTGGCGGCTCACGAGCTGTGACAGGGACTCCAGGGGCAGGTGGGCCTGGTAGCCGATCTCCAGGGGGTCCGGCTTCTTTTTCTCGAATCTCCCCAGGGGCCCTGGGGCGACGATCTGGATGCCGGGCAGGTAGGGGCTGATGGCGGCGGGCCCCACCCCGCCCTGGGCCTGCCCGTCTGGCTCCGTCTGGCAGGCCAGGCTCTCCCCGCGCCCCGTCTTCTCCGGCGCCGAGATGTGCCTGACGATCTCCACCTTGGGGTCGGTGGCCGCCGTGATGTGGATGGCGGGGGAGACCCGGGGCGGCTGGTCGGGCTCCGTCTGCACGGAGCAGTCGCTGATGGTCTGGATGCCCACGCTGCTCGTGGCTCTGGCGGGGGCGGCCGCGGAGGACGGGGCCCCGGCGTCGTGCTTGCCGTCCGAGCCGGAGTCCGAGTGGCGGGACAGGCGGGGCCGGCGGCGCCGCACGGGCTGCTCCCACTCGGCGTTGTCCTCCTCGTCCGTCTGCACGCTGCAGTCCGCGCTCCGCCGGGTGCGGCGCCGCCGGCTCAGGAAGTAGCGGCCCTCCCCGTCCTCGTCGTCCGTCTGCACGCTGCTGTCCGCGATCCTGCGCACCGGGCCGGGCTCGGGCCCCGGCTCCGCCTCGTAGGCGTCCCGCAGCCGCGGCATCGAGTGCCGCTTCCGGAGGCCGCCATGGCCGGCCTCCCATGGCTCCTCGGTCTGCAGCGACATGTCCGAGGCGGAGCTGGGCAGGCCGCGGTGCGGCACGGGCTCCCGGGGCTGCGCCGGCCCTTCAGGCCCGGCCACGGCGATGAACGCCGCGTGGGTCAGGGGCGGCCAGTACTGGCCGTTCTGAGCCAGCTCGGCGGCTGCCGGGGGAGGCCCTCGGCCGGGCCCGTCACAGACCACGGGGAAGGGGGCCTTCTGCCTCTGCTTTTGCTCCTCCAGCTGCTGCTGCAGCTGCTGCTGCAGCTGCTGGATCTGCTCCAGCTGCAGGCGCTGCTGCGCCAGCTGCTCCCGCTGCAGGGCCAGCTGGGCCTGGCGCTCCTCCCGCTGCTGCTGCAGCACGTGGTGCTTGATGGTGTGTAGCTCCTGCAGCTCCCGCTGCACCAGCAGCTGCTCCTCCTCCCGGTGCCGCTGCAGCTCCACGCGCTCCCGCTCCAGCTCCTCCTGCAGCCGCAGCTGCCGCAGCTTCTCCAGCTCCACACGCTCCCGCTCCAGCTGCAGCATCTGCTCCTGCTGCTTCCGCTGCCTCTCCTCGTGCGACGCTTCCTCTCCTCCGGGCCGGCCGGGGCCCGCACTGCCGCCCGCAGGGGCCGCCTCCGCCGCTGGCTTCTGGCCGGCCAGCGGGGCCGGGGCCGCGGCCGCCTCCTTGGCAGCAGCCGGCGTGGCTGTGGACAGAGGCTCTTGCCGGGCGACCCCTCCCGGTGGCTCTGGCCTGGCCGGGCCCCCGGCCCCGGGCGCCTTGGGGGCAGGTTTCCCCAGGTAGACGGGGCCCTCGGCAGGTGGCACGCTGGGCGAGGGGGGGAACCTGCTTGGTGCGGGATATCGGTACAGAGGCACCCGGGGGGCGGTCGCAGGCACGCGTGTGAGGCTGCTGAGCGGCACGGCCGTGACCGCACCTGATGTGTAGGGCCGGTACAGGCCGCCGCGCACCAGGGGCCGCAGCGCCGAGCCGGGCTGGGTGGTGATGGGCAGTGTGGCTGCAATCGGGGTGTTGATAGTCGAGTAGATCATGCCGTCGGCGGCACGCACTGTGGCCGTGGACGGCAGCAGCTGTCGGACGGCCGCGCCCTGGGCCGCAGGCCTGTACTGGGGCAGGACCCCAGGGTTCGGGTGGGCCTCCGGGAAGGTGGGGTTCCCGAAGGGGCCGGTTCTGAGCCCCGGCTGGGGCTGGGGCTGGTACTGCATGAGGTCAGGGCCGCCGCCGCCGCTGCCACGCCGCCCCCCGTACTGGTCCATGGAGTCGAGGGCCGCGCACATGCGGCTGATCTCGCGGGCCGTGGTGGCGCTGTACTGGGCCAGGCTGGCCTCCTGGAAGCCCGCGCCGTCCCCCCGGGCGCCGTACCGGTGGTCTGAGTAGATGTTGGACACTGAGCTGAAGCGCCGCATGGGCAGCGGGTGGGGCATGGCGTCCGCGGGCTGGCGCAGGTCCGTGAACGAGCCGTACTGCAGGCCCTGCCCCAGGTAGCGCCCGTCGGCGAAGCCCAGGCTGTAGGACTGCCTCAGCGAGCTGAGGTCCACGGCCGCGTCTCGCCCCGGGCCCTGGAAGAGCTGCCCCATCCTGTGGGCATGGTAGTTGAAGCTGGCCTCGGCCAGGTTGGTGTCGGACACGGAGGAGTACAGCCTGCCCGGGAGGCCCTGGGCCCGGTAGGCGGAGGGCTCAGGAGGCTCTGGCTCGCGAGGGCCGTAGAAGGGGCCGCCGCTCTGGGCCCGGGGGGCGGCGTCGGCCCCGCTCTTCTCGGGGGCGCTGGGGGCGGGCTGGAAGGCGCCCGAGCAGCTGCCGCCGAAGGGGAACCTGTAGACGACGTCGCAGCACGCCAGCTGGCTCTCGGGCCGCACCCCCGTGAGGTCCACGGCGCCCGCCGGCTCCTCGGGGAGCAGCGTGGTCACGGTGCCTGCCGCGCCCTCGGCCATTTGCACCAGCACGGTGTGTGGCTTCCTGGCGCCCAGCTCCGGCGCGGGGCCCGGCTTGAGGCCAGCGCTCTGCGCAGTGCCCACCTGAGTGATCAAAACGTCTCTCCTGGCCAGAGGCGCCACCTGGTTGGGCAGGTTGTACCTGGCAAACTTGGCCTCCCGGGGCCTTCCCCGGGGCCCGCCTCGGTACGGGACCGTCTGGACGGCCTGCTCCACCTGCCGGACCTGGGCCAGGCACACGGGGCTGCCCGCCCCCTGGCCGAAGTCCAGGCGGCTCTGGAAGGGGTCTCCGTAGACCACGGGCTGCTTCTGCTGCGCCAGCAGCACGGAGGAGGCCACGGTGATGCTCACGGTGGTGGCCGCGCCGAGGAAGGCCTGCGTCTGCTCCTGGGCGTTGAGGTTGATCACCAGGGGCTGCACCGCCGTGGCCTGCCGCCCCGGGCCGGTCTCCAGCGCCAGGCCGTACTTCCTCGCTTCCGCGGCGAGAGAGGTCAGGTCCATGCCCTGGTCGGTGAGGATGATGGGCGTGGGCTTGACGGCCGTGCGGAGGTCCACCACGGCACTGCCCGCGGACCTGGGGCCGGGCTCCACCCGGGACGTCCCCGGGACGGAGGAGATGCGGCACAGGGAGATGTTCTCGGCGGGGAGGGCGCCCCAGCCGTACAGCGCCAGCGGCCCGTCCGCTCCGGCACTGGCCGCCCGCGGGAAGCCCGGCAGCCCGGGGGGCTCTGAGGGCAGCGGGGACGCGCCGTGGGGCGTGGGCTGCGTGCCGCTGGGGGAGCACACCGGGGAGGTGGAGGCGCTGGCGTGCACCATCCTGGGCTGGCTGGCGGCCGCGGAGGCCAGCGTGATGACCATGAAGGGGGCCTCCCGCGGGGGCTGCTGCCACGCCGGGTGGGGCGCGCCGGGCCCGTGGGGCGTCTGGGTGCCCTGCGCCACCATGGGGGAGGGGGCGGGGGCGCCAGGGCTCCGTGGCATTTCTGAGGCAGGGGTCAGGCTTGGCGTCTGTGTAGAGAACTCGGCGGTGGCCCTGGGGCCCGGCTTGCCCGGGGAGAAGGTGGGGCTCTCTGAGGGAGAAGACGGGGAGAGCGGTGGGCTGGAGCCCGGGTAATAGGCGTACCCCTGGGCGGGCGGGGCGGGGCCGCCCTTGCCGTCACTCACACGCGGGGGCTTCTCTCTGGCGGCGGCGGGCCCGCTGGGCGCCGGGGGCATTTCCTCCGTCTGGGACCCGTAGCTGGCGGTGGCCGGGCCCTGCCCGTAGCTGTGGGCGGTGGCAGACGGCGAGGGGGTGCGCTCGGAGCCCGCAGGCGGCGCGGGAGGCACGTACCCCCGCGCCGTGGGGGCGGGGGCCCCGGGACCCTGGGGGAAGGAGGTGCTGGCCTCCTTGGAGGCAGCGCTGGGGGAGGCGGGAGCGCCATGCAGCTTGCGGGGGTCCTGGGGCTCCTTTGCGAAGTGCTGGGTGACTCGGACATCAGGAATGACGCGGCCGCCGCTGCCGTCGGAGGAGGGGGCGGCGGAGAAGGGCACGGGGGCGGCGAGCTGGGTGGGGCTGGTGCCCGGGGTGAGCGGGCCACCGTTCTGCTTCACGGGGTCCACGTACGCACTCTCCGCGTTCAGAAACTGCTTCTCCTTCTTCTTGTCCTCGGCGAAGGCCAGGTCCCGGGCGGAGGCGTGCCGCGCGCGGGCCGTGCCCTGGGCCGTCGGCGGGGTCTCCTCGTACACGGCCGCGCCCAGGCCGGCAGGTGCGCCCCCCGCGGGCGGCGGGGCGGCCCGGCTGTAGTCACGGGCCGGGGCTTCCTGGAACTCGAAGGAGCCCTGGGCCCGGGCTCCCGCGGGCTGAGAGGGGCTGCCCTGGGGCCCCCGGCCACCCGCCGCCTGGCCCTGCTGCCGCTGCTGCAGCAGCTCGGCCTTCCGCATCATCTCCTCGTAGGCCTCCTCGGCGCTCTTGAGGGGCCGGCCGGCGCTGGGCGGCTCGGTGGGCGAGTAGAGGGACATGAAGGTGGGCAGGCTGTACTCGCTGCCCGACTTGTAGAGCCGGGCGGGGCCGGCGTCCAGGGCCTCGGCCTCGGAGTCCAGGGAGGGCGAGGGCGAGTACTCGGAGCAGGAGGAGCGGTGCAGCTCCTCCATCTCGGCCGCCTGCCGCAGCTCCTCAGTGGGGGAGGCGTCCTCGATGGGCGACAGGTTGCTGGGCGGCGTCTTGGAGCGCTCGCGCCGGCGCTGGGCCCGCAGCTCCTCCTTGTCGCGCCGCGTCTTGCGGGCGGTGCTGCGGATGCGCTGCTGCTCCACCTCCCGCATCTTCTCCTGCTCCCGCAGCAGCTCCTCCTCCTCCCGCAGCTCCTCCTCCTCCGACGAGTCCTCGATGGTGGGCAGCAGCGGCCCGTGCGGGCGGTGCCGGGCCTTGCGCTGCTGCTTGGCCTCCTCCAGGCGCTGCCTGCGGCTGGGGCTGCTGTCGCTGTCCTCCTCCAGGGACGACAGGGAGGTGGGCGAGGTGCCCGAGGTGTAGCTGGGCGTGGAGGCGGGCAGCGTGGACGAGTGCTCCCCGCGGGAGCGGTCCTCGGGCGAGCCCGTCAGGCTCTCCATCTCCAGCTCGGGCTCGCGGTCCAGGCCGGGGTCTGCGCCCGGGCCCAGGTCCAGCTCGTGGCCGTAGCTGCCCGTGCTGTTGAGCTCAATGGTCTTGAAGCGGCGGAGCCCGCCCTGCAGGGCCCCCGTGCCGTCGGCGGGCTCGGCGGGGCCCCCCTCGGAGAGCGGGAGCAGCTCCTCGTAGCCCGTGGTGGCGTGGTGGGGCAGGCGCCGTGGGGGCAGTGCCGCTGCCTCGGGGCCGGGCTCGGGCCTGGGGCGGGGGCCGCCCTTGGGGGCGCCATGTCTGGCCAGGCCGCGCCTGGGGGTGGCCGCGTCCTCCTCCTCCAGGTTGTCCTCCTCGGCGCTCATCTCCAGGATCTGCCGCCGCATGAACTCCTCGTCGGTCATGGCGGCCGGCCGGGCCGGGGGCTGGGCGGGCAGCGGGGACAGGCCGCCCTCGCTGCTGTCCTCCACGTAGTCATGCCGCAGCTGGCTGCCGAAGTCGTCCGAGGACTCGGCCGTGTCCTGCTGCTCCCGCTGGCGCCCCCACTCCAGAGAGTCCTCCTCTTCCTCCAGGATGTCCTCCAGCTCCTCGTCCGAGTCGAAGGCCTCGGGCATGATGGACAGGGAGTGGGGCCGCCGCTTCTGCTCCTCGGCGCTGCCGCGGGGCGCCTTGCTCCGCTCGCCGCCGGAGGCCGGGCCCTGGGCCTGCAGGGAGGGCCGCACGCTGCCCGCCTTGTGGAGCTGGGAGGGGCTGGGCGGGCGGGGCCCGGTCACCCCTGCGCTGTCCAGCTGCTCCCCCTCCTGCTGCACCACCCCGGTGATCTCGCTCTGGGAGCTGGAGACGCCGTCGGAAGAATAGCCCGTGTCGCTGAGGCTCTGTGGGCTCCGGGACAGGTCCTGGGAGTAAGGCTTGCCCACCGGCTCCTGCAGCGGGTGAGAGGCGAAGGCTGACTCCCTGCAGACAGCTCCTTGGAGCCCCGCCCTCCGTCAATCCCACGCCCAGCGCCCAGCGAAGGTCCCTCCCCCTCCCAGGTCACAGCGCCCCCCGCCCCCCTCTCTGGCCTTGAATAGCTCCCAGGCTCCCAGCAAGCCCCACGGAGCCCAGGTTCTCAAAGGGGAACCTCGCTGCTTCTACTGCTGAGCCCCCACGGCCTCAGACCCGCCCTGCCCCCGCTGCCGCCCAGGGGCCCCGCCCGTCCCCCTGAGTCAGGGTCCCGCCGAGTGAGGGGCACTGACCTCTGCCTCCCCGCCCTTGGGGGCTTCGGGAACAGCCGTGACGGCAGGGGCGGCGGGCTCGGTCCTCCGCGCCCCGGCCTTTGCCTTCGGAGTGCCGGGGGGCGGCGCAGCCTCTGGAGGCGGCTTCGGCACAGGCTCCGCTTTGGCCGGGACCCCCGTCTTCTTCTCCTGGGCGCTGCTCGGGGTCCTGCTGGGCTCGGAGGCCCGGAGGGGCTTTGCTTGGGGGCCGGCCTTGGCGGGCGGGGGGCCGGCCTTGGCGGGCGGGGGGCCTGAGGGCTGGCCCGGGCCCAGGGGCCCTTTCTGCTTTGCAGGGGCTGTTCCGGCGGCTGCGCGGTGAGGGGCCCCGGCGGGGGGCTGCGGCGAGGCGGCCGGGGGGCGGGGGGCTGGCTCCCCCAGGCTGCCCTCCAGCAGTCGCTTCGTTTGGCAGTTGAGACAGAGCCACTCGGATTTCTGTGAGGAGAGGAGGGCAGGTGTGAGGCCATGGAGATGCGGAGGCACTCAGAGCATTCCCACGGCTGCTGGGACCGGAGGAGGCCTTCTGGAGCTCGGCAGGAAGCTCGAGGAGAGCGGACTGACCGGGACTGACCGGGGTGCTGCCCCCTCTCCCATTCTCAGACGCACTCATAGCCCGCCCGCACGGCTCAGGGGCCAGGAGGTCACAGTTCGATTCCCGGTCGGGGCACATGCCCGGGCTGCGGGCTCGCTCCCCTGAGGGGGCGTGCGGGAGGCAGCGAATCCATGATTCTCTCATCATGATGTTCTGTCTGCCCCTCCCTTCCTCTCCGAAATCAGTAACTTTTAGAAAGCACATGTTCAGAGTACAAATGAAACCAAAAGCAGGTCCCTTCATCTCCCCTCAGAGAGCTTCCCCCCCAGACAGGGGACTGGGGGGGGGGAGGCTACGGCACAGGGTCTGGCCAAGAGGGGGACCTGGGCCCCAGGGAGCAGACAGCCCCTGCTGCCGGTGTGGAGCCCCATGGTGGAGAGCCTCAGCAGCCCAGCAAGGGCGTCAGACAGGGCACCCCTGGGTGCATGGTCCCCCCGCCTCCCTCCCATCCCCTTTCCCAGCCAGGGCTGTGCTGGGTGCAGGCTCCTGGGCGGGGCCGGCGCTGTGGGGGTGCCCTCCTCGGAGTCGGGTGCTGAGCAGGCTCCTCTGCTCACACCTCCATAAAAAACGCCACGCCAGGGACTCTGCCTGCCCTCAGCCACATGGCATCTCTGCCTGGGGTCCCGGCGGCGCAAGGCCCTGTGTGCACGGAGGGTGAGGCCTGCACACGGGCTTGGGGTCCGTCTCCCTGAGACGGCAGCTCTTCCCTGCCCGGAGCCCCCCAGGGCCAGCTATGGGGGGACCCTGAGGGCACAGCCCGAGGCACCTCGGTCACTGCAGGGCACAGGGCCATCCAGGGCACATGGCTACATCAGGGCACACGGGGCTACATCAGGGCACACGGGGCTACATCAGGGCATATGGGGCTACATCAGGGCACACGGTCACTGCAGGGCACACGGCCATCCAGGGCACATGGCTACATCAGGGCACACGGGGCTACATCAGGGCACAGGGCCATCCAGGGCACACGGTCACTGCAGGGCACAGGGCCATCCAGGGCACATGGCTACATCAGGGCACACGGGGCTACATCAGGGCACAGGGCCATCCAGGGCACACGGTCACTGCAGGGCACAGGGCCATCCAGGGCACATGGCTACATCAGGGCACACGGGGCTACATCAGGGCATATGGGGCTACATCAGGGCACACGGTCACTGCAGGGCACAGGGCCATCCAGGGCACATGGCTACATCAGGGCATACGGGGCTACATCAGGGCATATGGGGCTACATCAGGGCACACGGTCACTGCAGGGCACATGGCCATCCAGGGCACATGGCTACATCAGGGCACACGGGGCTACATCAGGGCATATGGGGCTACATCAGGGCACATGGTCACTGCAGGGCACACGGCCATCCAGGGCACACGGTCACTGCAGGGCACACGGTCACTGCAGGGCACACGGTCACTGCAGGGCACACGGTCACTGCAGGGCACACGGCCATCCAGGGCACACGGCCATCCAGGGCACACGGCCACCCGGGGTAGTCACCTCCCTGCTCACCTTGGTGGCACAGCTCACCTCTGACCCTACCTCTGGCCTGCAGACCCACCCCGAAGCCACAGTGAAGCACGGGCATGTGGGAGGTGGCCCGGGGAGAGGAGGCGGCGGGCGAAGTGCCAGGGGCTCAGAGCAGCCCCGCGGCCTGCTCACAGGCCTCCGCAGAGCCGGGAGCCAGGGCACTGCTCCGGCCTGGTCCTCCGTGCTCACCCGTGGAGCCCCTCTCCGCTCTGCTACACAGGCAGCGAGGGAGGGAGGGCGCTGGCAGGAGGCAGCATGTGAGCTGTGAGCTAAAAATAAATGCCGACCTGCGGCTGAAGGCGCTTCTCCAGCCCCCGGGGTAGGGGCAAGGGCAGGGGCAGGGGCTGGGAGGCGTGGAGCCAGGGGAGACACGGCCGGCCAGTCTCTGGGCACTGAGGACCGTGAGAGGCAGGCGGGCAGAATCCCTGTGCCCTCAGCTGCTCTCATCTCCCCCCTCCACCTGCCCGCCCCGCCCCGCCCCTGCTCCTCCATCCCCTGTCCATTCACTTGTCATTCTCCCCCAGTCTCCCTCCCCAGCCCGGCCCCGGCCTCGGCCCCGGCCCCGGCCTCGGGAGCTGCTGCCTGCTGGACCCTGCCTGTCCCCTTCGGCAAGTAGGCCGGGCCATCTGGGACCTGGGAACGGACACTGGGAGGCGCTGGCGACCACTTCGGCCTTGCTCCCTCAGCCAGCTCTTCCCAGGCAGGAAGGTGGAAACCGAGGGCCAGCGGCCTAAGGTGAGGTGGGTGTGCGCACCGTCCACGGAGGGCGGGGCTGGGCGCTCGGGAAGGGGAGTGTCCCAGGGCCCCGCTGGCGGCTCGGGAAGCGGCCATCAGCGAGTGACCCGCAGGCGCAGTCTCCTCCTCGGAGGCGCTGGCCGGGTCAGTCTGGTGACAGCGACACCAGCCCGACCGAGCCCTGTGGCTGCCTGGCCCACACCCCAGGCACTGCCAGGGCGGAGGATGCCCGGGGTAAGGCCAGGCTCACACATGGCTGTTCTCTCCTGGGTGACTGCTGCCCTCCCTCCCCAGGCGAGCACAGCTCCTTTCCTGGCTCAGCCCCCACCGGAGTCGGCCCTGACATCTGCCACGCGGGCCGGGGGCCGGGCTGTGGCCCCGTGCTCCGGGACCAGAGCTCCCCCCTGTGGCGTCCCCCGTGAGGCCCGGACCTTGCATCGCACAGGGGGGCTCAGCAGACAGCCGCGGGGGGGCCCTCACTCCGCTGCGGTCTCTGACCGCCTGGCTCAGGCGACAGCTTGGGCCTCGCTCGCAGGAGCGTGAGGGTGGATTCTCACCTGGTTCCCACGGAGACCCGAGGGAGCACTCCCGCCCCTCCCCAGATCACTGCCCCGCCCCAGGTGGAGCCCAAGCAGGTCTACGAGGCCTGAGGGCAGAGGCAGCGGGTCCCGGGTCCCCCCTCACCGCACTGACAGGGCGACCCTCCCAAGCCTCCCCGCGCCGGGGCCCCGCAGGGCACGGGGACACCGCAGGCAGGAGACGCGCCTCCAGGCAGGCTGTGCGGGGCCTGCCGAGGAGTCAGGAGCCTCTGACAGGAACAGGCCAAGGTCACGGGGCCGCACCAAACGGCTCCCAATGCCGAGTGGCCATTGGCTGGGTTGAGATCAGAGAGCCCCCGGTCTGGCTGGGGCCTCAGCGGAGAAAGCAGCTGTCAGGGAGGGAGAGGGGACACACCAGGCACCAGCCCCTACAGGCCCATGGCAGGCAGGGCCGGCAGAGCTGCGAGGAGGTGGTGGTCATTGTCTGGGGGAGAGGGGGTTGGGCCAGGCGTGGCCATGCAGACGGAGCGGAGAGACCGGCCTAGGAGAGCTGGCAAGGTGTGGCCCACACCGGGGAGAGAAGGCCACTGAGGGACCCCAGCCACCGGCCTGCATCTCTAATGGTAGACGGTTCCCAATCCCCGTAGGGGGGATCCTGGGAGCGGGCGTGGCTGCCCACCTACACCGCCCGGAGCAGCATGGTCCTCTGGGGGAGCGCGTTAGCAGGCAGAGCGGCGAGGAGGAGGAGGAGGAGGAGGAGGAGGGGAGGGGGGGAGAAGGAGGAGAAGGAAGAGGACGAGGAGGAGGAGCAGGAGGGGGAGGAGACGCTGGGCCACCTCTGGCTGCCACGTGCGCAGGAGGCAGGCAGACGGGCGCGGGTGGGAGGAGCCAGGACCAGGATGCTGAGCAGCGTGGCCGCCAGGCCCACGGAGGCGCGGGAGGTGCTGCAGGCCGAGGAGGCAGCAGGGGAGCGGCCATGAGAGCTGGGGACGTGGAGGGGCGCAGGGCCATGCTGGCCACTGAGCGGCAGAAGCTCGGGTCCAGGGAGGCAAAGCCAAGCGGCTGGTGAGAGCGAGGCGAGAGCCCGGACACCCTGCGGAGCCCGCCTGTGCCACCCGGCTGCCCGGCGGGACCAGCGCTGCCCTGGCCTGGCCCGGCTGCCCGGCGGGACCAGCGCTGCCCTGGCCTGGCCCGGCTGCCCGGCGGGACCAGCGCTGCCCTGGCCTGGCCGGCTGCCCAGGGCGCTACGGGACCGGTTTTACTCAGGGACAGAGCCGGCTCCGCTCCCTTCTGCGCACATCCTTCCTGTTTAGCGAGGAAATGCAGGCCAGGTCTGGGGGGAAGGGGGGGCAGTCCTCGAGGCTGGGCCAGCTCAGCTCCACGGGGTTCACAGCCGCTCAGTGTTGGGGTGCCCCACCACCGGGCAGCGAGCTAGTGCCTGGCAGTCTCTCTACGGAAGCCTCTCTGGCCCTGCTTGCCCCCGGCACCCCCTCCCCACACGGTCAGCAGACCGGGGTCCTCCAGGGAGCCCCAGGGCCAAGGCCTGGGAAGGGGCAGTGTGGGCACTGGAGGGCCACGGGGCATCCCACGAGGGACGCTGGAAAGCACGCGGCCAAGCGTCTCTCTAATCACACTGGGCGGCCCCCAGGGAGGCCTGGCCCAGGCGAGCCAGACGGTGCCACACAGACCGGGCAACATCCCGCCCTCGGCCAGCAGGGCCGCACTCCGCACTCCCTGCCTGTCGCCGTGCACGGCTCAGCTCAGCAGGGGCTGGGCTTGGCCCCCTGGCATAGACCCACAGAAGGGACACAGGCAGGTATGTCAGGGCAGCGAGCAGGCCCCAGGTGGTCTGAGCAGGGAGCGTGGGTGCGGGGAGGCTCAGAGCAGGCTCCAGGCTGGCACGGCCCAGCTGCACCAGGGGCTCCGCTCCCTCCCGCCAGCTCTGCAGCGCTCAGCACCTCTCCCTGGAACAGGGGCTGCGGAGAGAGAGCCCCCAGCCCAGCCTCCAACCCTCCTGCAGCTCAGGAGAGCGACTCCGAGCGCCCACAAGCAGGCCAGGGGCGCGGGCACCGGGAGCAGGCCCGCCCGGGGGAGACACGGACCACAGGCTGAGGCTCTGACAGGCAAACATCAACACCCGACGCCAAGGCCTGAGACAGGGATGGGGTGGCCACCGCCCGGCTGGGCCAGGGCTCGGCCTGCCTTCCCCTGGGCCCCGCAGCCCTCCACCCTGAGGGGGCACAGGCCGAGGCAGCGGGGCCCCAGGCTCTTCCTCCCTGAGCAGAGGGGCTGGCATCGTTCACCGGGTCCTGCCACGAGGGCTGGCAGGGCAGGCAGTCGGGGCCTCCTGAGCGGGGCTGACTCTGGGACCAGCCTCAGGGCACTGGCTGCCAGTCAGAGGCAGTGGGCACACTGCCCACCCAGGGTGCCCGTCAGGACTCTGAGTGGAGGGACGGGCGGGGCAGGGACAGAAAAGAGACGCAGCCCTCGGGGCACCGCG
Source organism: Nyctalus aviator (assembly GCA_036971965.1). NCBI lineage: Eukaryota > Metazoa > Chordata > Mammalia > Chiroptera > Vespertilionidae > Nyctalus > Nyctalus aviator. The sequence goes on from CM072934.1 coordinate 52,705,034, forward strand.
GTGGAGGGTGCCCGGGCTCAGCCCCGGCCCTCGGGGCTCCTGTGCCCCCTCCCCCGCGCCCCCCGCTCCTTACCTCCACCAGGTGGGGCGTCGGGTTGAAGCCACAGAGGTTGCACACCTGGAGCCGGCAGGCGGTGCAGGTGTTGTAGTTGGCGGGGCCCTGGCCGCCCACGTTGAGCTCGGCTTGGCACAGGGGGCAGGCGGGCCTGTCCTTGGGCGTGGCCTTTGGCTTGGCGGCAGCCTTGGGCGCCGCCTGCTGTTCTGCTCGGCCGTGCTTCGGGCTGGGCGTCCCCCCAGTTCTCGCCAGGGCTCCGGGCCCTGCTGTGGGGCCCGGCCTGGCCGCAGGCTCAGCTTTGGCTCCAGCTGCAGGCCCGGGCCCGGGCCCTGAGCCTGGGGGTCTCGGGCCAGCCTCCTTGCTGGCATCACTGAAGACGATCTTGGGTGGCCCCTTGCTGGCGGCAGGCTGGCCCTGGGCGTCGGCCTCGGGCTGCACGGACATGAGGGTACTGGCCTGGGTCAGCAGCGACGCGCCGAGACCGAAGAGCTTCCCGGTGAGGCCCTCCTGGGCCTGCTCGGCAGCACCTGGCCCGGGGGGCACCGCGGTGGCACTTCTGCCCGGGGCCTCTCCCGCAGGGGGCCGGGGCTCGGCTGTGGGAGGCTTGATGGGGTGAGGGGGCTGAGGAGACACCTTCGCCCCCTCGGGAGGGGCAGCTGCCTGGGCAGGTCCCGGCACTGTGGCGGCCTTGGCTGTGTCAGCCTGGCGGGGCCCAGGCTGGGGCCCCCCGGGGCCCCGGGGCCTCTCCTGCTCCGGCTTCCCCGGGGGCTGTTTGGCGGGGGAGTGGGCGGGGGACAGCGCGGGCGAGTGCAGCTGCTGCTGGCTCTTGGAGCGCGGCGCCGTGGTCATGTCCATCCCCAGCGCCCGCTGCATCTGGCAGTTCAGACAGAGCCACTCCTGCACCTGCGGAGGGGGCGCGGGTCAGCGAGGGCCAGGCCGGGCGCCGGGCAGCTCCCCGCACAGGCCGGGCGCCTGCTCTGCTCGGGGTTCCCAGCTCCCAGGGCCAGGGCTGGGGGGCAGAGGGCACTGCTCTGCCCGCTGGGAGCTGCCAGGCCCTGGGGGCAGAGCAAAGGAGGCACACACGCCCCATCCCACCCACAACCACCAGCCACTGCCCACAGGCCTCCCGCTCGACAGCCCCCAGCTGCTCACTGGCTGTGCCTCAGCCCTGTGTGCACCCCACATCCCACCCCCCAGTCCACACCACTTCCTCCCGCTGAGGGCCTCGGCCTCCACGGGTCCCCGTCCCCTCCCTTGCCCAGCCCGTGGAAAGAAGGGGTGGGCTGGCCAGGGCCAGGGAGTGCAAGGGGAAGTGGGGGCAGCGGTGCAGTGGGCGCCCGGGGGACCGGCAGGAAGATTCGGAACAGAGCGGGGAGAGGGCGGCTGCACACACAGGCCGTCGGGAGGAGCAGGCCAGCGAGGAGACGGCGAGAAAACTCGGCGAGCAACGCGGCGCTCGGAGTGTGGGGTGGGCTGGCCCGCTCCTCTGGGAGACAGCTGGCCAAGAGAAGGGATGGCTGTGCCTCCGGAACAAACAAGACACGTGCTGCTATTCACTCGACAGTCGTGTCGTTTCTACCTGTCACCAACCCCGCCCTCAGTCAGGTGGGCATGTGACTCGCGTTGACCAATCAGTGGCCTAGATGGTGGTGCAGGGCCGGGCATGTGACCTTGGCACCAGGGCCAGTGGGGCCCAGCCCTGTCACGAGGTGAAGGAACAATAAGAGGGCCTTTTTCTTTGCACCCCTCGTCGGAGGATGCTGCCTGTAAGGCCAGGAGCCGCCCTGCCAGCACGTGGGCCACGGGGAGCCCCCGACAGCCCGAGGTAAGCCAAGACCGGGGCGCAGTAGGGCTCCACTCGACCTCTGCACTTGCTGTGCCTCGTCTGCCCTTGGACCTCCAGCTTCACGAGCCAATGACACTCTTTCCTCCAAAACCCAGAGAAGCCTGAGCATATACTATGGGTCGCCCCCATGCTTCTCTGGGGGAGCCCCCATGCACTCCCTGGCCCTCCCCAGCCCACCCCTTCTTTCCTGTCCACCCCCCCCCCCCCCCCCGCCCCAGCTGCCTCACCCAGACACGCGGGGCCCTTCCCGCCGAGTGTGCTCTGAACCTGCCTTGCACGCCCCGCCCCGCCTCTGCCCCATCAGAAGCCTCTCTGGGCGCTCGGTCTGACACCCCCTTTGCTTTCCCCACGTGGGGCGGGCTTCTTGGGAAGAGGGGTCTGAGGGTGAGGCTCCTCATCTGGGACCTCAGGGCGGCCTCCCTGGGTCTGCAGGGTGCTCAACAGGGGTGGCATGTGCTAAGGCTCCCGCACTCAGCCCAGGGCCTTCCCTCCCCAGCCCGTCCGTCAGCCAGGCTGTCAACAGGGGCCCCCGCCGCCCTACATGGAAGCTCCCGGGAGGCTGGCGGCCCGGGACTCAGGCCTTCCTGCCCACCAGGCCCCGGCCCCACAGGAGCCTGCCCACACCTCCGTGCCCTGGCCAGGCAGGCGCCCGCACGCAGGGTCTCCCAGGGAGGACCCTGGCTGGGGGGCTCTCTGAGCCCACAAACTCCCCTCTCTGCCTCCCCACAAATGGCCAGGAGCTTGCTGGCTTGGCCTCCGTTCTCAGAGGAGCTGTCCCCTGGGCAGGCAGAGATCCCCCCGCCCGCCTCAGCTGGTGTCCACGCCGGGACAGAACCCGCCTGCAGGTCTCTGCCGTGGACCGGGCCTGGCACATGGCAGGAGATGGACCGGCCGCCAACCAGCCTGTCCTCAGCAGAGGCAGAGCTAGGGCGGTTCTGGGCCCAGGCTGGCCCGGGCTGAGCAGCATGCCAGCCTCCGCCCCGCCCGTTCTTCAGAACCAAGGGCTGCGGCGGGGAGTTTGGAAGGAGCTGGGGCACCTCTGCGGGGCCCAGCGGCCTGCCTGGGCCCAGGTGAGGCGGAGCAGATGGCAGCGACCGCAGCACCAGGTCGGCAGCCAGTTCCCGGCTCCTGCCTCTGCTTCTCTCAGGCCCGCTGCGCCTCTCCCTCTTGGTCCCGCTTTGTCCATTTCCCTTTTGCTGCCATTTTCACGCTGCCAGGCGGACTGCCCAGCCCCGGGCGGAGGCGGCAGAAAGACCTCCCTCGGGCCTGCCCTGGGACCAGCTTCCGTTCGGGCTGGAGGTGGAGGGAGGAGCAGCCGGTGGCCTCTCCCCAGCCAGGCGGACCCGTGTCCTTCTCACTCCTGCGCGCTCCTCCTGGCCGGCCGGGCGGCGGCAGTGCGGCCAGGAGGGAGCGGAACGGGGGAGGCCGGAGGCTGCGGGAAGGCTGTGTCCCAGCACCGCCCCCGGCCATCTGCTGCCCAGCCCGGCGCCGGAAGGAGTGGGATGCCGGCAGAGGAGGAGGACCTGGCCATGGCGCATCTCCCTCCCTTCTCACCCGTCCATCTGGGGAGGCAGCCCCGCCCGGGCTTGCCAGTGGGGGTGGTGGGAGCACCGTGGACGACACATCCTTGGCTTGGTCTCAGCCGCGTCAGACTTTGGAGCAGGCGGAACAGCCGTAAAGGCCATGCTCACTCCGCCATCTTCCTAAAGGGGCTCGTCAGTGGCTTTGACCAGAGAAAGGGCGGAGGGCCGGGCGGGCAGACTCACATCTGGCGGAGCCTGGCCAGGAGGTACTGCTGTCTGAGGGGGGCAGCGGGAAGGGGGGAGGCGGTGAGGGTAGGGGGCAGGGTGAAGGCGGGGCCTCCAGGAGGGCTGGCCAGGGCTATGCCTGCCGGAGGCCACGCCCACCTTCTCCACCCATATCACTGCCTCCATTGCTACCCCACCTCTGCCTTCCTGCCCTGCACCCACCACAGCATGGAGGGCTCCGCCTCTGGCCGTGCAGCGGGCAGCCTCAGGGACGGTCTCTCCGGAGGTGAGAGTGTTCGGACCGCAGGGCAGCCACAGTCTCTCCCAGGTTTCCAGCAGTGTGCTATCGCCCTCAGGGCCGAGGGAGGGCGCTGGAGGGAGGACGCGGGAGGGAGGGCGCGGGAAGAAATGGCCTCCAGCAGGAAGAGGCTCGCTGGGCCGTCTGCCCGAGCAGAAGCCCAAGGGGGTGGGAAGTGGCCAGGGCCCGGGGACGAGACCTGCCACCAGCTCTGGGCCTGCCCTCTCACTCCCAGACCTGTCTGCTCCCCTGTGGCAGGTGCTCTGAGCTGCTCCCCGACCTCCACGCGCCGCTGGGGGTCCAGGCGCGTGGACTCCCAGCAGCGTGCGCAGCGGGCGCCGTCCTGTGAGGGCGTCACAGCGTGGGGGCTGGCCACCTGTGGCCGTGAACGGAGCGCCCTTCGGCAGCCCCGGCGCTGACCGGGCGGTGGCGCTGACCGGGGAGGTGGCCCACGCGCAGGAAGGCAGTGCTTCCAGACCAGGGCGGCCGTGCCTGGATGTGCCCGGCTCCGCCTGCCTGCTGTCCCGAGGGACCAGCGGAGTGAAGGACCTGACAGAGGCAGGAGAAAGAAGAGCCGCAGCACTGGGTCTGCGGACCAGGCCTGTGGTGCCCCCCCCCCCCGCTCACTGGTCCTCAGGGAGCCTTCACTCTGCGGCCCCATCACACGCCCAGTCCGTGCCGGTGGCCTCGCCCTGACACACCGACCAGGCCCATCCCCACAGTCGCCTGTGCAGAGGTCAGTGAGGCCACGAGGCCTCCAGGTCACTGTGTGGTGTGGCCCGTCCTGCTGCCGTTACCGCCAGGCCAGCCGCAGACCCAGGCTGCCAGGCCTCGGGCGGGGCTCACCCCCCCTCCCCCAGTGCCAGGCACCTCCCCCCGACAGGCACCTCCCCCAAGAGCGTCACATCAGAGGTGCCCAGGGACGGGCTCTGGCGGGGTGGAGGGGCAGTCTACCAGCAGCACCTCCGCCTGGTCCTCACTGTGTGAGCTGCTCCCCGAGGGCGGGCCCTGCCAGACTCAGCATCAGGCCCGGGCCCTCAGCAGGGTGTGCCAGGCCCCTCCTCCTTGGCAGGAGCGGCAGGAAGGGACCGCGGGGCAGGCGGGAGCCTGGAGAACAGGCCGGCATCTCCCGCGCTGGCGGCCAGCGAACAGCAGCCCTGACCCCGTGGCAGCGAGTCTGCGCCACAGCCCTGCCCGGGCGCTCCACGGCCACGCCCTGGCCAGCCCGCACGCGCCTGCGGTGCGGAGGCCTGCTCTGCTCCGAGCCGCCTGCCCTGAGCCCCGGCTTCCTCCCGCAGAGGCAGACGGCCGATTGTCCCGGGGGCCTCCCACTCCCGCTCCCCGGGCGCGCTCGGAGGCTGCTCTCCCTGCCGCATGCCCGCGAGCCGGCGTGGGGGAGCCCAGTGTGGGGAGGCCGGGTGCCCACCAGGAGGCCACAGACCCGCCTGGAGCACTGCAGGCCCTGCAGCCCCCAGCACCCGAGGAAGGGAGCCAGAGGCGCGAGGAGGCGAGGCCGGTGCTCTCCTCCCGGGAGGAAGCACAGGCGAGCGGCTGGCCTCAGCCCCGTCCGCAGGGCTCAGGCAGACACCCCCCTGACAGCCGTCCCAGATGCATCATCACGCGTGCCCGCCGCCTCCTCGGAAGCCCCACGCTCCAGGAATGACTCCAAGTGCCGCGTCGCCCCCACAGCAGCTCCTTCCTGGCAGCCTCACACTTACCTCGCAAACCACGCGTCCCACACCCACGCACCTCCTGTCACAAATAGACCCGACCTGTGAACACGCTTCCCCACTCCCCCACGGTCCAAACGGCTCTGCTGCTCTGGTTCCAGAGGCAGCCACGCTGTGTCTGCCGTCAGCACTCTCTCCATCCTGACGGCCACGGCTCCCGGAGCAGAGCACGGAGGCCACAGACCAGCCAGCTCCCTGCAGAGGCGCCTGCTCAGCTGGAGGCCGGGAGCCAGGGCGCCCCCAGGGTGGCTGAACACCCCGGGGGGTGGGGGCCAGGGGACTGCGGGCACAGGGCCTCTGGGGCAGCAGGAAGGCCAAGCTCATGCAAGTGGCCTCTGGTGAGCATGGGCACTGTCACCCAGTGTGGACGCTCCGCCCCAGCCTGGGCCTCTCGGGGCTCCGCCCCAGCTAATAAACAGCAGCGTGCAGAGGGGGAGCTCCCCAGACAGGGGGCAGTGTCCTGCTTCCCACCCCGTGCTCTCCCTCCGGCCGGGCCAGGGAGAGGCTAACGTAGGCCTCTTCAGTGAGTCCCATTGGGGAAGGTGTCCACACGAGGTTTGGTCCTCTCAACACCATTTCCAGGTCAAACTCAGACCCGGTGAGAACGCGCCTCCGCTCTGGGCCCAGGAAGACACAGAGGAAATGAGAGGGAGAGAGCTGGTGACCGGGAGGGAGGGAGAAACGGGGGGAGGGGCAGAGGTGCTCACCTGGGTCAGGTGCGGGTTGGGGTTGAACCCACATTGGTTGCAGACCTTGCTGTGACACTGGGTGCAGGTGTTGAAGTTTGGCTGGCTGGGAGTCGACGTGAGGTCGGAGGTCTTGCATATGGGACACAGTGTGCTGCTGGGAAGGGGGGCGATCTGGGGGACGGAGTAAGGGGACGTGGGGGTGCTGCCTCTGTCTGGCGACACGGAGGGGGACCGCCCTGATCTCTGCGTCCTGCTGTCCACCTGCAGCGTCCTGCGGGGGCCACCAGCCTCCTGGCCGGCCGGGCCCTGGGCCCCTGTCTCCCGGGCGCCCTCGTGGCCGGGAGCAGCCCCGGGAGCCGGCTTCGGGGTTGGCGAAGCTGCTCGCTGGCTGCCCAGGGGCTCCTTGGGGTCTAGTCGCCTGGAGACGCTGAAATGACATTGAAAGGGGCACCATTAGACACACACAGAGAAGCAGCCTGCGGGCTCACCCACGCCCACGCCCACGCCCACCGCCACCTCCTCGTCCTACCAGCGTCTCCCACGAGAGCCCTCAGCACAGGCCATCCGCCGGACCCCTCACGTCCCAGGTTCTCCCTCAGGAAGTGTGGCTGGGTCTGCATTCTGAAGCATCACTAAGGGGAGGCCTGTACGGTCTGCAGACCACACTGGGGGTACCAGGCCCCGATCCGCCCAGGAAGTGCCCAGGGCGACTCCAGACGGAACCACAGACACGTCCCCTGGAGTCTGTGGAGCAGGACGGCGACCTCAGTATTTGTCCCCCCCGCCTGTGTCCGAGCGACAGCTCAGCTCCAACTGCTGCTCGGGCGGGTCGGAGACTTTCTACATGGCCCCGTCAGAGGCTGACCTGACGGCTGGGGGCAGGGGCACCCCAATGCCTGTTTAGCGCCATCCCTGACGGGGAAGGGCCTCCTCTGGCCGTCCCCCAGCAGGCTGGAGCCAGACCACATCCATCAAGCTGGGTGACACGCTACTTGCTTGCTAGTGCGAGGCTGGGTGCGGCTGGAGTTCGGGGAGAGCCCAGAGGAGCCACAGAGGGAGTCTTCTACACCCCCCAACGCCCTCCCCACCCCACCCCCAACCCCGGAGCCAGCAATGCGATGCCGCGATGAGGCAGAAGCCAAGCGTCAGGCTGAGCCCGGTTCTCTCCATGCCTTCTCCTTTGACCCAGCTTAGGCTCGTTTCTGCCAATCTGTCCTTCCCATTTGAAAGAAGCGGAGCACAAACAGCCAAGGCAATGCCTTCTCCGGCCTCCTGGAGTCCCGTGCTCGCTTCAGTCTGCATCACCTGGGTGGCGCCTGGCACCGGGAGCCAGGGCAGCCTGGCCAAGAGCCAGGGCAAGGCCGGGCCACTGCTGCCCACGGAGCGGTCTGGCCTGCCCTTGTGCCCCAGAGCCCAGCCTGGAAGGCCTGCCTGACAGGAGTCTGTTTGCTGTCTCTCTGTGAAGGCCATCGTTTGCCAATAAGATTTAGGAGCCAACTGGTAGGCATCTCAGGACAAGCCACTTCAGAGGGGAGAGGCCCACGCCAGGCACTGCAGTTCCTCCTCTCTCCTGGGGACACACTCCCCCAGAGAAATTCTGTGACATATCCATCCAATGCTCTGTCATCAACCAGGAGCCCCCACCCCATCCCCCATCAGTCTCAGGCTGCACTTCCCCTCGGTGGGTACTCAGCCCTCCCTCGGAGAACTGCCCGGACGGCCCCTGGGCATCCTCTCCAACCTCTGCCCGCACCCAGCCCTGCCACCCATCTCTGTGGATGACGGAGGCAGCAATGCCAGGCAGCCTCACCAGGAGCCCGCCGTGTGCCAAGCACCTGCTTCACAGTCACTCCTTCATTCTGACCATTTTACAGGCGAGGACACAGCCACGAAGAGGCTCAGTGACTCACAAAGCCTCAGCACCGCCGGGGGAGCTGGGGTCCTGCTCTGCGGGGAGCGCAGTGCGGCTGGCGGGGCTGGGCGGCACTGCACGGAGTCCTCGCTGGTCTCCCAGTGCACACGCCCCGGGAAGAGCTGGCTCTCTGACGCTGGCTCCCTGCAGCAGGCCAGGCCCAGCACCATGTGGGCACGCCGTAAGCAGAGCAAACGGAGATGTGTGAGCTCAAGGGTGGGCAGAGATGGGATTTAGTTATGGCCGCCTCACCGGGAGTTTGCCAGGCACGCTCACTCCCTGGGGCCTCGGGTCACTGGCGAGCACTCCCTGCCTGGGGCAGCTGCCGGCCCAGCGACAGGTGTGGTGGTATGAGTGGTTACATCTCTTACCAGGGCAGCTGGGTCCTCACAGCGAACACCTGCTCACTGATTGTTAACTGACCTCTTACACGTATGTATGTATATATAAATACTTATATGTATTATTTTACTCCTTATGAACAGCTACTCAGCGCTGAATTAAATGAACTTTAAAAGTGAACCAGACAGGGCTCCTGTCCTCTGGGAGCCCAGCCCAGAGTGGAGACAGATGTGCAAACAAGTCGCTGCGAGACGGACTCCTGGGAGGGCCGGAGTCCGAGAAGGCTTTGGGGCGACAGCTAGGCCGGGCCTTAAAGGATGGGCTGCCTCCGAGGGGGAGGGGCAGCACACAGACCCAGAGCCGGGCAGGGCGTGCAGCGCGGGTTCAGCACCTCGGACAGCTCCCGGCCACGGCAATAGCGCCTGGACCAGTGGCAGGGCCAGGACAGGGCGCTAACGTCCCACCAAGGCCTGTGGGAGGAAACGGCGCCAATGGGGACAGTGCGGGGAAGGCAACAGCCCAGAGGCGCCCCTGGGTGAGGGGGGCAGGCTCGGTGCAGGGCGTTCGGGCTGAGTCCAAGGAGGAGTGGGCCTCTCGATGCGATGGGGTCTGAGGGGAGAAGCAGCTGGTGGTGGAGAATGGGGAGTGACACGGCAGACCACGAGGCTGGGTTTGGTTCTGGTGAGTTAGTGGTGGGGGTGTCCAGGAGACCAGGGACTGGATCGGAGTCTGGGTCCAATTCAGGAAGGAGGGGCCATTCTAACCGGGCGAGTTAAGAGCTGGTTCACAGGATGAGCACACACAAAGGGCCGGTCCAGGAAAGGTCTGTGGGGAGCACGGACAGGGGTGGGAGCGGAGCAATGGCAGAAACAGAGAAGCCAGGGGAAGGGTCTCTCTCTCTCTCTCTCTCTCTCTCTCACACACACACACACACACACACACAGTTAGTCCCAGGAGCAGGAGCAGCCGGGCTGTGAGGGGCTTTGTGCCTGAGGCTGAGGAGCCCGAGGCGTGGAGGGAAGGGCTGCCATGACAGAAGGAGACCAGGTGGTGTCGGTGACCCCAGAGGGGAGAGGTGTGCCGGGAGCCCCTCCTCACTGAGGTCTCCACTGGGCGGAGAAGCGGGAGGAAAGGAAAGGAGGTGTCCACAGGCAGCCCGCCCATCCAGCAAAGACCCGGGTCATGGACATGGACCCTCAGCAGGAGGCCCCTGAGGCCCAGGCTCCCTGCAGCCTCGGGCTCCCCGTTCACGAGCTGGGACAGTGCGTGAGGGGAGAGGGCGCTGCCCCGGAGCAGAGGAGACAGGGGCACCAGAGGGCGGAGAAGGAGGGAGAGGGCAGCGGTGTGGCGGTGCAGCCGGAAGCTGAGCGGGGGAGGCTCACGTGCCGTATGCAGGCACAGGTGTTTCCTAAAATGGACAGGAAGGGAGAGGTGTGAAAGCGGCTGGATTTGGACCAGCTTTCTCCCTCCCGGCGCTGAAGGCTGCTGCCTGGTGGGAAGCAGGTCTGCAGGCTGCTTAGCCGGGCAGGAAGGAGGGTGCTGGGAGGTGCTGGGCGTGCCTGTCCCGCGGCCAGAGCCACCAGGACCAATAGCCCCCCTGCGCCCGCTGATCAAAGCCTCGGGGAGGGATGGGGCCCAAAGCCGCTCCGACACCAGGTGCACCCTCAGGGCCAGGGCCCGGGACCACCTGCCCTGGTCCTCGGGGGCACACGGGAGGGCGGCTGGGGCTGGAGCGGCCGGGAGAGCAGGGGCTGGGAGGCTGCTCCCCGCAGAGGGAAGAGGCTGGCTCCTCAGAGCGGCCCAGTGGGACAGCTGGAAGGTAAACACTGCGCACCGACCAATGGCGGTCTGTTCAGCAGGACGGGAGAGCTTAGGAAGCTGCCTTCTAAGCCAGAGCAGCCGGAAGAGCCCGCGGCTTCACACAAGGTTTAATGAATGCGCCGCTGACCTTTCTGGAATAGGCGCGGCGGCCGTGGGAGGGCCTTCTCCTTTGAGACCCGCAGGGAGGACCTCAGGGTGTCTGTGTGTCAGGAGAGGGGGGGCTGCCGAGTGGGGAGCAGGCGCCCCGCTGGGTCCTGAGAAGCTCTCAGGAATGAATGCGAGATTCACAGTCTGAGTTTGGAAAGAAATTCAGTTTTCACACAAGAAAACACTTCTTGGCTCCCCCAGCTGTCAGGCCAGCAGCCTCCTGCTTTTGGCCATGGGTCCCATCAGTAAGCATGTTTGCGTGTGCTCAGCATGCGTGCGCGTGCGTACACACACACACACACACACACACACACCAGTCTGTGCACGGCCAGTGCTGATGGGACACGCCTCCCACGGGGGCAGAGGGCAGAGGGAGGGCAAGGGGATGGAGTTGTCCCTGCATCTCCGCTCCCTCTCCCCTCACCAGTGCACTGGACCGGGGCCGCCCCCACCGGCTGCCGGACCGGAGTCTCTCCTGCCCCAGCCCTGCCCTCTTAGAGACACGGTCAGTGTCAGGGAGCCCCGGGCGAGGGGCTGCCCTCCAGCTCTGACCACCGTGAACCGAGGAGAACCAGCCCGGCTCACAGCAGCAGCGCAGAGCGAGGCGGCTGCGGCTCTGTGCCGGGCGGCCAGCCCTTCCTGCTTCTCCACGCGCCCTAAGGCGTTCACTATCACAGAGGCTTTTGTTCACTCACTCACTTCCAAAGAGCTGGCGGGAACCATGTCCCCCTCGTTCTCAAATGTCTGACCACACCTCTGTGGCCATTAGACCTGAACCGCTTGTCTGGGTAGAAAGCTCGAGGCTCACTCTCCCCCCGGAAGGCTCGCAGGCACAGCCCTGAGGTGCCGCGCTGACTGCTGTGGACAGCCCTGGCCAGCGGCTCAGCGCCCCGTGCGCCCCATTCCCTGATGCAATGGAACCCCTTTTCTCTTTGAAGGTCAGTAACTTCGCCAAGGCATGTGTGAACGGTCCCCACCTCCTTTTCCTGAGTCCAGCGTGTTCTCTCAGACGGAGGATGTGCGTGCTCCTCTCTCAGGGGGGCGCTTTCTCTGTGCCTTTGGAAATGGCTCCTTCGCTTTGTTCTGCTCCCTTCTGCAGGGACACCAATTACCTGCTCTTTCCTTTGTCTTCCCATTGTCCCGGCTGCTGGCAGCCCACGGATGTGCTCCACCTCCTTAGCAACCCCGGGCATCGCACAGGAGCCGGACACTCCTCAGGTCCCGCAGGCGTCGGCTCTGCGAACCAGTCCGAGGAGGGTCTTGGGTTTGGCCCTCCGGAGTCTGATCTCCGTGCCCTGGCTCCGTAGAGGCAAATGTCCCTTCTAGAACCATCCTGATTTCCCACCCTGGCCCAATTTCCCCGGTTCTTGGAAACCGCTCTTTGTTCACTGCGTTCCAGCATGTGGATGAGACTCAGGTTGTTAAAGATAGATTTGCTTTTCTGTTTCTTCTTGCAGTTTTTGTCAGTTCAGTAAGGAGGCTGAGCAAACAGATGTTTCAATTCGTCATATTTAACCAGAAGCCATTTACAACCCAAAACAAATGCCATTTTCCTCTGGCTTTCCACCTGGGCCCGTCCTGCTTTCTGACCGTGGACCCGTTTGCAAATCTGACTTAACCTCGGCTTTCAGGCCGAGGAGGAACAGACACTGACAGACACCTTCCTTCCTCCTCACAGTGCAGACCCTGCCACCTGGCCAGGCCTCAGAGGACGGTCTGGCTGTCAGTGCCGGCCCCCCCTCCCCCCCGCCCCGGCCTATCCAGAGCATCCCACCGCTCCCCGTGCCGGACACGCGGGCTCTCCTGCACCGCTGCCCACGGCTCCCTGGGGCTCTCGGACCTCCCAGCACCAGACCTGACTTCCGAGGGAGCCTCCCGGGCCCCTCCCACTGTGCCCCCCCAGCCTGGTCCCAGGTGCCAAGCCTCTGAGTCTGTTTCTCACGTCAGCCTGAACCCCCAGAGGGCAGGGGTCCCCAATCTACCGTGAATACATGCCTGTCTGCCGTCAAAGCAGCAGACGCCCCACACAGGCTGTTTCAATCCACGGCTGGGGACTGATTGGCAGCCTGAGGAGCCAATGCCTCCTTTCCGCTTACTCCTCAGGCTGGGCCACAGCTCATCAGGAGGCGGCCTGGAGCCAGGGCAGGTGGGCCTGTGCTGGGAGCCATCAAGCCCCTGGATGCCAAGTGCCCCCCTCCCCCCCAGGACCTCAGTGGAACCACCTTAGGGACTGAGCCAGGACGCTGCCCTGGTGTGAGGACAGCACAGAGCCCGGAGTGCCGTGTAAGGCTTCCCGGTCCTGCCAGCCTGTGGCCACCGGGCCCTTCATGACACCCCCAGGCCCGCCACCGCCCAGGCCTCTCCTGCCAGGCTCCGCCTTCTGAGGGGGTTCGACCACGAAGAGGCGAATTTTCCCCCTCCACAGCCCTTGCGTTCCGGGGCTCCCTCCTCCCAGTGTGCCCCAGGCCTGCAGGCTCTGCTCGGGGGCCCCCGCGGGGACCACTGGAGTGTGACGTGTCAGTTGGAGGCTCGGGAAGCTCCGGAAGCCAGGAGGCTCCGGGCCCCAGTGGCGACCATTGCGGAAAGCGGAGCCAGCCTCCCGCCAGCTCCTGCCTCGGTGCTGGGCCTGCCCCGCGCCCACCCTGCTGAGCCAGGAGGGAGGGCAGTTCCAGGAAGCCAGGCTCACGTGACCATGGAGCAGTGCCCGTTCAGCTGGCCTGGGCTCAGGGCACAGCCCGGGCACAGCGATGGCTACCTCCGCCCGCCTGCTCCCGCACAGGCAGCAGGGCGAGGCAGTGCCCACCGGGGGCACCGCCCTGGGCCGCGGAAACTCGTGCAGCTGCAGGCGCCTCCTTCCTCATTGGAAGCCAAACGCTAGGGCTTTTGTGTATCTGGGGGAGAAAGAAACACCACAGCGATTTCTGTCCATTCCACCTAAAACCTCTGTCCAGAAATCAGGTCTGCTTTAACGTTAAGTTTTTAAAACTTTTTTTTAAAACTAACAATAGCTTGCTTGCTTCTTATGTTTCTACACAAGAACCCTTACTTGTGACCCAAAAAACGTCCAAGAAAATTGTGCCTGGAGTCATGCTCTGAGTGAAACAATCAAAGGGGTCCCTCCCCCGCCCAGATCGTCTCCCCATGGTACCCGCCCTCTGCCTTCTGCCCTGCCCAGCTCCAGTCTCCCTGTAGCACCCACCCTCTGCCCTCTGCCCTGCCCAGCTTGTCTCCCCATGGCACCCGCCCTCTGCCCTGCCCGGCTCCAGTCTCCCTATGGGCACCCGCCCTCTGCCCTCTGCCCTGCCCAGCTTGTCTCCCCATGGCACCCGCCCTCTGCCCTGCCCAGCTCCAGTCTCCCTATGGGCACCCGCCCTCTGCCCTCTGCCCTGCCCAGCTCCAGTCTCCCTATGGGCACCCGCCCTCTGCCCTCTGCCCTGCCCAGCTTGTCTCCCCGTGGCGCCCGCCCTCTGCCCTATGCCCCCACCCAGGGCCTGGAAATACCAGGTGAGCAGATGAGGAGACCTCCCCAGATCCCAGCCCTCCCCGTCGGCCTCCCGTGGGGAGCTCACCCTCATCCGGCCCTGGGCCTGGTCCAAGGCCAAAGCCTCCCACCCAAGGAGCTATCCCTGTCCGGTGGCTGGCCCAGGAGCCTCCCCCATCTCTGCCCCTTCCAGGGCTCCGCATCAGGAGCAGAGGCTCAGGGGTGCACCCCCCATGTTTTCCGTTCAGAACATTACACCCAGCTGCTCAGGCCCAAAACCCACCCGGACAGAGGCCCCCTGAGGGACAGTTAAGGCTGAGAAGAAGGCACGCCGAGCCGCTGTGGAGCACACGTGCACACGTGTGAGTGGTGTGAGCAGGTGTGCTCGCATGTGTGTGTAGGGTTGTGTGTGCATGTGAATGCTCGCATGTGCTCGCATGTGTATGTGCACGGAGTGCATGGGATCGCACTGCATGGCCACGTCTGGCCCCTGGGCACTGCTGAGTGCTGGCGGCTGCGCGAGGGGCAGGTGCCCTGCAGGCGCGGAGAGAACCGAGCTCTTCCCGCCTCCCGCCTTCCTTTCCGGGCTTGGCAGCCAGGAGTGAGGGAGCCGGAGCGGATGCCCAGGCCTCAGGGAGCGGGAAGCAGTGAGTCGCAGCCAGCCAGCCGGCGAGGGAGAGCGGAGCAGAAGCAGATGGCCCGTGTGCAGCAGAGGAGGGGCCGTCCAAGGGCCAGGCTCAGGCTCAGGCTCTGCACAGAGGACAAGGAAGTGGGGTCTCGCCTGGGGAAGGTGCTGGGACCCAAGGTAGCTGCCGGGAGAGGGTGTGGTCAATCACCCCGAACGCCAGAGGGGGCCGGGGTGGCAGCCGGCAGCCCCAGCAGCACCAGCAGGCCCTGCCCAGTGGGCAGCATGCAGACCGGTGGCGGGCAGGCCGCACG
This sequence comes from Nyctalus aviator, assembly GCA_036971965.1. Taxonomy (NCBI): domain Eukaryota; kingdom Metazoa; phylum Chordata; class Mammalia; order Chiroptera; family Vespertilionidae; genus Nyctalus; species Nyctalus aviator. Next base: position 52,720,042 of record CM072934.1, read on the forward strand.
CTGCGAGGAGGCACTCAGCTCAGCTCCTGGGACTGGCCTGACCGCGCAGGAGAGGAGCCAGGACCAGGAAGACAGCAGCACCTGGAGCATGAGGGGCTCCGGTGAGCCGGCACCTCTGGAGGGGCCCGGGGAGCAGAGCCACGCGAACCTCCGGGGAGGGCAGCCTCGGTCCAGGTCCCGGGAGGAATGTTGGGGCTTGGGCTTTGGGGCAGGGGGTGCAGTGCAGATGGGGAGCCTGTGGGGGGCGGCCAGGGGGCACGGTGCAGGGGAGAAGGTCTGGGAGACTGGGGCGTGAGCGGAGACCCTGCTTCTGGACGTCTTCCAGAGCCTTAGCAGCTCGTCTCCGTGACGCTGCGTGTCTCTGCTGACCGCCCAGCAGGCTGGTGAGGCCACGAGTCCCGCACACTCACAGCGACGGTGGCGCAGCCAGAGTGCGGGTCAGCGATGTACGGAGGCGGCGCCGGCACCGCAGGGCAGTCTCAGCTGAGGAGTGCGATCCTGACACAGGTCACGCTGTGGACGGCCCGGAGCCGCTGAGTGAAATAGGCCAAGGCAGGAGGACAGACGTCCCGTGACTCACCCACCCAGGCGCCGGCGCGGTCCTGTGCGCAGAGGCCCCGGGCAGGGGAGGGGAGGGGAGTTAGCTCAGCGGGCACGCGGGTCCCGCTTAGGAGGAAACGTTCTGGAGGTGGTGGTGGTGGTAGCACAGCACTGAGAAGGTCTTGTCCACTCAGTGACGAAAGTTCACCACAACCAACGGAACCGAAGGAAGCGCGACACCGGCTGCGTGGGACGAGCCTCGGCAGCGCTCCGCTAGGCGGGGGGCCGGACCCCAGCCACGTCTGAGTCCACGCACAGGAACCCGCAGAGCAGGCCGCCACGGAGACAAAGCGGGGGGGAGGGGGAGGGAGGGAGGGGGGGAGCGGGGAGCACGGCCTGTGCAGCTGGGGTTCTCTGAGGCGGTGTCTGAGAGGAGACAGCGGGCAGGCTGCACAACATGGGAACGTGCGAAGCCAGAGGAGTTACCCTCGTTCAGGCTGGCCATGGTTGTTCTGTGAGCTTCACTTCACCAGGGAGACAGGCAGAGGGAAGGGGAGGAAAGCCGAGCACAGTCAGATTCCTGGGCACGGAGCCCTCCTCTGCTCACCTCATCCACTCCCCACCTGCGGCGCGCCCTCCTGACCCGCGCTGCGCACCGTGGTCTGCAAGGCCCTGCTCGTGGCCATCGGGTGGCCCTTCGGCCAGGGGTGGGGAACGTCAGCCCTCGGCCCAATAAGGCCTGTGAGATCATTGGGCCTGGGCCTGCCCAGGCACTGGGTGAGCTCATTAACTGCGTGACCAAACAGAGCGGCCTAGTTTCTCAGCTGATAACGGTGTGTGGCCGTGAGTGATGCTGTACACATCCACGTGGCCCGGGCAGGAGAAAGGTCCCACCTCCTGGGACGCTGGGACTGTAACCGGTCTGTATCCAGCCTCCCGTCCCAGTGCCGTGGTCGGAGGTCCTGACTGCTCACAGGCACGCCTCCTCTCCGGGAGGCGGGATGCAGACTGGCCCCGAGCTCCGAAAGGTCCAGGTCCGACAACACAGAACACACACTGCGTTCACCGGAGGCCTCGTGGCCACAGCCGGACCCGGAGCGACCCCTGTGCACGGCGCCGAGGGGCAGCGACGCCCCGGAGGGGAGGCAGGGGTTTGCTGTGTGCCCCGAGCGGCGCCGGGCCCAGGACAGGAACGCAATGGGGGTGACTCCGCGGGCCCAGCCGCCCAGGGTGCCAGGCCGGCTCCGGCTGCCCCGTGGAAGGCAGTATGTGAGGACCAAGTGGGTCAGCCAACCGCTGACGGAGCACGAGGCTCAGGAGGGACACGCTCCCCAGAGCTGCCACCCCACGGGGTGTGAGCAGACTGTGTGCCCTGACTCAGCACGCTCTGCCCGCTCCGCACACGAGGCCGTGCTGTGACTGACGGGAGCGGGCATGTGCGGGAGGGGCCGGGCCCCGGCGGGAGGCGAGGGAGCGTCACTTTCAGTGTCTCAGTGCCTGACCAACTCTTCACGGCGCCATTCTGGTTCCTGGCAGCAGCTCTGCGATGGAGGTGGAAGGAAAGGCGAGGGAGAGGGAGGCAGCGCGGTGCAGAAGGCCAGCACCCTGAGAGCAGGCCTCTCCTCCTGATCTGCCGGCCCCCCACCCCCGTGCTGTCTCACGCTCCCACGACCCTCCTGAACAGGGCGCGGCCACCTGCCCCCAGAGCCGAGTCAGCAGTGAGCTGTCCCTGCGTGGTCCCCCGTCCCAGGGACACAGCCGGGCCTCGGGGCGCCCGAGGCCACAGGACCTGAGAACACCATCTCTGCAGTGGATGCCCCCTGACACCAAGGGCCACCAAGGGAAGAGCTGGCAGAGGTCAGAGGCCAAGGAGCGCTTGGCCCCTGCACCCCGCTCTCTCACCCGGGCACAGTGAGCTCAGGCAGGCGTCTCAAGGCGAGCCGCTCAGACACAGGCCACGTCCCCGGGCCCCGGTGAGGCTGGTGCTGGCCAGGCAGGCCAGGCAAGGTGAGCTCTCAGAACACCACGTCCTCCTGCTCCCCCCAGCCACGGGAACAGGCGGGGACCACGCACAGGCAGCAGATGGAGCCTCTATTTCGGCAGAAAGCTGTGACTCATTTAAACACATCCCACCGTTTCCAGAAACCTAATAGCTTGCTCTTAGTGAGAAATGAAAGAAGTTCTTCAGAGCACACCCGCCGGTGACACAAAGGACAGAGACGGCTCTGGTGGCTCTGAGCGCCTGTGACCAGCTGATGAGGCTCGGCCTTCACTGGGGAAGAGACACTCAGGGGGACGCGGGGCGAGGAGATGCAATGGGGAGGAGGGATCTGTCCTCGGTGCTGCCACCAGCGCCTTCTCCAGCTCTGAGCTCAGCTTCACTCTCTAACGTTTTGGCCAAGACAGGGCGGGAGGTGACAGGGGAGGAGATGCTCGCTCAGAAGACCGACCTCAAAGAACGCAGCTCTCATCAGATCTCCGGGCTCCGGGCACGCTCTCCTGCGGCTTTGAGGGGGAGGCAGAGCTGAGCCTCCCAGCAGCAGGTCTCCTGTGGGTGTTCACACTCCCAGGCCCCTCCCCCGGCCTCCTTTCCCGAGCCCAGGGCCCTCCCTGCGGGCCTGGACTGGCCTTGCATGTGGCTCCTCACCTCCAGCTTCCTCCCTCCTGTGGGCCATTCATCAGTCTTAGCTCCGTGCCCAACAGCCTGTGCCACCGGCTCCAAGACGGGCTCTGAGCGTGCCTGAAGCCTCCAGCAGCCAGGACCCAGGCTCCCTTCCTATGCGTATCGCACGCAGTGGCCAGGAGCATTCCCAGCATCCTTCAGCAATCTCCAACACTCCTCTGCCGCCTTCAGACTCAAGTCCAAATCCTGCCGCCATTCCAAGCCCTCTGGCCTCTGGCCTCACCACCCACTCAACATAGTGAGTGTCTGAGGTCTCTCAGTCCAGCCCTCTCTTCTAGCAACTCTCTCCCCACTCTTAGTCAACACAGCACTGCAAGATCTAGCTAGCTGAACTAAGGCAAGTAAAAGGAATAAAGGATATACAGACTGGAAAGGAAGAAATAAAACTGTATGTTTACCAATGATATGATTGTCTACATAGAAAATCCCAATGAATCTTTAAAAAACATCATAGAACTATTAAATAAGGTAAGCAAGGTTGGAGAATACAAAATAAACACACAAAAATCAATCATATTTCTGTATACTCATAAATGTACATGAAAAAGTCAAAAGTAAAAACATAATACCACTTCTTCAATCACTCCAAAAGCTACTGAGGTATACACTAATAAAGCATTTGTAGGATCTGCATGCTGCAAATTATAGGACGCTGATTCAAGAAATCAAATCAGACCTAAATAAATGGAAAGGCATACTATGTTCATGAACTGGAATACTCAATATTGAAAAGATGTCAATTTTCTCTAAACTGATCTATAGGTTTAATGCAATTCCTATCAACATTCCAGTAAGGTTTTTATGGACATAGACGAATGTATTCTAAAGTATATGTGGAAAAGCATGATCCCTGGAACACTAAAGTAATCTTGTCAAAGAAGAGTGAAGTGGGAGGAATTATCCTGTCCCATATTTAAGGCTATAGTAAGCAAGACAGTGTGGTATTGGTAGGAAGATAAACACATAAATCAATTAAATAGAATAGAGGATTCAGAAATAGATCCACACAAATATGCTCAATTGATTTTTTTACAAAGGTACAAAAACAGCTCAATGGAGGAAGGATCCCTTTTCAACAAATAGTGATGAGGCCACTGGATATCCATAGACAGGAAAAAACAATCTTGGCCTATGCCTCAGATCTAATACAAACATTAACTCTTAGTGGGTAATAGGCTTAAAGGTTAGGAAAATCTTAAGGGTCTAGTCTAGGCAGAGTTTTTGGACTTAATACTGTTCGTATGATCCATCATAGAGAATACTGATAAACTAGACTCCACCGAATTGAAAAAGTTTTGCTTTGTTAAAATCCATAGAAAGAGAATGAAAAGAAAACTATTCAAATAAGGACAAGTGAACCCAGGGAAATAGGAGGAAGACTGGTGACTTGGATGAATGTCACTGCTGTGGTTGCGTTATTATATTACAGTTTTGCAAATGCTACCGCTGGGAGAAATTTGGGAAAAATTTAAAAGGAAAGTCTTTGTATTATTTTTTACAACTGTATATGAACCTGCAATGATCTCAATTTTAAAAAAAATCAAACTCATCTCAAGTTACTTTATACCATTGGTTTGCCATTTTTAAAGTTGGTGAGTAAGAAATGTGTTGATATTTCGTCACTTTGTAGTATCATTCTGTCTTTATGGAACCTTATCATAGCCAACAATCTTTTTAATAACAAATATAAAGTAAGCTTACAAATCTCTGGAAAAATGGATGAACTTTAAATGAAGGCAAAATAAAAACGTTCTGAGATAAACAAAAGCAGAAAAGATTGTTGATACAATTTGCAATGATAAGAAATAATGAAGGCAATGGCGTCTCCATAGAGCCGGGAGGGAGGGAGGAAATAATGGAGAAAGTTCGTCAAGCAGCAGCAAGTGACGCCGCCAGAAATTGGAATCTACACAAACCAGTGAGTGACGGCGAAGGCAGTGATGAAGGTAAGCATGGCAGAAAGTGTGACTGCTCATTCATCTCCTTTATGCTCGTAAGCGATCCAAAGGCAGCTGACGAACACTCCGGTGCTCGGTGTGCGCTGTGAGCTGACACTGTATAGAAATGCCGTGTCTGACAAAAAGCACAAAGCAGATACCGTGTTTCCCCAAAAATAAGACATCCTCCGAAAATAAGACCTACTTACAGGTTTCCTTCTGAGTGAAATATAAGGCACCCCCCCCAAATAAGGCCCTCCCTAGGCTAAACATGAGAGATTTGATTCGCTGATTCTGAAAGAAATGGCATCACAAGAAATGACCACAAGAAATGGCGTCACAAGAATTTCACCAAGAAATTCAGGAATTGGATTGTTATGATGATGTTCCAGAAGATGATGACGTGATTGTCATTGAATAAATGAGTAAATTCTTGATACTGTAGGATTCACAGTTTGTTTGGTTTGTGTTGACAACTACTGTACTACCGTACCATATACAGGTAATAAATTTCCTTTATTTTCTTTTAACAATAAATGTGTACTGTATTCTTCTTCATGGAAAATTAAGACATCCCCTGAAAATAAGACCTAGTGCATCTTTGGGAGCAAAAGTTAATTAATATAAGACACTGTCTTATTTTTGGGGAAACAGGGTAGATGGGTGGGAACAAAGCTGTATTTTTTAAAATATATTTTTACCTGGGCATGTGCCCTGACCGGGAATCGAACTGGGAGCTCGATTCACAGGTCGATACTCAACCACTGAGCCACACCAACTGGACAATAAAAATATTTTTAGAAAAAGATGGATGAGCCCAGTGGGCAGGCCCCAATTTTGTGTCTGCTTCAGCTGCCACGTGTGAAGATGAGGAGGGTGGACCACGGAGTCAGAGCTTCCCCGAGGAGGGACCACGCCCTTAAGCAAATTTAACTCCAGCGTGCCCTGTGGTAGGACCGGGATGCTAACCCCGTCACCTTCGTGTCCTCGGTCCCGGGCAGGAGCCAGCGGCACTGAGTGCAGCCCTTGCTGAGGGCTCTCATTCCAGTCCCTGCGTCTGATAACACAAATGTCTGTCAAAGTGACATCCCTGCCTGGCCCTCGTGGAGCCCGGTGTTGCCTCCATCTGTCTTTCTTCCTTATCTCTTTCTCAGGGCACTTGTAAGAACTAGGCGGCATTGATATTAATGTAATTACAGGTGAAGCATCAACCTATGAACCAGGATGTTATGGTTTTATTCCCGGTCAGGGCACATGCCTGGGTTGCAGGTTTGATCCCCAGGATACACCCATCAATGGTTCTCTCTCATCATTGCTGTTTCTATCTCTCCTTCCTTCCTCTCTGAAATGCTATATAATAAAACCTAATATGCAAATAGACTAAACGGCAGAATTACTGGTCAATAGCTAATTAGATAGGGCCTCTAGTCCTCTCTAATAAAGAGGAATATGCTAATTGACTCCATCACAAAGATGGCTGCACCCACAGCTGAGGCCAAGTTCCCATAAGGAGCCTTAACGAGCAATCAGCAGGGACCTGAGGCTACCCCTCCCCCGCCCCCTGGGGCTTGACAGGGGACCTCAGGCCACGCTCCCCACCCAGCGGGGGCTGACTGGGGACCTGAGGCCGTGCCCCCCTCCTGGTGCTGGGCTGGGGAACCTGAGGCTGCACCCCGCCCCCACCTGGCAGGGCTTGAAGGGGGGCCTCAGGCCATGCCCCCACCCAGTGGGGCTGACTGTAGATCTCAGGCTGAGTCCCCCACCTGGCAGGGCTTGAAGGGGGGCCTCAGGCCATACCCCCACCCAGTGGGGCTGACTGGAGATCTCAGGCTGAGTCCCCCACCTGGTGGGGCTTGATTGAAGACCTCAAGGCATGCCCCTCGCCCTGGTCTGGGCTGGGGGACCTCAGGCCATGCCTCTGTCCTGCCACTGGGCCAAGGGACCTGAGGCTATGCCCCCTGCCCAGCAGGGCTTGACAAGGGTGGGACTGGCTGGGTCTGGATCTAGCCCAATGGGGGAGCCAGCCGGATCTGGGTCTCATGCGATTTTGAGGTGCATGTGGGTGGGCGGGCACTTGACTCTGGGTGCCATGGTGAGCCCCAGACTCTGACAGGAGGAAGGTTTTCATACACATTTTACCAATTTTCTTTCATCTCTGACACTTCTATTATATAGAGAAAAGGCAAATAGCAATATTAAATATTTCCTCTAATTAATCCCCTCTTAACGTGCATGAATTTCGTGCACCGGGTCACTAGTCAGTTATAAAGAAGAATGTACACTTGGCCCTCGGTATCTGCAGGTTCCTCACCCACAGATTCAATCAACGGTAGATTGAAAATATTTCTAAAAATGTCACATTGTTGCAAAGAAGTGACATCGTTGCTGACGTGTACTAGATAGCTAGGCCGATGATGCTCTCTTCTGCACTAAACACAGATCCTTTTCTTGCCGTTATCCCTTAAACAATACGTATAACAGCTGTTTACCCAGCATTTACATTGCAGGAGGCATTAAAAGTGACGGAGAGGATGTAAGTGTCCGGGTGGAGGCGCCTGCGTTGTTTACAAATACTAAGCCCCTGTGGTTTGCACACAAGGGATAGCTGCCTGTGGAGGGCACCGCTCTCCGCTCTTCGCCTCCCGTGGGCTCTGCCTGTGCCATGCGGCTCTGCACTCCTCCCACCAGGGGTAGAGTATATGTTTCAGCTGGGCAAACTGTTTTCCAAAACCGAGCTCAGCGAGATTGCCAGTCGGCCTGCCTTACAGAGCCTGGCGCTCCCCGCCGAGAGGGGTACGCCTCCTCCTCTCACCCGGGCCGGGCGGGCGTGGCAGCAGCTCGGCCGCTAGGTCAAGGCAGAGGAAGAGCGCGTGGCTTTGGAAAGGAGTCCGCCCGGCTCCCGCGCTCCCGCAGGACGGGGCAGCCCACGTGGAGAACCACGTCAGCTGTGAGGCACGCCCATGTCACGTGACTCCTCCCCGGGTCTTGGAGCCTTTCAGCTCCAGACTCTATGAGCCATCCACTGCGCCTGCCGGCTCAACCGACCTACACAATCGGCGAGCCAAACAGCGGTTGTTTGATGCCACAAGTTTTGGGGTAATTGGTTACACAGCCATACCAAGTGCAACGCCACCCTAAACTTTGACTGAAGGAGTCTTAGTAGATGTGTGATTCCAAGCAAAGGTTTGAAGTATGTGTATGTGCTCGTGAGCGTGTGCGTGTGCGTGTGCGTGTGTGTCTGCATGGGGAGAACGCCCTCGTGTGCATCTGGCATCACCGGGGAACGTGCCCTGGCTAGCCCGCTGTCCGAGGAGGAGAGACAAGAGGAGCAGAACCGGTCTCAGCGCAGCCGGGAGCCCAGCCCCGCCCAGGCCTCTGAGCATCAATCAGCCGCAGGAGTGAGGCAGGAGCGGCCGTGTGCCGCCACAGCATAATATGCTGGATTTTGATTGAAAATACTCTGGCTGGAATTGGAGGAATACAGGTGAAAGAAGTTGGCAAAGCATTATGGGAGTCCACCGTACCATCTTCCCTGCTGTGCATGTTTGCGCCTTCCCCTGCTGCGGGGACACTGACGTACCCCAGAAAGAGGCCAGATGGCATGGCCCCCAAGAAGGACGGGCCTGCGCAGGGTTCCCTCCACGGTGCGCAGGGGCTGCCCCGGCCTTGGCCCGGCCCCTGGCCTCCGCGGGCACCACCACAAGCCCAGCTGCTACGGTCTTGCCCTCCAGAGCCCACACTGGCCCCGAGTCCGGTGCGGGTTGGAGAGCAGGCGCACAGGGCAACGGGATGGGGGAGGCCTCCCAGCAGGATTCCCCCAAAAAGCACGCTGCCTCCGCTCCCGCCCCTCAGCGGACGGAGCCACGGCCCAGAGGTGTCGCTGGTGGGACGGGTCTCCAATGCAACCGGAGGAGGCCCGGCAGGGACCCAGCGGCCCCCAGACCGGCAGCGGGCTGCAGGAGCCTCGGCAGGGGAGGCTCACGTGAGGCGGGCAGAGGCGGGTGTGGTGCCAGAGTGCCAGGAGGTGGCACCGTGGCCTTCGGACGGTGTCACCCAGCCCAGGCGGCACGCTGAGCCTGGGTGCGTGGGAGAAGGCTCCCTGCTCAGGTCTGACAGCGGGCACCGCCCTGTGGGGAGCAGCCGGCGGAGGCCCATCTAGAGAAGACGGGACGCGGAGCAGAGGGCACGGGGAGCGTCCGGCAACCCCAGGCAGGGTCAGCCACGCCTGCCGGGGCAGAGCCAGGACGGAGAAGAGCGGCAAAGGAAACCCCTTTCCGACAGATAGGAGGAGCTTGCCAACCCGGAGCCACCTCCCGGGAGAGCCAAACCCCTGGCCGCTGGGCCTTCCCGCCACGGCCGCAGCCTCGGAGCTGGGAGCAGGCCTGGGTCCATCGGGGCGGGGACAAGCCCACGGGGAGAGTGGGCAGACAGGCAGAGCGCCGCAGAGGCCAGGCCACGGCCCTGAGGAAGGGGTCTCAGTGCAGGGCCTGGCGCTGAGCCCAGGAGCCCCAGTGCGTGCTGCCCTGTTCCCCGAGGCAGGCTGAGCGGTGAGAGCATCCCACTCCTCTTCCTCCTCCAGCCGAGGAGGAGGGCAGGGGAGACCGAGCCCTGCATCTGCTTTAGGCAGAAAGGACTGAGGGCCCCCCGTCACTGCAGCCAGGGAGGGCCGTCAGCGCTGACTCCAGCCTGAGCTTCTCCCGTCACCTGCCTCCCTCTCCCTCGCTCAACTGTCCTCCTTCCTTCCCGTCCGCACCCTCTCCCTCCTCTGGCTACACTGGCAGGGGGCAGCAGTGGCCGGAGGCGGGCAGCGGCACGGCTGTGCGCAGTGATGGCATTGGGGTGCGGGTCAGCTGGCTGGCGGAGTGTGAGGTCTCTCCTGAGAGGCCTCGGGGCCCCAGCAGAGTCAGCTGGAAAGCACCGGCAGGCAGACGCTGGCCGTCTGAGAATGTGAGACACTCCAGCCTGTCACCCGCCTGGTGTGCCTCACCCCTGCGGGACAGCGAGGAGGCGGGGCAGACTCTGCTTTAAGGAACTTGGGGGTAAAAATCTGAGCGGTGTCTCTGTCTCCCTCTCTTCCCCTTTCTTTCTCTCTAAAATCCTATATAATAAAAGATTAATATGCAAATTAACAAATGATGGGATGACTGGTCGCTATGATGTGCACTGACCACCAGGGGGCAGAGGCTCAATGCAGGAGCTGCCCCCTGGTGGTCAGTGCGCTCCCACAGGCCCGATTCAGAGCTGGCAAGTGCAGGGGCAGTGTCGGTGGTGGTGGGACCCTCTCCCTCCTCCGTGGAGGGCTAAGGACCCCTCGGGGGATGTCTCCCCGGGTATCGGGCCTAAGCCGGCAGTAGGACATCCCCCAAGGAGTCCCAGACTCCCAGACTGCAGAGTGCAAGAGGGCGCAGGCAGGGCTGAGGAACTCACTCTCCTCCCCCCTCAGTACACGAATGTTGTGCACCGGGCCTCTAGTTAATTAAATAAATAAATAAATAAACAAACATAAAAAATTAAAAAAACACCTAGCAGAATGCCTGCAAGGAAGTGGGCACCCAGCAACGGCCGTTACAGCTGCTCCAGAGCTTTGCCAACTGCCCCCAGTCCGCCCCGACTTCCTGTGCGTGGGCCATGGCTGCAGGAACAGTTCTCCTCCCGGAGCCCCCACACACCGGGTCTGTCCCCCCCACATCAGGGCAGGGGCCGGGCCCAGGCGGGTGCAGGACCGCGGGGAGGAGAGGGTTACCGAAGGCCCAATCCTGTCCCAGCAGCCTGCTCCCTCCACAGACGGGAGGGCGCGAAGCAGAGCGGCAGGCGCGACCCGGGACTCACAGCGCTGCCTTCGGAAGCTCAGAGCCCAACAATGCGGAGGAAGGAGGTCTTTAAAAATAGAACCGAAAAGCTGCCCTGGGTGGGTTTTCCGTTTGCTCCCGTCTCCCTGGAGTCTGGCTCTATTTCCACGGCTCCAGCTCCTTCATGTCTGAAGCCCTCAACCAAGTCTTTGTGAAAAAGCTAGGGTTTCTCGGCCACACAATGAAATCGGCATCTGAATGGCTTCTATATATAACCCCGGGCCACAGGGGAATGTGGGACAGAGGGACGGCTTCAATGACGCCACCGGTGCAGCCCACACCATCCACAGCATGGGAGACCGCAGGACAGAGGCCGAGTTCTCCGACCATAAACTGCCAGGGGGAAAGGAGAGGAACCCATAAAGGAGCTCAAGAGCTGTTTCAAACATAGACACAATCCGAGCAAACCAACTGTAAAAGTAGATCCATGAGATAGTCAGAAAAGCCGGACCCTGCCCGAATATTTGTGAGATGAAGAAGGGACCGTCGCCCGGTCAGGTCCGCACGAAGCCCTCATTCCTCAGCCGTGCACCCTGAAAAGCGGATGCGGAAATCTCGGGGTGTCTGGAAGTTGCTTCCATAAGGGTGGGAAGTGAAGGTGAGAAACTTGACCAGCCATGAGCTGATGACAGCTGACACTGGGCAAGGGGAACAGGGAGCTCACAGGCTTTCTCCCGCCAGTTTTATGTACATTCAGTAATTTCCATAATTACAAGTTATTTTTAAAGATGGCCTTTATCCCCCTAATGTCTGCATAACTTTCTTTGGCTGGCAGCATCTTACCTGGCTGATGCTGGGAGCGGCCTCTCTCCCTGGCGGAATGTGTGCCCTTTGGGGGAAGTCTGGTGTGGTCACCATTCAGATGTCCATCACTTTAGCACAAACCAGCACACGCCCTCCATGAGAATCCAGGAGCAAGCGTGATCTCCAAATGGTGACCATTCTCTCAGCCTGGCAACTGTGTCCTCCCAGCTCACCCTGGCAAGTCAGGCCCGGCTTCCTCTAGAGCTGGCTGTGAGCTGATGCAGTGTAAGGAGCCTAGCTAATCCTAGCCCATGTCTGACAAGCCAGTTAAATGTTTTCATGGAGATGTAATAGGAAAGACCCACTTGCGAACGGAGCTCTGGTGGTCCTCAGGGCAGCCTGCCCCTCCCGGCGAGTGGCCGGGCTCTCCGGCCGCCGCCTTTGGCTCAGGATGTGCCATGGCTCATGGGCTGGGAGGAGCGCGAGGAGGCCTTGGCATTGCATGAGGGGTGGGGAGGGGAAGGCTCCCCACCTGGTTGGCCCCGATCTCCCCCACACCCCGCCCCCGGCCCCTTCTCCACTCACTGCCCGTCTGCGTGGACCACATCCTCAGCCCGTCTCCCTTCCCCGGCCTCTCAGAGCCCATTTCCCGCGGCCTGGGCCCGCCCTTCCTGGAAGCCTGGCTCTGCGTCGCCTCCCGCCCCTGACAGCCTCTGTCAGCGCTGCCGTCTGCCTTCTAGACAGGACCGGCTGCAGCGCACGGCCCCCAGGGCCGGCTCCTCAAAGGCCGCCTGGCCAACCAGTCTGTGAGCTGCGAGAGGACGGAGCAGCGCACCTTCCAGACCCCCCGCCAGCCCAGCACAGCCTTGCTCCTGACCCTGGTCAGGGCACCTGGGCAGGCTGGCTAGGACCAATGTGCAATGTCAAACCCTGGGCCCGTCCCCAGGCTGAGGGAGGGCAGACAGGCTGCCGCTCGTCAACATGGCTCTTTGGTGCAGCTTTTTTGAAGTGCTTTCTCAGGTTCGACCGTCTTGGACGGGCTGTGTCATGGGGGCGAGGGGTACGGGAGAAGGCCATCCACCTGAGCACTGCTCTGCACGTCAGGCATCTGACGTCGGTCAAACATCCATAAAAAGTAAGTGAATGGCCGGGCGGGCGTGGCTCAGTGTGGCTGAGTGATAGCCTAGGAACCAGGAGGTCGCGGCTTGATTCCAGGCAGGGCACATGTCCGGGCTGCGGGCTCGATCCCCAGTGGGGGGCGTGTAGGAGGCAGCCGATGGAGGGTTCTCACACTGATGTTCTCTCTCCCTCCCCTCCTCTCTGACATCGATGTGTATCCACACGTCAATGGGTGAGGGGATGAGGGGTGCCTTCCTCGGGGAGGGCAGCACAGCAGCGCAGGCTTGGAGCGGGGAGCTGATTACTCAGCCTCCCGGGCAGGCACCCCTCGGGAAGGCACAGCCTACATAACTGTGCACGTGACCCCATTCCAGAGAGAGCCTCGCCTTGAGGGACTTTCTGACGCCCAAAGTGCCGTCTCATCAGCGGGCAGCATGGAGGGTGCTGAGGCAGCACCATGGCTGTGCAGTGCCACTCCTCACGGGCCCCGGGCCGGGCAGCTCAGGTGAGGAGAGGCTGATTCAGCCTGGGTGGCGACAGGAGTGAGCAGGCATCCGCCCTCCCAGACCTGGCTCCCTGGCCCCCACCTCTCTCTCCGAGGCTCCCAGCTGCCCCCAGATCCACAAGCTCGCCTGAGGCGGTGCACTGCTCCTTCCCGAGGCCACAGGGCTCGTCCACCATCAAGGGGCCAATCTGATCAGCGTCTTCTCAGAACAGAACAGGCTAAATTTGGCATCAGGTACCTGAGACGCTGGTGGTGAGAGGAAGTGGCAGCTATTCTGGTGCTGAGGAGAGACGTGCCATGAAGGTGCTGGACAGGCTCAGAGCGCCTGGGAGAGCAAACCCCTGTCTCCTAAGGTCCCGGTGCTGCACTGTGGGGACAAAGAGCCAGCTCCCCCGGGGTCTGACGCCATAGGGACCTTCACTCTACAGGCCCACCGCCAGGAGCAGGATTACCTGACTGCTGCGCCCAGCAGGAGCCCATGGTCCCCGAACCCCAGGAGGCCGGGCAGAACTGAAACACGGAACCGGACCACGAGCAGCAGACAGCAGCCCCCTCCTGTCCCCCTCAGCGGCCCAGGCCTTCCCAAACGCCCTGTGCTGGCCTGCAGCAGCAGGCGGACTGGAGGGGAGCAGCCTGCTGGGCTCCCAGAAAGGAACGGCTGGATTCCCCGCAGGGAGGACCCCACGGTGCTTGCCATCCGCCCCCCGACGGTCCCCGGAGTGGGAGAGCTGTCAAAGCGCGGAGCCCCGAGCACCCACGCCTCACACAGAGCGCAGCACGCAGCAGAGCGCTCGGTGCATGCGGGGCTGCCAGCCGGGTGCCATGGCGGGGGGGGTGGGGGGGGGCAAACCCACTCCGAGGGGGACCGGGCTGGCCTGTCGGCGCCACGCGTCAGGCCACCTCGAGCCTTTCACTGCCATTCGTTGTCTGAGAAATGGCTTCGGGAGAAATCATTGCACAACAGGCACAGCTGGGCAGCTGGAGAATCAAAAATTGCATTCCCTCCCGGGTTGCGTGCTGCCACACAGAAACGCCAAAGCAGTATCAGCAGCAGACTCCCCTGGAGCCAGAGCGCACGCACACGCACGCGCACACACACACACGCACACACATGCATGCACATGCACACGCATGCACATGCACACGCATGCACACACACACGCGCGCCCCACATTTGCTACTCCCCGGGGCTATTTGGCGTAAAGGTAACGCCTTCCGTTTCATCCCGTGGTCTCTGGTGGCTTTCCGGAGTTTTCCATCCACTGATTTGACTGGAGGCTGGCATTCCCGTCCTGCCTCACTGCCCTCCGTGGTGTGTGTGGACCGCTGGCACCTTGTGAACAAGCGGTCTCACGGCTGGCGCCGGGTCAGGTGTTCTGCTCAAAGCATCTACGTGGGTCCGGGCTCCCTGGTCTGAGGGGGTGAGCTAAGCCGTCAGCACAGAAATGGTGCGGGTGCGGGTGACTCAGTGGCACTCTTGCTTCACCCACACCGGACCCTGTCGGCCTGCAGAGCCCTAAGGTCCGGGGCCTTCCCCCCTCCTCCAGTGACACCACAGCCCCTCCGCGCCCAAGGGAAGCGCATGACCAAGTTCACGGTCCAACTGTCTCCACAGCCCTCGCCCCTCCAGACACATCCTCCCGAGAGCCACTCCCATGGCCCCGGCCTCCCCGCACAATGGACCCCGCAGACCGCAGGCGGGGGGCCGCTCCATCCGCGACGGCTCCGTGCGGAGGACCGGCGGGTGTTACATAAGCCCCTCCGGGGCCCGGGTTGGGGGGAAGCAAATGGGGGTTCATGACGAAGTCACGGTCCGCGGGCCCCGCCGACCCCGCGCTCCCCCCCGGCCCCGCAGGGCGGCGGGCGCGGCGGGCGCGGAGGACGCTCCCGACCCCCGCTCCCGCCCCCGGAGCTGCCGGCGTGGCCGGAAGTCCCACCTCGCGGTCTGACTGGATCGCGGTCACCGGCCGGCCCCTCCCAGACCCCGGCGCCGCGGCTCGCGCTTACCTGCCGGGGCCGGGGCCGGGGCCGGGGCCGGGGCCCGGGGGTCCCGCCGCCCGCGCAGCGCCCGCCGCGGGGAGCTGTCCGCCGCCGGCCGGTGCTGAAGGCGGCTTCGCGGCGCCGGGGCCGGGGCCGGGGCCGGGGCCGCCGGGAGGCACGGGCCCGTCGCCGGCGCCGCCTTCCAGGCTGGCCTCGTTGCCCATGGCGAGCGGCGGGCGGCGGGTCGGGGTCGCTCTGAGCCCGGGGCCGGCGGCTCCCGGGCGCTGCTCACGCTCTCGGCGCCGCCGCCGCCATCTCCCTTCTCCGCTCGCGCCGCCGCCCGCCCTGCGCATGCGCGCGCGCCCCCGCCCCGCGCACGCGCCCCGCCCCCCGCGCGCTCACGGCGCCTCGGAGGACGCGCGCGGGGCGCCCGCGGCGGGGTCGCGGGGAAGCGGGTTTCGGAGTCGGCGCATGCGCCCTCCGAGGCCGCCGCGGCCGGCGAGCGCTCCCCGAAGCCCCGCCGGAGGTGGCGGGACCATCCCGCCCCGCGAACCCGGACCCCGAGGGAGGAACGCGGGGTCTGGGGGCTCTTCTTGGGCTGCCCTCGTGCCTCAGCTGGCAGCTTCGTGTGGCCTCGAAGGATGCTCAGGGGAGGCAAGGTCATGGAAGGACGGGGTAGAGGAGGCCGCGTGAGGGCCCGATGGTGAGGGGAGGGAAGACTGTCCAGATGGTGCTAGGAGCCACCTGCGGTCCACGCTGAGGCTGCGTCCGGCGCCAGGAGCCTCGGGAAGGGACCCTGGCAAAGGTGGAGGGTGTGCCCGGCTGGCCTGTGGCCAGGGGGAAGGCGCCTGTGCAGGCTCTGGGCCGGTGACCTTGACCTTGGCGATGGGGAAGAGGAGCCGATCTCTTTCTGGGGCCTGCAGCCCGGGCCCTAATGTCCGGGAGCTGTCTGGCCAGGATGCTGCCTCTGCACCAGCTTTGGAGCTCCAGTGATTTCCCGTCTCCTCACGTGTGCAGACGTCAGTGCTGGCACCCTGGCCGCCCGGCCTCGGGGCTGCTCACACGGGCTGTGGCGCGTTCCGGAGGGAGGACAGTTCCTGGAAGATTCGGACGAGACTCCACGCTCTCCCTGGCGTCACGCATCACGGCTGCGTAGGACCTGAGTAAACCTGGACCCAGTTACAGACCCGGGCAATGCTCCCGCGACGAGGGGACCCAGCGGGAGGCTGCGTTCCAGCCCGGCCTGGAGGCCCCGGGGACGGGGGACACTGCAGGCCAGGCCGGCTTTCCCCGTGCGCTCGGCTGCTGCTCCCACCTCCGGATGGAGCCCGCGGGAGAGAAGAGCCCCCGCCTGCGGCCTGCGTGGGGATGGCCCTCGCTGTGTGTCCTCCTCTGGAACGCCTGGTGACTCCGTGCGCATCCAGGCTCCGCGGGGACCCACGTCTCAGCCCTGCCACTTCCTGCCTGGGAGCCTGGCAACTGATGTCGGCTCCCCACGCCTCATTTCCCAGCCTGCAAAGTCATGGCGTTCCCCCCTCGCACAGGGGGGCTGTGAGGGTGGCATGGCTGATGTGGGTAAAGGACCAGGGTCTGGCATACAGATGACCAGCTTTATTATTCGTGGGTGATCTTGGATCTGGGGGTTAGGGCCACACCTTTCCTCCTGAGGAAGAACATGCACACGGCCACCATAGGCAGCCTTGACCTGACCTTGACCCAGCCCAGACTCCTCTGGCTTCGTAGATACCCGTCAGTGTGGGAGGGGCCACTTGGAAGGAGGTGGGGGGGGGGGTTCCTGTTTCCTGAGAAGCCACGGAGCTACAGCTTTCCGGAGATTTAAAGATGCTGGTTCACATGATAATCAGCTCTACCCACTCGGGGGGCTGGGGAGAGGCCCTCCTCAGAGTGGATCCCTGGCTGTTAGCAGACTTCCAGGGTCTCAGCCGCCTTGGGGACAAAGGACGTAGCACAGCGGGGGCCGGGGGTGTGGGTTAGCGGTGTCTTGCCTTCTTTTCAAGTGCTCGGTTCCACTTCCTCCGCCAAGCACCTCTCTGCCGGCCCTGTCCCTCTCCACCCTCGGCGTTCGGCCCCGAAATGCTGCCGGCCAGGATGGTGCTGGCCTGGGTTGTCTGGGGCTCTGGTCAAGCCTCCCGATTGTATTCACTGTTCCAGGGGCTACCTGCTTCCTCTTGGCCTATAGTAGGGAGGGGCTCCCCAAGCCAGGATCCTGTCTGAGTCATTTCATTCCCTGGGGTGGCCTTCAGCATGGCCCGGGGGCTGGCGGGGGGCTGGTCCTCCGTTCGGATGGACACACATCCACTCTGCCCTGGTCTGGGCTCTCAGACACCCGCAGACGACCAGAGGGAAACGGAATCGGCAGGAAGATGGAGTCAGAAAGCCGTCTGGGTCGGGGAAGCGCTCACGCCTGGGGCTTGTGCAAGGACTGGACTGGAAAGCAGATCTGAGGGCGGATGCAGAGATGCAGGGTCCAGAGCTGCAGCTGGACGCCCCCGGGCCACGGGCCGGGCACGGGGCAGGGGCACCTGCAGACGGTGAGGGGCAGCGAGCTGAGCCAGGCCGTCCCTGTCCCCTCACACAGTTTGGTGCGCCCCGGGCGGCTGCTCAGCGTGGTGGCCTCAGAGGGAGGACCCGGCTCCAAGGATGCCGCGGCCAGGCCGAAGAGGAATGGCGGGCTCCTCGGGCAGGCGGAGGAGGGAGCCCAGCAGGACCACTCTGGGTGATGGACGCTGTGGGCTTTGGACTCTCCCAGGCAAGTGGGGCCAGCTCTCCTTCTCCTGGGCCCCTTGAGCTCTGGGCTCTTTTTAAAATATATATATATATTTATTTTATTGATCTCAGAAAGGAAGGGAGAGAGAGCTAGGAACATCCACGATGAGAGAGAATCGTTGATTGGCTGTCTCCTGCCCGTCCCTGACCGGGAATCGAACCGTGACCTCTCTGGGTCAGAGGTTGAGGCTCAGCCACTGGGCCACGCGGGCTGGGCCGGGCTGGGCTTCTCTTTGTGGTCGTGCTGCTTGGGCCTGCCTCCCCACCTCTGAGGAGCGCCTCAGAAGCTCGGCACCTGTCCTCGCCCCTCCCCGGATCGGAGGGGCAGGACCGAGGGGATTAAAGAAGCCAGAGAGCCGGAGGCTTCCCTCCTGGCCACGCTGTGTCCGCTCTGCCCCTCAGCACGGCGAGGAAGCAGCCTCGCAAGCCTCGGGCCGCTGTGAGGCTGCACATGGGCCCAACCCTTGTGCTGCTCGGGAGCGCCCCTACCCCCAGCCCCCCGCTGGCCTGGACCACCTCTCTTACGTGCTAGGGGCCTCAGCGGTCCCAGGCCCCGGGTGAAGCAGGAACAGGGGAGGAAGCTGAAGGCATAGGATTGGCTTGATGCCTTGTCTGAATTCCTTTCCTCTTGCGATAGAAGACCTTTACTTGCGTTACGTGGGGGAAATAGTAAAAAAAATCATAGAAACGTTGACTAGCAGCCTCCCGCCGCCCACCACTGCTCCCGGGAATGCTAATGGCCCGGCTGCCGAGCACTGTGCTTCGGCGCCTGTTATGACAAGAGAAAACCATGCGGTGCCTCCGAGCTGTAAGCGTCCAAGTCAAAACACGCTTCTTCCCTCGCCCCACGCCTTCCGACAGGCCCCGGGCTGGCTCTGCCCCTCCCTCCGGCATCCAGCTCCCCACCAGCCCGGGCCCTGCGGAGACTGGGGCCTGCCTGCGAGAAGCTGTTGGCAGGAGGGACGGACACAGACTGCTCCCCACAGACCAGAACAGGCCGCCTGAACCCCGATGGGCTCCTCCCCGAGGACCCGCTCCCACGGGGCTCTCCCCCCGCCCCCCCCTGCTCCGGGGATGGGAGTGAGAGTGCGGGCAGCAGGCCCCGTGGAAAGCCATGCCCTTTGCCCTCTCCTAACCAGCCCGGATGACAGAGGTTAGGACGTGAGCTCATGCCGGGCGGCCCCGGGGAGGTCCCACACTGTCCCACAGGCCTCCTGGGAGGGGCCAGGCCTGAACTCTCCACAGCTTCGCTCCCACAAGCCCAAGCAGCTCCTAAGAATACCCCTGACCGCCAGGGTTTCAGGCAGGCCACGGCTCCTCCCCACGGAGCCCCACCCCGGCCCCCGACAGAGCAGATGGCTGACAATGCTGTGTGCTCCGTCATCACCCAGTGCCCAGCCAGTCTCCAGGAGCGGTGGGGGGCGGGGGGCCTTCTCAGACGGATGGGCAGCCTGGAATGGGGTCCTTGATGGGAAGCGAAACCCACGTGGCAAACAGAAAGGCCCCGGTTCCCAAGTCTGGCGTGGCCCCGCTGCCACTCCCAGCAGCGTGGCTCAGGGGCTGAGCATGGACCTAGGAACCAGGAGGTCACGGTTGGATTCCCGGTCAGGGCACGGGGCCGGGTTCTGGGCTCCATCCCCAGGGGGAGGCCTGCGGGAGGCAGCCAACCATGACCCTCTCCCATCACTGAGGTTTCTCTCCCTCTCCCTCTCCCTTCCTCTCTGAAGTCAGTAAAAAACATGTCTAAAGGAAAAGCTAAGGGCTCGGGTGTGCAAAGTACCAGCCTTGTAGCTCTCCCTACACACCTCCCAGTTCGAGGGTCGCAGGCGGGCCCCGGGAGGAGAGCCTCCGGACTCGCCCCTCCTTTCCCTGCGGCTTCCCTCCCAGTGGGCACCGCCCAGGCTAAGGGAAGGCTCCAGCCCGCTCCATGCGCCCACTGCCGTCGGGGTCTGGGCAGCGATGACCGGGCAGCGATGGGTGAACCGGAGAAACCCAGACCCATTTCACCTGCGGCGGCGGCGACCCAGCTCCAGCGCCACCGGCCGCGGGCCCCGAGGCCCCGCCCACCGCCCCGAGGCCCCGCCCACCGCCGGCTGCTCAGCCCCGCCCGCCGCCTGCAGGTTTCTCCGGCCTCTGGCGCCACCTGCTGGGAGCCGCCGGGCATTTGCCTCCTCGGGCCCAGGGCAGCTGGCAATCCGCTCTCCGCGGGGCTCACCTGGGCGGAGGGGGCGGAGGGGGGCGGAGGGGGGCGGAGGGGCGCGGAGGGGGCTCACCTGGGCGGAGAGGTGAACCGCCGTGAACCAACCCGAGGGCGCACCGCCCAGGCCACATGGAGGCTGCACAGGGACACAGAGAAACCAACGTGGCTTCACCTCAGCTCAGCCTCCAGGGTCGCCTCCATCGAAGCAGGGGGGTGAGGGGAAGGGGAGCTCCTGAGAACCCTGGCGGCCAGGCCTCCTGCTGCTCTGGCCCAGCTGCCCTCAGACAGGCCCCTCCTGCAGTAGCAACGCCCCCTCCCTCAGAAGATGGGAACCCCACTCTGGGTATCTTGGCCTACGTATCTTCTCTGGATCTTCTAGGGTCCCCATAAAGGAATGGTACCCACCATCCCTCAAGTGTGGGCTTCAATAATTCATCGCCCTCCACAACATGAAGAAAATGTTACAATCAGGGGGAAAAAAATCTGAAATGCTTAGTTCAATCCCTGCCTGGGCATATACAGGTACAGGAATCAACCAATGAATGCATGGGAAGGTGGGATGACAAATCACGCTCTCTCTCTCTCTCTCTCTCTCTGTCAATAAAAGAGAAAACAATCTAAAGTGTTTAGAATGGAATCTGGGGCCTTGCACTAGTTGTAGGAGTGGGACCCTTGCCTTCTCTGGGCCTCATTCATATTGTCCCAAGATGGTGATCAAGAAGGTGAGCAGCCCTGTGGCAGGGCTCAGTGGTTGAGCGAAGACCAATGAGCCAGGTCAAGGCACCGGCCGGGGCTGCAGGCTTGGTCCCCAGCAGGGGGCGTGCAGGAGGCAGACCATCAGTGATTCTCATCATTGATGTTTCCATCTCTCTCTCCATTCCTCTCTGAAATTATATATATTTTAAAGGAAAATATGCCCTAACTGGTTTGGCTCAATGGATAGAGCATTGGCCTGCAGACTAAAGCGTTCCAGGTTTGATTCCGGTCAAGGGTATGTACTTTGGTTGGGGGCACATTCCCCGTAAGAGGTGTGCAGGAGGCAGCTGATCAATGTTTCTCACTATCTATCCCCCTCTCTTCCTCTCTGTAAAAAAACAATAAAATATTAAAAAAAGAAAGAAAAAAGAAAAGAAAAGCAAAACCAGTACACACATACATGCATCAGGCAAGCAAAGCAGGAAAATCGTAAGGCATGGCTGCCGGGTGCGTTGAGGGAGGCGCAGGGAGTGAGCTCTGGGGCTCGAAGCCTCCCACGCACCAGGGAAGCTGGAGAGGGCCTCTCCGGACTTTCCCAGCCCGCTGGGAGCAGGCAGAGGCCAGGCTGGCAGCTGCAATGGAGCCTGGAGCCCCCCCCGCCCCACACACACACCGCTGGGATTCCGGAGGG
This sequence comes from Nyctalus aviator, assembly GCA_036971965.1. Classification (NCBI taxonomy): domain Eukaryota; kingdom Metazoa; phylum Chordata; class Mammalia; order Chiroptera; family Vespertilionidae; genus Nyctalus; species Nyctalus aviator. Next base: position 52,741,773 of record CM072934.1, read on the forward strand.
AGGGCTGGCTCTAGGCACCCGGGTCCCCCCGCCAGCAGCTCTGGCTCAGGGGAGAAGGCACTCTTTTATCCTCACTTGGAGTCTCTGCCCTTTTGCAGGCAGCGCGTTCGGCACAACCTGTGGTCCCCATCCCACCGCCCAGGTCCTGGCCTCAGCATCCCTCAGACACCAGCGCCGTCCGCTCCTCACAGAGAGCCAGGTCAGAGGCCCGGGAGCTTGCCCAGGGCCAGAGGCACACAGGAAGCAGATTCCTGTGGGTGACAACACCCGTTTCCCCCAGTATGTCCCTTCCTGCCCCTTCCCCCCATCACCCCCTCTCCAGCTCAAAAGACCTGACCGTCCCCACGCCCACTGATGAGAGGCACAGGCCTGGCAGGAGTGGTGGAGTACAACCATCAATACCCCCTGTGGCCTCCCTCTTCCTGCCTTGCTGACCCTCCTGTTCTCTGCTGAAACCAGACCCTTTACTGGAGTTTGGGTAATGATTGCACTCCATCCAGGGCTTCCGGTGGGACACGAAGCAGATTCCTGAGCAGATAGAGCGGGGACAGCCCCCTTTCCTGGGCCCTGCTGCTCGGCCCAGGGGGTCTGTGTTCCTGAACCTGTGCTGGCCAGGTTCTCCTGGCACTTCTTCCAGGAGTTACTTGACCCTCAACAACCCGCACAGGATCAGCCGCCTTCTCAGTCCTCCACACAGCTCATTGGGCAGAATCAGCCAACGCTTCACTGCCCCACTCAGCCTATTGGCCAGGACCAGCCGCCCCCTCACTGCTCCACACATCCCATTGGACAGGGCCAGCAGCCCCCTCACTGCCCGGTGCAGCCCATTGGTCAGAACCATCCTCCCACTCTCTGCCACATGCGGCCAATTGGCCAGGACAAGCTACCTGCTCATTTCTACAAGCAGCCCATTGGCCAAGACCAGCTACCCCTTCACTGCCCGACTCAGACCATTGGCCTGGAGCATCTGCCCCCTCAACACTCCAAACAGCCCATTGGACACTGCTCCACACATCCAATTGGACACGGCCAGCCACCCCAATCTGGCAGGTGCAGCCCATTGGTCAGGACCTGCCTCCTACTCACTGCCACATGCAGCCAATTGGCCAGCACCAGCTGCCACCTCATTTCCACAAGCCCATTGGCCAGGACCAGTAGCCTCCTCATTTTCCCCAAGAAGCCCATTGGCCAGGACCAGCAGACTCATTTCCCCCAAGAAGCCCATTGGCCAGGACCAGCAGACTCATTTCCCCCAAGAAACCCATTGGTCAGGACTAGTGACCTCCCCGTCACTGCCAGATACAACCCATTAACCAGGACCAGCGCCCTCCTCCTCACTGCTCCACGCAGCCCATTGGCCAGGACCAGCCGCCCTCAGCTCTGGCTGCACTTGGGCTGTATCTGGGTCTTGAAGGCTGGGAGCAGAGCAGCGGCCAGGGCTGTGGGGGGAGATGGTGAGGAGGGGGTGGGGTTCCCAGGAGAGGTACTAGCTGTCCTGTGACCAATGGCCTTGGAAGACACAGCTGTGGCCCCCTGCCTCCCATCCCCGGGCACCATCCCAGGCCTCCCAGCCCTTCCTGGCAGTGAGTCACAGTAAGCCTGCCCAGCTGGCCGCCCATCCTAGCCAGGGCACTCGGGGGCAGGCCCCAGGACCTCCAAGCCCACCCCGGGCAGAACAGCTGGGCCGCAAACAGTTTCCCTTTCTCCCCACTCCAAGGCCAAGGCCAAGCTTGCCTTGAGCCTGTCTGGGAAAGTGGCCAGCTCCAAGCCACAGGCACTGGGGGCAGGAGCAGGGCGGAGCCGCAGCCAGGAGTCCCTAAGTGCCCATCCTGGCAGGGGCCCAGGCCGAGGGCTCCTGCCCTGGGCTGGCCGCTCGGGCAGAGCCTGTGGCAGGGCCTTGCCCACTTCCAGCCTCTCCCGCCCAGTTTCACCGAGTTTTCTTTTCTTCTTTTTTATATATATATTTTGTTTTACAGAGAGGGAGATAGCTAGAAACTTCGATGAGAGAGAAACATCGACCAGCTGCCTCTTGCACACCCCCTACCGGGGATGTGCCCGCAACCAACGTACATGCCGTTGACCGGAATCGAACCTGGGACCTTTCAGTCCGCAGACCGACGCTCTACCGCTGAGCCAAACCGGTTTCGGCTTCACTCAGTTTTCTGACCACCCCCACCCCCCAGAAACTGAGACTTGGGGGGCTCGGGCACAAGTGCTCGGAGGCTCACCTGTTAGCAGAACACAGCCACCCACTCTGAGGGGCACAGAGCGGTAAGGCTGGGGGGCCCACCCCCCCACCATGTCCCAGAAGATGTGGAAGGGCGGAAATAGATGCTCGGAGGCCGTGGCATTGTAATAAAGACACTGCTTTTATTTAGTTTGATATGTTTCTATACAGAATGCAGAAAACACGTCTGAAACCCATACAGAAGGAAATAAAACACGCCAGTGGTTGGTGAACACTTGAATGTGAGGCCGGCTGTCTCAGAGTCCGACACCATGGGCCATCGGCAGCCCGCAGCGGGGGAGGGGGTGCCTGCAAGGGCATTGTTGCTCTTGTTATTCTGTTCACTGCCCCAGTGCCTCCAGTTGCTATGGCAACGGGCCATTCTGGGCCAGCCACATCTCTGCATGGCCGTGCCTCATGGTGGGGTTGCTAGGGGCAACTGTGCTGTTGGGAAAGCCTGTCAGAGCCCTCACCTGGAACACCAGAATTGTTTACTTTCTGATGAGGTCATCAAAAATGGCCTCTCCAGGTCAGACCCACGTGTGCTCCTGCGTCTGGGGCATCGGGGAACTCTGGCTTGGTTCAGGACCTGGAGGCACAGGCCTGGTCACCCGATGTCCACGGAGCCTCCGTCTGCCGGTGCCCCACAGCACTGTCCACTCAAGCTCCACGGGGGCCGGCAGGGGAGGGGTGGGCCTGCGGGAAGGCCCGGGGCAGACCTCGGGGCCTCCCTCCGGAGCAGCGCGGGCCTCTGCAGGTCTATATGGCTTAGAAGTGCTGCTCGTGTCCCAGGGAGCGGGCCCACCACCGCTCCGCATGTTATTGCGAAAGGCTTTCCTCCCCTCCCCTCTGCCCGCCAGCGCGCTCAGCCTCAAGGTCACACCCCATGGCTCCTCCCAAAGGAGGCGGCTCCAGCGAGGGGCATCCGAGTCCCGGGACAGATGCAGATGGACGGACAGACGGACACTCTGCTAAAAAGGCAAAGGACCCCAGTGTAACCCCAACTTAAACCGGTAAGAAAGGAAGGAGCAAACAAACAAAAAAAGGAAGGAAGGGGCAAAAAATAAAACCAAATCAAAATGAGCGAAGCTGTCAGTTCCATGGAGTCGACACTAAGAGCTTGTACAAACTGCTGTAAGCATCACCATTTTAAATCTTTTTTTTAATAAAACAATTTGAGGCTGTATAAAAACTTTAGTAAAAAATTAGCTTTGAGAGCCCACAGGTTTTCACTATGAACTATTGCTGGCACTCCCCCCCAGCCGCCAGCCCCTCCCAGCCGCCAGGCCCCGGGCCTGGAACTGGAGCGCCAGAGAAGAGGGGTGGGGGTCAGGGTGTGGGGCTGTGGACTGTGGGGACAATGTGGCCAAGGTCAAGTGAGGAAAGAGCATCACATGACATAAAAATATTGCATCTTCACCAAAATGTCCCCCACTAAGTGTTTCAAAAGCCATGGTGTTCCTTTGAGGAGGGAAAACACAGAAGGTGACAGAAACCAGGCTGATGCGGTCGAGCCCCTCGACCTCCCCAGGCACCCCTGAGCAGCTGGCCCACCCTGCAGCACCTAGGTTGGGGGCCGTGGCCCATGCCTCTTGGAGTCCCGTTTCTATGGAAATGAAGACCCCTGGGTGGTGAGCTGCGAGCGTGCACGGGGTGGGGTGTGGTGTCCACGGCCCGGAGGCCCCTCCGGCTGCCAGCCGTGGCCACGGCGGGGGGGCGAGCCCAGCACCAGGGCCCTGGCCCCGAGCCAGGGCGGGAGGCCCCGTCCCGCTCTGGGGCATCAGAGCAGCCAGGTTACGTAGTGTGAAAAAATAGGATTCCTTTGATAAAAAATACTGTCCCGTGGTCTTCTCTAGGTTTGAAACACCCTGGGAGCTTATTTTTAGCAAAGCAATTTCCCACACCCACCCAAAAATTATACATACAAGTTTAGGTAAACAGCAGATTAAATGTAAAAACTTAACCTTAAGAAAGTCCTTTGAATGTAATCTTTAGCTACTGTTTTCCATGTTACATCCTGCAGCTAGACACACGTGAATAGAAAAAACAGTACAGTTAGTGTTAAAGGCAAACGCAGAGGCCGGAGGCCGCCGGCACTGCCTGCGAGCTCTGGGCTCCGCTCAGCCTCCTCCACGCCCGGTGCTCGCACGGCCGCGGCCACGCGCAGCGCAGAGTTCTCTATGAACAAACAGAAAGCTGTTAGGCAAAAAGAAAGTAAAAGTGTCCCCAGGCCTCTCGGCCGCTCGGGGTCAGGAGGACAGAGGCGGGCGTGTCCAGCCCCGCGCCAGTGTGTGCTAGGTCAGGTGTCGGCTCCAGGGGCGATGGTCTGCGGGCCACCGTCTCCACGGACAACACCGTGTGGTCTCCAGGGCCCTGCCCTACCCTGCCTCCACCCAGGCGCTTGTGGGTTAAGGGGGCACGTAGGGCGGGGGGGACCGGTACGGGGTCATGTTCTTGGGGCGGGAGCCCTTGCCCTCCATGGGGGCCGTGAAGGGCGGGGGCGGCTGGTAGGGAGGCGCGTTGGGGTCCTCCTCGCGCAGGGGCGTGTACTCGCCCACGCTGTCCTGGTTCAGGGGGGTGGTCTCGGGCACGCTCTGGTTGGGGTACTCGGGGGGCGGGAGGGGCGCCTTCTCCTCCTGCAGGATGAGGGGCATGCTGGAGGAGGGCGGCGGCTTGGAGTCGTCCAGCTCGTCGGCGAAGATGATGGGCACGCCCTTCTTGATGAAGGTGGCCTGGTCCTCCAGCGTGAGCTTGCCCTTGCGCTTCTTGCGGTAGCAGATCATGGCGATGATGCCGGCGATGAGCAGGATGGCGGCCACCACCACGGCCGGGATGACCGTGTGCAGGTACACGTCGTCCTCGCTGCTCTTCTCGGGGTCCCTGTCGGGCACGGCCGTGGTGGGCGCCTCGGAAGGCACCCTCCGGGGCGGCGCCACGGGGACGAACTGCAGGTGCCGGCAGCTCCCGGAGCCCGTCACGGCCACGCTCAGGGCCTTGAAGTCGGGCTCCAGGGCGTTGGAGAAGGCGGGCCGGGGCTTGCCGTCGTCCTCGGCGATCCTGCGGCTCAGCGCCGCCACCTGCTCCTTGGGGCAGGGCTCCAGGGGCAGCGTGTTGTTGGTCCACTCCACCAGGATGGAGCCGGGGCGGATGCCCTGCAGCGTGACGGTGCTGCAGTTGCGGTCCCCGAAGGCGAAGGCCAGCTTCCGCACCAGCGCGATCCTCTTGTGCACGTCGCTCAGCAGCGGCCCCGGCTCGCCCGCCAGCGTGGCCCGGAAGCGCGCGGGCGCCTTGTCCCCCTGCGGGCGCCGGTGCACGTGGATCTCGAAGGCGTCCACGGCCGACAGCCCGCCCTTGTCGGTGGCGTGCAGGAAGTACTCGTGCTTGCCCACGTGGCCGGCGTCGGGCAGGCCGTACAGCAGCTGGCTGTTGCTGTTGAACTGCACCCACGACTGCTCGCCCACCAGCTGCTGCTCCCGCAGCTTGAGCGTCAGCTTCAGCTTGTCGGTGGTGGTGTCCTCCCTGTCGTAGAAGGTGTCCGACGGGATCTTCACCTCGAAGTAGGTGCCCACCCAGGCGTCCACCTGGTCGATGTGGTTCTTGAGCTCGGGGCGCTGGTTGGGCTCCCCGCCGCGGGGCAGCCCGCTGGTGGGGGTGCGGATGCGCGTCGGCGGGGAGGCCGTCTCCAGTCTGGTGACGGGCGCCTTGGTAGTGACCCGGGGCGCCGGCCGGGAGGTGCGCGGCTTCTTGGTGGGCCTTCGGGTCGTGGTGGTGGAGGAGTCGGTAGAAGGCGTGGCTGGCTTTGGCGTGGATACGCGTGGCTTCTTGGTGGTAGTGGTGGGAGGGGTGGCGACCGCCGTGGGCTCCAAGTGGCCGGGAACGGTCACCGTGGGCCGGATCTGGCCGGGGGCCGTGGTGCCAGCTTCGGACACCCGGGTGGGCTGGATGGGGCCCAGGGTTGGCGTCTGAATAATGGCCCCGCGAGTCCGGATGGTGACCGTGGGCTTCCCAGGCACGGGGTCCCTGACCGGCGGGGCCATGGTCTCCGTGGGAGGAGCGATGGCTGGCGACGTGGGGGTGGGCACGATCCGGGACGGCGGCTCCGGGACGGCGGTGGTGGGGGGGCCGATGGCAGTGACGGGGGTGGGAGTGGCGTGGATCTGCCGCCGGACGCGCTTGGGGAGAGGGGGCTTCTTGTTGGCGATGTGCCAGCCCACGACGGGGTAGCCGAGCCGGGCGGACATGGCCCCCTCCCGGGCGGGCACCTCCACACCCCGTATGTCAGGCACGCTGTTCTGGCTGAGGGAGCAGCCCAGCCTCCAGGACAGCAGCGCCCCGTTCTCCACCACCTTCTTGGCGTTGCCCGGGCCGGCCATGAAGGCGGACATGTCGAACAGCCGGTTGTTCACCACGGGCACCAGCTTCATGCCGGGCAGCTCCACGCCCGAGAAGCTCCGCATGCTGCGCAGCAGCGCGACCCTCTGCTGTGGGCTCATCTTGGTGAGGTCGGCGTCCAGAATGACCGTCAGCACCGTCACGGGCTCGTCGGCAGCGCAGGCGGAGGCCGCCGGCTCCCCGGGGTCCGGGGCGGCCCGCACGGCCTGCAGCTCGCTGTGGTCCTCCGGGGAAACCTCGATGGAGAACACGCTGGAAGCCTGGGGGACGTGGCTCCCGTTGGCCCCGGGCCGTGCCGCGCTCACCGCGATGTAATGCACCCCCTTATCTGTGTCGAGGGGGAGGCCCTCCAGGCTGCGGCTCCGCGGGTCCCAGTACAGCCAGGGCGGCAAGGCCTCCTTCCCTGCAGCCGACACCTGGAAGAGACACAGCGGGGTGAGTGCCCGTCGCTGGCTCACCGGAAACCGTCACAAGCTCACCACTGGCCTCGCCTGAGTGTGCGGCAGGCTGGTGACCCCGAGTCCCTCTCTCCGGCTCGCCGAGAGGCTGGGCTGCCAGAGGGGCGAGCCCGAAAGGCCAACGGTTCACTCGAGGCCACGCGGTGGCGAGAGCGGGGCTGGCACTGGAACAGGTCTCATCCCAGAACGAAGGCACTGGGCCTAAGAATGCCGTGAGGCCTGGCCAGGGTGGCTCAGTGGTTGAGCATCGACCTATGAACCAGGAAGTCATGGTTCGATTCTGGTCAAGGGCACAGGCCCGGGTTGCAGGCTCGATCCCCAGTGTGGGGCGTGCAGGAGGCAGCCGATCCGTGAGTCTCCCTCATCACGGATGTCTCTGTCTCTCGCCCTCTTCCTTCCTCTCTGAGATCAACAAAAACACATTAAATAAAACAGGACACTGGGGGCTTATAGCAGTGACACGCCGCCGCCCCCCCCCTCCCCCCCGCAGGAGCACCGCCTGCCAACACCGATAGTCCCACCCGCCAACTCACTGCCATTCGCTGCCAGCACAGCGGTGTCAGACACGGTCAAGGATCTGTAGAAATCGGTATTTCCAGACCATGAACATTAAATATATTTTCCTTTACAAGTTTTTTTAGCAATAAAAACATTTTCAAGTGTTTTGGCTAAAAACTTGTGCTTTACATTTTTTTTCAATTCAAGTATATTAAATATGTAAACAGCCACAATCACCTAAAAACATAGAAAGCAAAGTTTGCTTGTTTTGAAAAAAAAAGAAGCAGCAGCAAAGATGAAGGCCCAAAAAGAGCAGCTGGGAAACCGAGATGTTTACAGGGTGGGCAGACCTGGGTCCTGAGTGGGCAGCGGGTGATCTGGGTGTGGACCTCGGTTTCTGCCACCCAAGAATGTTTCCTAAGCCCACCCCACCACCACCACCACTGAGTGAGAGCACCTGGCAGAGGGGGGTGGGGGGGCTGGATGGAGCTCTGGGGAAGTCAGGAGGGAACAGCCACCACACAGGGACCAGGAGAGGCTCCAAAGGTGGGTGCCAGCTGGCGGGCCAGGCCCAGGGCCATTCCTGAGTGGCCAGCAGCTGGCCTGTGCCCGACCCTGAGTGCCTCCATCAGCAGGTGAGCAGGCCGCCCAGCTGCACAGGCAGGTTAAACAGAAAGGCCACCCCTCCAGCATCCCGTCTGCTGACCCCCACGGCCCCCGCTCTGCCATGGGCATTCCCAGGAATAAAAACGGCTGCACTCAGCGAAGACAGGAGTGTATTTAAACCACGCCAAGGAACCTTCCGCCATGTCGATGACGTGTACCATCAGCCAAACATGGGAGGAAAGCCAGGTTTCCCCAAAGCAAGAGGACACGCTCCGTGTCTAGCTGAGGGGAGCGCAGCCCGCTTTGTGCTGATCACAGACGCCTTCCTTCCCTGTCGCCCTCCAGCGCCGCAGGCCCAGGACGAGTCTGGCAGGAAACAGCCACAACGCCCCTGCACTGCCTGCCTCAGCCTCTGCAGATCCCGGCCCCTCGGGTCCTGGAGGCCCGGCCATGCCTGGCCCCCGCCAGACCCTCACCTGGGCCCGCAGGCCGGAGCAGAGCGCTCCAGGCCGGTGGGCACCGAGGCAGGAAGGAGAGGCACTGACACTCTAAGCCCTGCACCTCGGGCATCGTGGGCCTGCAGTGTGTGTCCAGGCAGAATCTGCACCAAATAGAAGGCCTCTGGCTCCGGATTCACGCCCAAAGCAGAAGCTCGGAGCGTCAGAGGGAATGAGGAGACTCAGGAAGCAAGCACACCTGATTCCACGGGAACCTGGCCAAGCCCAGGCCACGCCGGCACCCACGTTCCCAAAGCCATTGGGAAGCCTGAGCTGGGGAGTCTGAACAGGCCGGGGCTGGCAGCACCCCGTCACCGAAAGGGGCCCCCCGTGGCCGTCCCCCAGGCCTCAGTCCATGGAGTCGGCCACCCTCAGCTCTCAAAGCTCGGGCCCCTCCTCTCAGGGCCCACGGGTGGGGTGAGGCGGCTGAGAGTTCCTGCGGAGGGAGACGGCGCCGGGACAAGCCGGGACTCGTCCTGTAACCACAGCCGACCTGGGGAAGCCCCATCGCAGGAACGGGCTGAGGCCCAGGTCCAGGCAGGCCGAGGCCGGCCCACCCTCCGCCCGCTTCCCCACCTGAAAGAGGGAGGCGATGCCATCCTGTCATCACAGCGCCAGGCCCGCACCGAGTGCTCGGCCCTGCTCCCCGGACACACAGGGCTGCTGCCCAGGCCCTGGCCCCGAGCAGAGGCCTTGTCTCCGAGTCACAGCCCAAAGCAGGAGCCCAAAGCGCCAAGGGAGCGAGAAGGCTGAGGGGAAGCGGGGCCTAGGGGAAAGGCGGGCCGGGCCCTCGGACTCGCTCCCGTCCGCAGGAGGGGAGGGGATGCCTGGGGGCCTGGGGCAAGGAGGACTCACTTCCCCTCGGTCCACAGCACCGGCACCCGAGGTTCTAGCTCTGGAGCCTCTGGGAACTGCCCCGTCACACTGTCCCCCAACAAACTCCTAAGGGCTGCTGGCTGGGATGGCAGCGGAGAGGCGACTCAGCTCCTGGGTGCTCCAGCTCCAGCACGGGAGGCTGCGGACAGGCCGGTCCCCCATGGACGCCCCCGGGTTTCCGGCCACTCAGCCCGCTCCACCCCATGCCTGGCGGCGGAGACAGGCCCGCTGACCTGTAAGGCAGAGCCTGGGCAGGCAGTGGGAACAACAGCTCAGAAGGCAGACCAAGGGGCGAAGCCCATGTGAGAAACCCAGGCCAGGAAGAGCCTTAGAAGCCTTGGCGTGTCAGCAACCCTCAGCGCGGACATGCTTCTGAGAGGGAAGGCAAGCCCAGCGCGGAGGAAAATGAGACCTTGAACCACCACACGCCCCGTTTTAGAAATCCTGACCCATAATGTACATCCCAAACCACTAAGAATCAAAACCACAGGCCTGGGCAGACCAGGAGCAAGGCTGCCCACATGAATCACCGGCAATCCTGGGCTCCTGCCAGGGGGAAGGCGTGGTCTCCCCTCCGCCCGGGCCAGCAGACGAGGAGCAGACCTGCTCTGTCTGGACCGTCTCTCCCACAGCCGACCCTCACGCCCCGGGCCGAAGACCACCCCGCACACCGCCCGGCAGCACAAGCATCTCCCAGCAGGCCCCCCACGCCACCCCCGGAGGAGGAGCAAAGGCGGGAGCTTCCATTCCCCAGTCCTCGCGTCCCCAGGGTGCCAGCTGCCAGGCACAACTGGAAGACGGGCTGAAACCGGACTCACCCTGGGGTCCAGGTAGTTCCGTGACCTTTGGCTTCTGGGACAGGGACTGACACCGAGAGGGGTGTGAGTGCTGTCCCTGCGCCGCTGCCCCTCACGTGTGGAGAATGGGCTAGTTTTTGTTTTAGACGCGAGCAGGCCCCGTTAGGTAGCACGCTTCGTAACAGACCAGAGGGCGTGACTGGGCTAGGCAGGTGTGTTCACAGTGTGGTCCTGTGGCCGTGGCCTTGTGGCCAGAGAAAACCTGTTCACACCAAGAAGACCTGTTTTGCCACCTAGAGCCCACACCCATGAGACCACTGATCCAGCCTAGGCACGCGACTGGCCACAAGGCCACGGCCACAGGACCATGCCGTGAACACACCTGCCCAGCCGTCACGCCCTCTGGTCTGTTATGAAGCGTGTTACCTAACAGTGCCTGCTCGCATCTAAAACAAAAACTAGCCCATCCCCTCCCAAGTGAGGGCCAGTGGCGGCCTGACAGTGCTCACACCCCTCTCGGTGCCAGTCCCTGCCAAGGCCTCCATAGTCCTTTCCACTCTGTCATGTCCTCTCCAGGCCTTGTCGGGACTTTTTCAAAGCGCAGAAGCCTGTTTCCGTAAGGATTTGAACTGAAGTGATCAGGCCAGCGCTTCCTGACAGCCACCCGGCTGCCCCACCCGCCGGCCCCCAGGCGGCCCCCCTCCCGGGCTGCTCACAAGGGGCCCATTCAGGGGCACACCCACAAGGCGGGAGAAACTGCAGTCCATCTCCCGCAGGCGCAGGCGGTGCCCACAAGCCCTCCTTTCATGAGCTCTCTTCCCAGCCAGAGTGGCCACTGTTCTCCGGGGAACAATGGGGGCCTGCCAGCCCTGAGGGCAGGGCCCGGGAAGGGCCGCTCCCGGCTGCCGGCGTCTGGGCTGCAGGGAAGCCATACTGTCTCCGGCGAGGCCGCCGAGGGGCCACAGGGGGAAAGCCACGCTGCTCCTCAGTCCGCTTCTTATTCCACAAGCCCAGGCACAGCCCTGACCAGCCAGCAGGTGACCACCCCGTCTAAGCTCAGCGTTCTCGGCGGATGCTCTGCCCATGAGCCCCCAGAGGCAGCCAGCCATGTCCAAACCGGCTGGACCGCCGCTCCCCTCGGCACCCCCAGGCGGCTTCGTCTCGCCCCCTGGCACAGGCTGCGTTCTCCCTGCACACGGCCGTGGGCTCTGACAGTCACAGCGGTTTGCGGGGGTCCTCACCCCCGCCGCCCCGAGGCCCGCGGTGTTTCAGGAGTCGCCGGTGCAGACGAACAGAGCGAAGAAGGTCAAATACAGGAATGTGCTAAGAAAGCAGCACAGGGTTTGAGGGAAGCGACTTCCCCCGGGTGCAGGGAGGACTCCACCGCCCGGGTGCTCAGGCTGACCCAGGGGGTGCGACAGAGGGAGCCGGAGGCCTGGGGGCAGCAGACAGGGCGCCTGTGGCTGGGCATGGCACACAGAGGGAAAGGGGCTCCATCACAGTGCAGCTCCCTAACGCGGAGAAGGGGCTGTGAAGCCGATGAAGCCCACAAAGATAACGATGTCTCCTGCCTCCGTGTGGAGGACAGACTGAGGGGTCAAGAACGAAGGCGGGGGCCCTGGACAGTTTGGCTCAGTGGATAGAGCGTCAGCCTGTGGACTGAAGGGTCCTGGGTTTGATTCCGGTCGGGGCACAGGCCTGGGTTGTGGGCTCGACCCCCAGTGGGGGGCGTGCAGGAGGCAGCTGATCAATGATTCTCTCTCTCTCGTCATTCATGTCTCTCTCTCCCCCCCTTTCCCTTCCTCTCTAAAATCAATAAAAATATATTTTAAGAAAAGAAAAAGAAAGTTCTATTATATTCTCAGAAAATGCTTCACAGCCCAGGAGAAAAGATACAGCACAGCGAGTGAAAAATGGTGAAAATACATCCAGTGCGTCCGGTGGGCATGTGACATGGCCGTCTCTCGATGAAAACAGAAAGCCAGAAAGCGATGGAGGAGCGTGCTGAGCGGAGGAACCACAAAAGCTCTTCTTTCCCTCTCTACGCGATGTTTACGCCCTCATTGTGATGAGGGAAACAAAGCGCCAGGAAGGAAGGCGGCTGCTCTGTCCGTTCCCCCCGCCCACCGGGCAGCGAGCTGTCGGATGGAGAGCTCTCCACAGGCTCATCAGCTGCTAAGTGGTCTGCTTTCCGGATAAATATGCTCAGACCAAATCCTGTTTTCCAGTGAAGCCTCTCTCCTCCGGACAGTAAGCCTGTTAAACGTCCCTGCCGGACACAGCCTGTCCCTCGCACTCAGCACTGCCAGGCACTGTGTCAGGACAAACCCACGTAAGACAGGCCACGGCCACGGGATCGAGGCAACCAGGGCAGCGCTTGGATATCCAGATGGAGTCTGCAGGTGTCGTCCTCCACCTCATGGCCCGCCCAGCACCAGGCCTGCCAGGTTACTGTGTGTATGCGGGGCCCACCAGCTGGAAGGAGCTGTGGAGGGAGGCATCTGGAGCAGGCCCCTCTGCGATCACAGGCCCCGGGAACCAGCACAGCCTACAGGGGGCCAACGGGGAAAGGAAGAGAGTGGGGGGGGGGGGAGAGGGGGGCACGCGGGTGCTGCCGAGGTCCAGGCATGGTCACCCTCTCCTCAGGGCCTGGAGCGGGCACAGACTCTGTGGTCTTTCTAACCTCGGTGCCTAAGTGACCAAATACGTACAATACTAAATTAGAGCAAAACTCCTATATTATTCATACTTTACTTTTAAAAACTAGTTCAAAGCGCTGAAAAGTCCTGCATTCCTTGGGTGGAACCCCGTGGTTAACGAAAGGCCTTTTCCTGTACACAGGCCTTTCCCCCGCAAATCCCGAAGGTCAGGACCAAGCGATCTTCCAGAGCACAGACACCAAGGCTTTCAGCGCGAAACCCTCAAGACAGGAGTCAGGCCCGCATGGCTCAGGGGTGAGCGCCGACCTATGAACCAGGAGGTCACAGTTCGATTCCCAGTCAGGGTACAAGCGGGTTGTGGATTCAATCCCCAGTGCGGGGTGGGCGGGAGGCAGCCAATCAATGATTCTCCCTCATCACTGACGTTTCTCTCTCTCCCTCCCCCTTCCTCTCTGACATCTATAAAAATGTATTTGTTAAAAACAGGAGTAAGAATGAAGGTTAGGATGCTATCCTGAGATTACGGGTGCCCTCTGGTGAACATCCGTGACCGTTCCCTCTTCAGGGACAGTAAGTAGGTTCTGGAGAAAGTGAGCTCAGAACCGCGAGAGCACAGAACTGAAGCACCAAAACCGAACAGTGCAGCGGCATACGATCATACGATCACTCTTCTCGTTTCCTCTCCATCCCGGCTCACCTTGATGACTTCTCCATCAGAAGCAATTACATCTGCAGGAATGGTCACTCGAAACAAGCGGCCGACGACGGCTGTGCCATCCGGAATGCCGGCCACCGTGGGGACAGCCTCCGGGAGGTCCGACAGCACCGAGCGCATGGACGCCTCCAGCTGGTTCTCCCAGCTCCTGGCGGCCGCCGCCGGCTCACTTGGCCAGTGGGACTGGGTCGTGGCCACGCAGAGCAGGAGGAGCAAGGCCCGCCCCCCGGCGGGGAGCAGCAGCGAAAGGCCCCCGGACATCCTCTTCCAGGCGAGTCTGCGCGAGCCGGTCTCAGGGTGAAAGGCGGGCAGTGATGCGGTCCAGGCCGGGCCCTCACCCCCTGCACGCCCGCTCCATGCCAGAGCACGCAGAGCCTGAAAAAGAAGAGGAGTCGTCTCAGACTTCAGCGAGCCCCCTGGTTTCAAAGTTGTGCCCAGGCAGTAACTAATAACTTTGCCACCAGAAATCTGTCCTGAGCTGGATCAAGTCTCATCCTGCACTGTCCGCTCAGCCCCAGCCACAGGTGGCGACTGAGCACTGGCAATGTGGCTTGCCCTGTAAATGTTAAGTGCACACTGAATTTTTAAAAGTTCACATAAAAAAGAAATGTAAAGCCCTGGCTGGTGTTGCTCAGTGGATAGCGTTGGCTTACAGACTGAAGGGTCCTGGGTTTGATTCCAGTCAAGGGCACAGGCACAGGTTGCAGGCTCGATCCCCAGTGTGGGGCATGCAAGAGGCAGCCTATCAATGATTCCCGCTCATCATTGATGTTTCTATCTTGCCCCCAACTGCCCTCTTTTGCCAGCCTAATCTCACTTCTAACTGCCTCTGCCTCAGCTCCTACCACCAAAGCTTTGTCCAGAAGGAAGTCAGACGTCCGGGAGATGGCCAGTGGACCTGGTCTAATTAGCATATTACCCTTTTATTAGTATTGATAGATATGAGATAGGAATACTTAAGGGGCGGGGGTGGGGGAGCCTTTTTCAGCAGGAGGAGATGCTCTTGGCAGACAAAAATACATAATCCCTATATCTGGACTGATAGCCAGCCATATGCACTATACTGCCAAACCAATCGCTTTCTTACATCTTACACCAAACAGCTGTTGCCCTTAAAACCTCTCCTTAGCCCCCACCTTAGATTCTGCCTTCAGTTTAGCCAGATTAGGTTCTGATTAGTCAGTTGCTATGCCAGTCAAGGTCAAAAGCTCTGCCTCCTATACAGCCATTGGCTCCTTGCAGTTCATCTAGATTTGATTGATTGGTCGGTTTCTATACCAGTCAGCATCTCTGGACCTATCTCTAGGCCTGATCAGAGAGGTGGGGCTGCTGGCGAGGCCTGGAGAGAGAGGCAAGGGCTGATCAACAGCTGCCTGCTTCTCTCTCTGGGCCTGATCACAGCCCCCTCGGCAGTCAGTGCTGAGTCACCACAGCAACCCAGCACTGACTGCAGGACTGACTTCTGGTGTTCAGTCGTCCATTTGGTCATTTTGGATGTGACGGACCCTGGCTTTTTATATACATAGATGGTAAAGAAACATATTACATTAAATATATTATTAGACTTAAATCCACTTCTTATTTCATGTCTTGGACCTATGTGGCTCAGGTTACATTTGTGTTGGGCAGTGCTGCTCTAGACCTAACTCCTAATACAGGAGTCATGAAGACACGATCAGACAATCCAGAATGTGGGACCTTCCACAGGACAACTGGCTTGGCTTGTCCAAATGCTCACACCCCTACCACCAGGGGACTGTTCTCGATTCAGAGACCACAACCAGGTGCAGTGCATGCACCCTGACTAGATCCTGGCTTTACTTCAAAAACAAAGCACACCCAGTCTGCTCACAAAGGCGGACCTGGGGGCTTTGCCTGTGGGCTGGAGAGAAGATGTGCTGCTAATTTTCCTGGGTGAGCTGCTGGTGGTGTGTCCCTATAAGAGATGGTCCTCGATTTCAAAGTACTTAGGAATAAAGTATCAAAAATCTCCATAACTCACTCGCAATGGCCCACGGGGGAAAATGTGTGTGTGTATAGGGATAACGCAATGTAGTAAATATAACAATTACTAAGTCTTTAAAAATATTTTTGAAAAGACTAAAAAAGCCAAGTATTTGCAAAGACCCGCCACCAATGCTCACTCCCCACACCCCACGCACTAATCACAGACTCGGTGCCAGTGAACAGCCCTCACCTGGCTCTCCTGCCCCCGCACGGCAACATGACCAGAACCTGCCACGGTTCCCTCCCAGGCCGGCTCCTCAGACCGCAGCCACAGAGGCACGGCGGACCCGCGGCTGCACACGGGGAACACAGCTCCCCTTCTACAAAGGACCGAGCTCTGCCTGAGCCACGCTGTCAAGGAACCACGTGATACGTTTTTTGGCCTGGGTAATGCAAAAGTAAATAAACTGCCATTGAAATAGGCAGTTTATGCTAAAGTTAATGCAAATCCAACCAATTCCAATAGGATTATTTTTGCTATTGATTTTATCTGTTTTTTTAACTAAAATTCATGAAACAGAGCCAAACCCCCAGAAGGTAAAACCATTTTGGAGGTTGGGTGTCCTATCACACGGAAGACTTACCCTAAGGCTACTGTATTAAGTGTCTCACGGGGAGTACCAGTTGGCTGTGCACCCGGAGAGAGGCCCAGACCAGCTGCTGAAGGCGCTGGGACAAGTGGCCATCTATGCAAAAAGCAAACACAACTGGGCTCCTCCCTCACTTTTCCATCACAAACGTGATAAATCCCAGGTGGATGATACACACAAATGTAAAAAGCAGAATTAAAAAAAAATTTAGGCCCAGCCAGTGTGGCTCAGCAGTTGAACATCAACTATGAACCAGAAGGCCATAGTTCAATTCCCGGTCAGGGCACATGTCCAGGTGGCAGGCTCAATCCCCAGTACAGGACATACAGAGGCAGCCGATCAAATATCCTCTCACCATTGATGTTTCTCTCTCCCTCTCCCTTTCTCTCAGAAGTCAATAAAAATATATATTTTTTAAGTTTTTAAAAAAATATAGCCGAATGTCAGGATAAGAAAGGATTTCATTTAAAAAGACCTCAAAAACACAAAGCATGGGAGAAAAAGACACTGAATTTCTACTTCCAGGAAAATGGAGTAGATAGATTTTTCCGGTTTCCCACCGAAAACTCCCACCCATTACCTGTAACCAAACAGGACTCAGGCAGAGACGGCGGTTCCCTGGCCTCCCTCTTGACTCATACGTCCCAGAGCCAGAGCTGAAGAAGCTGGCGAGCCAGAAATGCCAACGGTGAGACCAGAAAGGCCGCAGCCGCAGCTGCTCTCTAGCTAAAAGCAGGAGGGCAGCCTCGCCACACAACGCGCTTGGACAACAGCAGCTCCACTCCGGCCAGCCACACAGGAAGCCACGGGGCTCCACTCCCACCCACCAGCAAAGGCCACGGCCTAGGCTTGCACCCCGCGAGCTGTGTGACCAGGGCCCGAACTCCCGAAGCAACGTCGGAGAAGGCCGAGCTGGGGCCGCATCCCCACTGCCAGCAGCGGTGCTCGCCCTCCTCCCAGCCCCTCAGAGAGAAGAGAATTACCAGAGAGAAGGGAGCACGATGACAAGACGATAATCGCCGAGAAGAACCACAGGTGGAGACCCACCGACCAGCAGAGGGTGAACCTGTAGAGTAAAATCGGATAGGCTGAGAGAAAAGGATTTGAAGCCCCCATCCTAACTGGAAACTTCAATGCCACCCTCTCAGCAGCGGACAGAACGAGAAAGAGAATCAGCAAGGACACGGAGAACTCACAGTACCGCCGGTCAGCCTCCCCCAGCTCCGTACCGCTCCCCCCTGCCCGCAGGCCCTCGTTCTTTCCAGGTGCTGGGGGAACACGGACCAGACAGACCACAGCTAGAGCCACGCACCAACCTCTCCAAACTCAAAACCCGAAGTTATACTGAATGTGTTCTCCGACCACAAGGAGTCAAGTCAGAAATCACCGACTGAAGGAAAACATCTGAACACTATACAACATGCTTGTAAATAGTCCCGGGTCAGAGAGCAAGCTCAAGGGCATTGCCCTGGATACAGACAGATAAGTAGGTTTGTTTCAGAACACAACTAAAGCCGCGCTCACTAGCAGAGGCGAACTGATAGCACGGAGTCCACGGGCAAGAAAGGAAGTGTCAAACCCGTGACTGCTCCCTCTGCCCGCCCCTCCTGTCCCCCCAGGAAGCTGAGAAGAGGAAAGGCCCTGCAGGTGTGGCCGCCTGCAGCCTGTCCTACGCAGGTGGTTCCGGCCAGGCACCCGCTTAGGTGCACGTGGGCGGCAACAGACAGGTGTACACTTCTCTCCCCCATCTCTAAGATCAATTTTTTAAATGTTTTTATTGATTTTAGAGAGAAACACTGATGTTAGAGAAACATGTCCTGTGGTTGCCTCCTACACACACCTGGTCAGGGCGGGATCGAACCTGCAACCGGGGGGTGCGCCCTCGGCCAGGAACTGAACCGCAGCCTCCGGGTAGGCTGCCATGGTGCCATACCAGCCAGGGCTGGCTAACCTGTAATGTTCGTGAAGTGACGGTTACAGAACCAGGGGAAAGCGGTAGCTGCGGGTTCGGAGGGAGGCCGGCGAGGCTGTACCTGATGTCGGGTCCCGAGTGGGGACCGTCAGTCAGTGCCCGGGCTGTGACCGGCCAGGGTTAAGAAGTGACCAGGGGCGAACTGGGGAAAGGTCCTCAGACTCTCCGTATTAAGTTTGACACCTGCATGTGAACCCACAATTACCTCAAACGTTTTTCCCCTAAATCTTCAGTATCCATCCAATAAGGGACACCACAGAGAAAGCAAACGGGACCAATCACAGCGGGGAGAGCTCTGTCCATGCGCATGGTGGCTAAGGTTTTCTTTTCTGCATTTCCTTTCCTATCTCCTGGCTTAACTGCTTTTTATCCCTTCCCCAGCTTATTTCACTGTATAGTTTTAAAACGCTCAGGTCTGCTGTTTTAAGCTATCTCAAACTGTAACTTTACAGTTTCCTTTCTTGTTGCGTAGTTTCCTTCCTCAGACGGTAACTCTCATTAGTCAGTGGCTCAGCTCAACCAGCACCGCAGGCCGGGCTGAAGGCGGCGGCGGACTTAGCGTGTCACCAGGCACACCCTCAGGGTGATCGGGGAGGACACAGGACTGCTCTTTAGCTTCTCCTATGTCTTTACCCTTCTGTTTGCTTCCTTTCAGATCCCGCCGGCCTTTTACTTTCTCACTGATTTCCGTCCTAACGCCCTCTCCTGTGGAGGCAGCGGGGTGAGACACGCCCCGGCATCACTGACACACAAGCCCCGTCTGCTATCGGCGGACACATGACTCAGTGCTCCGCATTTAGCAGCGGCCATGTCCCAGGCACAGCTCCAGCTGCGCTGGTTTCCATGCTGGGAGAAAAGATCTTTATGAACTTGGCAAAGAGCAGCCTGTGTCTCCGCTGCCGCTCCCCCCCAGCAGGGGTCACGCCCGGGGCCTGGGCTGGCAGGCGGCACCACCTCCCTGAGAACGCCCCTCTGGAGGGCGAACTGCTCAGACGTGGGCACTCAGAGGAGGCCCTGCAGGGCCCCCCTCCTCGCTCTTCAGGGACCCAGAGAGGGAGCACCGACCCGGTCCCGGAGCCCGCAGGCAGGGCCTGGCGGAGAAGCAGCTGGGGACCAGTCAGCCCGTCTCCCGACACCCCCCTGGCCTGAGCGCTGTGCACGCCTCCCAGGGCGCCCGAAGGCCTCCGTGCTCTTACCAGCCCACCGAGAGGACTGCCAGGCTCTCTCCGAGCACCCATGTCTGTGCCAGGACCCAGGGCAGTGCCCGACTCCAGAGAAACCCAACGCTGTGAGGAGGGGCCTCCCCGAGCCTGGGTGGAGGCCGGCTCTCTGTGCGCACGCTCATCAGCATGGCACACAGAGTGAAAATGGGCACAGCTGCCAGGAAGCATGCACCCCTTGTCCCGGACAGTCCACCCCAGGGTCAGGGGAAACTTGAAAGTGTCAGAGCCTGCAAAGCGCAGACACACCCGGTCCCGTGGTCACTGCTGTCCTAGAGCAGACACGGGGCTGCCCCTCCCCTCTTTCCTCTGCAAAAACCTGCACACCTGCCCCAAGTGCCCCCCCCCCCCCCCCGATCCGTCCCCGGCCAGGCGTGCACCCAGCACCGAGCACCGCCCCGCAGCACCTCCAGAGCCCGGCCTGGGTGGAGGGGGAAATGGCTCCGGAGGGACCTCCGGCCATGAAAGAGCATTGGCTCTGGGCACCCAGCCTGCGGCTCCCTGCAGGGAGGTGTCCCCCCCAGAGGAGCCACAGCGATGGGGGGAGCCGCAGCCCCTGCACCCCGTGCGCGTGCCTCCTCTCCCAGCTGCTCTGGGGGATGGGCAGGAGGAAACTCCGTCTAGAGCAGAGGCTAAAAGGCGATTCGCAGAGACTGTCCTGGAAGCGGGTGCTGGAAGCTCCCTCGCCGGTCGCAAGGACACACTGGAGAAGCGAAGCTGACAGAGACGGCGCGGTCCAGGCACCCGAGCAGGTCGGCGGCGTCACCACCCTCCGCCTCGCTGGCAGCACGGCCCACGGGAGGCGCAGCCTGGCAGCCCGTCTCCGGCGGCCTGGGCCCGGGGACTGCACCGATCTTGACCCCAGCCCAGCTGAGCAGCTCCCCTGTGGCCAGACTGCCTCCCAGAGCACAGGGCGCCGCCCAGGGCAGGCCCTCAATTAGAGCTTTCCACTCGGCAAGTTCCAGGAACACGAGCACCGTGGCACCAACTCAATTCAGAGTGAACACTGTCCTCCCGCAGAAACCACGGAGCAGCCCTTACCTGGAACTGGGAGAGCAGTGCCTGCTGGCTTCCCCTTCCAAGAACCAAGCCTGAGGTCCGACCCACTGCTGAGCCACGCCCACCGAGGCAGGGCAGCTGCCACTCTCCGGCCGCTGTTACCTAGAGCAGCACTGACTGTCAGGCTGCTACCTCCGTCATGGTAATCCAAACATGTAAGGTAAATGGGATTTCTTTCTAAAGGCCAATCAAAGACAATAAAATTTCACATCCGTTTTAAACGGTTTGGAGAAAGTCAAAAGCGAAATCTTCACTGAAACCACCAGTTAGGGTGCACCTGGCACAGAGGCTGTGCCCGCACTCGGGAGTTAGCGTTAAGTCAGTCTAACTTGAAGACAGACCTTCCGGAGGGTCAGCAGCGCCCAGCGCTCAGCCGGGGCCACCGGGTGTCAGCACCCGGGCAGCACAGGCCTCACTCACTGAAGCCAGGCAGCCCTCGCCCCTCGGTGTCGGAGCAGGTGTTGAGCCTTAGTCACCGGCAAAGACTCCAGTGTCGCCCCGAAGTCACTCCAGCTCAGGAGGCTCCCAGACAGGAAGCAGCTTCCTCCCAGTCTGGATGCCGGGGGACACCAGCAGAGATTTGGGGCAGCCCCGCCAACGCCATCGGGAGCCGCCACCCACCAGGGACCAGGGTCACAGACCCAGCGAGGTCCCAGTCCAAGTGCGCGGGGAAGACATGTCCTGGGGAAGGAGCTGACAGCGTCCATCGGACAAACGCTGCTCGCAACCCTTTCCTCGCCTGGACCCGGGCAGACCCGCACTGTCACAGGCCCCGAGAGCAGGCCCGGGGCCGTGGTCTCTGCTGACGGGTGGTCCTTCAACACAGGCAGAAGGCAGAGGGTTAATGCCTGGGCACAAGGCACTCAGGGGCAACGCGCCCTGGAGCAGGGGCAAGACGAGGTCCAAAGCAGGCTGAGCGGCCCTCCCCAGCGACGGGGCCTGCGTAGATCTTTAACATCCTGTGTGGCCCCAGCCGGTCTGGCTCAGTGGATAGAGCGTCAGCCGTGGACTGAAGAGTTCCGGGTTCAGTTCCAGTCAAGGGCACATGCCCAGGCTTTTGGACTCGGTCCCCAGGAGGGAGCATGCAGGAGGCAGCCGATCAGTGATTCATCACTGATGTTTCTAACACTCGCTCTCCCTCTCCCTTCCTCTCTGAAATCAATAAAAATATTTTAAAAAATAAAAAACACTTTGGTCACCTCACAGTTAAAGAAACTTAAAAAAACCACACACCTGTGTGGTGGCACTCGTCCACACGCCACCGGTACACAGACTGTCACACGCGACTCCCCGAACTCACAATCAGAACAGTTCAGATGGTAAGTTCATGTTACGTGCTTTTTACCACTAGTTTTAATTTTTACAGTTAAGATAGTAAATTTTATATTACATATATTTTATCGCAACTATAAATAAATGCTTTTTTATTTTTTTATTATTTTTTAAAAATATATTTTATTGATTTTTTTACAGAGAGGAAGAGAGGGGGATAGAGAGAGTTAGAAACATCGATGAAACATCAACCAGCTGCCTCTTGCACACCCCCTACTGGGGATATGCCCGCAACCAAGGTACATGTCCTTGACTGGAATCAAACCTGGGACATTTCAGTCCGCAGACCGACGCTCTATCACTGAGCCTAACCGGTTTCGGCAATAAATGCTTTTTTAAAGACATTACTCAGGAGAGAAAGGAAGACAGGACTCAAAGTCACACCAATCAGGAAAACACCTCCGAGGCTTAGCCCAGTCTTCTCACCATCCACGCCCGGCAGGGACTGAGGACAAAAGAGTGCAGACTCAGGCCCAGGCCCAGGCCCAGGCCCAGACCTCACTGTCCCGCTGGCTGCCGGCGGGGCATGGGGGGAGGAAGGAGTGTGTGCCAGAGGTGGGTGGCAGGCTCAGCAGACCCAAGTGAAATGAATTACACCTCTGCGCGCGTACCATGTGACCTTCGAGAACCAATTAAAGCAAATTACAGCTGAAACCGATTTGGCTCAGTGGATAGAGCATCCATCTGCAGACTGAAAGGTCCCAGGTTTGATTCCGGTCAAGGGCATGTACATTGGTTGCGGGCACATCACCAGTGGGGGGTGTGCAGGAGGCAGCTGGTTGATGATTCCCTCTCATCGATGTTTCTAACTCTCTATCCCTCTCCCATCCTCTCTGTAAGAAATCAATAAAATATATATTTTTTTAAAAAGCAAATTACAATCCTCAGGGCCCCGTGATGAACACACGGAGCATACCACCAACCAACCACCAGGCCGGTGTGACGCTTCCTCTGTGAGGCACCCGCGCTTTCATTCGCACTCTCCACGCACGACTCGATCCTAAGACACACGAGACGTGAACTCAGCAGTCCTGTGTTACAACAGGCGTTCCTTCCTGCAGGTGCACACAGGAACCTGCTAGTTGCCTTCCAACCGACTCCCCAAACTTCCTGGCTACCCAGCCACCTCCCATCTCAGTACAAGGAAGAGTGGCCTCATTGTGAGGGCGGGGAGGGGGGGGGTCAGTGTCTGTCCTGGTGGAGGGCAGGGCAGGGGAGAGAGGAGAGGGAGAGGGGAGGGGAGGGGAGGAGGAGGGGTTCAACATCTCAGGCAGCACCTGCCTTGCTGCCCCCTCCCCAGGTGCCCTGCGCAGAGCGAAGTACAGGGAAAGAAAGGTTCCCACTAAATTCAAGCACAAAAGCATGCTCACCTGACTTCACACATGGCAGTTAAAAGCTAAGCTTCTGACAGTTTTCATTCTACGACAAAAGATTCAAAGTGCGTGCTGTAGCGCAAAACCAAATGGTAGCTGACTTCAACGAATGAAGTTTGGGAAAGTGTGCTGGCTGCTGGCCTCCTGGGGAGAGGATGGCGGGGTGGCCCCGGCCCCCCAGCTCCCTCCTCGGTGCGGGTGCCGCAGCCTCGCGTGCAGGCCTCAGGAGCCAACCCGGGCCAGCCCCGGGGACTGGGAGTCCTGCATCTTCACGGAAAAGCACCAAGTGTTTTTTAGGCAAAAACCAACGTCAGTGTTTAAAGCGGTGACCGGATTTTGGCCACATTCTTGTTTGGAGCCACATTCTTAGGATTCAGCCACCAAGAGCATTTCAACCATCCTAGAAATGTGCGGCTCAGCAAGCGTCTAAAAGGACAAGACACAACTAGCACTCGCTCCCTCTGCTCGGCCTTCTTTGTGCGCAGAATTCCTTCCCTCCCACACGGGCCTCCGTCTAATTGGCCCTTCTACTTGCCTCAGCTTTGCCGCAGCTACAAAGTCTAAACACTCACACACTTCCCGGCAGGTCTGACAGGTGAGCTGCCAGCGGCCGGAGCAGCCCTGGCCGGCAGCTCAGACACGCCAAGGTTGTAGGTTTGATCCCAGTCAGGCCGCATACAAGGATCAACCAATGAATACATAAATAAGTGGAACAAGAAACTGATGTTTTCTCTTTCTTTCCAACAAATGTTTTTTAAAATCCAAAGGCTGGAGCAGAACAGCCCGGGAGGGCCTTGCTGACTTCTGAGCCTGCCCTGCAGCCAGGGCCACCCGACCAGGCGACAGAGCAGTGGGCAAGGCCAACGCGGAGCTGGCAGACATGCCCGCCCCCCGTGCCCGCCTCAGGCCTGTCCCAGGGAACTGGCCAAGGCAAAGCTCCGGGCCAGATCCCAGGTCCCATCAGTCCCGCATCCTGGCCTCCCAGCAGGACGCCGCTGCTCCTCACACACAGGTTCACAGAATCGTGCACCAAGGACGACAGAGAAAGCCACGTGCTCTCCTCATGCCCCAAGGGGCCCCCGCTGACCGCTATCCGCCGTCCACCAGTGACTTACTGCAGGGTCAACGCAACTGCAGCCCTAGGAGGCGCCCTTGGCCTCCCGCCCTGCCTGTGCCTCCTCTCCTGCAGGCGGGTAGCGCACCCGTAGCAAAGGGGGAAGCGGGCTCCATTCAGTAGTGATCACTCGGAAGGGAATTCCTGCATTTAGTCCAAGGATTAAATGTAAAAGCCGGAGGGGAGGAGGAAAGGACACGCGCAAAAGTCTTTCCTCTTCGTACGATACAGGCCCAGCCCCGGGAGGGAGCAGCTGCCAAGTCCTCTCTGGGCGGGAGGAGCCTTCCTGCCACCAAGCAGAGCGCCAGGCCCCTGGCCGGACAGAACACCAACCAGCGGCGCCACGGAGCACTGCAGGTGCTCTCCCTGCCTTCCGGACCTCCGCCGGCTGCGGACACCGCCCCGCCTTCCAGTCTGTGCCGGGCGGTACCTGCTTACCGGACCTCATTTGTACAGAAAAGTGTATGTTTTCTCATTGAAGGAAGTTGGCCAACAAACCTTAAAAGTTCTGTGGCTTTGGACCTAATCAGGAGTCAGGAGCGTCCACTGTGCATTTCTCCCGCGGAGTCAGAGGGCACTGAGGAGCCTGGGTCACCGCCAGCCCCTCAGAGCCTGGGGGAGGCCACTGCCGCCCCTCGGAACGTCCGGGTCAGTGAGAGGAAAAGAACCCGAAGGCCGGAGTCCGGCAGAGACGAGTGAGTGCCGCCCGCGGGGCGCGGCTGGTAGCCCGGGATGCAGCCGCTGGCCCGGGACGTGTCCCTCCGCCTAGTGACCCCTCGGTAAGACTTCTGTGTGGGGGAGCGGGAGACGCAGAGACAGGACCACCAGGGCAGCACCACCAGCGACCGGAACCCACCAGGCTGTCCATCCGGGGCAGCAGGCGGGCCTGGGCACGAGCATTTCCGCGCTGGTTGAAAAGCAGCCGTCCTGACTCACTCTCTGTAGATCCCTTCCTTCCGGGCCAGCTGACTCCTACCACCCAGGGGGGTGTCCCCCCAGCAGCCGGCCTCCCAACTGGGGGAGCAGGGCAGCCGGGCTCCTGGAGGCTTCTCACCCCGAGGAGCTGCAGGCCATCAGAGAGAGCCAGCGGTGACCGGAGGGAACAAAATCATTAAAAATGCAGTATTTTCCTCGAGAGCTAGAAGTTTTTTGTTGATTTTACATACATATATGTGGGGGTTTTTATTTCAGAGAAGAAGGAAGAGTGAGAGAGAAACATGAATGATGAAAGAAAATCATTGATCAGCTGCCTCCTGCACACCCCCCACTGGGGATCGAGCCCACCACCCAGGCCTGTGCCCTGAGCAGGAATCGAACTGTGACCTCCTGGTTCCTAGGCCGCCGCTCAGCCACTGAGCCACGCAGCCGGGCTATTTTGTGGTGTTTTTTACCAAGCTTTCTCTATGAATTCACAATCCGCAGATGCCTCAGCCAGCCACTCAAACTCTCTGCTTGCAGGAGGCTAAGCAGCAGGAAGTCACATGGCAGGCTTCACACCAGTTTCCGCTTCTCACACCACAGGGTCCGTGCAGCTGCGAACTTCGGCAGCAGCTCCTGGGTCTGCAGGTTCTGGAGACGATTTAAGCTCGTTCTAAGAAGGCGAACTGAAAGTTTGCAAATCTGTTTTTCAAAATACTTTCCATGCACCGGGAGATCTCAGCTATCTTCTGCTTTCATAGACAAACTACCAAGTGTTCCATCGGACACCAATTACAGGTCCGAGGAAGGGGCCAGGCCTCCCACAGGCCGCACGCTTGGCTGGTCCTGGGTGCTGGAGGAGGGGAGCACAGCTGTGAGGTAGGGGAGGAGGAGGAGTACAGCTGTGAGGCAGGGGGAGGAAGAGGAGCAGGAGCAGAGCTGAGAGGTATGGGGAGGAGCAGCAGAGATGAGAGGCAGGGGGGAGGAGGAGGAACAGGAGCAGAGCTGTGAGGTAGGGGGAGGAGCAGCAGAGATGAGAGGCAGGGGGAGAAGGGGAGCACAGCTGTGAGGTGGGGAGGAGGAGGAGGAGTACAGCTGTGGGGTAGGGGGAGGAGGAGCAGAGATAAGAGGCTGGGGGGGGGGAGGGCAGAGGAGGGGGGCTGGAGGAGGAGCAGAGCTGTGAACCCTGACAGCCAGGAAGCCCACCCCCACTCACCTCTGGCCCAGCACCCAAACTGCAGGATTCAAACACACAGCCCCCAGGACCCAAGCCCCCAGGTCTGTGGGGGAATGAGGGTGTTTAGAAGCATTTCCCCTAGAAACAGCACAAACACAAATAAACAAGAAGGACTTTGTGTGGAGAGAGAAATGTCAGAGCCGGGCCCGGGATTAAAATAGTCCGTCCTCCCTCCCGGAGCCTTCCCAGTGGCCCTCCCCGCGCTCCCAGCTGCGCGGCGGCTCGTCAGTCACCGCCCACCGGGCCGCCCCGGGAGGGCACGGGAGCCAGCGAGCACCGCACGCCAAAGGAGCCCGGAGGGCTCCCGGCCCGGCCCTGCATTCATGGTCTCACAGCGCGCGGTGGGCGAGGAGGGACATCCCATGGGGATGCGGCCCAGCATGACAGCTGGCTCCTGAGGCCCGAACCAGGCAGGGCAGAGAGGTCCCAGACCCCGCGGGATGCCTCTTCTCAGGGCAACCCCATGAGGGCGATGGGCTCAGGAGGGCAGAGGCCGGCCCGCATCCTCAGCCTCTGTCTCCCCACCGGCCCCGGCTCGGGCTGCCCAGCAGACGCTGGGCCTATGGGATGGGCCTGCGCACAGGACAGCTGCGCACGCTGACAAGCTCCTGGACCCGGGGCTGAGCCCCCCACTGACCTCATGGCCACCCCCCAGCCATCGCCCGGCGGCAGGCGCAGCACCGGCAGCGGGCACCTCCCGCTCCGTGAGGCGGAATCCGCACCCAGAGCCGGGGCCATGACCAGGGTCCGATGGTGCGCACAGGGCAAGACCAGCCAGGCTTCCTCCATGTCCTTCCCGCGGGGCTGTGCCCTGAAGGGAGAAGCAGGAAACTCCTCCGAAACACTTCCAAACGAGAGGAAATTCTAACACAGCCTCCTTAGGACACAGCTGAGGTCGCCACTCCCTCCTCAGCCTCCAGCAGCCTTCCTCGTCCTCCCGCCAGGTGGCTTCCGTCCTCCCGCCAGGTGGCCTCCAGCCCCGCCCTCCATCCCACAGCGCTCCTTCCTCCTCCTCCAGCCGCCCAGGGATCACCGAGCCCAGGGATCACCGAGCAAACCAACCCCCCCCTCAGCGCGCTCTCCTCCCGCCTCCCTTCCCAGGCGCACCCCGGGAAACGTGCGCCCCAATGTCAGCGCGGCAGCTCTCCCGGGGCGGCCCCTCCTCAGCAGAGAACAGAAACTCAGTGTCTTCATCACCAGAGGCTGGAACCCAAACTCGTTCCTTTCCATCCTCACCTGAGGACGTTTTACTGATTGGAGGGGAGGGGGAAACATGATGTGAGAGAAACTTGAAGTGGTTCCCAATTTGTCTTTTCACAATGACTCCTGCTCAGAACCGGGCGCGGCTGGGTGCTCCCCGTCCTCCCGGAGCCCACGCCGAGGTGGCCCGGAGCAGGTCAGGTCCGGGGAAGGCGCTGACTTCAGAGCAGAGGCAGCCGGTCCATATAAGTTCCCTCTGTTAACAACAAAACCGCTTAGTGCATCCACAGCATCCAGCCCTCAGCTCCTCGGCCGGGCCCGAAACAGAACGGCCATTGCTGCTCGGGGCTCAGTGTGATCGCGTTGGCTGACAGGTCAGAGTTATTGTTAAGTTACCCGTCAGGAAGCCGCGTGGTCGCACGAGGCACGCGCTGTTAATAGCTCAAACCGAAATAGACATTAAAAAACAGCACGTCCCGCCAGCCACCTCCCATGGCCACCTTGGTGGCCGGTCCCCCACCACCGCACCGGCAGACTGAGATCCAGCCCGGCACACCCAGGCCTCCTTGGCGCGGGCAGCGATGCCATCGGCAGACCTCCACCTCCTCCTCCACCACCTCCTCCTCCGCCTGTCCCACCCGCCCTGTCCCACCGCACAGACCTCCACCTCCTCCGTCCATCCCACCCGCACAGACCTCCTCTTCCGTCCTGTCCCACCCGCCCCGAAGCTCCCCCCCTTCCCCTCCCCCAACCACAAAGCGCCCCAGGGGAGCGGGCAGTGGAGCCAGAGCTGCTTCGGGAGGTGCCAGTGAGCTCATGTCAGTCTGCTTGTCTTTAATAAAGTACTCGGTACACATAAAGTCATCACAGAGCACAACACAAACACCCTGAACGCGCCCTCAGCTGAAGGAATTGCCTGCCCTTATTACACCTCATACTCCAGTTCACACCAGGAGGGGAAGGAGGCGTAGTGACAACAGGTGACAGGACGGAGGGGTGAGGCACAGGCTGAGCGGCTCCTGGGAGGACTCTCTGTCCCCTGTCCCTGGACAGAGGGCAGAGGACAGGGGCAGAGGGCAGAAGGCAGAGGACAGAGGGCAGAAAGCAGGGCTGCACTGAAGGGCGAGAGGGGTCCTGGGCTCAGTACCTCGGACAGGCTCCTTCCTCAGGCCCCAGCTCTGCGGCTGCGGTCCTCAGGGGCTCCCCTGCCTGGAGAATATGCTAGCATTTCACACTTCTCAGAGTCCTAGAGTTGGCTAAGGCCAAATGATTTTTTCTCATCTTTACTGAGATTAGTTGAAGGCCAAAATAAATTTTAAAAACAAGAGTTTGAGTCCACTTTCACATTCACACACACTGCAGGCCTCCGCTTCCAGGGGACTCAGAACTCAGGAAAGCTCAGAGGGAGTGCCCGTCAGGCCTGCCCCCCAGATCCAGCCACCGATCCGCTGAGAGCGAGCTCAGGCCGCCACGGGTCCCCAGAACGCACCCCAGAATGCCACCCCCGGCACAGGGAGCAGCAGCACCCTCAGCGGCGCAGCGGGAGTGGCTGCCGCCCTGCGGGCCCCGCACCCTAAGCACAGCGGAGAGGCCCGCAGCCTGGCTCGGAGGCGGCTGTGCCACAATGGGCCCCATTCTCCCGGGACTCATGGCAGGAGGGAGGGCGGCCAGGACATTCCTCACCCTCCCCCGGAGGGAAAGGGCACGGGAGGCTGCGTCAGCGGCAGCACCAGCAGCCATGTTCCTCCCCAGCTGCGGGATCAAAAGGAGCCCCCCCAAAACACAGCCGGGGGCCCCGAGTGCCCGCCACTCGCCCAGGCGGGTCGGCGGCCTGCGCGGCGTCTCCTCGGTCAGCACTGCCGGCCAGGAGCGCAGCGCGGGCTCGGAGGGCCAGGCTGCCACAGGCCCCGCCAGGCAGCATTGCAAGCAGGCGGCTTTTCCTGCCGCGGGCCCCGTTTCCTCCCGCTCCTGGAACGGGACAGCACACCTTGGGAGCGGCCACGCAGCGGCTTCGGTCCGTGCCGCTGACCTCCTGGCACACCGTGACCTCCAGGTGAGAGAAGCAACAGCTCCCAGCCCCGGAGAGCAAGTCAGGACCCTCCCGTCATCTGCGTGTGACTTTAATGAATTCTATTTTTGGACCTTTAATAAAGAGCTTCTTTTCTAACCTCATCAGGCCACTCAGTCTTGGCAACACCGCTCACCGCTCAATCCACGGCGCTCACTGCCCTGGCCGGGGGCTCAGCGGGCTGTCGTCCCGGCATCAAACGTCGCCGGTTGGATCCCCATCAAAGTGTGTGCAGGAGGCAGCCGATCCTCCCTCCCCTCCTCTCTCTCAAATCCATAAGAACCTAAGGAAAGAAAGGAGAACGTGGGCACTCAGTGCTCTCTGCGCTTCCTCCCGAGCCCTGCTCCGGGGCCACGCCTGAGGTCAGGCAGAGCCACGCCAGGACAGCGAGCAGCCGACCGCATAGCACGAACAGGGGTGCGGAGCCCGGCTCCTCCCGGAGCAAACCAGGCTCGGAAA
Source organism: Nyctalus aviator (assembly GCA_036971965.1). Classification (NCBI taxonomy): domain Eukaryota; kingdom Metazoa; phylum Chordata; class Mammalia; order Chiroptera; family Vespertilionidae; genus Nyctalus; species Nyctalus aviator. Next base: position 52,772,048 of record CM072934.1, read on the forward strand.
TGCATGGCGTCCTGGGTTCTGCTTGAAGGCTGAGCAGAGAGGAAACACGATTTGGAATTCCATTTCTGACCATATCATTTTTCTTAAAAAAAACAGGCTAAAGAACGAGTGAGCTAAGAGGCGTTTAGGTCATCGAGGACAGAGCTGGCTCCCTCTGCCACCCCGATCTCCCCCAGAACGCCTGAGGGCGATGCTCACAGAGCAGAGCGGTAGAGCAGACACGCCCGACCCTTGCACAAGCAAATGCCTCCCAATTCCACCAGCTCAGAGAGGACTCCGCCAGAGTGCTCCTGGTGGGCAGATCCCCGTGCTCCACCCACAGAAACTCAGCACCACAGAAATGATGAGCCAACATCAAAATAGAGGCCACGCTGGACACTGTCCTCTGAACAGGACACATCCTCCTTCTCTTCCTCCTCCTCGAATTCCCGCCCCTCAACGGGCACCGAGGGCTGAGACCGCCTCAGGGCCACACACCCCCAATGCTGGGAACAGTCTGGCACAGCCATTCAGTCACAGGAAGGGACTGGGAACACGTACACGAGGCTCAGGAGCGACATCAGTACAACCTGCGTTGTTGACATCAAAGGGTGCTCCTGCAAAGGCGTCACATCTCACCTTCTCAAAAGCTTTGTATTTAACGTCGTGATGATAAGAAGATTCCGGAAACTTCACGCACAGAGATGTGGACTGCAGCATTACTATCACAGCCACTTTAGAGACACTTACCCGTCTAAGGACTGGGGGCAGGCTAACCACACAAAGCGGGTATTTACAGGGCAATGTGCATGCTGTGGCGCCAGCAGGGAAAGCAGAACGTAAGTGAAACCTGTACTCTACCTGAACGTGGTATCAGTGCGCCCAAGGGCCCTCTCCGGCGGACACCGGGGTCAGGGAATAACGGTGCTCGTAGGGCAGAAGGCGGAGGACTGAGGACCGAGGGTCGGGCAGAATCAAGATGTCTTTCCCTTGCATAAGCCTTTTGCACTTTTTGCATTCGTACCATGTTTAAAGAATAAAATTGCCCTGACTGGTTTGGCTGTGGATAGAGTGTCGGCTTGCGGACTGAAGGGTCCCAGGTTCGATTCCGGTCAAGGGCATGTACCTTGGTTGCGGGCACATCCCCAGTAGGGGGTGTGCAAGAGGCAACTGATCGGTGTTTCTCTCTCATCAATGTTTCTAACTCTCTATCCCTCTCTCTTCCTTTCTGTAAAAAATCAATAAAATATATATATATTTTTTAAAAAGAATAAAATTGGGGGGGACAAGGGATTTTCCCTTTTCTTCCTACTACCTGCCTGTCTCTATTAAGTCTGTGTTATGTGAAAAATCTCCCCCCACTACAGCGTTCGGGTTCATGGGAATCCTCTGCCCAGTATGTGGTTACACCACCGCGGTTCTGAGCAGAAACCTTCTCAAAGGCCTGGCTCCCTCCCCGGCGAGGCTGCTGCCCAGCCTGCCTTCCTGCAGGAGGCCCTGAGGGAGGAGAAGGACCCGCTTGCTGAATGCCCACAACCCAGACGGACTCGCACCACAATGCCCGGCTCCCGAGGAATGCCACTGAGTCCCCTGCCCACACCGCCAGTTAGTCACCAGCTCTGTCCCAGGGCGACAAAGGAAGTGAATGTTTTCTACAGTCAATCCAGGGCCAAAAATTAGGAACAATTTCCAAATTTTAAACGAATTACAACGTCTAAAAGCTAGGCAGTGGCATTCTAAGACAATCAGCTGAGAAGGCATACGTGAGAGCAGCACTGTCAAAGGCACCGGGCCCTGCAGGGTAAGAACATTTCCGTCACTAAAGTGGCTTTTAAATATTTAGCTGATGGGTCTGAGAATCCTGCTCCTGAGACAGAGGGACAGATTAAGTCAGCATATGCTGAGCGTTCCTCCGATGGACTGCCCTCCAGCAGAGAACCTGGGACAGGCGTCACCACCAGACACCTCCACAGAGGACAGTGACCACCACCTCCCCCACCTCTCCGCCCGCCGAAAGCTCTCCGACCTGAGGAGAGGAAAGAGAAGCCCTATTCATTAGGCTAAATTAAGCCCTCGGGCGGGTGTAGTTTTGTAAACTACTCTCAGACCCTATTTATAGCAATTGCTGTCTGCGCAGTATCAGTAATGATCAGAGGGGCGGTCCGAGGCCAGGCCAGGCCGTTACAGGAAAACTGCTTCAAATCCGCACTCAGGGGCGCTCCCTGCCTCAGGAGCCTTCCCTTCCCCTCTTCCTTCCCGGTGGGCAAGCATCCCTAACCCTCAGGGCCTCAGGGCTCCCCCTGCCCTGCCCCCAGCCCGCCTGACCCCGCCTGAGCCGCAGCAGCCCCACCGGAACCACCTCTTCCCTAACTTTCTAGAAACCAACACTGCCCGCCACCCAGGCGCTCCTGCAGCTCCTCCTGCCTCCTGTCCCCGCTTCAACACCACCACCGAGGCACACTGGGCAGGGACCACTCAGCCCAGGATGTTCAGACCGCCACCCGGGCCCCAGGCCTGGCTGCCCGCACGCGGAAAGCAGAGAACGCGGGCTCCGAGGCGGCATGGCGCCCGCGGGCAAAGGCACGGATGGCGCTCCTGAACGTGGAGGAGGACGACGCCTTCGCCCCGGCCCGGCCTGCAGCTCCACTGGTCAGCGCAGTGGTGGCTCCATACACCCAGGCCGTGTGGGTTTGACCCGCCAGGCCACATACAAGAATACTGATGTTTGTTTCATATAAATGTTTTTCTCTTTCTCTCTCCCTTCCTCCTCTTTCTCTCCAAAATCAATAAATTAAAAACAAAAAAGTTCTCTCCCTACACAACTACCAACTCCTCCATGTGTATCCCAGCTCCAGCCAGCCACAGAGCGCACACACACACACACACACTCACACTCACACACACACACACTCACACTCACACACTCACACACACACACACACTCACACACACACTCACACTCACACACACTAACACTCACACACACACTCACACACACATTCACACACACTCACACTCACGCACACTCACGCACACGCACACACACACGCACACACACCCCCGCCCCGGCCTCCGCTCCCCTCTTCCCTCCAGAGCAGCGACCTCCCTCCACCTCCCTTACCACCCAGCCCTAGCCCTGCCTGACGCCCTGGCTCAGAAGCACTGCTCCCCTCAGTCTGCTCCCAGCCTCGGACCCCAGCGCCTGGCTCACTCCAGCCCGGTGCCCACAGTGAGTGGCACAGGCCCAGAGCGGCTCTGACCCGCCCTCACTTCTAAGAATGGCCCCTCACAGCCGGGACCGGTTTGGCTCAATGGATAGAGCATCGGCTTGGGGACTGAGGGGTCCCGGGTTCGATTCCGGTCAAGGGCATGTACCTTGGTTGCGGGCATATCCCTGGTGGGGGGTGTGCAAGAGGCAACTCTCTCTCATCGATGTTTCTAACTCTCTATCTCTCTCCCTTCCTCTCTGTACAAAATCAATAAAATATATTAAAAAAAAAAAAAAAAGAATGGCCCCTCACAGCACGTGCTGGAGGGGGGGGGAGGTCCTGATCACATCTCCTACATCACCGTGGCACTCTGCCGCCACCGAAACCTGGGCGTGGTCTCCGCCGAGAAGCACCCATCCCGGCACCCAGCTTGCTGCTCGGGTGGGCAGAGCCAAATGCTCAAGTGAGCACAACCCCACTCTGCACGTGATGACCGTCGTATGACCTTGGGGACTTCCCTCATCTGTGCCTCGGTTTCCTCAGCTCACAGAAGAGATGCTCGAAGCACCAGCAATGGTGCACGTAGAGCAGACACACTAGCCCCGTGGTCGGCAAACTGCTGCTCACGAGCCACATGCGGCTCTTTGGCCCCTTGAGTGTGGCTCTTCCACAAAATGCCACGTGCGGGCGCGCACATACAGTGCGATTGAAACTCCGTGGCCCATGCGCAGAAGTCGGTTTTCAGCTCTCCAAAGACATTTCAATTGTCGTACTGCTGGCATTTGGCTCTGGTGACTAATGAGTGCCGACCACTGGGCTAGAGGCCACCCACCGGGGCTGCTGCCGGGCTCGGCATTCCTGACCTGGCTGGCAGGAATAATGGGGGCAGAAATAAGGGGGGCGGGGGTGTGTGTATAAAGAATTGAACACGCTCTCCTCTGTCTCAGGTGAAAACGCACCTGCAAACCTACTCATGGGTCAATACACCGGCCGACACCCCCAGGTTCAAGGGACAGAGCAAGTTTTAATCAACCGTCTCTCCTGCCCTAAACAACAACCCAGGCAGAGTGGCCCAGGGTCCCCTGAACCCCATCACCTGCAGTGCTGAGCAGACACCAGCAAACCTGCAGAGGAAGTGGTTAACATTCTTGGTCACGCTTAGGCTTCTGACCCACACATTCCTGAGCACAGGCCCCTCCCCTGGCGGCTGGGCGTCCCCCTCTGCTCAACCTTCTCGGCCTCCTCCAAGATGGCCCCTCCCCTCCCCTCCCCTCCATGGCTGGCCGCCTCACACCAGGCCCTGACCCTCTCCCCGCCCCGCTCACTACCTACCCCACCGGCCACCAGCAAGATCTCTCTAAACACAAGTGGGGACCCTGCCGCATCCCTGGGAAAAGCCCCCTGGGCTCCCGCACCCGAACGTGAGGCGTGAGCTCCTCACACAGGAAGGCCGGCTCCCAACTGTCCGGCTGGAGGGCTCCCAGGTGCTATTTTGGGCGCTGGTGTGCGAGCGAGCGGCTCCCTGTGCCCGACCTCGCAGGCCCCAGGCCTCTGCTCAGGAATTCCCCCATCCCCAGGTGCCAGGAAGCACCGAGTGGGCAGACACCTTCAATCCCAGGCTCCCTGACCCCCCTCACCCTCCAAACTGCCTTCCCTCGGGGCACAGCCAGCCTGTTCGCGGGCGCTGGACCCACCACAGAAGCTGGCAGGCAGCGAAGCCAAATACTTGTTCAGTGGACGGGTGCCTCCGCCAGGTTAACCGTTCGGAACGGCGAGGACTTGCCCGCTGCCTCCTTCCACAGAAGCACAGCTTTCCCGCCTGCTGTCCATACGAGACGCCCTATAGCAGTCCTAAGTACCCCACAGGCGTGAAAGAGCCACACCGGGCACCCGTCCCTCCTCGAATCTGATTTCTCCAAGAAACGGCTCCTCGGCCTTCTTCCCGCACCAAGCCACGGGCTCTTGTCCCAAACAAATCAAAGTCCTGTTCAACTTTTCCCTATCTCACCTGTCGGTGTTGATGCCCCCGAGGCCGAATTTCTTTTTAATGTTTTTAGGTTTTAGAGGGAGGGAGGGAGGGAAACACTGATGTGAGAAACACCCATCGGCTGCCTCCCCATACACACCCGGACCGGGGATCAAACCCTCAACCTGGGCACGCGCCCCCAACCGGGAATGGAACCGGGACGCTCCGCGCATGGGAGGATGCGCTGAGCCACACCGGCCAGGGCAGTGGGATTTTTTTTTTTTTTTTAAATAGAGTCATTCCAAAAGGGTCATGTCACTGAGCACTCAGCACAGGACAACCCAATAAAGTCACAGAGTCCCGTCTACACCAGACCCCGGGACACACCCAGCTCTTTATCTGCGCTTCGTCCCGTCCACACCGGCCCCGTCCCAGTCTCCGTGCCAAGCCAGGGCCACTTGGACTGGCTTATTTCGGGAAACGCCGGGCGGGGCTCCCCAGTTGGAACTCTAGGCTATCAACGCGGGGGGCCCAGGCTCTGCTCCCCCCAAAAGCAGAACTTCAGGGTCCCTGCGAAAACCTGCAAACCTGACCTGTGCCCAGGCCACAGGGACTAACACGCGCAGGTTAAGCCAGCAGCTGAGGCAGGAAATTAACTTGAAATCTGCGGCCCAGGGAGCCTTTCCTCGGGGACATTTCCCACCGAGTGAAAGGTGAAGGCGGCCGGTTTCCACACAAGTTGGAGTGCGGCTCCGGGTGGGGGTGGGGGTGGGGGTGGGGGAGGTGACCCCGAGGCTCCGGGCAGCTCAGGGCCGGCGGCGCGGCGGGCGCCCTTCCCCGCCCGCCTCCCGCCGAGGCGCTCCAGGGCCCGGCCTCCGGCTTCCGCCCCCCGGGCCGCGCGAACCCGCGGTGGGAGCCGGGCGGTGGGAGCCGGGGAGCGGCCCCGGAGCGCGGCCGCCGCGCAGGCCTCGCGTTCCCGAGCGCGCGGGCCGGGCCGGGCCGAGGCCTTGCCCGTCGCCGCGGCGCGCGGCCCGCCCAGCCCCGAACGCCCGCGATCCCCGCCCGGGGACCGAGCGCGGGGGGCGTTCCTGCCCGGGCCGCGCCGCCGCCTCACCGCAAGGACGTCCGCCGCGGCGTCCCCGCCCCGGGCCGGGCCGCCGGCAGCAGCAGGTGTTCCTGGGAGGCTCGGCCGGCGCCGGGGGTCGGCCCGGGCGGCCAGGCTCCGCGGCGGGGGACGGGCGGCGCACTCACCGAGCGCCGGCGGGCGGGCCGCGGCAGGTGCTCGCTCCTCCGGGCCGCACGCCGCCCCGCCGCTCCCGAGGGGACTCGGCGCCAAGCCGCCGCCTCCGCCGCCGCCGAGCCCGAGGAGCGTGAGCGCCGCACCGCAGCCTCCGCGCGAGCACGTCCCGGGCGGCGAGAAGGCGCCGAGCGCGAGGGCGGGGCGCGCGGCCGCAGCCTAGCAACCGCCTGACACGCGAGCCCCGCAGCCAATCCCGCGGCCGCTCCGGGAAGCGCCGACCGGCCCCCGCGCGACGCCCGCTTCTGCCTGCGTCCGCCGCCCCGCAGCGCGCCGCACCCGCGCGCAGGCCCCGCCCCCGCCCGCGCCGCGCCGTTCATTGGCCCGCCACGCCCCCAGCCGAGGCCCCGCCCCGCCCTGGAAGCCCCGCCCCCATGCCAGCCGCGTCCGCCTCGGGGCACGCCCAGGCCGGCGGCCCCCCAGCCTGCTGGACTGGGCGTGGGGGAGGGGGCGGGGAGGGAGCGATGGGCGCGGTGTCCCATTCCCCGCCGCACCCCGGGCGTTTGGGCCTCGGAGACGTGAGGGGGCGAGGCTGGAGAACCGGCCTGGCCACCACTGGCCACCCACCGACCTAGTCCGCCCTCCTGGTTCCCCCAAAGCAAATCGGGAGGCTTTTCCCAGCCGTAAAAACCCCCGGGAAGCGTGCTCCGCACTGCCCAGCTGGTGGGCCTATGGCCCGGCACCAAACACGGATGGGGAAACTGAGGCCCGGGCAGGAAGGGCGGGAAGCCGGCTCTTCTCCCAGGGCCTGACTCCCAGCTGGCCCGGAGGTCCGGGAAGCGCCTCCGGCTCGACCCGCATACCTCCCCCTGGCTCTGAGCACCGAATCCGATGCCTACGTGGGAGCCGGAAATAGCGCGGAGCCTGGTGCACCGGTCACTCCTGGAGGCCTGCATTCCTTCCCGGGGTGGGGCGCAAGGGATGGTCACTGCTGGTCTGTCTCCTTCCAAGGCGAGGGTCCTAAAGGCGCTCCCGCCCTCCCCAGGGCTTATTACAGCCCCGACCCGGAGGCCCGCACAGGGCAGCAGTCACTGGACCTGTACAGTCAGGGGCTGGGGCTGGGGCCAGGACCCCGCTCCCTTTCCTCCCCAAACCCTGCCCAGGATGTGTCCACTCCCTTCCAGGCCTGAGCTCTTGTCAGTGAGCGTTTTGAACACAGAACTGGCTGATGCCAGTTAAGCTCTGGGTCTCCCCCCACCCCCCACCCCACCCTTAGGAGCACCTGGGAGAAGCACGTGTCAAAGAGAGCAGAAAGGAATGCCCCGTCTCCCACACACACGGTGGTTCTTTATACTTAACTGCAGAGGCTCCAAACCCCATTCATACAGACCTGAAAGGGAACTAAGAACCAGGAAAAGGCCCCAAATCATGTCTTCGATGTTCAACTAAAAATTAATGGCCTTTCAAATTCAGCTCTAAAACGCCGCTTCTTTGAAAAAGCTAAGAATGCAGGAAGTTATTTGGGTTTTTAAACAGAATATATTCTTTCATTCACTCCTTCCTCAGCATACCCACACCCACTGGCCCCGAAAAACACACAGGCACTGCTTGGCAGGCTGGGCTCTGCCCGGGGTTTCAGAGTCTGAATATGTATGTACATGTTTCCCCCAAACAAAAGACTACATTGGGTGCAGGCCTCATGAGGCAGCCCCTTCTGCCATCTGCACAGAAGCTGGTCACCCACGGATGCCAGAGCAACTCCCCTTCCTCCCTCTTGGCACTGGTCTCACCAGACAAAGCACCAGACCGCATTCTGGCAGCCAGGGTCCCAGCACCCCGTGCCCAAGCACCTCCAGAGCTCTGGCCGAGGGCAGTCCTCTACCTCAACTACCCGGTGCCCAGAGGGGAGCCAGCCTTCCTCATCCCGGAGGCGGGAGTGAGGACCAGAGCTAAATCCTCTCCGGTTCCTGCCTCTCCGGGTTTGGGGCGCAGCTGGAGGTGCTGGGCCCCAGGCTGGCCCTGATGCTCTCCCCCCACCGTGCCCACCCTCCCACCTTGGCAGGACAGATCTGAACTCTGGGCCTCCGTGGCTGGTTGGCTTTAGTTTTTGTCTGGAGTTGGGGTTCACCCAACCTCCTGTCCCTTCAAGCCCTAGCAGGAGGAAGGCTGCCGGCCGGACTGGACCAGCCTCTGGTGTCTAACCGGCCGCATAGGGCCCAGTGCAGAGCAAAGAGGGAGGTGGGCAGCTGGCCCAGAGGTTGGGGCTCAAGCTGTAAAGTCAAGGCCTGGTTACTCTGTAGTCAGGAGAGCCAGCGCCTTCCCCTCATGAGGAACTGACGTCCCGTCCGAGGGCCCAGCACCAAGTTTCCAGCGACTCTTGGGGGCTATTCTGGGGCCCCGGCAGGGCTGCGGCCATCCCAGGCCAGGCCTGTGCCCATGGCCAGTTGGAGAACAAAACCAAGAATGAGGCCCAGAGCACGCCCAGGAGCAGCTGCTCGGAGCGGCATGGGCGTGGGGAGGACTGATGGATTGAGAGGCCGAGAACCAGGCTCCTCAGGACCCGGTCACGCCTGCTCTCCGGCCCTCGGGCTCCAGTGCTCTCTCCAAGCACCCCGGCCAGAGGCTCCGGGAAGATTAGCAGGAAGGTTTGCCCCCCGCTGGAGCAAACAGCAGACAATTCGCTTAGTCCCACACTGCAGCCATCACCTAACGGTGCCCGTGGTGGAGGCTCCATTTCCGTTTGAGACGGAAGAAATCAGGGGGGCGGCCCTGGCCAGTTTGGCTCCGTGGACAGAGCGTCGGTCTGTGGACTGAAGGGTCCCAGGTTCGATTCCAGTCAAGGGCATGTACCTTGGTTGCGGGCACATCCCCAGTGGGGGGTGTGCAGGAGGCATCTGGTAGATGTTTCTCTCTCATCGATGTTTCTAACTATCCCTCTCCCTTCCTCTCTGTAAAAAATCAATAAAATATATTTTTAAAAAGAAAGAAAGAAAAGAAATCAAGGGGCGACCAGCCTCACCGCTCGGAAGCCATCATCCCCAAGGGTCCATGCCCTGGGCGAGGCTGAGGCAAACGTTGGGGTGTTTCCTCCGGGCGGAGCCAATTAGCCAAGACCTTGGTTCTAACTCAGATAAAAGCCCGAAGACACCCACGTGGGTCAAAGTTCTCCCGGGCCTCAGGGTTCCAGGGCTCCTGATTCTGGCGTGTTTCCCAGGAACCAGGGCCAAGGGCCGGCGCCCAGCCTCCGGGCCCTGCAGGGGCAGGAAGGCTGCGGCCGCTGCTCCTCCCTCAGGCCCGGAGACGGGCAGGGGCAGCGCTGGCTGAGGCCGAGGCTTCCGACCCACATGCCAGGCCTTCAGGTCTGCGCGGAGCAGTGGGCTGGCAGGCAGGGCAGCCAAGCCAGGGCCAGGGAGGGGTCCCTTTTGTCTGAACCAACAGAAGGCAGATTGTCTGGCGGCGGGCGGAATGAAAGGCCGATAAGTTCATCCGGGAGAAACTGCCAGGAGGCGTGTTTGCGGGTCACCGCCGGCCGCCCTCCCTCCCCGGGCCTCCCTCCGGCGCTCCCAGCAGCCCCTGCACAGGCCCCTCCGGCCAGCCGGGCGGCAGCTCCCCACCTGGTCTCCAGGGCAGTCCGTCCAGGGGGCTCGGACCCGCAGCCAGGAGAGTATAGTTTGAGTGGGAAAAGCCCCTCTCCCCACTGTGGGGGCCACTCCTGGCCTTTGCCCTCCCTGAGCACGGCTCCTCCCGGGATCAGACGGCCCCAAGGCCGGCTGTGACGTCCCAAACACCGGTTTGTTGGCCTTGAGCGCTGGACTCCTCACCAGATTCGGGCTGGGCTGAGCGGCAGCCAGCGAGCCGGCAGAGCCGGGGCCGCTTTGTGGGTTCCCAGTCTTGGGGAGGGAGGGCGCCCACACTCGGCTGGGTCGGCCGGACAGACCCTTCTCGCTCCCAGCCACGTGCCCGCGCCTGGCTCAGGCCGCAGCCCAGCTCCTCCAGGGCAGACCCCGCTTTCTCGGACGTCGCCTGGGGCCTGGGCGTGTCTCTCACCAGCTGCGCTCCCCTCAGCGGCCCTTGGGTCCAGAGACAGGGACCAGCTACCCAGCAGCCACCCCCTGGTTCTGACTCCGTCACCGTGGCTGGTGCGGACCACGGGGGAGTGCGGGGTGGAGTGGGCAGACGGGCCGGGCCTCTGGGAGCCCCACCTGTGGCCCGGGAACCCCGGCGGCTCTGGGAGGAAGGAGAGGGGCCCCTGGAGTCATCTTGAGGGAAACTAACAACGGGATCAAGAGCGACTGTCAGCCCTGACCGGTGTGGCTCAGGGGATAGAGCATCGGCCTGTGGACTCAAGGGTCCCGGATTCGATTCCGGTCAAGGGCATGTACCTTGGTTGCGGGCACATCCCCAGTAGGAGGTGTGCTGGAGGCAGCTGATCGGTGTTTTTCTCTCATCGATGTTTCTAACTCTCTACCCTCTCTCCCTTCCTCACTGTAAGAAATCAATAAAATATATATTTTTTAAAAAGAGTGACTGTCAGCGCACGGGCCAAAGCCTCCCATCGTGACTGCGTGAGGAATAAACCCAGAGCGAAGGTCACATGAGCTGCTGCCTTTTCTGCTCGCCCACATCCTCCAGTGACCTCACATGCGGAGTGCCGATGACCGCTCTGTGACTGAGGCAGGACCCGTGACACAGCCACCCCGTGTTCTCGCCACAGACACTGTGAGTCTGCTGTTCGCTGGGAGCCCGGCAAGGGGCACAAGGAACAGGCCTGCCCAGCGGAGCCCGAGTCCTAGCGTAACAGGCAGACAGCAAATACATCACTAACAATGATAGTAAGAAAGTCCCTGAAAATGGGATAATCAGGGGCTGGGAAGGCCGGGCAGGCCGGGGCTGCTGTGGGGTGCGGTGCAGCGGGGAGGTCCCGCAGGAGGTACAGGAGGAGGCCGGGGTTAGGGAAGGAGTAGGACAGGCTGGGAGGGAAGAGGAAGCGCGCAGGCAGGTCTGAGGAGCCCGGCAGGTGGCCACGGCCTGAGCAGGGAATGGACAGGGAATGCGGCAGGAAGAGTGACTGGTGGGAGGACAGGACGGGTTTTGGCAGAGTCGATCCGGGGACCGGGACCGGCAGGTTAGCTGAAGGTGGGAGCCAGGGGGGACAGGCAGGTTGGCTGAAGGTGGGAGCCAGGGGGGACAGGCAGGTTGGCTGAAGGTGGGAGCCAGGAGGGACCAGCAGGTTAGCTGAAGATGGGAGCCAGGGGGGACCGGCAGGTTAGCTGAAGGTGGGAGCCAGGAGGGACCGGCAGGTTAGCTGAAGGTGGGAGCCAGGGGGGACCGGCAGGTTAGCTGAAGGTGGCAGCCAGGGGGGACAGGCAGGTTGGCTGAAGGTGGGAGAGGAGGCGGGAGTGGAGCTGCCTGGGGCCTCCGGGAAGGAATGTGGTGGGGTGACTAATGGGGGCAGCAGTTTGGCCGCGGATGGGGAGAGGGAGACTGAGCAGAGAGGTAGGGGGTCTTTGGAGGGAGGAGTGCCTGGCCCCAGGGAGTCAGGTCAGAACAAGCATTTAGAATACCTTGGAATGCAGAGACAGAGAGAGAGAGAGAGAGAGAGAGAAAGAGGGGGGGGGGAGAGAGAGGGAGAGGAAAAGCACGTGCAGAGGAGGGAGGGGAGGAGGCGCCCCTGCGGTGGGGGTAATGGTTCCTGGGCGTGGGCAGCTCCTGGTATGTGCTGCAGGTGAGGGCTCCAGGGCAGACCCTGCAGAGCCCCGCCCCCCAGGGCCCAGCACCAACTCTCTGAGCAAAGAAGCCCATGGCTGGGCCCAGCGGAGGGGAGAGAGCAGAGGAGCGAGAGTGGGGAGTGGGGTGAGGAGGGGGACAAGGTCCTGCCCCAAGGCAGCTCCCAGGGGAAGGGCCCCCACTCCCGGGGCTGCCGCAGACCCCGGTGCAGGAGGCCTGGGACGGAGGTGTCACCTGGAAGGCACCTGAGGCCCAGCAGCCGCCCTCCTGCTCACAGCTCAGGGCCAGTGACCTTCAGAGGTCGCTCCCTGCAGCCGCCATTTACCCAGAGGGACGGGGTCCTGGCGGGGCCCCTGGGAATGGGCAGAAGGGGTCTGTGTCTGTCCGTCGGGCTCAGGGGCCTCAGGTGGCGAGGCCCCGCTGAGCCAGGCTCGGTGGGCCAGGCTGCCGGCGGGCGTGGTGGAGGGGGCTCTGCCCCGGCGCTGACACGTGCGGAGGGCCTTACAAAGAGCCATTCATGCCGCTGGAGGCTTTTCCCAGAAAAGGTGAAAAGCATTTCACACCTGCCTCTCTCATCCGTGTCGGAGCCCAGGAGGGAGGGAGGCGGCAGCTGGTAGGACACAGGGTGGGGACGGCTGGAAGGAAGGCTGCCTCCGAGCGGACCTCCTGGGCCTCAGAGCCAGGCCGCAGCTGCTCATCCCGTTTGGGGGAGGGGCAGGAAGGAAGGCTGGCCCCGGCTGACCCCTCCGCCCTCAGCCTGAAACTTCCCTGCACTCACCCCGCTGCCCGGGACCCTCGGCGAGGGGTTCGATGTCGGGCGGAGCTGAGGCCCTGGCGTGGAGGTGGGCAGAGGTGGGGCTCGCAGGCCTCCTCGCGGGACTCACCCAGAAAGTGCCCAGGCCTCGCGGGACCACAGCCGCGGCTCACACCAGGCCCCAGGCTGCCTGTGACCCGGCCGCTGGGTGCTCTGCCGGACTTCCTGCAGCCCGAGGGCCGACCCCTCACTTCCTGCCGCAGGGCAGGGCCTGCAGGTGCCCAGGCCTACCTGCTCTCCCGCAGCCCGGACTGGAGGTCCCAAAAGCCGAGGCCCTGGGCCCTGCCTCTGCGGGACTGGGCCTCGGGCAGCCCCCCTCCCTCTGACCCTGAGGCCAGAGCTACCCAGAGCCCTGTTTACTCTCCTTCCTGCAGAAGGCGGCACAGGTGCGGATAAGGAGCCGGATAAGGAGCCGGAGGGGGAAGGGAGGGAAATCAGGGTTGGGGAGCATCCAGAGGGAGAGTCCCCAGGGAGGCAGGGGGGGGCCCAGAAGGAAGGCTCTGGGGAGTCAGGGGGAGGAAGGGGGAGGGAGAGGGGAGGGAGAGGGGAGCAGTGGCTCCTTCTCCAGCTGCCCAGCCCCCACCCCAGCCTCCTCTCTTCCCAGGGGAATGCCTGTTGCATCTGAAAGTCAGGCTGGCCAGTCAGCCCGCAGCTCCCCCACCCCCAGGCCTCCACCCCGATGGCTCTGCTCCATTCCCACGGCCCAGGCTCCCTCACCTGCTGCTGCCCCCTCCCTCCCTCCCTGGGAGCCGCAGCTGTTCCCAACAGCTGGACCGAGCGCTGAACTGCCGTGACCTTGCCCCCTCGCCGCCCCCCCCCCCTCATGGCCCTGCTGGCCCACCCACAGCCCTGACTTCCCAATGGCCCATGTCCTCAAGCCCGAGACCCACAGGGCGGGGGGCTGCCCGAGCCGCCCAGGGACCGCGGCTGCCAGGCTCCCAGGCCCTCCAGGGCCCAGCGCCCTGCCTCCTGCCCGCCAAGCGGAGGGCCCGGCCCGCGCCCTGCACAGCGCCCTCCTTCCCCGTCTTCTCGGGCCTCTGACTTCTGAGCACCTTGGGTGAGGCCTGAGGCGGAGGAGGCTGTGGGCCCTGTCCTCTGCTGACCCAGGCCTCGCCGGACAGCAGCCAGGGCTGACGGCCAGGCCCGCAGCTACCTGTGACCGGCCCTGCTCCCCACTCCCCGGGACAGACTCCTCCTTCCTGCTCACCTGCCAGGCTGGGCTCCCTCCCTCCCTCCCTTTAACCACTCCCACCTTCCGGCCCTCCACTGCCACCCACAGGATCTCCACCTCCACGTCCTCCTCTCGCAGTGCCTACCCACACCTCTTCCCCCAGTTCTTAATGACCCCTGCCACAGAGAGACTTTTTAAAAATTTCTTTCAGAGGAGAAGGGAGGGAGAGAGAGAAACATCAGTGATGAGAGAGAATCACTGGCTGCCTCCTGTGTTCCCCACACTGGCGATCGAGCTCAGAACCAAACTGTCACCTCCTGGTTCATAGGTAGACGCTCAACCACAGAACCGTGCCAGCTGGGCTGGAGACTCTTTAGATATATATTTTTTATTGATTTTTTTTTTTTTTTACAGAGGAAAGGAGAGGGATAGAGAGTTAGAAACATCAATCAGCTGCCTCCTGCACACCCCCTACTGGGGATGTGCCGGCAACCAAGGTACATGCCCTTGACCGGAATCGAACCTGGGACCTTTCGGTCCGCAGGCCGACGCTCTATCCACTGAGCCACACCGGTCAGGGCTGAGACTCTTCTAGTTCTTACAAATATGCCAGGTATCCGCCAGCTCTTCTGGTCTTCCCTCTTCCCACTCTGCTGTCCTCCAGCATTCCTGTTCCACTCAGCCACCCCTGCTCCTGTCTCAGCTTCCGGCCTGGGCGTGTGCCCCAGCTCTGGACCCTGCTTCGACCACCACGTTTTATGTTAGATTTAAAGCTGCTCCCCAGGGCAGACGGCGAGACCTCTGTCTGCCTGCCCCTCCCTCCGTCCTGGAACTGCTAGTGCCTGGAGAGGGCAGGTAAGAAGGTTGGAAGGAATGGGTGGCTGTGTTATTGGAATGAGGCCCTCGCCAGGGCTGGGTAGCTCAGCTGATTGAAGCGTCGTCTCAACGTGTCCAGGTTTCAAGTTCGATCCCTGATTAGTGCACATGCAGGACCAACCAGTGGGTGTGCAAGTGAGTGGAACAACAGGTCGATGTTTCTCTCTCTCTCTCTCTCTAATCAACTTTTAAAAAAAAGAAAGAAGAAAAAAAAAGAGAGAGAGAAAAAGAAGATAAGAAGAAAAAAAAGAAAAAAAGAAAGGGAGGACTTTGGGAGCCCTAAGTCCGTGCTGAGACCTGCAGCCTTTTGGAGAGGCCCATGGCATGTTGGAGCCCGAATCCCATAAACCAATGGTCGGCAAACTGCGGCTCCCGAGCCACATGCGGCTCTTTGGCTCCTTGAGTGCGGCTCTTCCACAAAACACCACGGCCTGGGAGAGTCTATTTTGAAGAAGTGGCGTTAGAAGAAGTTTAAGTTTAAAAAATGTGGCTCTCCAAAGAAATTTCAGTCGTTGTGCTGTTGGTATTTGGCTCTGTGGACGAATGAGTTTGCCGACCACTGATCCAGGTCAACCATCAACATCGACTGCCAGGCCAAATCGCTTCAGAAAGAAGACACTGCTCTGCGTTTGGTGGGATCAGGAAGGTGTGGTGTATCGTGAGCTTCTAAAACCAGGTGAAACCGTTAATACTGACGGTTACAGACAAATAATCAATTGGAACCATGCTTTGATCGTAAAACGACCATGGTGAGCCATAAGACACGGCAAAGTAATTTTGCTTCATGATGACGCACCAGCACACGCTTCAAAACCAGTTAAAGCCACATGAAAAGATCTTGCTGGGAAGTATGAACCCACCCGTGTATTCACCAGACCCTGCTCCTTCAGAGGACCAATTGTTCCAATAGATGGAACACACACTTTCTGAGCAGCACTTCAAAACGTATGAAAAAACAGAAAATTGGGCCTCAAAACAAAAGTTCTTTTTTTAAATATATTTTTATTGATTTTTTTAAATTTTTTTTTTTACAGAGAGGAAGAGAGAGGGATAGAGAGTTAGAAACATCGATGAGAGAGAAACATCAATCAGCTGCCTCCTGCACACCCCCCACTGGGGATGTGCTCGCAACCAAGGTACATACCCTTAATCGGAATCGAACCCGGGAGCTTTCAATCCGCAGGCCTCGGCGCTACCCACTGAGCCAAACCGGTTTCGGCTCAAAACAAAAGTTCTATTGGGACAGTATTCATAAATTACCTGAAAGATGGGGAAATGTGTAGGGGTGCGATGGACATTACTTTGAATAAAGCACTTTTGATGTTTCTCTTGAAATTATCATTTTTAAAAAATATCCTAATTATTAACTGGTTAATAGTCCATCTGCATTATTAACTGGTGACCGGTCGATCGAGTTACCATCCGGTACACCTGGCACGTGCACCCTGGTCAGGGCGTGGGCAGGAGGCAACACAACCCGTGTTTCTCTCTTCCATCGATGTCTCTCTCTGTCTCTCCCTCCCTTCCACTCTCCCAAGAATCAATGGAAAACATCCTTTGGTGAGAATTTAAAGAACAGAAAACAGAACAGAGCAGCACAAAGGCCTGGGCCAGCGGCTGGACAGAGGAATTCTCCAGAGGCCAGGCTGATTATGGGTCCTCCTGGCATTTAATCTAAGCCCACATCAGCCCTAAGGGTAAAGGGTAAGGAACTGGGTAAGGCGCCAAATCAAATCACAAAGCCCTCTTTACTGAGCACCTAGCCTGCTACAGGCACGCAGGAAGTCCAGAGGCAGAGAACTGGGGGTCACGGCCAGGCGGGGAGGAGCGTGTGCCCGGCCCTTCAGCGGGGGAAGCCGGCAGGAAACCGGCAGGTGTGTGGGAGCCAGCGGCCGGCGGGGGCTGAGGGCCTGTGGAGGAGGGGACACAGGTCACTGGGAGGAGCAGCTGTTTCCTGCCCCGGGGAATTCCAGGAGAGGTCAGCGGCAGAGCCGGCCAGGCCTGGCCACACCACACGGGCCAGCAGGAGGCAGGGGGACGGACTGACTGCCTGAGCAGGTCCAGCCAGGCACCGGATTTCGGATTTCGCTGGAACTTGCCAGCTCCAAGCAGAATGGTCTGGGGTAGGGGCCCGCAGGGGGAGCTCCGAGAGGAGGCGGGGGACTGACAGGATCGCCAGCTGCCTCCCGCATTGCCCAGCGCTGGCGTCACCCCGTGCGGATTCCTTCCCCGATGGGATAAAGTGTACCGACCCTGAGGCCGAGGGTGGGGCCCAGGGCGGCCGGTGGGCATTCCTTGGCGCCCGGTCCCAGCAGCTGCAGGAAGCGGTTCCCAGCCTGAGCCCTGCACAGCGGCCCCCGGAGAGGGCTCCTTCCTGCCCCCCGGGACACGCACCGCCCTCCATGGCAGCTGGGTATCCAGGGCCGCCCCAGGCGGAGGGCAGCGGGCCGGGAGCCAGCATTCCGGAAGGCAGCGTGGGCCCCGAGAAGGGGTGCCATGGGTTTCATCGCCTGTGGCAGGGTCCCCAGCCTTCCAGCCTCCATAATCCAAAACAGTGATTGACACTTTCCCACACCAACCCCCCCACTTCCCCCCCACCACACACACACACACACACACACACACCCGGAGACAGAGAACTCGCTGTAACTTACAAGGGCCCTGCAGGGCGGTGGAGGCAGGAGAATCTAGTCTGGTTCCGCCCCAAATGGCTGAGGCTGTTCCGGCGCCTGGCCATCTTGGCTTGCACTGCCCTCTAGGGCCTGAGAGGCTGGCCAGGGGCCCCACCGGCTCCGCCCGCTCCTTGGGTTTACTTCAAATCACCCCGTCGGGGACCCTGTACAAGAAAAGGCAGCTTCAGCCCCGACCAGTGTGGCTCAGTGGAGAGAGCGTCGGCCTGCAGACTCAAGGGTCCCAGGTTCGATTCCCATCAAAGGCATGTACCTTGGTTGTGGGCACACCCCAGTAGGAGGTGTGCAAGAGGCAGCTGATTGATGTTTCTCTCTCATCGATGTTTCTAACTCTCTATCCCTCTCCCTTCCTCTCTGTAAAATATCAATAAAATATATTTAAAAAAAGAGAGAAAGAAAGGGCAGCTTCAGACCCAGCTGAGAATCTCCACCTGCACCCACCAGGGCTGGGCTGTCCAGTCACAAGGGGCCTTCCCAGTTCCCACAGGATCTGCCGCCCCCGCCTTCTGCTTCTCCCCGGGAGTCTGGCTGCCAATCGGAGGCCTCAGGGCGCTTTGGAAGCGCTGGGCTTGGACTTACATACATCTCCATAAACATACCTTTGCGTGGTTTTAATATAAATTACTCTTTTTAATTTATTTTTAAATATATATTTTTATTGATTTTGTAAGAATGGAATTTTTTTTGAAGAAACTGTCTGTTTTATCTCAACTCCCCAGCCAGAGATGGGAACATACCTTTATGACTATCCTAGGAAATAGCCCTGAGCAAAGAGTTAGCAAAACAGTGCTCTAACAGTTAAGAAAAACAGGGTGGGAGATGAGACTGTTGACTAAACTTAAGCCCTGTCATAAAACATGTTATCAATGAGCCCAGATCCCTTTGGAATTCCCTAGCGGCTTTGTTCCCCTCTTCCTCCTCCCTGTGTGACCACCCCCCCAACGTGTGGTTTTTGCCTTTATAAACCTGTAAGACTTGCTGTTCGGGGCTTGACTCCTCGGCTCCTGCGTGAGTTACGAGTTGAGCCCCAGCGCGCTGGAATAAAGCCTCTTGCTGTTTACATCAAGTGACGTCTCCTGCGGTTGATTGGGGTCGCCGTCAGTCCGTGGGACAGAGTGAGGGTCTCCCTCTGGGGGTCTTTCCATTTCAGAGAGGAAGGGAGATAGAGAGCTAGAAACATCAATGATGAGGGAAACATCAATCATCTGCCTCTTGCACACCCCCTACTTGGGATGTGCCCACAACCAAGGAACATGCCCTTGACTGGAATCAAACCTTGGACCCTTCAGTCCGCAAGCCAACACTCTATCCACTGAGCCAAACTGGTTTCGGCAATGGTGCTTTTTATTTTTTTATTTTATTTATTTATTTATTTATTTATTTAATATTTTATTAAGCTGAGAAGCTAGGGTTAGGGTTAGGGTTAGAGTAAGGGTTAGGGTTACGTTAGGGCTCGCAATGGTGCTTTTTAACGGGCTGTATCAGTCACTCACCACATCGATGGGCACCTGCTTTGTACCGGCTCTGGGCTGAGAGTAGCACCGGGTGAAACCATGCCCATTCTTCTGGGCCCTGCCTGAATCTCACCCCCAGGACCCTACAGTCCGCAGGCCGGCCCTCCGTTCACTGAGCAAACCAGCCAGGGCCCATCTGGTTCATCTGGAAACTGAATCCCTCTTCCCCTCAGTTAGTAAGCTGCCTGCGTGGCTACAACTATGAGAGGCCTAGCCCTAGCAAGTTTGGCTCAGTGGATAGAGTGCGAGCCCATGGACTAGAAGGTCCCAATACTCATCTACATTGGGTGAGGTTGGAAGCGGGACCCACCCCTCTCCTACTATTGGGTGATGTTGTATGTGGGTCATGTCCCTCAACTACCATTGGGTGAGATTAGAAGTGGGACTGGCACCTCAACAACCATTGGGTGAGGTTGGAAATGGGTCCCGCCCATCATCAACCATTAGGTGAGGGTGGAAGTTGGTCCTAACCTCAAAGCCCATTGGTTGAGTTTGGAAGTGGGTCCCGCCCCTCAACAACTGTTGGGTGAGATTGTATGTGGGTCACTCCCCTCAACCACCATTGAGTGAGATTAGAAGTGGGACTGGCCCCTCAACATCCATTGGGTGATGTTGGAAGTGGGTCCCACCACTCAACAATCATTGGGTGAGGTTGTAAGTGGGTCCCGCTCCTCAACAACCATTGGGTGAGGTTGGAGGAGGGTCCCAACAATCAACAAACATTGGGTGAGATTAGAATTAGATCCCGCCCCTCCTGCATCTTCAAATGACCACCCCACCCTGTAGGCACTACCTTTACTGCTAAACCACAGCCATATTCCCACTCCATGAAAATAGGAGCTCTCAGGGTGGTATATGGAGCTGCTACACTCGGGGCAGCTTGCTATGCAGCATTAGATAACCAACTCGAAGGTGGAGTACTAAGAATGGTGCCTGTCAGGTATTCGGTACCAGAATCCATGCTAAACACATCAATGAACAGAAAGGAAAGTAGATTCTAAGGGGAGAACCGACTACTCCAAACCTCCTTTAGGTTAAGGCAGCAGACAGTCAATTACAGAAATACAGACCTCTCTGAACAACCCCACCTTTAGGCCCAGCCCTTTGACCGGTCCCGCCTTCTCCTCATTGCTCATGCCCAATCTACCCTCAAGGACCCGGGGCAGTTGTGTCATCCCAGAGCACTTTCCCCCAGTCAGCCTTCTTTCCATTACCAGGAGTCACTGTCTCTCTCCCAATGCTCAGACTGTGGGATGGAAATCACAGCAGGTGTACAGTGAAGACCCTGGCAGACCCCCCAGGATCCTGCTGACCAAGGCCAACATCAACAGGGATCCAAGGATAAATCGACTTGGTATCACTTGTCCTGACTCTGTGCAATGAGCATGCTCCACACATGTGTTGCTCTTCCCTACACCCCAGTCTATTATGAGGAAAACATCAGAGAATCAAATGGCATCCTTCAAAACACAGGACCAGCACTGTGCAGCCACACACAGCCCAGGGCGGCCCTGAGAGGGGGCGGCTGAAAAGCTTGGAAAAGATGGACAAGACAATGAAATCTGGGTCTCGGTGGGGTGCTGCTTCCTGAGAGACAGCGCCCAAGCCCACGAGCTGAGGCTTTATTCTGTAGCAGATGCCACGAGGCAAAGTAAGGGCTTGGCCTAGATGTTTCCAGCGTTCTCAAGGGTTCCCATCCTACTTCATTACATGCACCTGAGCAAACCAGGATCACCTGCAGCCTATATCACTCAGACAAGTGGGGCCACGTGTTTGGACCATAGGTTCAAGCTTACAACTCTAGCTGTCGGATTTGATTGTGCTGGGAGGCTCTGCCTTCCAAGCTGGGACATGCACATGGCCAACAGAGGACTGGGTCCCCTCATGAGTCCCGGTCTGAACCTGTCCGAATGCCGTAGGCCCTCCCACACAGCACCCTCCAAGCCCGTCAAGGTCATTAAAAACAAGGACGCCTGGGAGACAACGCACAGACGGGGCTAACGGCAGCGCCGGGTTCGGGCAGATTCTCCAACAGAAGAAGGCCGTTAGTGAAAGACCGGGAAACACAAGTCTAGAGTCCGGTTCAGGCACGGCACCAGGCTCACTTGTTAGCTGTGTCGGCGCCGGGGTTATGGAAGCTATGAACAACAGGAGAGACTAGCTAAGCAGACCTGTGCGCAGGAGCCCTGTACTCACTATGCAATTGTGGGGGAAATCTAGAATTATTCCAAAATAACAAATTTTATTTTTAAAAATGTAATTAACAGCTCTGGCCAACTATGTTCAGTGGTAAGAGCATCAGCCCAAAGGCGTTTGTGGGTCCCTCCCCTCAGCTACCATTGGGTGAGGTTGGAAGTGGGTTCGATTCTTGGGGAGGTTGAGGGTCCAAGAATCAGGTGAGGAACATCATTGGAGGTGCCCAGAGCCCGCCTCCCTCCTATGACAGTCCCACCCGCCTTGAATCTGGGAGCCTGTTCTTATGAGCGGGTGAATCTCCACTTCCCAGCAGGTGGCGCTACTGTCCTGACTGTGCTGAAGGTTGCTAGGAGACCTCAGAGGAAATCAAAGTGGCTCACAAAAAAAGCACCTAAATCCAAAAAGGCCAAATATGGGGAATCGCCCAATGTCACCCCAATCAATTCAATAAAAAAAAAATAAATGGAGGCATTGAAGAACCAAAAAAATCCATAAAATAGAAAACAAATAGCTAAGTGACACCTGGTTCCTTTCCTGCCGCTACAACAAATTTATGATCAGGCCAACCCAGAAGGGAAGTCTTTTCCTCCCCTAGGTTTTTTGCTGTTGTTGTTGTTTTTTGTTTGTTTGTTTTGTGTGTGTTTTTGGTGTGTGTGTGTGTGTGTGTGTGTGTGTATTTTGATGAGCTTTATTACATTGTTGGTGTCATGTGGGGGAGAGTCCTATTCGCCTGGGCTGTTAATTTGATGTGTTCATAGTGTATTTTTCCTGAAGTGTGTCTCCCCCAGGGTTTTGGTGAGCCCGCTGGGAGACCACGGGCTGGGCACTGCTGCTCTGGGGCCGCTGACAGACCCGGGACCTGGGACAGGCACCGCAGGAGGAATTCTTACCCGTCTCCTGGCCTCGCTGCCCGTGTCATCTGGTGGGAGTGAGAATTGTGAGCTCCTGTCTTTTTCTAAGTTTAGATGAACGGAAAATATTTGTGCAAGAATTTGTTCTCTCCTGTTAAAGTGTTTTATGTTCCTGTGATTATTAGACCCAAAAGGAGCCTAGAAGGATAGGGGGACATTTTCCTCCCCACAGCACATGGCATCCTGCTTCATCTGCTTCCCCATCTTCATCGAAAGCCTGTCTGCCTCAGTGCTCTGAAGTGCTGCCTCTGTTATGAACCAAATGCCCGTCTGCTCGTGATCCTGCTTCTGGGTTCTGCCTTCTATGGTATCTCTGTATCACACCCAACGGCCCTCTGTCTTACTTACGAGGGTTTTGTAATAGGTCTTTCTGTTATAGAACAGTGAGAAGCTAGGAAAATTCCAGGGAAAGTGTAATCAGGAAACTAGCAGTTTGCAGCCACTTCGTAAATCCTATCTTCCCTAAAACAAGGACAACCAAGAGCCCTGGCTAGTTTGGCTCAGCGGACAGGGTGTGGGTCTGCGGACTGAAGGGTCCCGGGTTCAATGCACATGCCCGGTTGCAGGTTCCATGCGTGCTGGAGGCAACCAATGGATGTCTCTCTCTCACACCCATGTTTCCCTCTCCTCCCTCCCTTCCACCTTTTCTAGAAAATCAATGGGGAATAAATACCTTCGGGTGAGGATTAACAAGGAAAGAGGGGAGGGATTTATACTTATTTTTGCAATTAATGTCGGCCATGCTCTTATGATCATTGGTGCTCATGGCTGACAAGCTTTAACTGACGAACTCCCTCCACCCTCCACCCCCTTCCCACCCCGCAGCACAGAAGCCGGAACAGGGCGGGGTCCGGACGCCGCGGAGCGCGGAGGGTTTGGCTACAAAGCCGCGGGGCCGTTTCTAGGCGGGGTCCCCGGGGCTCTCGCGCAACGTTACGCGCACTTCCGCCTTCCCTGAGCACTGCTGATTGGCTGGGCTGGCCCAGCGCGAGGGCTGCCGGGAGTTGTAGTTCTTGGGACGCGGCTGGGGATGCTGGGAAGGACCCGCGGTCCCAGGCTGGGGTCGGCGGTTGCGCTAGCCCCGCACGCCTGGCACCATGTCCCGCGTGTTGGTGCCCTGCCACGTGAAGGGCACCGTGGCGCTGCAGGTGGGCGATGTGCGCACCGCCCAAGGCCGGCCCGGCGTGCTGGTCATCGACGTCACCTTCCCCTGCGTCGCGCCCTTCGAGGTGAGCCAGCCCCTTGGGCGACCGCGGTTCCCGTGGTTCCGGGCGGGACCGACCTGGGAGCCCGGGCGTGCCCCCGGCGCTGGGTCGGTCACTTGAAGCTTGGCGCTGGCCTCGCCCTGGCGCCTCAGTCAGCCACTGATTCATTTCTCCAGTTCACACACTCACCAGAAGGCATCTCTCCCCTGGTCCAGGGCAGCGCTGGCGGGGAAGGGCCACGGTAGCAGGCGAGGTGTTGGAAATACAGGGGTGAGCCCCGTAGACGGGGGTGGTCTTGTCCTGGGAATCTAGACAATGAGTTACCCCAGATCTGCCTCCTGCGCATGCCTACAGCCTGCTCAGCAGGATCTGCCCTGCGGCTCCAGCTGCACAGTGACCGGACCCCGCAGGACTTCAACACAGAGGGTCAAGTCCATTTTCTTTTTACTTATTTTTTAAAATATATATATTTTTTATTGACTTCAGAGAGGAAGGGAGAGGGAGTGAGAGAAACATCAATGATGGGAGAGAACCATTGACCTTCGGCACGCCCCACACTGGGGATGGAGCCCACAACCCCGGGCGTGTGCCACGCCGGCCGGGCTAAAACCCGTTTCTGCCGGCCTGGCATTCAGGGCCACTTTGTGTCCTTGCCTGCCTACCTCTCAGCCCTGTGCAGGCTCCCCCAGCTGGGACGTCCTGGTGCAGGAGGTGTGGGTGGAGCCTGTACACCTATGTGCACACGTTTTTAAACTCCCTCTGGTGGTTCTGATGAGCATCTAGTGATGAGAGCTGCTGTAGCCAGACATCCTCCCTGTCTACATCCTCTGCCTTTCTCAGTCCTCTGGGTGAACTCTTCCCCTTCGGGCCTCACGTGTCCATGTCCCTCCTCCCCCCGAATTGGCGCTCTGACCCCCTGGCAGCGTCCCGGGTGCGGCACGACCTGCAGTTGTGGTTCATGCGACCTCCTCGCTTAGGCTGTGAGCTCCCTCAGCAGAGCGACACTGAGCCTCAGAGGATGCTGAGCAGATTGGCAGCAGAGGACATACCCGAGGGGAGGAGGCGACGGGGCCTGTGAGCCGGCTCGGGCCCTGGGCCCAGGCCTGATCCGGGACGGTGGGCTGTGTGTGCTGCAGCTGCAGGAGATCACGTTCAAGAATTACTACACGGCCTTCCTGAGCATCCGTGTGCGCCAGTACACCTCGATCCACACGCAGGCCAAGTGGGTGACCTGCCTGCGGGACCACTGCCTCATGCCGGACCCCCACAGCGAGGAGGGCGCTCAGGAGTATGTATCGCTGTCCAAGCACCAGGTCAGCGGGGACAGGGCACGGCCAGGTGGCCGGCTGAGGGCTCGCCGGGCGCCTGAGAACTGGGCGGGGGTACCGGGAGGGGGGCGGGGGCCGGGCTGTCCTGGGCTGTGGCTCTTGGGGAACCGCCTCGGAGGGACCGGTGTTCTTCCTTTCCCGAAGGCCCGGGAGGCGGCCGCTCGGCTCACTGCCCGTTGGGAGGCCCGGGGTGGTGAGCGGGGCTCGCTGGGGCCGTGTGTGTGTGTGCCAGATGCTGTGTGACGTGGCCCGCGTGCTGGAGCTGCGCCTGATCCTGAGACAGCCCTCGCCCCTGTGGCTGTCCTTCACCGTGGAGGAGCTGCAGGTCTACCAGCAGGGGGCGAAGGTGAGGGCTCGCTCAGCTGAGGCCAGCCTTTCCCTAGGAGGCTGGCAGCGCTGGGTGGGGGGTCGAGATGACCAGACCCCGAGGGAGGCTTTCATGGAAGTTAGCCAAGAGGGCGAGTGGGAAGCTCAGGAGAGGGACGCTAGGTCCCCCCGGCCCCCGATCTCTGGGCCACCCCCCCCTCTTTCAGAGCTGAGATATTCTGTTCCTTGTGTTCCTGGGGCCTCCCTCAGATCTTAGGGAGTCTGACTGCCCTCGGGGCCTTTGTGGGCCCTGAACAGGCTTTTCTCAGGGGTTGAGGCTCCCAGGACCTCGGACACTGGTCCCAGGACCCTCCCTCTCTCTCTCCCTCCCTCCCTCCGTACTTTGCAGAGCCCCTCCATGACCTTCCCCAAGTGGCTTTCCCACCCAGCGCCCTGCGAGCAGCCCGAGCTCCTCGCTGAGGTAAGCCTCCCCCCGGGGAAGAGCCGCCAGGGAATCGCTCTCGTGTCCAGGTGGGCCCGATCCGCAGGGACCCGGGGCTGGGCCTGGGGCCACAGGCGCACTGTGCCATCTTCCCGATCTCCCTCCTGGAGGCCCAGGGACTTGAGGTCTCTCCGTGTGGGGCTGCTCCGACCTCCTATTTCCCAAGCCAGCTGGGAATGTGGCCGGTCTCAGCCGGAGGGCCCCATTGCCCGGCCTGGCCTCCCCGGAGCTCTGCGGGCACTGCTGGGGGACACCCCCGGCCATTGACCCCTCCTTCCGCGCAGGGCTTCCCGGACCCCAGCAAGGTGTCCTCGGAGGTGCAGCAGATGTGGGCGCTGACGGAGATGGTCCGGGCCAGCCGCACCTCCAGGAGGATCGGCCGCTTCGATGTGAGTGACGAGCGCATCCCTCTGCCCGGCCCCCGTGGCCCCGGCTGGCCAGGGTCAGGCCTGATGGCTTCTGTGTTGCAGGTGGATGGCTGCTACGACCTGAACTTGCTCTCTTATACCTGAGCCGCTCTTACCCGAGACGCCGACCTTGGGCCGCCAGAGGCCGAAGTGCTTCCCCGCTGCATTCCGCATGCCGCCTGCCTGCCCGCCCGTTCTGCTGGGGCCACGTTCACAGTCAAGATTCTCGGGGCTCACTGCGCCGCTTCAGCCTGAGCGCTGGGTGTGGGGTACACTCTGTCCGCACCTGGCTGCACCCAAAACGCCGTTCCCAGCCCCAACGACACTCCGGTCCCATTAACTAAGAGCCCCAGCGTGCCCGGGGCCCCTCCTGCCAGCACGCTCACTGCTGCCGCTGCCTGCCCCCTGCCCTGAGCGCTGTGGGCCGGGTGCCCTCCCAGCACCAGCCCGCCCAGCCCTGGGCGACTTCTACAGGAATGTTCTAGTTTATCTGAGCCAAACTGACCTCAGGACAGGAGGCAAGACCTCGGTGTTCCGCACGGCACTCGGCCTCGAAGCCCAGGGGGGAGCGGGAGCCCTGGTGCCCACAGAGGCCTCCCCTGTCTGAGCACCGGCTGCCTGCCTGGGAGCAGAGCTGGCCGCGGCCGCAGGAGCCTGGGCCTCTGAGCCGGCCTTTGGGTGTGTGTTCACATGGGTTTGCCCCCCCCTGGCCTGGACAGGGCCTGAGAATGAGCCCTGGGACCTGCTTGCCATCTGACCCAGCCCAGAGTGCATGCTTCTCCCTCCTCCCAGCTGCTGCTTCCAGAAGCCTCAAGGCAGCTGCTCCCCGAGTGTGTGTGTGTGTGTGTGTGTGTGGCCCTGCCGGCTGCAGGAGGCAGCCGGGCAGCAGTTGCTGGACCTGGAAAAGGAGGTGCTTGTGTGGCCCCACAGTTTCCCGGGAGGGTGACCCCCGGTGGTCCCCTCTTCTCTCACCGGATCAGATAAACCAGCAGGTTCTCACCCGGGCCCCTCAGCGCCACTCACTCTGTTCAGCTGTTGCTAATGAAGCAGGGCCCGGTGAGCAGCAAGATCAATAAACACTGGAATGCATGGCCACTGCTACCTGTGTGTGCTGGGGGGGGGGGGGGGCGGGGACGGGGACCCCTGTGTGGCCAGGTTCCTGTGCTGCCCCTGGCTCCCTCCTATGTCGCCTCCACCTTCCCCCCTCCCCTCACTTGACATTCCATGTGGGGAACATGCCATTCAAGCCTGCAGCCCTCTGTCTGAACTTTGGCCCCGGGGGCTGGGCGGTCAGCAGGGGGTGGCCTGGCTCCTGGCTGGGATTTGGAGCCGCCTAACTGGCTGGCACCTTCCCACCGCCCGGCTAGAGGAAGGCCTCGGGCGGGCGTTTTCCTGCCGCTGGGACTCCGCATCCCCAGTGAGCCGAAGCCCCGCCTGCCCTCGGGCCGCCCACCCCCCTCCGGTCCCCTTTGTGGGAGAAACTGGCTTGACCGGGTCCAGACTACATCTCCCAGCGTGCCCGACAGTGGCGGCCTCGGCGGCGGCCGTGCAATCTCCGGCCACGATGCAGTGGGCAGCGAGCTGGGCCGCCCACCTGGGCGGCCACGGGCGGGCGCTCCCCCGGGCCCCCAGCCGGCGGCTCAGCGGCTCGCAGGTGGGACGGGGTGTGGGGGCGGGTCCCGGGGGGGCGGGGAGGCGGGCGGGCCCGGGCCTGGGGACTGAGCCGGCCGCCCCGCAGGACCAGGACGGGCTCCGCAGGACGCCGCTCCATGACTTCCACCTGGCCCACGGCGGGAGGCTGGTGGCCTTCGCGGGCTGGCGGCTGCCGCTGCAGTACCGCGACGGCCACGTTGACTCCCACCTGCACACACGCCGCCACTGCTCGCTCTTCGACGTGTCCCACATGCTGCAGGTGAGCGGCCGGCCGGCCCCGGCGCCCCGCCCGCGGCTCCGTGTCCCCCGGACGGCCCGCCCGCGGCTCCGTGCCCCCCAGACGGCCCGCCCGCGGCTCCGTGCCCCCCGGGCGCCCCCTCCGCGGCTCTGTGCCCCCGGCGCCCCGCCCGCGGCTCCGTGCCTCCCGGACGGCCCGCCCGCGGCTCCCTGCTGGGGACCGGGCTCCGGCCGCCCTCTCAGAAGGCTGCAGGCCTCCGGGGGTCGGTGGCTGGAAATGAACTCGCCAGCCTCCCAAGGGCTCCTCTCTGCCTCTGCAGCCGCCCGCCCGCCCAGTGGGAGGCCTGGGTGCCTGGGGTTTCCCGGGTTCTCCGCTGCCCTGGGCATGGGGCTGGGAAGGGAAAGGGCGGTATTTCAGGAAGGTGGTGGCCCTTTCAAAGCCCCTAGCCTCCCCCAGGGCACCCCTCCTATGTTGGGAGATCGGAAGTGGGGGACTTTGCACCTGCAGAACCAGAAGGGGCGCTTGGCGGTGGGGCTGGGCCTGGGAGTGGGGAGGAGGATCCTGGCCAGGGCTTCCTGGCTGGAGCCATCTCGGGGCCCTGAGGCCTTTCTCCTCTGTTTGCGTGTTTGTTGTCTTTTTGTCCTGAGGCTTTCGATTTTTTTCTCAGACCAAGATACTCGGTCGTGACCGGGTGAAGCTGATGGAGAGTCTGGTGGTGGGAGATATCGCAGAGCTGAGGCCAAACCAGGTGGGCGCTCTTCGTCCCGCGGTAAGCCCTCCCGCGGGGCCGGGGCACAGTGAGGTCAGACACAGCTTTGCAGTCTTGGGGGATGGAGTCCCGGCGTCATGTCCACCCTCTGCAGAGATGGGCCTGCCCCGCGCCGTCCTCCCCTCCTCGGGCTGGGAGGCCAGACCCGGCCCCGTCCTGCTCGTGACCTTCGTGCGCCTGGCCCCGCGCAGTCCCTGAACCTCAGCCTCCACCGCCCGGGGCTTGTCGGGGACACGCTCAGCCCCGCCTGGCAGAGCCGGCATTTAACCAGGTCCCGCGTGACTCAGCCTCGCTCCCCCGTGTGGCGGCCACGGCAGCCTCAGCTCTTTGGGGCGTCAGCACAAGGCATCGGATGGCCTGGGGCGCTCTCTGCCCCGGGCTTGGATGGGCTGTCGTCCCGGGTTTGGGTCGGGTAGAGCAGCAGCTCTGGGTGTCGCGGACTCAATGTGAGGTGGGGCTCTCAGTACCGAGAGGGTGGGGTGCAGAGGCCCCCCCCAGTTCAGGGAGGCCCCCAAGGTGAGGAAGAAGTAGAGATGTTCTCAGTGCAGAGGATCAAATGCCCGGGCTCACCTTGGCTGGTTTGGCTCAGTGGGTAGAGTCCAGCCCCGGGAACTGAAGGGTCCCGGGTTTGATTCCGATCAAGGACACATGTGCCTAAATTGCAGGCTCAATCCCCATCCCTTATCAGGGTGTGTGTGGGAGGCAACCAATCCATGTTTCTCTTTCTCCCTCTCCCTTCCACTCTCTGGAAAAATGTCCTCCGTGAGGATTAACAACAAACAAAGACATCCGGGCTCCGGTAGGAGCCTGGGTGACCCAGCTTTGCCCCTTGCGCGTTGCGCGCGCGCGCGCACACACACATACACACACTCCCTGCCCTGTGCTGAGAGTTCCTGAGTCTGTGGTGGCCGAGTGGCCCCCGGTGTGTCTCACACTTGACATTGGCCTTGTGGACCTGGATGCACAGCTCTCTCTCTGGTGCTAGGGGACCCTGTCGCTGTTTACCAACGAGGCCGGGGGCATCTTGGACGACCTGATTGTGACCAACGCCGCCGAGGGACACCTGTACGTGGTGTCCAACGCCGGGTGCCGGGACAAGGACCTGGCCCTCATGCAGGTACCCAGAGCGGACAGGACCTCTGAGGGAATGAGCAGCAGGCCCGGTTCCACTGGGCGGAGGGCGGGGGAGCTGAGCCGCCCCGAGGTGGGCACTCTCTGGTGAGCGTGGAGGCGGAGCTGGCGTCACCCCTGCCACTTGCACGGCCTTGTGAGGTGAGAGCCAGCCTGCTCCACGGAGCGCAGCGGCGTCAGGAGATGGTCCCGGAAGCCGACACGGCGCTCCCGGCCTCCCGTGCAGGACAAGGTGAGGGAGCTGCAGAGCAGGGGCGGCGACGTGGGCCTGGAGGTGGTGGACAACGCCCTGCTCGCCCTGCAAGGTGAGCGGCCAGGCGGGGCTTCCCGGGCTGGAGCGGAGGCCGCAGCGGGAGCGGGCGGCCGTGGGGGTGAGTGCCTGTTCTAAGCTGGGGGCCCGGGCTCCGTGGGCTACGGGGCAGGAGCACCTTCCTCCCCCTGCAGTGGGGGCCGTGCTCAGGGCTCGCCTGCCCGGGGAAGGGCCGCCCCGGCTTCGGGGGCGCGGGGCCTGGCCGCTCAGTCACTGTCCTGCCCAGGCCCCACCGCGGCCCAGGTGCTGCAGGCCGGCGTGGCGGGCGACCTGCGGAAGCTGCCCTTCATGACCAGCGCCGTGATGGAGGTGTTCGGCGTGCCCGGCTGCCGCGTGACCCGCTGCGGCTACACGGGAGAGGACGGCGTCGAGGTGGGGCAGGAGCGGGGAGGGGCAGGGCAGGGCAGGGCAGCGGTGGACTCGGGCCAGCAGCCCACCGCCCCGGTGTCCCCGCAGATCTCGGTGCCGGCGGCGAGGGCGGTGCGCCTGGCAGAGGCTCTGCTGGCGAACCCCGAGGTGCGGCTGGCGGGGCTGGCGGCCCGGGACAGCCTGCGCCTGGAGGCCGGCCTCTGCCTCTATGGCAGCGACATCGACGAGCACACCACACCGGTGGAGGGCGGCCTGGGCTGGACGCTGGGTGAGCTGGGCTCCGGGAGGGGTGAGGGGGCCCCGAGGGGCAGGGCCGCCTCCTGAGCCTCATTCCCTGAAGGGCACCGTGGCTTCCCCCATCAGCCGCCGAGGGCAGCGTGGCCTCCGGGACCAGGGGCCGTGGCTGGGGAGGGACATGGCCCCCGGGAGCCCCGCGCGGGATGGCACTGGGGCCTCCGGCGGCTCAGGCCCGGTGTCCGCTGCAGGCAGGCGCCGCCGGGCGGCCATGGACTTCCCGGGGGCCGCGGTCATCGTCCCGCAGCTGAAGGGCCAGGTGCCGCGGCGGCGTGTGGGGCTCACGTGCGAGGGGGCCCCGATGCGGGCGCACAGCCCCATCCTGAGTGCGGAGGGCACCGTGATTGGTAGGCGAGGGGGGCTGGCAGCGCCGCGCCTTCTCGGGTGGGTGGGCACGCCGGCCCGTCAGGGTGGCGCTGACACGGCTCTGCCCGCAGGCGCTGTGACCAGCGGCTGCCCCTCGCCCTGCCTGAAGAGGAACGTGGCGATGGGCTACGTGCCCCCCGAGTACAGCCGGCCGGGCACCCCGCTCCTGGTGGAGGTGCGGCGGAAGCAGCAGGAGGCCGTGGTCAGCAAGATGCCCTTCGTGCCCACAAACTATTACACCCTGAAGTGAGGAGGGCTTTCTGCACGGGCTGGTCAGGAGGCTGAGGCAGAGCGCGAGGGTGTGGGCTGGGCTGGGCTGGTTGTGGCACCTACACCCTCATCCTGTGCCACTTCAGTTTCAACACCCATTTCCTAGTGACGGACCAGTTCACCAGTGTCTTGTTTCTGCCCACGCTCCCGCGGGCCCTCTTGCCTGCTTAGGGCTCCGAGCAGCACCAGTTCTGGCCTTCCCTCTGCCTCAAAGCTCCCCGGTGGGAGGATGGAGCCTCCCGACCTACCTCACCAGGGTTCTCACACTTCAAAGGGGCACTGCCAGTCTCCTCTGGTTTACTTCCCCCGAGTGCAAACTGCTGCCTCTCGCTGGGCAGGGCTGGCTGGGTAGGCTGCTGTGCCTGTGGGTGATTGAGGGGCACAAGTTGGCCCAGCCTGCTGCCCAGCAGCCAGCCAGCCAGGCTCACCACTGTCCTGAGCGCCGGCTGCTGGAGGGCAGGCCAGGCCTCCTCCGGGGCTTGCCTTCCCTGGGCTGACCTGGGCTCCTTGGCCTACTACTGGACTCCGCTGACCCCTAAAAACATTAAACGAGCCTCCTTCCTTCTTGCTTGCCCGAGTCCCGCTTCACTGTCCTTTGCCCTCAGGATTCCTGGGGTGCCAGCCCAATGCTTGCCTTCCTGCCTCTGGGTCAGGCTCAGGGGGTTCCCCCGGAGAGGGGCAGGTCTAGAACTAACCCCACACTACTTTAGGGAGCTGGCATCAACCCCCCAACTTTGCAAGTCACTAAATTCTGGGTGCTGAGGGGCAACAGCCCTGGGGTATCCTCTCCCGTGTCCCCTGGGCATGCATGCCCTTGGCCTTCTGAATAACCACACGACCGATGCACTTCCATGTTTAATCAGCCACACCCTCATTGGGCCTCCAGTGGAATGTGAGCCCTCCCTCTGGTGGTGTCCGTGGTCCCCTGGGCAGCGGTGTCTGCAGTGAGCACCCGGGCAGGAGTCGGCGCCCTGGCAGGCGTGTAGGCACAGGCGGGCGGGTGGGAAGGGGACAGGCCTTCGGGAACTGCCTTTGCCACCCCTCCCTTGGGCAGGCCCTTGGCCCGTTTGGGAACTGGCAGGCCGCACAGTTCTTGGGGGCTGCGATGGCACTGGAGGGAGCCCCGCTCTTAGGATGAAGCTCCAGGTGAAGATGGGAAGTGAGGAGGCTGCGGGAGGGGCTGCCTGCACTAACTGCTTAGGATCCCTCCACCCCGGGGCACTTAGCACCCGAGTCACCCTGGCTCAGCCTCTCAGCACCTGGCAGAGCGGCACCAGCTTCCTCCAAGGACAGAGGGGTAGGAGAATGGTGCTCAGGCTAAGACAGTGCCCATAGCCTGCTCGCACCTGGAGAGCTCGCATGGGACCAGAAGGTGGGTGCCTGGTGCCTCCATGTCTGGATGGTGCCAGCTGCCCCTGCCTTAGACTGGAGTGGCCAACTAAGTACCCATAGGGTAAAAGACTGTGTCCAGATCCCTGCCAACACAGCAAGACCAAATCCAGAAAACCTGGGCTTAAGTGAACACAGACTCCCCTTACAAATCCCAGGGCTAGTCAACCTCAGGCTTCGTGAGGGACAAATCCCTGTGGGTCACTCCCAAGGGGGTGGGAGGAGGGACAGGAAATGGACTGTGGCCTTCCTCACCCAGAGGCTCCTCCTGACCCCGAGAGAGCAGCAGGGCTCTCCTAGGGCACCAGATCAGGGGGAGGTGAACTTCACTGGCCCAGGGCCTGGGGCGCTGGAGGAAAAGCCAGGGGCAGTGGGGGCCCAACACAAGCACTGGGGTACTCCCTACCCCCCAACCCGGACCCCCTGCAGTCATCCCTGGGGTCTGGGCAGCAGGAGAGCCCAGAGTGGGAGCCAGCAGACCCGGTGATGTTCCTGGAGACCCCTCGGCTGCCACCCTTATTCTCTGTGGGTTTTGAGAGGCTTGTTTGCTGCCGTTTCCCTAAAGGGGATGGAGAGAAGAGAGGGTTACTCGGCGGGCAGCACCACAGGCCCGTCTTCTCCTGCTCCTCCTGGGTCAGAGTGGCGCTCATAAACCCACAGAAACCCAAACCTCTGCTGAGCCCCCACAGCCCCCGCCGGGCCCACCCCCTTCTCACAGACTCCCCCTCCCCCCCCACCCCGCCTCGGGATGGCACTTCCATCCCGCCCCCTTTGCCCGAGGAGAGAGCCTGGCCAGAGCAGGTCTCCTAACTGACCCTCACCCTCTCTAACTGGACCCCTTTATGTCCTTGCCACAAAGCAGGCAGATAAAAAGCAAATCAGATTAGCCACGGCCTGATTGTGGCTCAGTCCTTCAATAGCTCCCAAAGTCTGGGCCAGGGGTGGGGACCCTTCTGTCCGGGGCCCTGTGGGTATGTATAACCCCTCTCACGGGCCAACAGAATGACCACCTACAAATTACCCGCTGTTTGGTCACACACTTCACCAACTCATCCAATGCCCTGGTGGCCCAGACGTCCCCCACCCTGGCCAGGGCTCTGCAGGCCCCTCCAGGCCTTCGTGTTGGAGCTCCAGCATCACAGCCTTGTCCAGTCCTCCCAACAGGTCCCCGTGTCCGGGCATCTGGGCCTGTTCTCGCCGCTGTCTCTGTGGCACACTTCAGCACTCCCCGGCCTTTGCCCTCAAAGTATCTCTCTCAAGAGAAACCTCTACCACCTTCACCCCTGCACGGCTGCTCCACCCCCCTCCCCCCAAATCTCTGGCTCCCCCTGTAAGCAGGGCCTGGGTCCCTGCCAGGTGGTAGGAGCCCCGAGATTAGCTGAAAGAAGCCCTGATGAAGGAACTCCTGTGTCCCAGGTGGGCAGTTGATCCAGGACAGAGGCTGCCTCTCCAGCGGAGGGCCTGCAGGGGAGTGCAGGCCAAGGCACTCGCCCTGTCATCTCTGAGGTTGGGAATGGCACGGTCCCCCCTGCGGGGTGCGGAACAGCAAACGGATGGTCCCCACGTCCTGGTCCTGGCACCTGACACCTGCGCTCCGCTTGCCGAGCCGCTAAGCTGGAGGGCTCCTGCCCTGAGAACGCCCTCCCGGCCCCCGGCACAGGCGTGTCCCTCTGCCTGCCCGCACGGGGTTGAGATGGGAACAGATACTCACCACGAAGGGAAATGCGTGGAGCCATCGGGTGTGGATCCGTTCTGGCCGCCCAGACCTGGGGGCAGGAACACATCCAGAGCTGCAGCGGCCAGGGGCTCAGAGCAGGCCTCACCCAGGCAGGTGAGAGGCCATGGTGTTTGGAGAGAGTCTGGCGGGGGCCCTAGGCAGCTAGTGTGTTGTCACTGGTGTGGTGAGGGTCCAAAAGGGAGTTATAACGTGACGGGCGGACTAACTGGCGTTTCTTGCGTGGACTGGTATGTTGGCGTGGGTCAGAGGTGAGCGTCAGGTTGCGATACGGTTCTTTGGGGGCCCATGGTAGTCTAGGGGGGCTCTGGGGAGCCCGGCGGCGCACTCCGCGGGGCGTGAGGGCGGCCAGCGCACCGAGGGCGGTGGGGGCCTCACCTGGGCGGTGGTACAGCCCGGTCACCGTGCTCCCGTAGAAGCCCCACGCCAGCTGGACGCACAGGAGGCTCAGCACCAGCCACAGCAGCAGCAGCTTGAAGAGGGTCACACGCATGTCCTGCGCCTCCCACTCCCGCAGGAACTCGCTGCCCAGGGCGCCCAGCGCGCCCAGCGCCGTGGCCGGCAGGGCCTGCAGGGACTGCCCAGCCCAGGACTCCGCCATGACGGGCCCGCGCCCCACCCGGAGGGCTGTCACCTCAGCCCCCACTGCGCAGGCGTCCGGTCTTCCGGGGCCAAGCCCGTTGGGCGCACGCGCCAGCCAGGCAGGCCGGGCCCGGCTCGCCTGCGCGCAGAGTTGGCAGTTTGGGAGGGGTAGCGGGACCGCGCACGCGCACCAAGCGCCGCCCCGCTCGCTGAAAGGACTGGTGACTCGGGGAGCGCAAAATAGCAACCGGGTCTTTTATAGCCCCCGAGTTCCCGTGAGGCCTCGCGCGGCCGCCGGGATTGGTCCAGCGCCCGGCGTGGAGGGCGGGGACGCTCTCCCGAGCAATCGCGGCCGGGCTGGGAGCGCGCGCGCGCGCGCGGGGCCACGACCGCGTCCAGGCCGAGCCCGCCGGGCACGCGGGGGCGCGCACGTCGCTCCCCGCCCGCCCTGCGCCGCGCGCCCGCCCTCGCTCGCTCGCTCGCGCTCCCCGCCCGCCGCCCGCCGTCCTCCGTCGGTTCTCTCGTTAGTCCGCCGCCACCGGAGCCGCCCGCCCTCGCCTCCGAGCTCGGGACACGCGGACCGGCGTCGTCGGCGCGGAGAGGCCGGAGTCGGAGCGTCTCCCGAGGTGAGTGAGAGGGTTTCCTCCAGGCGCCGCGGCGCCCCGGGCCCGCCCGCCCGCCCGCCCCGCACTCTTCCGGCCGCCCGCCCGGCCGCCCGCCGCCGCCGCCGCCGCCGCGGCCGCGCCCCACCTGCTGCTCCGAGCTGGCCGCCCCGGCCCCTGACCCGCACTCCGGGCCCTTTCCCCGAAGCCGCGGCTCCGCCCGCCCAGTTCCCGGAAGCGCGCGGCGCCTCCCGCGCCCCTGCCCCCGCCCGCCCGCCGCGCCCGGCCGGCGCTTCCCCTCGGCGGCCGCGGGCGGGGGCCCGGCCCGGGCGGAGCCGCCGCCGCCGCTGCCCGGCGCGCGTGGCCGTGGGAGTTGAAATGGGAGAGAAACTCTTCACAACTCCATTTTGTCCCTCACATGTACCGGGAAGCGGGAGTCACCGGCCGGCGTTGGGTGAAGTCCGGAAGGCTGTGCTTTCGGCAGGCTTTTTGTTTCTCGTGCAGTTTGCTTAGCGGCGGTGCGGGTGAAAGGCGGTGTTGGGGTCTGAGGGCTGAGGGCTCTGCAGAGAAGGGGATCACCCATTGAAGCCATTTTTCGTGATTTAAGTAACTTATGCCTCATCCGAATAGTGCTAATTTGCAGCTCTGCTCGGTCTCAGTGACCGCCCTGACCGCCCCCCCCCCCCCCAGCGTCGCCCGCGGTCACCAGCCTGTTTGCACGCAAATGGACTCGGTGGGAACCACGTTCAGTCGTTGGTGGTGGAAAACGGGCATCCGTTAACCTCGGAGTTGGTTCCACTTGTGTTTTTTTAGTGGTCCCGATTAAAATTAATTTTTTTAAAACATTTTTACTTATTGATTTTTAGAGAGAGACATTGATTTGTCCCACTTATCCATCTATTCATTAATTGTTGGGTATATGTTCCCTGACTGGGGGGAAGGAGGGTCAAACCCCAAACCTTGGCTGTCTGGACGCACCGGCCCGGGCCTGATTGAAAACTTGGACCTGTGTTGGTGACCTGTTTGCTTCCTTTGTGTCTAAGGCAGCCTTTTGAAGTCACTTGCAAGTGTGTAATCAGGTTATATTCCTCCCTGCCAGATCTGAATGGGGGGGGGGAAATAATTTTTCAAAAATGTCTTTCATGTTGTAGAGGGTGAGACATGTTCAGCCACTCTGCTGCTCACCGGCGGTGTGACGTGTGTGCGCAGTTGCATGATGGTCCCTTTAAGACATGGCTAAGTTGGTGGAGATGTGGTTCTGAGGGTTTGGCACGAGTGGCATTGTTCAGGCTGAACGCACAGGGCCCGCTCCTAATTACAAAGGATCACTCCTGGACGGATCGCACTCCATGAGTTGTCTCGAGCGGAGTTCCGTCCACTGGCATGGAGCGCTGGTGGCTCGTAGAGACGGGACAGAAACCACATCAGCTGGAACCTGCTTTGAGTCACAGCCTAATCCTGGACTTACAGCCTCTGTTCTCATAAAAACCCGCAGCGGGAGGAGGAGGAGAGGAGGAATGAGCTTTTTCGTGGATCCAGACGCGGGACGGAAGGGAATCTGCAGGATTCCTCGCCCAGCCCCGTTTGCAGATGAGGAAATGAGGCTTCAGAGGCTTAAGTAAATTTCTTAAGTCATGTCTAGTCAGGTTCAGGCCACAACTATTTTCCTGCGAGGGGTTCTCTGTGCGCTCCCAAGCGGCTTGCTCAGAATCAGCTACAGCTCGAGACTCAGCGGCTTAATCCCGTGTTTTCTCCGTTTGGATGTTGCTGGTGTTACACATGCTGGGAAACTCTGAAGATTTCCTTTTCCAAACAATGTCCGTTCTCGAAGGCACTGTCCTCCCCGGGACAGCGGTCCGTAGCAGCTGATCCAGACAGACAAATGAACATGTACCCGCCCCTGCCTCGTCCTGGCCTGCGGCTTGGGGCTGTTGAGGCACCAGCTTCTTCCTCGCGGAGTCCCAGCTTCCCTGCTCCGAATGCAACATAATTTTTGATTTTTAGGTCAGGCTGAGATGTTATCGGGTAACTTTGTGCTCGTTTGGTGATTAACTTTGAGAAGAATGGGGAGAAACTACATATATCGTGTAAATAGTTCCTTGTGTGTGTGGCGGTGGCTTTGTTGGAGTATTCCCATAGTCTGATTCCATCTTTTTCAGTTCCTTCTTTTAAAAGCTCGTCCTGGTCATGCGGAGGAGCGTGAAGACAGGTAGATCTTCAGGTGTTTCCTGTCTGCGGGGTGGAGTCCCAGCAGTGACAGGAGGAGGAAGTGGTTGCTGCTTTGGGTCTTATTTGTCCCAAAGCCGTGAGGCTCGTGTTAGCTCTGCCAGAAGGCGACAGTTCAGCTTCTAAGAGACCCAGTCCGGGCTGCTGGGCTTCCACAGGCACAGCTTGGGCTTCCTCGAATTCTGGCTGCTAGTGATGATGATGAGTGGTACCTACCTGCTGGATCTGAGTCACATGCTTGTAGTTTTAAAAGATCCCTGAGTATCTCGTCTTCCCTTGCCACTCGGTCTATTCCTTCAAGCACCTAGCCAGTGGAACTCGGTCTGCCTGTTCCTGCACGTTAATGTAGCCACAGTTTACACTTGAGTCGGTGTGTCTCACTCTGCTCCGGAGTATTTTGGGGCCATGCTCACTGTTAAGTACTCATGGGATTAATACACGAAAATTTCCAAAACAGTTTAAAGTTATTAATTACTGTAAAATTCTTATTTCAAGTGTTTCTATTTCAAGTGATTTATTTTTAATTGGGGGCTGTAGTAATAAGTGACAGCCTTGCATGCTCGTAATTATGGTAGTCACGTGACTGAAAATCAGCTAGGCATTGAAGCTGCTTATTTTGGGTGTTGGTCTGAATTTATTGGTACTTCATCCAGATGATTCTGAATACATATTTATAGATAATAATCATCAGAATATGAGAGTTACACTCTGTTACATTGCAGCCAGAATATGAGAGTTACACTCTGTTACATTGCAGCCACTTTGCAGTTTACACCAAATTGAGCTTGATTATTTTAAAGAGGGTTGTGAAAGTAAATATATTTAATAAGCATATTTATCATAGTATCTAAATATTCAAGTGAAGGGGAAGAGGAGAACATAAGTAGTCAGTGAAATAGGTTTGGAGTAAAGAGAAAAGTGAGAGAGAAAATGAAATTAGAAAGATGGCAGGGACCAGTCATGTCCAGCTTTTAGAACATGGGAAGTTCTTCAGATTTGTTCTGAGATGAGAAATTAGATGTTTTCTTTTTGAGAGGAATGTTATGATCTGATGTTAAACAAATAAGTGGCTAGAATTAAGCCATTGACTTTCCCGCAGTTGGACTTTGGCCTGTGGTTTCTCTGTAGTGCCGGCATGAGAAAGGAAATGCAGGTGGAAAGAGCAAGTCAGGAAGGTGCGTCTGGTGGACCGGCTGGGAGGGACGCAGGTGTCCACCGTTAAATTCTTTTAACTTGGCTGTGTGTTTGAACATTTTTATAATAATAAAGTTGGGAAATTAATTTACATAGGATTTATCTGCTTTTGATATTTGCTTTAAAGGGGCAACATTCATTTGTAATGTCCAGAAAATAAGGTTGGTTGTGTAGATTATGCTAAGTGAAGGACGCCAAGACTTGTATAAATGTGATACATTTTTATGGTCTGTCCATTAAAAATTAAATTTTGTACTTTTTTCTTCTCTTGAATTCTAAATTACTTCGTGGAACTTTGGGCAAGCCCATTTACATATTGTATTTTTTTTCTTGTGAAATGAACAGGCATAATACCTGATTTTTTAAATGTTTTTATAGTGCCTTTCGCCTGGGAAGTTCAAGGCCCTTTGCAGCACTTCTGCCACAGGCCGCGTGGGTTCTGCAGCACGTTTGTAAGGTACGTGAATGGAGCCTCTTTCCTTCTCCTGCCCCGTGGAAAAGAGGGGATTACAATGTACGTTAATGTAAATGCCAGGGAAACGGATATCACTGAGTGGCTTCCTCTCCACCGATCTGAGAGCTGTCTCTTCTCCCACAACTTTCTCTTTGGTCTGCCCTACCTCTCCCTGAGGTAGTCCTCTCACTTCCTTTTTCTCTCAGAAACCTTCTTCCTTAGACGAAGGTACATTTCCTGACCTCTTTCTTCATCTCTAAGGAGGTGTTCTCAGCAGGTTACACACACATTTCTCTTACTTTGGACCATTCCTCTCATCCTGTTTTTCACGCCTGAGGTTTATTTTGTTTTGTCTTGTTTTTGTTAATCCTCACCCGAGGTTGTTTTTCCCGTTGCTTTTCAGAGAGAGTGGAATGGGAGGATGGGGAGTGGGGAGAGAAAGAGAGAGAAGCATTGGTGTGAGGAACACATTGGGGCGGGGATCAAACCTGCAACCTGGGCACACCCCTCAACCTTGTGCAGTTTGGTCATCTGACAGTTGATGGCAGCCTGTGCTGTGTGTACATCTAATTATCGACACAAAATGAACCAGTTAGAGAACGGGAACCAGGACAGTCCTCCCCAGAAGAGTCCGCAGTAGCAGTGTCCTGGCCTGCAAGGGAGCAGTGTTGACAGCAGGTACCACACACAGCCCATCTTGCAGCTGTTCAGTATCTTAACCTGATTACCGATAGGGAACTAGGGCTTTAATTTAATGGACGCCGTAATGAGTGTCCTGGCCTGGCACCATTTGGACCACCTTTTCCTGTTTTCCTTGGATGGAGGGCTCTCTGGGTGGGGCCATTTCTCAGGTGATTCTCATTTGATGAGGTGGGCTGCATCATATGACAGGAAAGGCCTCTGATGGCCGTGGATTTGGTTGGCTTTGAACTCTCCTTTAGCATGTGAGGGATGGCCACGCTGGTTTGTACTTTTTCCATTGTTTACTCCCTTAACAAGTAGTTATGCAGAATGCCACTGTGTGCCAGGCTCATGCACCTGACCGGGAGGCGGAGCTGCAGCGGCTCGGTGCACGGGTCAGTGCCAGCCATTGAGCCACACCGTTGGGCTGATTTGGTAGTTATGTTTGTTGTGCAAATTATACCTTTGATTAGGGCGAATAATAAAAACAAAACACACACAAACTTTAGAGGTTTGTGTTTAGAGTTCTTTGTGAAAAGGTTCTTCTTTGGATGAAGTCTCTTTTTAACTTTTCCAGTTATTGGGAAAGACCTCTATCTTTTGAAGGTCTTAAGTTCAGAAAAGAAAGGCAGTAGAATGTCTTGGGTGAGATCATGGGCTCTGGAGAGGCTGACAGTTAAGTGCTAGTTCTTACACTCAGTAGCTTATGGCTCTGATGGTAATGCGCCCGGTGTAACGCGGTTTCCTGTCTGTGGATGGGTGTGGCGGGGCTGGGGGAGGTGGAAGAGGGCAGAGGGGAAAGGGAAAGAGTCACACATCTCTAATATAATCTCTAATATAATCTCTAATATAATTTGGAAGAGGGTTTGTTTGTTTTTGGTGTCATTAAAGTGTTTTGGTATCCAGCTGGTAGGGACGTTGTGTGGGAGTAGTGTGCTAGAATGAGGTCTTGGGAAATAAGATGGAGCTCACCACTGGCTCACTGATGCTGAGGGACAGTGGTTCCCAAACTGTTGGTATCCAATTCCCCAAACTGGAAACATTTTGGAAAGTTGTGGGGTTTTTTAAATACACTTTTATTGATAGGAGTGAGTGGGGGGAAGAAAGGGAGGGAGAGAGGGAGTGAAGAAGGGAGAGAGGTGGGGGGAGAAACATGGATCATTTGCCTTCCTCACACACCCTGACTGGGAATCAAACCAGTGACCTTTTGGAGCCTGGGACTGTGCTGCAGCCATCATACCACACTGGCCGTGGCAGAAAGGTGTGTGTGTGTGTGTGTGTGTGTGTGTGTGTGATTTTTTTCGTTCACCTTTATTAAAGGTATTATTTGCATACAACAAATATACTCATTTAAATAGTTTGGCAGTTCCTTATAGAGAATGACTGCTCAGCCAGCGCTGCTCTGCAGTTGAGCATCAACCTATGAACCAGGAGGCCATGGTTCAATTCCTGGTCAGGGCACATGTCTGGGTTGCAGGTTCGATCCCTACTGTGGGGTGTGCAGGAGGCAGCTGATTGCTGATTTCTCTCTCATCATTGATGTTTCTCTCCCTCTTCCTCTCTGAAGCCAATTTATTTATTTATTTATTTATTTATTTATTTTAAAATATATTTTATTGATTTTATACAGAGAGGAAGGGAGAGAGATAGAGAGTTAGAAACATCGATGAGAGAGAGTCATCAATCAGCTGCCTCTTGCACACCCCCTACTGGGGATATGCCCACAACCAAGGTACATGCTCTTGACCGGAATCGAACCCGGGACCCTTCAGTCCCCAAGCCGACGCTCTATCCATTGAGCCAAACCGGCCTCGGCTCTGAAGCCAATTTAAACACACACACACACACACACACACATATATATATATATATAGAGAGAGAGAGAGAGAGAGAGAGAGAGAGAGAATGTTACAATATGACCCAGCAATTCCATTCCTGGATATATAGCCAAAAGAATTGAGAACAGGTACTTGTACATAAATGTTGAAAACACTATTCATACTCAAAAGGTGGAAACAGTCCAAAGTTCATCAACAGGTGGAATAGCATTCAGCCCCTTAAAGAATGGAGCTCTGATACGCCTCTCCGGTGGTGGGCCTGGGAAGTAGTGTGCGAAGTGAAAGAAGCCAGAGGCCAGGCCACGTGCTGTACGATTCCATTTGTGTGCAGTGCCCGGAACAGGTATGTCCATAGAGGCAGAAAGCACATTGCGGGCTTTGCCAGGTGCTGGGGGAGGGAGAGTGGGGTGTGAGGGCTGTCTGCTTAGTGGGTGTGGAGTTTCTTTTGTGCTGAGATTTTGGACCGCGGTACTGTTGGTGTAACATGCACGACATTGCTAATGCACTAAGTATCACTGAAATGGCATACTGTGAAACGGTGAACTTTATATTATGTGAACTTCACCTCCGTTAAAAAAAGGAAATTTTAAATAGAGGTTCAGTCTTCTCAAACTTTAAATAGAGGCTTGACGATAGATGGTGGTGCAGAATGCATGTGCCTCGCTGTGCATTGTCAACGCGGTCACACGCCGGCAGAGCGTTAGGTACCTCGGTGGGGTCGCCTCTTAGTCCCCTCTTCTCAGCCGGGCCGGGCTGGGCCGTGGAGAGCAGCCGCACAGAGACATCCTGGTCCTGTGCATCCGTGTGAGCTTAACCTCAGACAGAGGCAC
Source organism: Nyctalus aviator (assembly GCA_036971965.1). Taxonomy (NCBI): domain Eukaryota; kingdom Metazoa; phylum Chordata; class Mammalia; order Chiroptera; family Vespertilionidae; genus Nyctalus; species Nyctalus aviator. The sequence continues at coordinate 52,815,017 of CM072934.1, forward strand.
TGGCGGTGGCTGATGGAGACCAGAAAGTTTGTCCCTCAGGAGTGTTCCTGCCCTTCCCCCTCCCAAGGAACTGAAGTCTGGGCATCTCACTGGCGTTACATTGGAGGCTTTGTCACTCCTCCGCCTGCCTGTGCTGCCCTAGGCACACTGCTCCATCGCCAGGGGCCCGGCTGGCATCGCCCCTCGGCACCCGCTCCGTCAGGATGGCCAGTAATCCAGGCTCAAGCTCGTTATGAGCACGGCAGATGGCGGTGGGAGCCTTTTGCCAGAGGTCGCCTCTGTATTTGTAAATAAATGGCTTTCTGTTCAGTGTCATTTCCCGCGGTCTTGGTGGCGGGCGCCGCTCTGGGTGTGGGTGAACCTGGGTTGATGGGATAGGTTTCTGCCCACTGCACTGAAACAGTTTAACTCCAGTGGAACCGCATTTCTCACACTCAGTTCATCCCGGAAGGTTGTTGGAAACCTGAATCATTTTCCCATTAGAAATAATGTCAATTGAATTAATCTGTTCCAGACCCCCAAATGATTCGGTTTTAACTTTTCTTACGAGTCTATTGTACTGTTTAATCTTTAAATGAACACTTTAACAGCAAAAAGGACATGAAAGGTAAATGAAAAATTTAACGGACAGGAAAGGAAATGTACAGTCAGAGATGAAAATTTAACAATAATTACAAGCAGCAACAAAAGCAATAAAATGCGAAAATATTCACAGCACAGTATCCCGAGGTTTTAACAGTGTTAAACTGACTCATATTCCCGAATTCTGTCCTTTGTTAGCTGAGAGATGTGTGGCTGATCATACCGGTAAGGTATCGGCATGGAAGGGTTGTTGGGCTGAGAAGTGAATTGTTTGAGATGGGGTCGTTGGAGGAACTTTATCAGGATTTTCTTCTTCTGACTCGGTTCCAGGTTGTGGGCTCAATCCCCAGTAGGGGGTGTGCAGGAGGTAGCTGATCCATGATTCTCATTATTGATGTTTTTCTCCCTCTCTCTTCCTCTCTGAAATAATTTAAAAATATTTTTTAGCCCCAGCTGGTTTGGATAGCGCATCAGCCTGCTGACTGAAAAGTCCTGGATTCGATTCCAGTCAGGGCATATGCTCCAGCTGTGGGCTTGGTCCTCAGTGTGGGGCGTGCAGGAGGCAGCCCATCCATGATTCTCTCTCATCATGGATGTTTCTCTCTCTCTCTCCCTCTCTTTCTGAAATCAATAAAAAAACATATTTTTTTAAAAAAAATATTTTATTTTTTCACAGAGAGGAAGGGAGAGGGATAGTTAGAAACATCGATGAGAGAGATACATCGACCAGCTGCTTCCTGCACACCCCCATCGGGGATGTGCCCCAACCAAGGTACATGCCCCCGACCGAAATCGAACCCGGGACCCCCCCAGTCCGCAGGCCGACGCTCTATCCACTGAGCCAAATGGGTTTCAGCTAAAAAAAAACATATTTTTAAAAAATACTTTAGCCCTAGCTGGTTTGGCCCAGTAAATAGAGCAATTGGCCTGTGGACCAAAGGGTCCCGGGTTCAATTCAAATTAAGGGCATGTACCTCAGTTGCAGGCTCTAACTAAGCTAGCTGCTTTAAAACGTGCTTCGTTTGTAGCGGGTGTCTTCTCTTTTTCTGTCCTATTGGTGTCCAGGCGTTAACCTTCCAGGTGTAATGATTAAGGTCTGTCATCCTAAAGGATTTTTTAAAATATATTTTTATTGATTTCAGAGAGGAAGGGAGAGCGGGAGAGAGAGAGAAATAGAAACATCAGTGATGAGAGAGAATCATTGATTGGCTGCCTCCTGCGCACCCCTTTCTAGGGATCGAGTTCACAACCCAGGTTTATGTCCTTGACCAGAATTGAACCCGGGACCCTTCAGTCTGCAGGCCGCTGCCCTCTCCATTGAGCCACATCAGCTAGGGCCTCTTAAAGGATTTTTGAATCCATCTTTGAAGCTGTTGCTCCACTCTAGGACTCTGGCTGGTCTGAATGACACTTCTCTCCCTCCCCATTTTACATTTCTGAGCCCAATTTATAGGGTTTTCTGTCTCCTGCATTCTTGTCAAAGGCTGTACCTCTTTTCACCCAAGCATGCATCTGTCTAAATTACTGTGAGCTGATCTACTGGCCAGTTAGGCTTAGACAGTTGTCTAAAATAAGGCCAATGAGTTTGGAGGAGGTTCTGGTCTGCAGCGCTCCGTGTTACAGATTGTTGACATTTCTGATTCTTCTACTAATAAAGCAAAGGGCTGTGGGAGGTAGACTCACAGCTAGCATGCACAGCTGGTCGTGTTGTAACTGTTCTCTTCTTGTTGTTTATTAGATTTTTAAATTGAATTTTAGAGAAGAAGGGAGTGAGAGAAACATCGATGTGAGAGTGAAACATGGATTGGCTACCTCCTATATGCCCCTTACCGGGAATCGAACCTATAACCCTCTAGATGATGCCACAGGATCAGGACCGACTTTTCTTTTCTTTCTTTTTTAGTTTTTTTCCTTTATTGATTTTCAGAGAGAGAGGAAGGAAGAGGGATGGAGAGATAGAAACAGCAATGAAAGGAAAACATCACCGAGCAGCTGTTTCCTAGCGCCCACTCCCCCAGGGGATTGAACCAGCATCCTGGGCATGTGCCCTGACTGGGTATCGAACCAGTGATTTATTGTTTCATGGGTTGATGCTTAACACTGAGCCACACCAGCCGGGCCTTCCTTATTTTTTATTTTTTATTGATTTCAGAGAGGAAGGGAGAGGGACAGAGAGATAGGAACCTTAATGATGGGAAGAATCATCGATCGGCTGCTTCCTGCACACCCCCTTCTTGGAATCAAGTCTGGAACCCAGGTATGTGCCCTTGACCAGAATCAAACCTGGGACTCTTCAGTCTGCAGGCCAGTGCTCTATCCATTGAGCCAAACTAGCTAGGGCTGGGCCTTTATAAAATCTGCATGCAGCCAAAACCGGTTTGACCTGCGGACTGAAGGTCCCAGGTTTGAGTCCTGTCAAGGGCATGTGCCTTGGTTGCGGGCACATCCCCAGTAGGAGCTGTGCAAGAGGCAGCTGATTGATGATACTCTCCCATCGTTGTTTCTAACTATCCCACTCTCTTCCTCTCTGTAAAAAATAAAATAAAATCTGCGTGTAGCACATTAGTTATATAGTTTCTTGGCTCCTGGAAATTTATTTTTTTCAAATTTGTTATTTGAAAATTAACTATTCTGTGCTTGTCGGAATAAGACAGATATCATTATACCAGTGGAGTTTGACAGGAAGAACTTTGGAGAGGTGTAAAGAGTGGGCAAGAGCCCTCGCAGGTTTGGCTCAGTGGATAGAGCATTGGCTTGCAGACTGAAGGGTCCGGGTTCAATTACAGTCAAGGGCACATGCCAGGTTGGGAGACCCATCCCCAGTGTGGGACATGCAGGAGGCAACCAATGATTCTCTCTCATCATTAATGTCTCCCTCTCTCTCCCTTTCTGAAATCAATAAAAATATATCTTTTTAAAAAATAAGAGTGGGGAAGAGAGGAATATTAGGTGCTGGGGGAGGGCCTAAGGGTCCTGATGGAATTGGCAGCTCAGGGAAGGCCGAGAGAGCACGAGTTAGCCATAAGTAGGAGGTTTGTAGGGGTGTGTAGGAGGGCGGGGGGGGGGGGGGAGGGAGGGGGGGAGAAGGGGGGGTGGTGTGAGGGGGGGGCACTGGGGTCTGGATGGCAAAGGAGGGAGAAGCCATGGCTTAACCTGAGTTAGGGGTATTTCGTTGTTTTGGCCGAGAGTGGCTGTATGCTTGGGGTTTTATAATTTCCCGTTAGTGTCTTGAGATTTAGTTACCTTATCTGCAATGTGGCATTTTATACCCAGATCTCATCCAAAACACTTTGCATTCCTCACATTGACACTGCTGCCGCCGCAGGCACTAACTCTGACAGCACGGGGGTTGGTGGAAGTTCTATGTACACTGGGATCAGTCTAATGAAACTCACAGATTGTTATGTGTTTTAAAATTTTCAAGTTAGTTTCCAAAACACTAGACAACCCTTTGTAAGTCATCTGTACAATAATTGTTTATATCAACTTATCTGGGGAGAGAAATACAAAAAAATTTCAACTGGATTACACAATTGAGACTTTTGGATGTCAACAGGATAAGGCTTATGAACTCAGTTCCTAATCTTATGTCCTGTTTAAAGTAATAAATGCTGGAAAAAGTAAAAATTAGGTCATGCCCAAAGCTATGCTGTATGTAGTAGTGCTTTTCTTTCATGGGTGGTTGAGAAATGGTAGAAAGCTTGCTGTACTCATCACTGTTTCTTTTGCATAATTAGCCGCTATGAAGAATTATGAGGTAAAATTATAATCATCTTAAATATGCTGAATTAGTCATTTTTAAAGCTGTGATTATTTAATCTGCATGGAACTTTACTCATTATCTTTCCAAAATATCACAAAGATCTTGATCCAGCAAAAGCAGCATAGTTATCCATTCTGATTATTTCTACTTCTGTTCTTGGCTGAAGAACTACTTTGTGATTGTTTATAATGAATGTTTGGCTAATAAATGTCTGTAAATGCATTCATTATAACCTGGTAGCAGAATATTTCAAAATCTTTGGTGGCTCCTTAGCTTCCCAAAATAAGCTACAGATTGTGTACAGAAGGAGATTTACGGTGAGTCTGAGAAAATTAGTATTGCAAATGTGTAGTCCCTAAGCAGGTTATCAAAATTATTCGGCTAATTTAGGTTACAGAATTCAAATTACTGGCAGTTCTGCATTGTAAGCACAACACACACCCCTTAACCCGCCTTCTTGAAAGCCCATCTTGTTTGAGTTTTCCAAGAGAAACGGTAGGAGGGTCTCGGGCACTTCTCTCCGGTGACAGGAGGTTCTGAGTCACGGAAACATCAGGCTTGAGGCATCGGAAACGGTTTGAAAAGCATTGAGAGGAGGGTGTGTGATTAAAACAAATGGGCGACGGCTTAAGGCTTTTCACAAAACTGCCCTTCAGAAAGTTCTGGAAATCACAGTCTCCTTTGATGTCAAAACCTCAGCTGAACTGATGAGGCTGTTTATCCTACGCAGTGTATTCATTTATTTAATGAAGACTATTAACCTATTGGTTATGTCACAGAATAGTTGGCATTTCTGCCGCATTACCCTTCTAAAATCTGAGAAATTCTGAAGTTAGAGACATTTGTGGGCCTGTGGTTCCGGGCAGCGGAAGAGAAGTTCCGTGTGAATACGTCCATACGTGTTTTAATAAAGAAGAGGGGGGGTAAGGCATGCATGGCACATGCACTTTGGAAAAATAATTAGTTGCTGGACTGGTCAAAGTTTCATTTTAGGGAAAACATTCTTATGGTCAGGCCATATTATTAACTGGTCTTCAGATTCTGGACAGTTGCAATTATAAGGAGGGAGTTGCTTTTTGTCCAAATAAGACCTAAACGGTAATGACAGGCATTTATCAAATACTGACTATTTTCAGTATCAGTAAGCTCTTGGTGTGATACGTCAGTCTAAGCTCTTTCTGTGTAATAGCTTATTTAATCTCAGACCATCCTATCCCAAAGGTTCCACCTGCCCCTCGACAGGTAAGTAAACTGGCGGTAAAGGGCACAGAACTAGTAAGTGACAAGCGCTGCTCCTTAACCACTATTGTAAACGGCCTCTTTCTGCGCTGTCGTCACCTGTAACTGCAATGCTTTATTTTATTTTTTAATATTTTATTGATGTTTTTTACAGAGAGGAAGAGAGAGGGATAGAGCGTTAGAAACATCAGTGAGAGAGAAACATCGATCACCTGCCTCCTGCACACCCCATAGTGGGGATGTGCCTGCAACCAAGGTACATGCCCTTGACCAGAATCGAACCCGGGACCCTTCAGTCCGCAGATAACGCTCTATCCACTGAGCCAAACCGGTTTCGGCAGTAACTGCAGTGCTTTAAAATGGAACATTGTAGCCCTAACTGAAGGGTCCCAGGTTCGATTCAGGTCAAGGGCATGTGCTTTGGTTGCGGGTGCATTCCCAGTAGGGGGTGTGCAGGAGGCAACTGATCGATGTTTCTAGCTCTCTATCTCGCTCCCTTCCTCTCTGTAAAAAAAATCAATAAAGTATATTAAAATAAATAAAGTGGAACATTGTAGACAGGCTAGTCTATGTGGGACCTATTCACGTAATGAATATTTCTGGCTTTATTGAGGATCCATGTGGTAGGTGCTGAGTGCTCCTGAGGCACGCCCAGAATGGGACTCAGACTTTGAAAACTTTGAAGACTTTGAAGACTTTCAAATGTAGTGTTTGGTTAGGGTTGGTGGTAGAGTTTGGTTAGGGTTGGTGGTAGTTTGGTTAGGGTTGGTGGTAGTTTGGTTAGGGTTGGTGGTAGTTTGGTTAGGGTTGGTGGTAGTTTGGTTAGGGTTGGTGGTAGAGTTTGGTTAGGGTTGGTGGTAGAGTTTGGTTAGGGTTGGTGGTAGTTTGGTTAGGGTTTGTGGTAGTTTGGTTAGGGTTGGTGGTAGAGTTTGGTTAGGGTTGGTGGTAGTTTGGTTAGGGTTGGTGGTAGTTTGGTTAGGGTTGGTGGTAGTTTGGTTAGGGTTGGTGGTAGTGTTTGGTTAGGGTTGGTGGTAGTGTTTGGTTAGGTTGGTGGTAGTGTTTTGGGTGGGAGGGGCAGTGGGTAAGAACCCCATGGAGCTCAGGGAGCATATGTCAGTCAGCTGGCCCTCCAACGTGTGGCTGGGGCAGGGCTTGGAGGGCATGTGATTATACCTTCCCCGCCACCGGGAGGCATCAGGATTGCTCACAAGGTCAGGTAATGAGGGTGGAGGGGACACAACTTTTAGCCCCTTCCTCTTCTGCCCGGGAACACTGACTGCAGTGCAGGAGGCCTTAAAGAGCTACTGGCTAGATTGGGGCAAGTTTGGGGGAAACACTGTATCCACTTACACTTGATCTTCTAATGTATGGAGAGAATAAGTTACAAGTTACTTGCAGTCTGCAGTACTTCAGCCGTTGGTAACATTGTTTTTGATCCCATAATGTGTCTCTCTGGTTGACAATTGCTGCTCTCTCAGATATTCCAGGCGGAGGGGTGTGGTCTTCAGGCTTTGCCCTGTCTGATGTGGTAAGGCAGGCCTTCCATCCCCTCCCCCTTTCTGTACAAACGTGAATGTGGGGACTGAGGTGGTTATACACAGTAGTCTGTCACTTGTAAATCTTGTTTGAAAAGAAGTAATTTGCCACTTGAAGACTGAGACTAAAGGCCAGTCCAGAAAAGAAGGGAAGTGATTTAGAGGAAGTAAATTTGAGGGCTGCTGTCTAATCTTAGTAACTTGAGCTTTTGAAAGTTTCCTTTTAAAAGGTTAGAAAATTAACTCTCTAATACCAACACATTTTTATCCATTAACTTAAGAAGGCTAGGTTTCTTATTTTAATTCCATCAACGAACGCATACTTCGTTCAGGGCTATTTTTGACCCTGCCAGGCATTGTAGGGAATGTAGAAATGAAGAGATGTTTTTTGGAGCTTATGGATAATAGTACCCAACAGTTACACATTAGCTGTTAGGTGCTAGGAGTTATTTATTCAAAATGCTTTCCTGTGTTCACTCCTTTAATAATGACCTCTATCCCAAAGAGTCACAGCTGCTTTGAACCCTAACACCTGGCCCCAGATCCCTCTCTCTAAAGTGCAAACAGCCGAAGCCAGTTTGGCTCAGTGGATAGAGCATCAGCCTGCGGACTGAAGGATTTTGGGGACTGAAGGATATTGGGTTCGGTTCCAGTCAGGGGCACATGCCCGGGTTGCAGGCTTATCCCCAGTAGGGGGCATGCAGGAGGCAGCCAATCAAAGTGCAAACAATATCAAATGAAGTACCATCTGTCTATATACTAATAAAAGGTTAATATGCTAATTAGACCAGGTTGACCTGACATCTGGACGTCTGACTTACTTTCAGACAAAGCCACGGTGGCAGGGGCCGAGGCAGAGGTGTTTAGGGGCAAGATCAGGCTGATGCAGGGGAGCAAGCAGTTAGGGGCACGATCTGGCCAGCAGGGGAGGACAGTTGGGGGTAATCAGGCTGGCAGGAGAGTGGTTAGGCAGCGATCAGGCCAGTAGGCAGATAAGGTTAGAGGTGGGCAGGCAGGTGAGCAGTTAGGAGCCATTGGTCCCAGATTGGAGAGGGTGCAGGCTGGGCTGAAGGACATCCCCCCACCTCGTGCACAAATTTCAGGCACTGTGTGTGTGTATATATATATATATATATATATATATATATATATGCCTAAGCAGCAGTCCAACCGGTGGCTATGACATGCACTGACCACTAGGGGGCAGATGCTCAACACAGGAGCTGCTGAACTGGCTGACTTGGTAGCTGCGGTTCTGGCGTGATACACCTGGAACCATAGAGGAGGAGGCAGGTTCATAGGTCTCTGGGAAGCAGCACTTCGTAGACTAAATTCAGGAACGAAGAAAGTGTGTCCTAGAGCAGCCAGGGAGGCTGCCCGGGGAGGGGGAACTTGGCCTTAGGGTGTTAAGTGGACTGTGTGACTGGGGGGAGGTGGGAAATCCCCCTTGCCAGTGTTAATTGTGCCAGAGCCCTGGCCAGGTAGCTCAGTTGGTTAGAGCATTGTGCCCTCCACCCCAATATGCCAAGGTTGTGGGTTCATTTCTCAGTCGGCACATAAAAGAACCAACCAGTGATGCGTGGCCTGTGTGGCTTAGTTGTTGGCGCATTGGCATGAGCACTGAGGGGTGGAGATTTCTATTCCTTGTTGAGGGCATGCATCTGGGTTACAGGTTCCCTCCCATCCACTGGAGGCAATCAGTGGATGTATCTCTTTGAGGTGTTTCTGTTTCTCTTGGTGCCCTTCCTCTCCCTTCCCCTCCCCCATACCAGTGCTCATTGTGTGTTCTGTCTGTATATAATGTATCTTCATCAATATATACAATATATGTCTTTTTTGTCTGTAATTTTGTTTATTTAAAGTCTTAATTTGTCTGACAATATAGCTATTTAGCTGTTGACTGGTGATTATTTCTGCCTGTTAGAAATACTGCTATAACCAATCTTGCACATGTGTTTGATATTTTTAAAAAATATATATTTTATTGATATTTTACAGAGAGGAAGGGAGAGGGATAGAGAGCTAGAAATGTTGATGAGAGAGAAACATCGACCAGCTGCCTCCTGCACACCCCCCACCGGGGATGTGCCCGCAACCAAGGTACATGCCCTTGACCGGAATCGAACCTGGGACCCTTCAGTCCGAATACCAACGCTCCACCACTGAGCCAAACTGGTTTCGGCGCTAACAGTTTTTAGTGGATTGTACACATCTGTCATCTGAGTTGAGATCGCTTGATTTCTTCCTTTCCCATATGTATGTCTTCTATTTTATTTTCTTTACTAATTGCCTCCAGTTGTCATGCTAGATGGATAGAAGTGGCAAGCATGGACACCTTTGCTTGTTCCTGATCTTGGGGAAAGGTTTCATGTTTTTTTACCATTAAGTATAATCCTGTATAATAAAAGCCTAATATGCAAATGGTCCCCTTGACCAGGAGTTAGGCCAGGGCGTAGGGCCAGTTGGCCAACTGCGGGAGGGTTAGCCCAGCCAGTGTGGCAGCGGCAGCTGCTAGGGCCCCTCCCTGTGCACAAGTCTTGTGCACTGGGCCTGTAGTATTTGTTATAAGTTCTTCGGTATGATATTTTGGTGCCAACTGGAAAGATGTACTAGCATTTTATATTTGGGTGTGCTAATAGAGGCTTGGGCCTCATGGTTGGAAAAGTATTTCTTAGCCTAAAGCTAATGGCTTCTTGTGCAACCTAGATAATACTTTGTCTATGTTTCAGCAATGGCTGCCATCCGGAAGAAATTGGTGATTGTTGGTGATGGAGCCTGTGGCAAGACTTGCTTGCTCATCGTTTTTAGCAAGGACCAGTTCCCAGAGGTGTATGTACCTACGGTGTTTGAGAACTATGTGGCAGACATTGAAGTGGACGGAAAGCAGGTGAGTACACTTTCCATAACAACTGTTACTAATTTTACATGTTAGGCTATTCGTGCAGTCCAGTGGTGGGCAAACTACGGCTCGGGAGCCTTATGCAGCTCGCAAGCCGTAGTTTGCTGCTCTGTTGACTGAGTTTGCCGACCACTGGTGTAGTCAAAGAGAATTAGGCCTTTTTGTCTCTTCAGTACACAATCTACGCTAATAAAAGAGAGAGATGCAAATTGACCATACCTTTGCGATGCTACCAGCCAATCAGGAGCAAGTATGCAAATCAACCCAACAAAGCTGGAGATTAATTTGCATATACAGGCACCAAGCTGGAGGCTGGCAGGATGCAGGCATTCCGCACTGCCCTAGCAGCTCTGCACCTCTGGGCAGTGCGGGAAGGCAGGAAGGCGGCTCCAGGCTGGCAGCCAGGGAGAGGAAGGCCCAGTCTTGCACAAATCTTTGTGCATTGGGCCTCTAGTATAACAATAACAAAAATGTTAGAATGATGCTGACACTGGTTTTGCTCAGTGGATAGAGCATTGGCCTGTGGACTGAAAGGTCCCAGGTTCGATTCTGGTCAAGGGCATGTACCTTGGTTGCGGGCACATTCCCAGTGGGGGGTGTGCAAGAGGCAGCTGATCAGTGTTTCTAGCTTTTTATCCCTCTCTCTTCCTCTCTGTAAAAACTCAATAAAATGTTTTGGTTTTTTTTAATGTTAGAATAAGAAACTCATTCTCATCCTGTTATCATAGCACCTTGAAAGAGGACACAGATGTGAGAGGCATGTCCTCCACCCTATGTGATGCTTTCCCTCAGCGTGTTTGTGAGGAGTCAGGCAGAGCCAGAGCCTTCCCCTCTGCTTAGACTTCGACCCCAGCTGGTGTCCATCCTTACTCTCCACTCACGCACGCTGGTCTCCACATTTCTCGTTGGGGCAGCGTGACCAGACAGATGGAGGTGATTGCGTGAGACGACAGATAGCAGTTCCGTTTCTATTTGTCCTGCCTTGTGCAGCTGGTAGAATGTTATTTACAGTTGGCCCACTGACTGTTACTTATAATTCAAGTAGAGGCCCGGGGCATGAAATTCATGCAAGGGGTTCGGCCCTCACAGCTGGCTCCTTCTGGAAGGTTCATCCAGATGCTCATTGTTGACTGAGAATTATTGATCAGCTACCTCCTACACGCCCCCTACTGGGCATAAGCCCATAACCCAGGCATGTGCCCTGACCAGAAATTTAACCATGACCTCCTGGTTCATAGGTCAATGCTCAACCATTGAGCCACATTGGCCAGGCCAACATCCCCTTTTGAAAGTGGGTATTGGGCCCTGGCCAGATTAGTTCTGTTGTTTTGAGCATCGTCCCAATACACCAAGGTTGTGAGTTCAATCCCGTCAGGGCACATACAAGAATATCAACCAGTGAATACATAAATAAGTGGAACAAGAAAAAAATCAAGCCGAGACCGGTTTGGCTCAATGGATAGAGCATCGGCTTGGAGACTGAGGGGTCCCGGGTTTGATTCCGGTCAAGGGCATGTGCCTTGGTTGCGGGCATATCCCCAGTGGGGGGTGTGAGGAGGCAGCTGATCGATGGCTCTCTCTCATCAATGTTTCTAGCTCTCTGTCTCTCTCCCTTCTTCTCTGTACAAAATCAATAAAATATATTTTTAAAAAAATTAAAAAATCAATGTTTCTCTCCCTCCCATCCCCATCCCTCTCCCTCTTTCTCTCTCCCTCCCATCCCCATCCCTCTTCCTCTTTCTCTCCCCCTCCCTCTAAAACACACACAAGCCACAGAAGTGGGTGTGGGATAACCTGCCCATTGCCTGCTTCTCCTCCCACAGGTCGAGCTGGCCTTGTGGGACACCGCGGGGCAGGAGGATTACGATCGCTTGAGGCCCCTCTCCTACCCGGACACGGATGTCATCCTGATGTGCTTCTCCATCGACAGCCCCGATAGTTTAGGTGAGGAGCTCTGCAGCCTGCGGTTGGCCAGGCCTGTGTGCCTGCTGACACCTCGCCCCCAGGGCCGTTCTGGGCATCGAGCAGACTTGGACCAGAGAAGGGATCGTCAGGCCCGAGTCCTAGAGCCTGAGTGTGGGTAACGGCCGGGGCCCTCTCAGCCTGGCTCGGGGCTGCCCTGGGCCCACTTTATAAAGCAGGCGAGTTCCAGAGGCAGAACCAGCTTGGGACGAAGATCTGGGGAAGGTCTCAGGTGCCTGTACCCTTTTTAGTGCTTCATGGTGCCTCCCTGTGACTAGACTGGGGACTTGCTATTTCCGGTGGTTTCAAGTCCTCTCAGCCCTTTTCCAAGCATCGTAGCTAATAATGAGAGACTTGGGCCTGCCATATTAGCTCAGTTGGTCACATGTTTCAGAAGTCACTTCCTTTAGAAAATGTCTGGCTAATGCTGACCTCACACTCGATAAAACAAGGCACTAGCCTTAAAGTCAGAGAGTGAGCAGCTGCTTATAAAATACAGTCTCAGATCACAATCAACTCCATTTACACTGCCATCGCACTAAGGACTTTACATGCACTGACTCGGACTAATGCAGCGTAAGGTGTGTGTTACTGTCTTCCCCATCGTATGAAGTCATCCCTGACACTGAGGTGGCGAGGGAGCTAAACCCACCCGCTCAGCCACCTTGGTGTCATACAGCCATACTCCGGGGCCGCAAGGCGCGAGCGGGCTGTCACTCATGTTCAGGCTCACTGGAAGTCCACACCCCACAGGGTAGGGACATGCTGAGGCCAGGAGCAAGGTGGAGAGAACAGGTGGACCCGGCCAGCTGCACCCCGAGTGGGGTGTGGTCAGAATCCCTGCCAGCTGGGTGGTGATGGCCGGGAGCCTCCCTGAGTGGGCAGGTGGCACCATGCGGATCACCCTGGGCGCTGACTGGATCCTACGCTGCCGTGGTCTTCCTCTGGCCTGCCTCCCCAGGAGCTGGGCTTCGTGGTGGGACTGACCAAAGCTGTGATTGTGCTTAAGGGCAGGGGGGTAAAGTTTGTCTTTTCCTGGCACAGTTAAAACTAGTTTTAAAAGTCATGAAATTCCATTAAATGTCCAGCATCATTCTGAAGTCGTTTCTGTGTAGTTTAATTAGGGATCTTGGAGATTCTTATAGAACTTTATGTATCCCTGAATTATGTGCATTTCACTATTTTCAGAAAACATCCCAGAAAAATGGACTCCGGAAGTCAAGCATTTCTGTCCCAATGTGCCCATCATCCTAGTTGGGAACAAGAAGGATCTTCGAAATGACGAGCACACAAGGCGGGAGCTGGCCAAGATGAAGCAGGCATGCCTGGGGCGGGTTCTCTCCTCCTGTACATTCTTCTCAGTTCTCACCTGAGGATGTTTCCATTGATGGGGGCAGGGGTGGGAGTGGGGTGGAGAGAAGACATTGATCGTACACACCTGACCGGGAATCGAACCCGCCACCTTTCAGTGCACGGACGGCACTCCCACCCCCGGGCCACACTGGCAGGCCTTGTAGCACTCTTGAACCCGAGGGCCCGTGGGGAGGCCTAGTCATGTGAGCCGGCCTCTGCCTGTGAGTGGGCTGTGCCTCCACGGATCGCCGCCTCGGCAGGGACCGGCACCGCGGTCGCCAGTGCTCCAGATGCAGGAGTTCATCGGGCTCTTGCTTCCCTCCGGTTATTTATTACCTGGTGCATGTGAGGCCAAAGCAAGCTGGTGGCAGCTGAAGGACGGGGATGCTGGGGGAGGGAGTCTAGGCAGAGCCCTGGTGCCTTTAGAAAGTGCTGATGGAGGGGCCCCAGGCAGGGCTTCCCTTTGCAGAAGGGTCTGGAGGTCCTCACCCAGGTCTCCACTGCGGTTTCTCTGAATGCCAGGGTCAGGATCCATTTCCCCCAGGGCATTCTCTCTGGAAGCTGCAGGCGGACCAGCGCCTTACCTGGATCGGCAGCTGGAGTCATTTTGCCCTTCATTCCCACCTTGACCTTAACCTTAACCTTAACCTTAACCGGCAGGGCTTCTCTGGCCTCCCCAGAGAAGTGCTCATTGGAGAGGGACATTCCATTGGTTTGGGGCTCACTGCATATGAACTCCATAGACCAAACTCCAGTTTGGGGATGTGGTAGCTTTTAAGAGGAGTCTTAGCTGAATATAAATACACCTACTAACCGTGTGTCTCAGTGGTAACTACTATGTCTGTAACCCTCCTCTCTCTCCGCCAGGAGCCGGTAAAGCCGGAGGAAGGCAGAGACATGGCAAACAGGATCGGCGCCTTTGGGTACATGGAGTGCTCAGCAAAGACCAAAGATGGCGTGCGGGAGGTGTTCGAGATGGCCACGAGAGCGGCCCTGCAGGCCCGGCGCGGGAAGAAGAAGTCTGGGTGCCTTGTCTTGTGAGCCGCCGGCACAGCCGCGGCTCGTCTCCAAGTGCTGTTCATTAATCCTAGTGTGTGATTCCTGGCCTTTCCATTACCTTAACCTACCCGAGATTACCAATCAGACGTCATCTTGCTACCAGTATTTAGAAGCCAACCGTGATTATTAATGATCCAGCCACCGCCGCCGGGCCACCACGCTCTAACCGCCGCCTCTGCCTCCCCGACACACCAGGCGCTAATGCAAGGGATTCCTAACTTCTCGCTTCTTTCTAGAAAGAGAAACGGTAACTTTTCTGAGTTAGGCTGTAACTGCTTCCTAACTAACACGCCTCCCTGCCACCTGTCTGCTGCGAGGCCTCTGGAGCGGGCATCATTTTTCAAAATGCTCAGCCAGAGAGGCCAAGTTCATGCAGCCGCGGCAAAGTTACAGTTCTGTGGTTTCATGTTAGTTACCTTATAGTTACTGTGTAATTAGTGCCACTTAATGTATGTTACCAAAAAATAAATATATCTACCCCAAACTAGATGTAGTATTTTTTGTATAATTGGATTTCCTAATACCGATATTTGTCATCCCCACAGAAAGTGTATTGGTTTTTTTAAAAAAGAAAGTGTATTTGAAAATAAAGTCAGATGGAAAATTCATTTTTAAAATTCCCGCTTGTCGGTCTCTCTAATAAAAGATGGCCATATGTCCTGTTCCAGCCCCACACCCGCACCTCCCCAGAGCTGGGCTAAGAAGTAGGGCTGGTTCGTGCCTGAGGCGTGTAGTCGCTTCGGGGGGCGAGCTGCCGCACCTGCCGGTCTGGCTCGGTCGCCCCTGCTCCTCACTGTGCCAGGCCCCTCCCGGAGCCAGTTCTCTGGCATCGGGCTCTCCTCCCGCTGATGAACTGTTTTCTGTACCAGTTAATTTTCCAACTACTAATAGAATAAAGGCAGTTTTCTAAACTTGTGTATCCGGTGTGTGTTCCTCTCTCCAGGGCTGGGGGTGGGGGCTGGGCCGCACAGTACCATCCTCTGATCCACCACCCTGGCTCCTAGGACATGGAGACCATCGTCTGGTCACATTCAATTTCGGGGGGGGGGGGTGGGTTCAGTCTGCTGGAGACTGGAGGGCACGCCAAGCGGTCACTGCAGACCAGGGGCGTCGCCCTTTCCTCTTACCCCCTTGTCAGTGCCTCAGTTCCCAGACCCGGAGGCCCTCCCTGTAGGCTGTACCAGGAGGGGGTCAGGGGGGTGGGCCTCACACCGCAGACAGCCCGGCCGGCCGCAGGGCCTGGGCGCTGCCTGCTGCCCTGCCCGCCCCCTCCGCCTTCCCAAACCACAGCTCCTTCTAGAAGAACCTGCCTCGGCAGGTGCTGCCAACCGCACCGGCACCACAAGCCACAGCTTGCTGGGCCCGGCAGCCCAGGACACACACGGCGGGAACAGCAACAAGAGGGGCTGGAAGGGCGGGGGCAGGCGCTGTCACCCCCAGCCCCAACGAGCGCCTCTGACCGGTGCCCGGCGCCGCCAGATAACGGGCTGCAGCGCGCCCGCAGCTCCGCGGCCTGGGCGGCGTCTGCATCCGGCCGGCCCACCCTCCCGCCGCCCGCCCGGGAGGCCGGATGGGGCGGGGCGCGGCGGGGCCGCCCTCCCACGTGACGCCGCGGCTGCCCGCTAAAAGGCGGTGCACCCCGGGGCCCCGGTCCGCGTCCCCGGCGCACCCCGTCCCGCCATGAGCGCCGCGCAGCTGAGTGCGGCCGCGCAGGCGGCCCCGCGCTCCGTGCACGCCTTCTCGGCGCGCCCGCTGGCCGGCGGCGAGCCCCTGAGCCTGGGCTCCCTGCGCGGCAAGGTGCTGCTCATCGAGAACGTGGCGTCGCTCTGAGGCACCACCGTCCGCGACTACACGCAGATGAACGAGCTGCAGCGGCGCCTGGGCCCGCGGGGGCTGGTGGTGCTGGGCTTCCCGTGCAACCAGTTCGGGCACCAGGTGCGCGGGCGGGGCGGCGGGAGAGCCGGGGCGGGGCGGGCGGAGCGGGGCCGGGCCCGCTGCCCGGCGCCGGGCCAGGCGGGTGCGGGCCGCCCCGGGTTGTGCAAGGCGGGCCGAGCCCGGTGAGTCACCCCGAACCCCGTCTGCCGCTCTGTGCCCCGCAGGAGAACGCCAAGAACGAGGAGATCCTCAACTGCCTCAAGTACGTGCGGCCCGGCGGCGGGTTCGAGCCCAACTTCCCGCTGTTCGAGAAGTGCGAGGTGAACGGCGCGCAGGCGCACCCGCTCTTCGCCTTCCTGCGCGAGGCGCTGCCCGCGCCCAGCGACGACCCCGCCCCGCTCATGACCGACCCCAAGTTCGTCGTCTGGTCGCCCGTGTCCCGCAACGACGTGTCCTGGAACTTCGAGAAGTTCCTGGTGGGCGCGGACGGCGTGCCCGTGCGCCGCTACAGCCGCCGCTTCCCCACCATCGACATCGAGCCCGACATCGAGGCGCTGCTGGCCCAGGCGCCCGCCTCCGCCTAGGCCCCCGCCCGGCGCCCCGGGGGGTTTGTCCATGAAGGCGTTGCTCTAAACCTCACGGAGGAACGTCCGATGCCCAGCTAACCCCCCGATGGGCCCTGTCCTGCCCGCCCCTGCCCCCCACCCCCACCCCCATCCATGGCTTTTCCCAATAAACGTCCGGTGTCAGCGGAGCTCTGTCCTGTGTCTGTGTCAGCGCCAGCGGGGACACCTTTCCCCTTCGCCCCCTCCACCCCTGCCCGGCCTGACTCCTCCTCCTTCCTTCCTCTGCAGCACAGGGGGTGGCCTCCGTGTGGGCCCCGCTCCTGTCCCAGGGGCCCCCTCCCGGCCATCAGCAGGGCATCCCCAGACCCTGTTGGAGGAGGAAGGCCTCCCCCGGAAAGGAAGGCGGCGCCGCCTGCCCCAGGATGAGCCTCCGGAGTGGGTGCTGGGTGGAGTGGGTGCTGGTGCGGAAGGACCTTCACACATGGGCTCTCACTCGTGGAGCCTGGCTTCTCTGAGCTGCGAGCTCAGGCGGCATGAGGAGTTCTTTCCCCATTCCTTCGCTGGGCCTTGGCACTTTGCTGCCCAGCTTCCATCCGCTCCGGTGGGTGCTGCCCTCCCCCGGGGCCGCCCTCCCCCGGGGCTGCCTCTCAGAGGAAATAGAGTCTGTACCACTGGCCCCTGGCCACGCCCTCGTGGCCCTTGGCAGTTTGTGGCAAAGGCAGTGTGGGGACTTATCTAGGGGGGGCCAGCTGCTGCCTCTGAGGTGTGGCTCGAGTCCCTCCCCTCCTCTGTGGGGCCTGCTTCCCTAATCTCCCCTGTGGTCCCACCTCCTGTCCAAGTGGGAGTGACTCCCCAGGGCTCAGCCGCAGCTTCCGTGTGCAGACAGGACCCAGGTGGGTGCTGGCAGCGTCAGCCCAGCCAGGGTGTGTGCCAGAGGTCCTGGGGCGGTGGTCCAGGTCTCTCCTGTGTCTGAACCAACTCCCAGACTCCTCCAGCCCTCAGCAGCTGCGCCTCCCCCTCGCCTCTGCCCTTAGTCATCAGGGTGGGGGCCTCTGCTCCGATCTGCCTTTGCGTCCCACCCTACCTGTCCTCCCAGAGCTCAGGGCTGCTTCCCCCAGGATGAGGGTTTGGAAGGGGGGCTGGGCCCCCGGGCCTGGCTCGTGATGTGAATCAGCAAATGTTTGTCAATGTGAAGAGAACTGCTCCCTCAGGCAGGACCAGGGCCGTTTGATCCTTTGTGGCCCCCAAATCCAAATCCAATTGCTGGAATGGAGAGTAGCACCTATACATCCAGGTTTGCCCACCCACCTGTGACCTCCTACCCCCCATTTCCTCGCTAAAAGCCCTTTGCCCCCAGCCTCCACTCCATTCTGTCCTGTGCCAGGGGCTCCGCTGGTGGCAGGTCACAGTCTCAGGTGGAAGGCCGCATCGTTACTGAAGGCACGCTCAGCTCTGAGGTCGCCCAGGTGCCCTGCGGGCGGGTCTTCGGAGGGACCATCATGCTTTGCCTCCTGGAGGGAGCCACACGGGAGGGCAAGACGGTGGGCCAGGGGCCGCTGGCGGAGGTTAGCCGGGCGGGCGGGCAGCAAGCAGTGCGCAGGCACCTGGGGTGGGAAGGTGGCCTCGTCAGCAGCTGGACCGCAGAGGAGGAGCAGGTTGGGGAGGGGTGTTCGGATGCAGTGGGTGCATGACACGTCCCCATGGCAATCTTCAGGGCAGGTGGTTACAAGAGGTTCAGAGGAGAAGGTGTTGGAGACAGAGATCTGGCCGAGGGAAGAGTGAGAGCACTGGGGAGGATGGATGAGGTGGGGAGAGCGGCCAGAAGATGAGGCGTGTAGGCCTGGCTCACAGCCCCGCCAGGGGAGGGGGCGGAGAGGTGCACGGGGGGCATGACGACAGGGAACGAGGGGAGGCATGCTCTGTAAAGGGTGTTGAGCTGGGCCAGGTGTTAACTGGGTGTGTTCCCCAGCACGTGTGGCTCCTGAGAGGCAGCTGGCGCTGACGCCAGAGAGCCGAGCGCCCTGATGGTCCAGGTCCTGCTCCGGGAGCTGAATATCTAGCAGCCAGACTCACCGGGGCAGCGTGGCTCCGGGGTTGAGCATTGTTGACCTATGAAGCAGGAGGTCACAGTTTGGTTCCTGGCAGGGCACATACTGGGATTGCAGGCTCCATCCCCAGTGGGGAGAGGGGGTATGCAGGAGGCAGCCAATCAATGATTCTCTCTACAATGTTTCTATCTCTTTTTCCCTCTCCCTTCCTCTCTGAAATCAATTTAGAAATAAAATTTTTAAAAAAGAATCACCTGCCCTAACCGGTGTGGCTCAGTGGATAGAGCGTCGGCCTGCGGACTCAAGGGCCCCAGGTTCGGTTCTGGTCAAGGGCATGTACCTTGGTTGCAGGCACATCCCCAGTGGGGGGTGTGCAAGAGGCAGCTGATGGATGTCTCTCTCTCATCGATGTTTTTAACTCTCTATCCCACTCTCTTCCTCTCTGTAAAAAATAAGTAAAATATATTTAAAACAATAAAAAGAATCATCTGGATTCTTTTTTTTTTTTTTTTTCACCTGGATTCTTGCTAAACCTACTCAGTGACCTCCAGCTGAAGGTCGGAGAGGATTCCTCTCCATTCTCCCTTTCCTGCAAAGGGTCAGTGTGGCTCCGGCCCCACAACCTGGTGCGGCTCTAGGATGGGAGCCCAGAGCTTCCTGAACTGCTGCAGCCTCTCCTGGGCTGTCTGGGGACGCCCCTCCTCACCCACTCTCCCCTCTCCTTTATGCCTTGGGCTACCCAGCAGGGACCTTCTGAGCGGGCCCTGGTTGGTGAGATTCCTGCTCAGATTCAAGTTGTCTTGGACAGTCCTTTCCCCTCCCTCTTCTTCAAGGAGACTGAATAAAGCCAGTTACCGGGGAAGCTGGACACTTTCCCCCAACACACACACACTCACACACTCACACACACACTCACATACACACTCACACACACACGCACTCACACACACACACACACTCACACACACACACACACACACTCACACACACACGCACTCACACACACACACACACTCACACACTCACACACACACACACACACACACACTCACACACACACTCACACACACACTCACACACACACACACTCACACACTCACACACACACACACACACACACTCACACACACTCTCTCACACACACACACACACACTCACACACACACTCACACACACACACTCACATACACACTCTCACACATACACACACACATTCTCACACACACACACACTCACACACACACACACACACTCTCACACACACACACTCTCACACACACACACACACATTCTCACACACACACTCACACACACACACTCACACATTCACACACACTCACACATTCCTGCACAGGCACATTCTCTGTCATTCAACGGTGTAACTGACTCGGGCCAGACCCACCCACCCACCGTGACTCAGCACAAACAGGGAAGTGGGAGGAACCAGGGCCGGCCCCAGGCGCTCTGGGGTAGAAGTGGCTGCCAGACTAGGCTGATCCGGCAGGCCGTGGCCTTTAGGCCAGTTTTCTCAGAAGGGGACGGGCCTGCTCTTACTCAACAAGGTTCGGAAACTCCCATGTTAGCACTTCTTCCCAGAGATGCTATTTGTTTTGCCTTTTTAGACGTTGAACCTGATAAGATTATGTGTATGTATTCTAAGGCACTACCATGCACAATGTTTAAATATTTTACAATTCTGTCAGTTGCATCTCAATTTTTAAATAATCTGATAAAAATTTGGTCAGGCACTTCTTGCACAATCAGTCCTTTATCGGATGACTTCCTTATTCTGTGAAAACGTAGTTTCAAAAACAACATTTACAGCAAGATTATTTTTAATGAACTATAGAAATGATCCCTGAAAGTATAGTCTTCAAGATTATTTTTAGAGAAACATTCCTGGTCAGATAGGCCTAATAAATTCCATGAATGTTAACTTTTGGACTGGAAAAAAAAAAACTACACAAAAATACCCGGGTAAAAAGTACCCCGAGAGAACACAGCCTGGGTTTTTAAAGAATGGGTAGGGAGCCCTAACCAGTTTGGCTCAGTGGATAAAGCATTGGCCTGGCCTGCAGACTGAAGGCTCCCAGGTTCGATTCCGGTCAAGGGCATATACCTTGATCATGGACACATCGCAGTAGGAGGTGTGCAGGAGGCAGCTGATTGATGTTTCTCTCTAATCCATGTTTCTAGCTCTCTATTCCTCTCCCTTCCTCTTTGGAAAAAAAAAAGGAAAAAAAAAATAGAATGGGTGGGGGTTCCGGTCCGAGCACTCTGACCTTCAAATAAAGGGGCTGGCAGAGCCTGCTTTCACACGGAGGTCCCATGCATCTGGGCTGGCACTACAGCAAGCCCGGCTCCAGCCGGTCAGCACGTTACTGGACACGGGTTGGAGTCAGGGGCCGCTAGGCTGGGAGCTGGGAGCACAAGTGAGCGAAGTTCTGGCTCCGTGAGTGATTCTCAGGTGCCCTGGCCCTGGGGGTAACAGAGACGCAAACTCTGAGCTTTGACCTTCCCAGGAACTTGGTTCCAGACGTGTCATGTGAGAAAGGAAAAGCAGAATCACCAGCTCCGGGCCACGTGCTGGCGGGGATTCTGGCAGTTGCATCAAAAGCTCTCAGACTGACATGACATGACAGTGATGTGCTGGGCAGGGGCCGGCAGCCTGTCCACCATGCATTCTGCAGACAGAAACCCCATCCCCAGCCCTTCCCGCTCCAGCGTAGCTGTAGCCAGCAAGGCTAGGGTAGGAGACCACAACATGGACCCAATCCAAACGCCTAGCTCTGAGCAGTATCCAGGCGCAGCCCACAGGGGGTGGTACCCTCCAGGCTGCAGGCCTCCCAGCTCCACGGGGACAAGTGAAGGGGTCTGAGCCTCCTGCAGAGGAGGCACCTCTGTCACCAGCACGTGACGGTGAGTGTGACTCTAGACAAGCCCTGGTCCGCTGAGATCCCTTCGCAGACGCATCCTGCCTCCCACAGCCCGGGGGGTGGGAAGCATGCCTCAGCTCCCTGCACCAACTGCTTACGTTTCCTTCCCAGGGAAGTGTCGCAGCTTCTCCCTCCATGTTCCTGTAGCACTTAAAAAAAAGTTTTTATTGATTTTTAGAAAGAGAGGAAGGGAGACAGAGATAGAAACATCGATGTGTCATCAATCAGCTGCCTCCTGCACGCCCCCTACTGGGGATCAAGCATGTGCTCTGACTGGGAATGGAAACCCAGATCTCTTAGTCTTTTGGGGATGATGCTCAATCCATTGAGCCACACCAGCCGGGCTCCTGTAGCACTTTTATCACACAACACAGGACATTATCATTACAAGTGAAATCTTCCCCAGCCACGCAGGCTGCGAACCCCTGCAGGGGAAGGACTGGGAGTGTATAATAGATTAGTCAAATGAAAAAATGATTAGTATCTAGATAATTCTTTTATTCATTCATCCAAGAAATCGGCTTCCATATGCCATACAATGCAATGTACAGCTAATGCGCCTACAAACGCCAGGTGCTTATAATCATCTGGCCACTCAGTGTATGTAGACATATTTATTGATCTCAAAGAGGAAGGGAGGGGGAGAGGTAGAAACATCGATGAGAGGGAATCATGGATTGGCTGCCTCCTGCACGCCCTGCGACTAGGGCACGTGTCCCAACCGGCAGTCGACCATGAGCTCCAGGTTCATAGGTCAGTGCTCAACCACCGAGCCCCACCAGGTGGGCAGTAACCTAGCCCTTATGTAACAGAGGTTCTAATGGCACCGACAGGACCTTTCATTCTAAAACGCACTTCCAGCTTTTAACTTCTTTACAGTAAGGACACACAGGCAAGCAGGAAGCAAGTGTGTGTCTCTCCTGGTGCCTCCTCTTATCAAAGGTGCCCATTATCTGTGAACACCGCACATGCACCCTGACTGCTGGCCAAGCTGGACCTGGGGTGACCTGGCAGCACCAACGCCAGCGAAGTGCAGAGCCAGCCACGGCACCAGCCAGGGTGAGAACGCTATGACGTGGGACCAAATAAAGCTTCAAGTTCACACACCCAGACCTTACAACCCTCAGTCAGCCCTGACCAAGACCAACAAGGACGTGACCGATCGTCAGCCAGGCTGCGCTCCTCCAGCTCCCTTCCTGTTTTTTTGTGGCCCACGTTCCCATGGCAACGAGTTACGTTCTGGGGTTTGGTTATGGCGCCAAGTGAGTGGCCCAGTGGGCCTAACCTCTCCCTAGCAAATGGCTCAAAGAGCACAGCCCTGGGGCCAGGGTGTCTCCCGAGCTGAATCACCCAATTCCTTTCCTCTCAAAAGCACTGGTCATCCTACGATGGCAGAACACACCCAGAAGATCATTGTTACCTTTTTTTTTTTTTTTTTTTCCAAATACGTTTTATTGAGTTTTTACAGAGAGGAAGAGAGAGGGATAGAAAGTTAGAAACATGGATGAGAGAGAAATATCGATCAGCTGCCTCCTGCACACCCCCCACTGGGGATGTGCCCGCAACCAAGGTACATGCCCTTGACCAGAATCGAACCCAGGACCTTGCAGTTTGCAGGCTGATGCTCTATCCACTGAGCCAAACCGGTTTCGGCTTTTTTTTTTTTTTTTTTTTTTTTTACATTTTAATCAAACTAACTTAAAAAGCTCTAAGCCTGGCCAGTGTGGCTGACCGTCATCAACCCATAAACCAGGAGGTTCTAGTCCCATTCTAGGTCTGAGCGCTGGCCTGGGCTGCAGGCTTGATTGCCAGAATGGGGCGTGCGGGAGGCAGCCAATCAATGATCCCCTCTCATCATTGATGTTTCTTTCTCTCTCCCCCCTTCCACCCTGAAATCCACACAAATTATTATTATTATTATTATTATTTTTTTTTTAATTTTTTTTTAATATATTTTATTGATTTTGTACAGAGAGGAAGGGAGAGAGATAGAGAGTTAGAAACATCGATGAGAGAGAGTCATCAATCAGCTGCCTCTTGCACACCCCCTACTGGGGATCTGCCCGCAACCAAGGTACATGCCTTTGACCGGAATCGAACCTGGGTCCTTTTAGTCCCCAAGCCGACGCTCTATCCATTGAGCCAAACCGGTCCAGGCCACACAAATTATTTTTTAAAAGTTTTAAAAACTTTGGAAATGATGATCAGTGAAGACCTTCTGACTATGAAGTTTCACTTTCTTCCTGGAATTTTAACTACTGGCACTTTGTAACTTAATAGAAACCTTAGGAAGTACCCATAACCAGTACACTCTTTTCACAGCCACTCAACAGCACTGGAGAGACCCAGGTTTAAAAAGATGTCCCAATGGCC
This sequence comes from Nyctalus aviator, assembly GCA_036971965.1. NCBI lineage: Eukaryota > Metazoa > Chordata > Mammalia > Chiroptera > Vespertilionidae > Nyctalus > Nyctalus aviator. The sequence continues at coordinate 52,839,207 of CM072934.1, forward strand.
GAGACCGGTTTGGCTCAGTGGATAGAGCATTGGCCTGCAGACCGAAGGGTCCCGGGTTCGATTCCAGTCAGGGGCATGTACCTTGGTTGCGGGCATATCCCTGGTGGGGGGTGTGCAAGAGGCAGCTGATCGATGACACTCTCTCATCGATGTTTCTAACTTTCTCTCTCCCTTCCTCATTAAAAAAAAGATGTCCCAACGTTTTCACCTTCATAATTAGGTTTTGTCCTCCTTTCCAGTGGGGCTGAGGCAGTGTCCTCATTCCCTAAGACAAAGGGTACACATGGCACAGGAGAAGCTGCTAAAAAAAGAAGCGGGAACCAGACTCTCCCATGTAGGTTCTGACGACATTTCGGTCACCAACTTTCTTTTTCCATAAATAGCAGGCCTGGCGGTAGTGTTCCTCCTTTATAACATTTTTAACCATTTCAAAGAACTTTCGGGCTTGGCTTCCAGCTGAAGAACTACCAGCAGTGGTAAATTTTTTTTTTTTTAAATATATTTTATTGACTTTTCACAGAGAGAATGAGAGAGAATCATTGATCAGCTGCCTCCTGCACATACATCCTCTACTGGGGATGTGCCCGCAACCAATGTACATGCCGTTGACTGGAATCGAACCGGGACCTTTCAGTCCGCAGGCCAACGCTCCATCCACTGAGCCACACCGGTTTCGGCAGCAGTGGTAACTCTCAACCCCCTGCCGACGGGGGGCTGTGCTTTGTGCGCAGGTTTCAGTGGAAAACAGTGTCCAGGACCCTGTCCTTGTCGCAGCAAAGTAAGAAGCCTGGGAGAACACCCCTGGGCCACGCCACCCGCCTTCCTCCCCCGACCCCACCGTGGCCATCACCCCTCCCTGGCTGCTGCTCCTCCCCTGACAAAGCAAGTCCAGCTCAGGGTGGGGGCTCCGGAGCTCCCGGGGGTAATGTGCACCCCCCACCGCGGAGGACGTGGGGACCCCGAGGCCGGCCGCCCAGAGGCCAGAGCCCGGCTGGGGCAGCCGATGAAGCAGGTCCCGTACGGGCCCGCCAGGGAACTGAAGTTTGGACAGAGGCCCAACTCCTCCGCCACCGGTTCCCCACGGTGTCCACACGGCGTCCCTCTCTAAGCGGCTCCGAGGCAGCGGGACGCACGCCCCCGGGACAGACGGGCGGGGGATGGCCGGCCCAGCTCGCGGGTCAGCCGGCACACCATCACGTCCTCCCGGGGACCCCCTCCAACCGAGGGGTCGCGGGCCCCGCAGCCTGACTGAGGCCGCGGGGCTGGACAGGGAGAGGAGGGAGCGGACACCGCGGGGCGGACGGCGGGGCGGGAGGAAGTGGCCGCTCCTTCCCCGCCGCGCGTCCCCACTTCCGGCCCCTCCCTGCCCCACTGCGCAAGCGCGGCAGAGGCGGGCGCGTGGGGGCGGGGAGACCAGTCGGGGCCGCGGCGCCGGGGGAGGAGGGGCGCGCGTGCGCGTGCGCGTGAACGTGCGCGCGTGCGAGGGGGCGTGGCCCACGGCACGCCGTGCGCGAGGCGGATGTCCGGGTCGGCTGGGCCGGGGCCGCGGACGAGATGGCGGAAGGCGGAGGCTCCGGGGAGCGACCAGATGCGGAGACCCAGAAGTCCGAGCTCGGGGCCTTGATGAGGACCACGCTCCAGCGGGGGGCGCAGTGGTGAGCGCCGGGCTCCCCTCGCCGCCGCGCGGGGGCGGGGTCCGTCCCCGGCGCTCAGGCCGGGCCCCCCTCCTCGGCTCGGGCAGCGGCCCGGCGGGGGCGATGCCGGTGGTCCTGAGGACAGCGGCGGCCCCGGCCCCTCGGGGGCGGGACCTGAGGTCACTCCTGGGGCAGCGTGGGCGGAGCTGAAGGTCGTCCCGGCTCTCGGGGGCCCCGGGCGGGCCCCGCGGGGAGAGGGCTGCGGGACGGGGGACGGGGATGAGGGCTCCCCGGGACCGTCAGGGCGAGGAGAGCCTCTTCCCCGGAGGACTCGCCGGTGACCTTGGGGGAAGGCGTCCACACCTCCCGGCCGGCCTTCCTAATCGGAGCGCCCCCCGCGCCCGCCCCGGGGGAGAGCGAGGCTCCGAGAAGATACTTAGTAACTTGTGAACTGCAGAGCCGTGTCAAGGTCTGAAGCCGAACCAATGCGTGCGCGCTCCAGCCGATTTTAGTAGCAAATGCCGAAAACAATGTGGCCGCAGCCCTGGGAGCCTAGAGAAGAGGACGACGAGCCGCCCGGCGCTTAGAGGAGCCGGAGGCCCGATTCCCGGAGAAGTTTAGTGGAAGGGGCGCACCCCGCGAGGGAAGAGGCTTCTGGGCGGTGTTTCTGTGGGAGCAGGACCGGCTGGCGCTGTGGGCCGCCCTCCAGGAACCGGGGCGGCGTCGGTAACCTCTCCCGGTGACAGGGAGGAGAGGAGAGACGCTGACATTAGCAGGAATTCACATGCGGCTCTAGTGTTCTTGAAAGACAGGGCAAGCGGAGGCATTTACATTTTATTATTATTTTTATTATTATTATTGGTTTTAGGGAAAGGCAGGGTGAGAGTGAGAGAAACACCGGTGAGAGAGAGAGAGAGAGAGAGAGAGAGAGCAATCTGCTGCTCCCTGCAAGGGCCTTGACGGGGCAGCCTGGCCCTGCGCCCTGCGGGGGAATGGGAGGGACCCGCCACCTTTTGGTGAACAGGACGGCTCTTCAGCGGCCAGGGCAGCAGAGTCACTTTGAGAAGGCACCCTGCATACGGTGATTCCTAAAGAATGCTCGGCAAAAGCAGAGGACGTGTGAAGGAGACTAAACTCACACAGCACTTGGAGGGAAAGAGCATTTTAGAGATCTGGATGTATTTATGGGTCCTTCCAGCCATAAATAAAACTTGAAGGGCCCACCGATATGAATGTGCTTTGTTTAATCACAGGTGTTTTCCTCCTGTCTTATTTGTAAAACAACACAGGGGTACTTTTAAAATATAACCTTTTAAAATATAACCAGATCAACTTGTTTTTTTGGCAAGGTAAATGTACCTAGACACTCTTGTTGGTGTGTGTGTGTGTGTGTGTGTGTGTCTACATATATACAGACATACAGCTCTTAAAGTGTATCTTGTTTGGCCTTCAAAGGACCTCTGAAGTGCGGCATGTTATTATCCCACTTTCAGAAAGAAAATTAGTTTAATGCCGTTTGTGTCAAGCAAAGCAGTGTAACCCAATTGTCTAACTGGAAGAGAACCTCTATAAAATCATTATGAAATTAGTGACTTGATCATTGGCAAACAAGGTTTTATCTATAGAAATATTTCCTTTAAATAAGCATTTTGAAACCAATCATTTCCTTCCTTTCATTTATTCACTCTTTCAACAATCATTTCACTTAATGGGCAGTATTGATGAGCTCTGTGCTCTGTGGGGCCTGGCCCCACTCCCGCTGGAGGTGATTTTTTTCGTGGGTATTTGCTTGCTCCTCAAGTGGAAAGTCCGTGAAAAACCTGAGGGGTCAGCTGCAGAAACTTACCCCCTCAGCTTTGCTGGTGCAGTAAATCTCTGCCTCTCTCCAGGTATCTGATTGACAACCGGTGGTTCAAACAGTGGAAGAAGTACGTGGGCTTCGACAGCTGGGACATGTACAACGTGGGCGAGCACAACATGTTCCCTGGCCCCATCGACAACTCCGGACTCTTCTCAGGTGCAGTCTCCTGTCGCTTTCCCCTCTTTCTGCTTGCTTTCTGTAAGACAGACATTTGCTAAAGCCGGGACAGTGACAGGACGTGCTTACGGGGAGCAGCAGCCGCAGAGCCCGGCAGGGCTGCCCTGACTCGGAACTGTTACCGGGAGGGAGTGTTATCAGGCGGGGCTGGTGCCTCACTGGGAAGTCAGAGGAAGGGGGCCGAGGAGACAGGTTCGGGGAGTCAGCCCACACAAGCTGCCCCTGCCTCTGCTCCCCCAGTTGCAATCCTGGGGGGACCCTTCTGAGGGTTCAGGGGCTGCTCGCCTGGAGGAAGGCAGAGTGTGGGGCTCCCGGGAGGGCGATCACTCCTGATGCTTTTTTTTTCTTTTTAAATTGGTTTTTAGATAAAAAGGAGAAGGGAGAGGGAGAGAGAAAACATTAATAAGAGAGACGCATCGATCGGCTGCTTCCTGCACGCCCCCCACTGTGGATGGAGCCCGAAACCTGGGCGTGTATCCTGACCAGTTCACTGAGCCACACTAGCCGAGCTCCCGTGGCTTTTCTAATGTGTCATTTGGGCAGTGGCCTGGGGTCACGTCTGTGTGTAACACGGACAGTGTGCACTGCCGTTCTCCTGTGGGGATGCAGTGTCTTCTGTTTGTGTCTGTAGTAGGACTTCACAGACCTTCAGGGAGAAGCTCAGCTGGTTTCATCCTCAATTAACTACTGCTAGCGGGGCATGCTTCTAGTATTTAAAATCTCTCTCTCTCTCTCTCTCTCTCTTCTTTTTTTTTTTTTTTTTTCAAACTAGTTCTGCTAGAGATTTTATTTTATTTTTGTTAATTTTTTTCAATTAGCAATAATCACGTCTCGGCTAAACCCCATTGGCTAGGATACTGCCACTGCACAAAGCCTGCTAGAGATTATAGGTTAGTATATGGAATAGAAAGAAACGGTATTTTGAAATTACATCTGGAATCTGAAATTTGAGAACCAGAATTTTTTTTTAAATTTCTTTTTATTTTATTGATTTTTTACAGAGAGGAAGAGAGAGGGATAGAGAGTTAGAAACATCGATGAGAAAGAATCATCGATCAGCTGCCTCTTGCACACCCCCTACTAGGGATGTGTCCGCAACCAAGGTACATGCCCTTGACCGGAATTGAACCTGGGACCCTTCAGTTCACAGGCCGACGCTCTACCACTGAGCCAAACCGGTTTCAGCTGAGAACCAGAATTTTCTTTGTTACCTTAACTGTGGAACAAACTGTAGACCCGTCGATGGTCATCACACTTTTTGTGATGTTGCTTGTTAGAGAGGTAGGATGAGGAGAGGCAGGAGTCAGCTCCGAATGGACGAAGTGACTGGATTGGAAAAGCGATGGATGACTCGCCTGAGCTTAGCTGGCACCTGGGTCTGCACAGAGATGGGGCAGCCTTCCCCCGCTTTGTGCTGCCCGGCGCTAGACGCCCTTGCAGGCAGGACACAGAGAGAGGCGCCTGTCTCCTGTGCCCAGAATCAGGGCAGCAGGAAGGCAGGCAGCGGGTGAGGTTGGATCAGGGACCTCGTACTAGTAACCTGGTGCTTTTAAAAGGAGTGGTGCTGGGGCTCAGTCCTCACTGAGGGGAGCCCAAGTTACATAACAAACCACGCCAGGTGCTTTGTTTCCCGAACTAGGTCACAGAACGGCTTCTTACCATGAAGCAGCCTCAGGGGATCATTGCAGAAATGTCTGCACTGCATCCTTTTCTCTTGTTTTAAAAGGAGAATGCTTTTTCATTTTTTTCTTTCTTTCTTTCTTTCTTTTCTTTTTTTTTTTTTTTTTTAAATTTATTGATCTTTTTTTTTAGAGAGAGAAGGGAGAGATCCCCAGTTGGGGAAGTGTGGAGGTGGTTGATGGGTGGTTCTCTCTCATCATTGATGTTTCTGTCTCCCTCTTCCTTCCTCTCTGTAGTAATAATAAAAAAGAAGGGGAGAGAAGAGAGCGAGAAGGAAAAACATTGGTTTTCCACCCCTGATGTATTCGTTGGTTCTTGTATGTGCCCTGATTGGGGATCAGACCTGCAGCCCTGGCTGTCAGGGTGATGCTCCAGCCACCTGACCTACCAGCCAGTGCTGAAGGGAACTCATACAGCTTCTAAGGGGGTAGCGATGAGATCCGGAGTTGGGGGGCTCTGGAAGGTGTGCCACGTGACCTTCACCTGGGGGCACACACTCCTTTCGTGGCCCCCAATTTGGCTTTGGCTTGAAGCACTTGCTGTGTGCTTGGGAAGTGAGAAGTACATTCCGTTTAGACTCGGTGACACTGACAGTGCGGGCATGACCTATCTAGGGCAGATGAGGGAACCCCTTCCTTCCCTGTGGCTGCCTTCCACCACACCGCGCTCCTGGGAGTGACTTGGAAGGGACTTGGAAAGTGTGGCAAGTTGAGGGTAGAGCGTATCCGGGCTGGCGCTGCCTACCGAGCACCCTTCTCCCCGTGCTCCCCTTCTCCCTGCTCCCGCTAAACATCAGAGGGACGCCTCGGCTTCGACTGACGTGCTCTCATCTGCCTTCCCTGTCTGCCTCTCTGTTGGAGACGGTTGCAAAGGCTAAATCTTCATTTCAAACCCGTGTGATTTTTAGCATGATGCCCTTGAACCGGTCCAGTTTTTTTAAATTTATTTTTATTTTTTTATTTTATTAAATTATTATCTGTGTACATATTTTAACATGCCCCTCCCCCCCGCCATACATACCCTCCCTCCCCAGAGTTTTGTGTCCATCGGTTGTACTTATATGCATGTATACAAGTCCTTCGGTTGATCTATTATCTCCCCAGATCTCCCTACCCTACCTGCTGTAATTTGACAGTCTGCTTGTTGCTTTACTGTCTCTATATCTATCTTTTGGTTCATCAGTTTATAATGTTCTTTATCATCCATAAATGAGTGAGGTCATGTGGTGTTTCTCTTTCACTGATTGGCTTATTTCACTCAGCATGATGTTCTCCAATTCCATCCAGGTTGCTGCAAATGATGAGAATTCCTTCCAGTTTTAAGTGAAACTAGTGAACTGCATTGAAAATCCCAGTGATGTTTTCTGCATTTGCAGTGCAGCAGCATAAGAAAGCCGTATTTGGGAAGATGGTCATTGAGCCTCAGGTTCACTATGCGGAATATTATGTTAAATATTCATCATAATGAGCCATTTTAGATGTGGAAGTACTTTGGAAATGTAAATTGGAGCTTTTCTCTTTTAACCTCTTAGAAGGAATACCAGTTCCTCATAAAATGTTCAGAAAACATGTCTAGAGACCCAGGATAGTCAGATCTGCTCTATTCTGGCCAGTGACAGAATTTTGTAAGTTTTCCTGTTCTTAGGAATACTTTTCTGGTTTCTAAAAAAGACATAAGAATCATGTAAAACAAACATTTCTGAGGGGAAGAGCAGTGAATTATAACCTGTTTTCTCTTTTCAGATCCTGAGAGTCAGACCCTGAAAGAACATTTAATTGATGAGTTGGACTACGTACTGGTCCCAACTGAGGCCTGGAATAAGCTGCTGGACTGGTATGGCTGCGTAGAAGGCCAGCAGCCCATCGTCAGGAAAGTGAGTACCTGCACGCTCACACGGCTGGTCAGTCTCCCGCTCCCGGGTCTGCGGTGCCGGGTGGCCTGAGGGGTTGGATGGAGGTGTTGGAGGCCTTGGTTCTGGTTCTGTGGTGTGAGTGGTGGTGAGGAGGCTGCTCACCCAGATGGCACAGTGCGTGGCCTTCACCAGCAGAGCGGGCAGAGGCGTGGGCTGTGCTCAGCGCTGCCATGGGAACGGCTGTATGAGAGCAGGTTCACCTGGGGTCATGTGGGCATGTGGAAGGCACTGCTTGTTTGTCTCAGCCTTGCTGGGCCTCCTGCTTTCCCTGTGCCTACGTGTCTGTGCCACACTGTGACCATCTCAAAAGCCAGGTGTTCATGACCAGAGAGGAACAGCCTCTGGATGGCAGGCAGTCCCTGGGAGAAAAGCCCAGATTGGTACCCCTCGGGCAGACAGGACTCCGGAGAAGACCCCCTCCGATGCCCACCTGGAGTTGGCTTGTCCTCCCAGGCTGAGCCTGCTGAGAGGCGCTCGTAGGCACTGGGTGGCCTGCCTGGTGTGGTGCTCCCTCCTCCCAGAGGAGGACAGAGCTGTCGTCCCGAAGCCAGGCTCCTGAGTCAGAGGCCAGAGCTCCCTCCCTCTCCAGCGTGGAACCTGGAACCCGGAAAGGGGTTAGGACCAGAGTTTAGGCGCCTGCCGGCTTCCCGCAGAAGCCCCACTGCCGGTGCTGCCGAGTGGCGAGTGTGCCGCCAAGGCCTTCAGCCACAGGCTCCAGTGCCCTGCCTGACCGGCGCCCGTGGCTCCGGGAAGCCCAGCGGCGAACAGTGGGCCCGTTGCGCGGTGCTGGTGCTGGCTGCGGTTCCGCCATGTGCTCTTGGTTGGCCTCGTGCGTGGAGAGGGGTTTTAACCCTCGGCCAGATGCCAGTGGCGTAAAGATCTGGCCCTGGCTCTGCTGGCCATTGGAGGAAAGCGCCTGTCGGGTGGAGTTCTGCCCGGCTCCGCGGAGCCACGGGCTTCCGGACTGCAGGGGGCGCCGCCTCACCGGCCTCTCCCCAGGTCGTGGAGTACGGCCTGTTTGTCAAGCACTGCAAGGTGGAGGTGTACCTGCTGGAGCTGAAGTTGTGCGAGAACAGCGACCCTGACACCGTGCTGAGCTGCCATTTCAGCAAGGCAGACACCATCGGTGAGCGGCTGCTGCAGGCGGGAGAGGGTGCGGGGCGGGGGGCCATGGAGGGGAGCTGGGAGCCCTCCTCAGACGTGTCACCAGCTCGTCTCGGGTTGTGGTTACTGTCCTGGCCGGGAGCTGCTCCCCGGGCTGTTACTGGGGGAAGCTAAGCCTGAGAGTCATCTTCTCAGAACACCAGGCATGTCCCTGCCCGTCTGACATCGGTGGTAGAGAGAGAGAAACGTGGGTTCAGAGAGCGGAGCGTAACTCACTGAGAGTCTCAGCGAGACCGGGCAGCTGAGGGTTGGGAACCAGAGCTGCCTCACTCAGAGGCGAGGCCTCCCTTCTCGGGGCTGCTCTGTGCTATAAATGGGACCAATCAACAGAGAAGGACAAGCGCAGGGAACATTTCCAGGCCTGAGGCAAGAGGTTGGCCTGAGGTCGGTCAGCGTTCGGTCCGGAGCGCCCGTGGCCTCGGGAAGGACGGAGGGGCGTCCGCTGGCCGGGCTGTGCGCCTGCCCTCGGAGCCAGCTCTGAGCCCCTGCCTGTCCGCAGCCACCATCGAGAAGGAGATGCGGAAGCTGTTCAACATCCCCGCGGAGCGGGAGACGCGGCTGTGGAACAAGTACATGAGCAACACCTACGAGCAGCTGAGCAAGCTCGACAACACCGTCCAGGACGCGGGGCTGTACCAGGGGCAGGTAGGCGGCCAGGCGTGCCCGCGGGCAGCTCAGCCGGGGCGGGGGCAGTGCCAGGCACCTTCGGCTCTGAGCATGGCCGGAGGGAGGGTTCGCACACCCACACGTGGCTCTCCTTTCTCCCAGGTGCTAGTCATTGAGCCCCAAAATGAGGACGGCACGTGGCCGAGGCAGACCCTGCAGCCAAAGTAAGTGGACGTTTCTCCGGCGGCCGGGCACCGGGTGTGAGACACTCCTGAGGCAGTGGCTTAGGCTGGGAAAACGCTTCCTAGATGGACTTACGTTTGGTTTTATAGCCGAGCCTGTGGAGCTGGCTGCAGGCGCCGGCCTTCGCTGGGCAGCTGGCAGGTGTGAGGGAGACAGGGGGCGGCTCTGTTGTCGTCGGGGCTCGGGCCCTGTCTCAGGGGGAGCCGTGCGCGGTGGGACTGCGTGTCGAGAGGGCGGCAGCAGAGGGTGGGTTTTCTCATGGCGAAGCTCGGGGCAGCGTGTGCTCTCGCGGCTGGTCCTGGCTCCCTTTCCTCAGGCGGGCCGTGGGCAGAGCCCGGTGCACGGTGATGGTTCACAGCTCCTCTGAGAATCGAGGGTTATGGTTGATCTCAGCCACGGGGCCCGATGACCGACTCGCAGTCCCTCTGAAGGCCGCCTGCGCCGGGGGAAGGCCGGTGTTCCCGAAGCGGCGATGTGAGCGCGCGCGGGCGGCAGTGCTGGGGGCACAGCTGAGCCAGTGGAGGCAGCGATGGTGCCGCGAGCCGGGCCCGGATGCTGAGGCCCGTCCTCGGGGGCCTCATCCCCGAGCAGCATGCGGTCCGGAGGGCATTGAGGGCGGACCGGGCAGCGGAGCAAGGGGTGCAGGCTGCGCGTGTCACAGGGGCGCGCGTGGCGAGACCGCCGGACGTGGATGGAGCAGGACAGACGTGGTGGACGGGCCGGGCGGCCCGGGCCCCGTGGGTGCAGCCTGTGTCTCAGTGTTGGCGGCGGGAGACGCACGCGGAGGGGAGGCCTGAGTCCGGTGTCCCAGCCGCAGTGCCCCGCGTGTGCCGTGAGGCCTGAGGATGAATGCCGGTGCCCAGGCGTTTCCTACACACACGCCACTTTTCTGCACACGGGTCTTGCGATTGATTTGTCAAGGGTGTGGTTTAAAAAGAACTTTGTATCATGTACGTTTTGAGCAAATCAAACGGTATCTTTGTGTATATTCATCACTAGGTTTCTTTTCAACTGAATTTACTCTGAAAATTACTGACAGTATTTTCTAGAACAATTTTATCAAATGTCAAATAAAATTTTGCATTTTTTTTTTTCTTTCTTTCATTTCAACCAGAAAATGGATAGGTCTTAGATACGTGTAATTGGCTTATAAGGATCTTTGAAGTTCAAGGGAACAGCCCGGCCAGTGTAGCGCTGGGCTGGAGCGTCATCCCGCGTTCCGGAGGGTTCGACTCCTGCCAGGACGTGCACCTGGCTGTAGGCTTGGTCCCCACTCAGAGTGTGTGTGGGAGCCAAACAATCCGTGTAACTCACATTGATGTTTCTCTCTTTCTCTCTCTCTGTCTGTTTTTCTCTCTCTTCTATCTCTAAAATAAAAACAAACAAAAATTAAAGGGAATAACCCGTAAATAATGACTAGAAAGGGGGTGTTAGACCACACACCGTGATGCCGTGTATGTCAGAATTTGCACTCCGCTCTCGTGTGGTACCGGTTTCCACCCCCGAGGTAACGGAGGCTGCCACATCAGACTTTCTGCTGGCATAGGAGACGGGGAGCCTGCACCCCAGGGCAAACCTGCAACGTGTGCCTGGGCACCTGCGTGGTCAGAAAGTGCCCTGGCTGTGATCGGTGCCCCTTCACGAGTGGCCTGGAGTTCTTGGACTCCTTTCAGCATGAGGATAAGGCTCAGTGAGTGCAGCTGGTGGTTGTCAGGTTAGAGAAGGCGGGGAGGTGAGAGTCTGGGGGCCGCCTCTCCCTCTCCTCCTCCCTCTCCCTCACTATGACTTCAGAGTGTGGAGCAGAACTCAGTTCCCTTTGGGCCCCAGGTGGCTTCCTGACCTCTGCCCACTGCTGCCCGGGCACAGATAGGACCGCTCCTTATCTCTGCTGCCATATTTCGCCTTCTCACAGGAACCCTGGCTGGCACCAGCTCCCATGACTTGGGCAGGGTGCTATGACTGGTTGCTCTCGTCAGTTTCTATACTCTAAAAATAACCCCAGTCTGGAAGGAGAGCCATCCTGTACACTTTGACACAGGACACAGTGCAGAATGACTCCCTTTCCTCCTGCATATTTTTATGTGGGTTTTAGTAGAAAATGGATAAAATAGGTATCTATTGACTATTTGGGGCAATTTGAATTAACCTGAAAGTGGGAATAAATCTAAAATAAGATGCTGTGGCCGAAACCGGTTTGGCTCAATGGATAGAGCGTCGGCTTGGGGACTGAAAGGTCCCGGGTTCGATTCCGGTCAAGGGCATGTACCTTGGTTGCGGGCATATCCCCAGTAGGGGGTGTGCAAGAGGCAGCTGATCGATGACTCTCTCATCGATGTTTCTAACTCTCTCTCTCTCCCCCTTCCTCTCTGTACAAAATCAATAAAATATATTTTAAAAAAATAAAAATAAATAAATAAAATAAGATGCTGTGGAAAATATGAAATACTAGAGGCCTGGTGCACGAATATTCGTGCCAGAATAGGCCTTTCTTCCCCTGGCTTCGCTCCCGGCTTCCCAGGAGCCTGCAAGTCCTCCCTCCCGGCCAGAGCACCCTCCTGTAGCTCTTTCGCACCCCCTACATCCTCCATAGCAGGCATCCCGTCTGGCCACTCCATGCCTGTATATGCAAATTAGCCCTCCATCTTTGTCGTGTTAATTTGCATACCAACTCCTGATTGGCTGTGGGTGTTTGTCTATTATTGGGTAAGATGAGTTTGAAATAGGCTCCTCGCATTTGGTGAATTTGCAGAAACCAAAGCATTCCCCCTTCATAGTGAAAGCAAATTGCCATTTCTGTTCTGGTGTCCTTGGGGCCAGCTGTTTAGTTTGGGTTGAGTATTTTTGGGGTAATTCATCTCTGTGCTATTTTTCCATATCTTTCACTGATAACTCTTAAAATTTAGTGAAGCTCACGATTTATAAATCAAACTGAACCCTGAAGATCAAACTTGTGGTTTATCCTACTGAAAGATTCAGTATATGACCAGGTGGTTGAAAGATCAATTAATTGCTTGAAAATAGGCCTTTTTTTTAAAAAATATTTTATTGATTTTTTTACAGAGAGGAAGAGAGAAGGATAGTCAGAAACATCGATGAGAGAAACATTGATCAGCTGCCTCCTGCACACCCTCTACTGGGGATGTGCCCGCAACCAAGGTACATTCTCTTAACCGGAATCGAACCTGGGACTTTTCAGTCCGCAGGCCGACACCCCATCCAATGAGCCAAACCGGTTTTGGCAAAAATAGGCTTTTTGCAATTTAATTGAATATGGAGAACATTTATTTATTTAAATATGTTTTTATTGATTTTAGAGGAAGGGGGAGAGAGAGAAATATCAGATGATGGGAGAGAATTATTGATGGGCTGCCTCCTCACGCCCCCTACTGGAGATCCAGCCTGAAACCTGGGCAGGTGCCCTGACTGAGAATCAAACTGTGATCAGGTTCATGGATTGATGCTCAGCCGCTGAGCCAGAGCAGCGGGCACAAGGACATTTGTTTCTTGAGAAGAGACCTAAGGCATTGAATAGGGCTTGCTTTTTGCTAAAAGTCAGTAGCATTGTTTCTGCTTCTCTTTCCCAGATCAAGCACTGCGCCTAGCAGAAATTTCACTACCTCTCCAAAATCATCAGCGAGTCCCTATTCCTCTGTGTCTGCCTCTCCCATTGCAAATGGTGATAGCACTAACACCTCTGGGATGCACAGTTCCGGTGTCAGCAGGGGGTAAGAGCAGGCCCTTTCACCCGGCTCCCCCCGAGTCCTTCTGCGCTCTCCGCCGCTGCACTAAGCTAGGGGCACGGGCCCCACCGGCCTGCTGCTGTGGCTTCTCGCTCTACTTCCTGCTCACAGTGAGGGCCACCTGTACTGACTGAAGTTACTTGTTTTCCCACCAGCGGGCGTTGTCGCACAGCTGTCACTGGGGGTCACGGGGTCACGGGGAAGGAAGGGCTGGCCGGGCTGCGGAGCTCTGAGGGTGACTGCTGTGGGAGAGCCTGCCTTTCCCCTCGGGACGGCTGCGATCCTTTCCCCGCGGCTCAGAGCCTTGCCACCCAGCACGCACGACGGGCCCGCCTCAGCGCAGGCAGGCGGTGTGGCCGGGGTGGTGGCAGCTGCGAGCCCGGGTCGTGGTAGCCACGGCGATCCTTCCGGCAGTCACCTGGCACTGCCTTCGGAGGAACACACAGTTAGCTCCGCCACAGCCTGGAAGGAGGAGTTCAAATAGCATTCCTCCTCCTCAGGAGGTGTGGCCACCTGCTAGCCTGCCACACCAACGGCAGGGGTGGGGGGGCTGCAGGGCAGGAGAGAGCTTGTCTCGTGGGGTTATTGCCAGACGAGAGCTCAGGGCTGGCGCAGCCCTGAGGGCGCGATTGTGGCGCCCGCCTTACTGGCGACGTGCGTTGTGTTTTCCAGTGGCTCTGGCTTCTCTGCTTCGTATAATTGTCAGGAGCCGCCATCGCCTCAGGTCCATCCCGGGCTCTGCGGACTCGGAAACCTGGGGAACACCTGCTTCATGAACTCTGCTTTGCAGGTAAAGGGGCGCTTCCGTCTGTGCCAGTGAGTGCACTGGGGCAGGAGTGGCCTGAGGCCATCCCCTGGGAGGGTAGCTGCTAGGTGCCCACTGGCGTGGCCTCGGGGGAGGCTGTGCCTCTGGGTGAGCCTTCAGGGAGCGGGCGTGGACTCCCAGTTTAGGACGGTGCGCTCCAGCAGCGTCCGCCCGCTCTCTTCCAGTGCCTGAGCAATACCGCGCCCCTGACGGACTACTTCCTCCACGATGAGTACGAGGCCGAGATCAACAGAGACAACCCCCTGGGCATGAAGGGCGAGATCGCAGAGGCCTACGCCGAGCTCATCAAGCAGATGTGGTCCGGGAGGGACGCGCACGTGGCGCCTCGCACGTTCAAGGTCGGTGGATGTGCATGCTCCCGCCCCGTGTGAGGGGAGACTGGTTTCATGTGGGAGGAGGCCGCCTTGTGCTTGCCTGCGAGGCTGAGATGGAGCCTGAGGCTGGCCAGTGTGCGCTGGTGGTTCAGTGCTGACCCAAGAACCAGGTCACGGTTCGATCCCTGGTCAGAGCATACGCCTGGGCTGCGGTAATGGGGTGTGTAGAGGACAGCTGATTTATGATTCTCTCTCATCATTGATGTTTCTGTCTCTCTCTCCTTCTCCCTTCCTCTCTGAAATCAATAGAAATATATTTTCTTAAAAAAAGATGCAGTCTTGAAACTAGAGACATCACACGATCAGATTCTTCCTTCCCGCTGGTCAGCCATTTAGTGCATTTATCCTAAGTGTCCTCAGCCCTGTCACTGGGCTGGGGTACTTGAGAAGTCATTTATAAGCTTGTTGCTCAGAATGCTGCATTCTGTGGCACCAGCCTTTAAATGGCCAGCAGCTTAAGCCAGACCACAAAAGTTCAAGTTAAGTTCCAGTGCCATCTGCAGGCTGCTCCCAGTTCTCTGAGCCTGGAACCTGTACCCATAGTGCTTTGAGGTGAGCCTCCTGAGTTAGGAATTGGGTAGGCATTATTGGAAGGTGATGTGAGGCAGCGAAAGAAGATTGGGAGGCCTGGCCAGTGTTGCTCAGTGGTTTGATCACCACTCGGCACATACCAAGGCTGTGGGCTTGATCCCGTGTGGGGCATGCAGGAGGCAGCAGATTTATTATTCTCTTGCATCTCTCTCTCTCCTCTTCTCTCCCTTCTTCTCTCTCTTCCTTCCCTCTGAAATCAATAAAAATATCTTAAAAAAAAAAAAAAAAAAGAAGATTGAGGAGGAGATGGGTGCTTACAGTAACGTGGTCTTCCCCTCGCCTGAATGTGTCTCCTGCCGAGGGGAGAGCCTGGCCTCCCGCTTGGGAAATCTGAGCAGTGCTCTTTGCCGGACCGCTGGGCTTCCAGGAACCTCCCTGAGGTGCCGGGGGAAATGAATAGCACCTTCGCTCATGGAGAACGTCACAATCTCAGGTGGCTCAGTGGAATTGAAAGCTAAGTCTCTTCATGGCCACGGTCATATTAATTCCGGGAGATGTAGTGACGTCACAGAGCCCAGCCCTGGGTGACAGCACCCTGGGCTGTGCTCATGTAGCGGACGGCGGACGGGCAGGGTTAGAGAGAGGGAGCTCGGCGCCTCCTCTCTGCGCTGTCGGTGTGGGAGCCGCAAGGCACTGACGTGGTTAGGGTGCACAGGCCCTGGGTTTGTTACCGTGTTTAGTTTTAATTAATTTAGTCTACGTGCACATGTGGCGAGGGTCCCTGCTGCTAGCACAGGTGGAGCAGCGGCTCTCCAGCTGTAGGCTCATCGGAATCGCTCCTGCAGGGCTGGGGGGCCTGGGATGGCACCGCCAGCAGGCTGCCCGGGAGGCCAGCGTCGCTGGTCGGAGGTCAGCGCATGCACACGGGGTCAGCAGGCTGCCCAGGAGGCCAGCGTCGAGGCCCGCCGGGAGGTCAGCGCATGCACACGGTGCGATCAGGCCCAGGCTGGTGTGCGCCTTGTCCGGCTCTCCCGGAGCGAAGCCAGGGAAGCTGGAGTGCATTCCGTCAGTGCTCAGGGCCACCTTTACTCTCCTTAGGGCAGGGGCCAGGCTCCAGAGCCCTGCCCTCCTGGCTCTGACCAGGCCCTCTCTGGCGAGGACTGTTCAATCAGATGTCCCTTACTGTCCCAGCTCCCTGCAGAGCAGCAGAGCTTTCTGTTCTCTCCCCGCTTCCTCCCTCCCTCTGTCTCTATCTCTGTCTGTCTCTATCTCTCTTTTCTCTCTCTCTCTATATATGTATGCACACATATATATATGTCTGTGTATATATATGTGTGTGTGTATATGTATATGTATATGTGTATGTATGTTTTTTTTCTCTCTCTGCTTTTTGTAATCTCACCCCAGGATATTTTCCCTTGGGTTTTTGGAGAGTGTGGAAGGGAGGGAGGGAGGAGAAAAAGAGAGACATCCATGTGAGAGACATACATCAGTCAGTTGCCTCCTGCACATGCCCAGGCCAGGACTGGGTCTGCATCCCAGGTACATGCCTTTGACCAGGAATCGAACCCATTGGTCCTTGGGTGGACGCTCTAACCACTAAGCCAACCCGGCCGGGGCTGCAAAGCGACTTTGTGTGACAGTTTCCGGTCTGACCCCTCTGATGCGCCTTTGCTCTCTGGTGCCCTTGCTTCTTGCAGACCCAGGTGGGCCGCTTCGCCCCGCAGTTCTCCGGCTACCAGCAGCAGGACTCCCAGGAGCTGCTCGCCTTCCTGCTGGACGGGCTGCACGAAGACCTGAACCGCGTGAAGAAGAAGCCCTACCTGGAGCTGCAGGACGCCAACGGGCGGCCAGACGCGGTGCGTCGCGGAGACAGCAGCCTTCCGGACGCTGCCGCGCGAGCTGCGGGCCGCCCTGTCCTTGGGGCTGGTGCCAGGGCCTGCGGGCTGTTGTCGCTGTGGAGGCTGTGGTGCTGGTAGAGTGCACTCCAGGCCAGAGGGAGAGGGTGAAGGCAGCCGCTCCTGCTGCTCCCTCATGGCGCCGTCAGATCGGTGCCCGGGTGCTGGCATTTCACCGGTGACCAGAGACGGGCTCGCTGACTGCAGAGTGCCTGTGGTGTGGGCTCTTGAGACTGACTGCTCTCCTTAGGGTCCGTCGGTGATCATCAGAATATTGTTATGGTTTCGCTGGGCACTCACACTTCCCGTGCTTTCTGGCCCGTGCGAAGGGACTCGGTGTGTGCTGTAAGCCTCCTGCCGCGGTGGAGGGCCAGGGTGACTGCTTGGACGTAGATTCACCTCTTAGAGGAAAAGCGCTGGACGCTCACCCCTCACTGACGGACTCAGGCGGCAAGCCCCGTGGGCAGGCGGTGCCCCCAGTCAGGCCTGTGCGCCCCCAGTGCTCAGTGCACGTGGCTCCCCTCTGGACCGGCCGTCCGGCTTCCTGAGTGGCTCCGTCAGCACTAAACGTGGCGGTGTGGAGCTGGCGTGTGTGTGTGTGTGTGTGTGTGTGTGTGTGTGTGAGCTCTGGCTGGCCGGCCCAGTTTTGGCTGCACAGCCTGCCTCATGTTCAGTCTTCACTGAGGACACGTGTTTTTTAAAAATATATTTTATTGATATTTTACAGAGAGGAAGGGAGAGAGACAGAGTCAGAAATGTCGATGAGAGAGAAACATCGACCAGCCGCCTCCCGCACACCCCCCATCGGGATGTGCCCGCAACCCATGTACATGCCCTTGACCGGAATCGAACCCGGGACCCCTCAGTCCGCAGACGGACGCTCTGCCACTGAGCCAAACCAGCTTCGGCTCGAGGACACGTTTTCATAGGTTCTAGAAAGGAGGGGGGACATTGATGTGAGAGGGAAACGTGCACCCTGCTCTGCCCGGAGGCATACCTCAGCCGCTCGTGCCTGGGACGACACCAGCGGGCTCCGCCTGGGCTTCTCTGGAGCCTTCGGGGCTGTTGGCGGCCGCTCACCCTTCCTCTTGTCCTCAGGTGGTGGCGAAGGAGGCCTGGGAGAACCACCGGCTGCGGAACGACTCTGTGATCGTGGACACCTTCCACGGCCTCTTCAAGTCCACGTTGGTGTGCCCAGAGTGCGCCAAGGTCTCCGTGACCTTCGACCCGTTTTGTTACCTGACTCTCCCGCTGCCCTTGAAGAAAGATCGTGTTATGGAGGTCTTCCTGGTTCCCGCCGACCCTCGCTGCAGGCCTGTGCAGGTGAGAGCCGTGGCACCTCCGTGCTGAGTGGTGTCCAGACCCAGAGGGGCCCCTTCCCTGTCCCTCAGCAGGCGCTCACCGACTGGCGGAAAGCCCGTGGCCTCCAGCGGGCTCCGGGTCACCCCATCACTCGGCTCCTCGGCCCCTTTCCCGTGGCGCTCCCCAGCGGCGGGAGCCTGCCCGGTGCTCCTTGAATCGGAATGTTGGGACCGGAAGCAGGGCCCTTTCTCGGGCTGGTCCCCCTCAGGCAGCCAGGAGGGCTCTGCGGAACGCCAGGCAGATGGCTCCCTGCGTCTGCACTGCGGCCTCTGGGTGTTCGCATGAGGGCTGGCCGGCAGCTGTATAATTCTAATAGTTCTCCCAAGAACGTAGTTAAGAATAAAATGAAACCGTGCTGCCCTGGCTGCTGTGGCTCAGCGAATAGAGCATTGGCCGGCAGACTGAAGGGTTCTTCTGAGTTCGATTCTGGTCAAGAGCACGTGCCCAGGTTGCAGGTTCGATCCCCAGTGTGGGGCATGCAGGAGGCAGCCATCAGTGATTCTCTCCCATCATTGATGTTTCTGTCTCTTCCCTCGCCCCCTGAAATCAGTAAGAGATATATTAACAATAAATAAATGCAGCCGTGCTCTGTCTGGACAGAAGCCCTTCCTCTTGGCTCTGCTGCCACCTGTCTGGCCTGAGCTCACTGTAGACTTCCTGGAAGGACGCTCCTGCCTCCCAAATGTGTGCTCTTCCCGCTCGCCTCCCCCCTTTGGGGCGCGCCCATGCTTCTCCCTCATCCTCACCTCCCTCATCACCGTCTCCCTCATCCCCGTCTCCCTCATCCCCACCTCCCTCATCCCCACCTCCCTCATCCCCGTCTCCCTCATCCCCGCCTCCCTCATCCCCACCTCCCTCATTCCCGTCTCCCTCATCCCCACCTCCCTCATCCCCGTCTCCCTCATCCCCGTCTCCCTCTACCCGTCTCCCTCATCCCCGTCTCCCTCATCCCCGTCTCCCTCATCCCCGCCTCCCTCATCCCCGCCTCCCTCATCCCCGCCTCCCTCATCCCCGCCTCCCTCATCCCCCCCTCCCTCATCCCCCTCTCCCTCATCCCCGCCTCCCTCATCCCCGCCTCCCTCATCCCCGCCTCCCTCATCCCCGCCTCCCTCATCCCCGTCTCCCTCTACCCCGTCTCCCTCATCCCCGCCTCCCTCATCCCCGCCTCCCTCATCCCCGCCTCCCTCATCCCCGCCTCCCTCATCCCCGCCTCCCTCATCCCCGCCTCCCTCATCCCCATCTCCCTCATCCCCGCCTCCCTCCCCCTGTCTTGCTCTGCAGTACCGTGTGACCGTGCCGCTGATGGGCGCCGTGTCGGACCTGTGCGAGGCGCTGTCCAGGCTGTCGGGCGTGGCTGCGGAAAACGTAAGGCAGGGCGTGCCCTCGGCGGGGCCTGCACATCCGTGGGGTTGGTTTTCACCTGATGGCCCTCCTGGGGGTTCTCCCTGGCCGGCCGGATGTGATCGCATCTGGTGCTCAGGACCGGCGTGCTGCCTGCGCACCGCCGCTGAGCCCTCCTCCCGGACCCCGCGCACAGCTTTCCCCTGGGGTCCACTCGCCACGGCCAAGGCCAGGAGGGCTCTGCTCTCCACTCTGCCTCCCCTCCCTGGCCCTCCCTCACGATAAGAGGAGGCAAGTCCTTTCCTGCCCAAGCGCCTATGTCTGTGTGACGCGTGATGTTCTGGATGGGAATCTGCTTAAACCGCCGCCCTCGCTGGGCTTCTGCTGAGCCTGGCCTGGCCTGGAGGTGGGCGGAGGGAAGGCCCCTGGCATGAGGCCCGGGTCCCGGGTGCTGGTTCCAGGCGGTTGTGTTTGGGGTTCGGTCCGTTTTCCCTGTGCTGAGGGCGCCTTGGAGACTCCAGGCGCCTTCCAGTCTCCGATGGCACGCACCTCCCGCCCCTGCCTCTGGGGCTGAGCCCAGGGCGGAGGTGGGCGGACGGGGCCAGCATGCCTTCCGCCGTGCAGCCATGCCGCTCCCCGCAGGCCAGCCCCTGAGCTCAGCGCCCGCAGGGTGCGCTCTCTGGACGCACTTCTCCCTGTGTCCCTCGGTGGAAGCAGGCGTGCTCTTAACCCCTCCCGTAACCTTCCTGCTCCTATCATCAGATGGTGGTCACAGACGTGTACAATCACCGGTTCCACAAGATCTTCCAGATGGACGAAGGGCTGAACCACATCATGCCCCGGGACGACATTTTTGTGTGAGTGCGGGCGGGGCTGCTGCGCGGACACAGCTAGCGGCTCCCTTCTCGGTCCGGAGCACGTGGACCTGCCCTCCCCCGGGGCCAGAGGTGGTTGAGGGACTGCGGGCAGCCGTCCGTGCTGAGCGCCTCGGCTTCAGAGCCAGACGCTCCAGACGGCTCTCAGTGTGACACCGCTGTCGGTGCTTCCTGACGAGGGCCCGCTGGCGGTGCTGCCGTCCGGTGCCTTTCTCAGGAGCAGCGCGGCGCGGGCGAGCCTGGCAGGCACAGGGCGGCCGTGCCGGGGAGCCTCCTCCGTCCGGGCATAGCTGGCGCCAGGCCAGGGCTGGGGACAGGGACAGGCTGATGCTGTGAGCTCGGAGGCTGAGTCTCCGCGTTCCTGGGGATAGCACGCTCCGACCCCCGCCGGTCCCCGGCCTCCCCACTCCTGCCTCGGGCCGCCCTCAGCAGGTCTGGGCCGTCCTCGCCGGGGGCGGCTGCAGTGTAAGCTGGCCTGCGCCCCGGTCTTGCATGCTGGCTCCTTATTTCCTCTCGCCTTTTTTCTCTCCTTATTTCAGCTTGCCTTTGGTGGTGAGAGCTTTTAGGGTTTTGCTGGTTTTGTTTTTGAGTGAGGAAGGCACTACACCGAGAGGCCATTCCTCCCTTACGTTTGCCTTCGGGCTCCTCGGTCACTAAAACGATGGTTCTTGGCCATGCCCCGGCCCCGGCCCCGCTGGTCAGGCGGCTCCCTCCTCAGCGCCTCGTCCCTCACTCACAAGTGGAGGCCCCAGCTCGCCTGGGCCGCAGCCTGGGGCATGTCCACTCGGACCCGGCTCCTTCCTGGAAACCAGGGCCTGTACATAGCTGAGCCGAGAGCCGGTGCTGCCGGGAGGGGCTGGCCGACCACCCTCACGAAGGGATCCACAGGCCTGAGGGCCGGCCGCCAGGAAAGCCATTGTTCTCACCTGGCACTTGGCGTGTGGTGGGTGCTGCTGAGCGCTGCCTGCTCGGCTGGCACTGAGGTGGGTGGTGTGTGGCCCCTGAGCAAACAGACGCGGGTGCTAGGGGCGTGGCCTGGGCACAGCACCGGAAACTGGCAGGAGGGGCGCAGAGTCAGGCCAGTCTCCCTCCAAGGCCTGGTTCGTGACCTTGATGTTAAACCACCAGGGCCTCACCGAGAGCAGCGGTCTAGCGGCCAACCAGGGGTCCGCGCACCACTGGGGGCCGTGAGGTCCGAAAGGCCGGCGACCGCTGCCCTAGCGCAGAGCTCGGACGTTTTTGTGAGATTAAAAACAAGCTCCTGCATTTACTAGTCAGAACTGCTGGCCAGGCTCCTGGGGAGGGGTGTGTGTGTGTGTGATTTTGTGTTTATAGTTTTCAAAAATTGAATCAGTAAGTTTGTGTCTCCCCCTATAGGAAGAGGGAAAGACTACAGTCGGTTGCCAGCATTTTGGTAACATCTGTTCCAGGATAAAACATCTAACTCTCCTCAGTCCCATGTATTCACTAAGTAAGACACATTTTTCAAAATCATTGATTTGTGTTTACCAGTTTCTTTGGTTATCACTGATTTTTTAAAAACTTAGATAATGAAAAAAAATTTAGATAATGATTCTTTTACTTCAGTGTTTTTGAACAAAGATGACAAGCAATTTGTTTTATAAATTTGCTTCTTCATTTGAAATAAAGGGTCTTTGGCTAATGTTCCAGGTGTAGGTCTGTATGATGTCTTGTTTTACTAAAGGACAGGGCACTGAGAGTGCTTTTTTAGAAGGTGAATTCCTGGTGACAAACGCTGAGTCTGGCTGGGCCCTGTCTGTGTGGAGTGATGGGCGGGCAGTGCGCTGCTGACCCCGCTGGAGGACCACGGGCTGTGGTGGGGAGGGGACCCGTGAGCCGGCGCCGGGCTGCGTGGTGACCTCCTCGGGACCAGCCCCGGAATGGTCTGGAGTGTGGGTTCTCTCCTCCGGGCCAAAGCGTGCTGTCCAGTCACCGTAGTCGTGGCCACGGTAGCTGCAGGCAGGTCGCTGTCCTGACCGTTCTGTGTGACCGGCAGGTACGAGGTCTGCAGCACCTGCGCGGACGGCTCCGAGTGCGTCACGCTGCCCGTCTACTTCCGGGAGAGGAAGTCCCGGCCGTCCAGCCCGTCCTCCGGGGCAGTGCTGTATGGGCAGCCGCTGCTGGTGTCGGTCCCCAAGCACACGCTGACCCTCGAGTCTCTGTACCAGGCTGTGTGCGAGCGGATCAGGTTGGTTTGTTCCCTGAGGTCAGTGCTGATGCGGCCATAGCGCTCACCCTCCTGCAGGGCCCATGGTGCCCCTGCGTGCCCGCTCCCATTGGAACAGCGGTGCCAGCCCCTGGGGGGCCGGGCAGGTGCCGGGGGGTGGGCTTCTCTTAAGCACCATGACCTACGCTGCCTCCTGTTCCGGAGGCGTGTCTCACAGCTGCCAGTCACCTGCGTTAGGGAGTCCAGTGCTTTGGCTGCATTATTTATTTGAACCACGTTTTTGAAGAATCCCACTGCCGGTCTGAAGCGCTAGTTAAAGCCCTGGGAGAGGCTTTGGACGGTGATGCTGGAAACACCGTCCTGAGTCTCGGGGACGTGGCAGCTGACACCTCGTCTCTGGGTTCCTCTCAGTTTCTTCAAGTGCTGAGCCATCACGTGATGTCCGAGCCTTTCATTAAACTGCCTTCGGGTCACTGTGTACATTGTGAGCTCCCTGTAGGTGAGGAGTGGGGACAGTACGTAAACGTTACCGCTGACCGTTTTTCTTTCCTCTTTCAAGCCGCTACATAAAACAGCCGCTGCCCGCGGAGGCGGGCGGCTCGCCCCTGGAGCCCGGGGCCTGCAATGGCTCCCGCGGCAGCTGTGAGGGTGAGCGCTGCCCCCTGTCCGAGGTCACACCGGGAGGGGGCGCTGGGGGGGCTCTGCCTGGCCCCTGCAGCCTCCCGGGCAGGGGGGCCGGCTGCCGCTCAGACAGGCCAAGCCGAGCGGGGCTGCGCTGAGGTGGGTTCGTTCTGAGCGCGGGGGCTAGAGGCGGTGCTCTTGCCCGGCTGGTGGGGCTCAGTTGGTCGAGAGTCACCTTCTGTACCAAGAAGGTGCCGGTTGGGTTCCGGGTCCGGGCACGTGCCCAGGTTGTGGGTGGATGCCAGGAGGGGGCGTGCCGGAGGCAGCTGGCTGCTGCTTCTCTCTCCTCTCCATTTTTCCTAAAAGTCAGTAGGAAGGTTTTTAGAAAACCCGAAGGGGCACGGCGGGCGGACACTAAGCCCGTTTGACGCGGACGGTGGCCCATGGTACAGGAGCTTCCTCTGTGCAGGGGAGGACGAGGAGGAGATGGAGCACCTGGAGGAGGGCCGAGAGCCGCTCTCGGAGCCCGAGGGCGGCTGGGAGGATGAGCCGGGAGGCGACCAGGGGGAGACGGCCCCGAGGAAGAGCGCGGGCCGGCCCTGCCCCCAAAGGCTCTTCGCCTTCAGCCTCGTGAACTCCTACGGGACGGCCGACATCCACGCCCTCGCCACCGACGGGAAGCTGCTGAAACTCAGCTGTAAGCGAGGGCGCCTCGGCGTCCGGTGTCCGGGGAGGGCTTGCTCTCGGTGCTTCCTGCTTTGGGCCACGGCCTCCATGTGTCTCGGGAACACACATTTGTGCCCTCTTCTCTCAATGCTCCCCAAGGCTGTCTGAGAGACGTGGAGGCCTGGTAGGGAGGTCAGTGGGTCCCACTGTGCCAGGGTTGTGGGTTCGATCCTCAGCTCGCTGGCTTTTTGTTGCTCTTCTTTATAAGTTCTAAATAACAGATTTATTGAGATCTTCCTGAGCTCGCTCGCTCTGCAGCTCCCTCTTCCCCGGGCGGCTTTCTCCTTTTAGACGTTGTCTTGCAATTTCTAGCAATTTTCTGGAACTCCAGTCTGACTCCTCAGTGTAGTCTCCCCCCCACACACACACCCCCGAGGCCCGGAAACGCCTCCGGCAGGGGCGGCCCCTGCAGCTCCTGTGCGTCCCTCAGGAGGGCGTCTCAGGCGGCGGCCGGATCTGACTGGGTCAGCTTTTCTGCGGGCTACGGCGGAGGGCAGCCCCAGCCCATTTCTCCGTCCTTCCACGTTCTGTGGTGGCAGCTGGAGCTTGTCTGTGCGAGAGGGGACCTGGGCCGAAGGGCGGGCCCGGGGTGGGCGGCTGAAGCAGAGCGTCGCTCGGGCTGGTGATGTGCGGCCGCCCGGGGTGCACCTCAGTGTGCCCCGAAGAGCCGCTCCGGGGCTGCCCCTCCCTAACGGTGACCTTGGTCCCCCACAGCTCGGTCCACCCTGGCCATCGACTGGGACCCCGAGACGCGGAGCCTGTATTACGATGAGCAGGAGTCCGAGGTAGGCAGCCAGGGCCGGGCATCGGTTTGGGGCTGAGTGACGGCACCAGAGGCTCGAGAGCCGCTGCCCCGGCCGCCGGAGCCTCGTCTCCCGCAGACCTCGCTCTGCTCCCGCAGGCCTTCGAGAAGCACGTGAGCATGCTGCAGCCGCAGAAGAAGAAGAAGACGGCCATGGCGCTGCGGGACTGCATCGAGCTCTTCACCACCATGGAGACGCTCGGGGAGCACGACCCCTGGTAGCCCCCCCCGCCCCTGACCTCTGACACCGCCGGCCAGCGGGCGCACCCCCTCAGCTGCCGGCCCCACGACGGACCTTTCCCCACGCGCGTCTGCTCTGCAGACTGAGCGCCGTCCCGCAGGGAGGGCGGCTGAGCCGCTGCCGCGGCCGGAGGGGACGAGCTGTGGGCTGCGCGGCGCCTCCCCGGCGGCGCTCGCTCCCTGCCCCCCATGGTCGTGCCCCTTTCCCTCAGGTACTGTCCCAACTGCAAGAGGCACCAGCAGGCCACCAAGAAGTTTGACCTGTGGTCCTTGCCCAAGATCCTGGTGGTGCACCTCAAGCGCTTCTCCTACAGCCGGTACTGGAGGGACAAGCTGGACACGGTCGTGGAGTTCCCGGTCAGGTGGGTCCTGGCTGGTCGGGGCGTTCGCCGGAGGAAGCCGGCACCGTGGGCAGAGGCTTCGCCACCGCGGACGTGGCTGCAGGGGTGCGGCTCTGGGAGTGAGGCTTTGGCTGTTGCACCTCCCCTCGTCCCACAGGCGGGAGGGGTTGTTTGGGGGCTCCTGTCCCAGGCGGGGGGGGCGGGACTGGCTGTCTCCTCCGGCCTCCGGCCCAGACCCAGAGTGACTGGCAGGCACTCAGGCAGCAGGATGGGTCTCCGCCACCAAGGGCAGTTAACATGCTGGCGGGGAGATACACAGGGGTTAGAGGAGGACCTAGGTGATGGGTATTAGATATTGATTGGAAAGTCTTCACTTTTCTGTATGCTTGGAGTTTTCACGATGAAACATGGGGATGAAAGCTTGATGGGGCCTGTTCTGGTGCAGCGTGAACGTGGTGACGCGTGGCTGAGGGCTGTCCCGGCAGCCTGGGCGGTGGAGAGCCGTCCTCCCGCCGCTCTGGCCTTCCCAGGAGGCTTTCCTTTGCAGCCGGAGAGGTCAGAGAGGTCAGCGGTCAGCGGGGCCAGGCCTGGCCTGTGCGTGTTCTGCCTCCGCAGTGCCTCCCTCTGGCCTGTCTGCTGCATAAAGGGTTTCTCTAGATTAACGTAGTGACGGCTGTTTTTGTGTTTTGTGCTTAGAGGTCTGAACATGTCCGAGTTTGTCTGTGACCCGTCAGCAAGGCCTTACGTGTACGACCTCATTGCCGTGTCCAATCATTACGGAGCCATGGGGGTTGGCCACTGTGAGTACCCGCATCGCGCCCCCTGTCCCCGCCCGTGCCCTCCGCCCGTGCCCTCCGTCCCTCCCCCCGCCAGCGCCATGGGCCTCAGGCCTCTTCCGTTCGGTAGCCCCTTCATTTGTAACATTGCTTTTTTGTTTTCATATTCTTTTAAAAAATGTTTTTATTGATTTCAGAGAGGAAGGGAGAGGGGGGAGAGAGAAACATCAATGATAAGATAGAATTCAATAATTCTATCACCGGGGATGGAGCTCGCATCCTGAGCTTGTGCCTGACCTGGCTCATAGGTCGGCGCCAGAAGCTGAGCCACGTGGCTGGGCGAGTCTTCCTATTTAATCCAGTAACCCCATCTCTGGGGATTTGTCCTAAGGAAATGGTATTAGGGAAGCTTTATGCACAAAGATATTCATCCATAAAAGACAACAACAACATAATATGCTCATTAGACCAGCCGTCCTTCCGGACAAAGCCGGGCCTTGAGGGGAGTGGTGCTGGCAGCAGGGGCGTCTCTAGGGCACTATAACCACGAACAGTCAGTGACGGCATGGCGGTCAGGAGCTGGGACTGCTGTCCACCTGCCTGGTGGCCGAGCTCTCGGCCATTGCACACGCAGCTGAGGGGGATGCAGTGAGAGCGAAAGCTCCGAGCGGCGCCATCACAGGAGCAGGGTCACAGCTACGGAAACCCAAAGGGGGGAAACCGCTGGGCTGGAGGCCTCGAGGACACCCGTCCTCCTTACTCCGCTGCTTTCCAAATGTCTGTCGTGCACGGGTTTGCCTTTTAGTGAAGAGAACTCGCCCATCTTACCTGTTTCTGGAAAGTGGGCAACGGGGAGGGGAGGGGCTGTGCTCCCTCTGTCGCCACCACAGCCAGTGCGAGGACCCCGAGGGGCGCCCGGGAGGTCAGATGGCGTCGGTCCGTCCCAGCTCTGCGCTCCTGGGAGCGGGTGGAGCAGGAATTGGCATTGCTGCTGTAAACACATCCTGCTTAGAAACTACGAAATCAGGACAGGAAGTGCCGGCTGTGGGCTGCTGGGCCCTGAGGAGCTGTTACAGCTGTCCAGAAAGATTAAGTCCGTCCACAGCCGGGCCCGGTGCCCAGTGCCCCTCCCGGGCCTGCCCACCGGCTCCAGAGGCAGGGGGCAGTGGACACCCTGAGCATGGACGGGGCTCGCCATTTTCTAAACTTGTTTCCCCAAATCAGTGCAAAGTGCTGCTTCCTGACAGCTCCATCCCTCCTCTTCACGCCCTTGGAAGTCTAGTATGGGATGGGATGAGATACTTTTGTTAAGACACAGCTGGAGATTAGTTCTGTGTCAGGCCTGTGTTGCACTTTGGAGTCTGCTTTGGTGCGAGCCCGGTCCCGGCCAGGCCGCTGTGTGGCGGCGGCTAGCGTGTTTCCCTTGGCTCGGCAGACACCGCGTACGCCAAGAACAAGCTCAACGGGAAGTGGTACTACTTCGACGACAGCAACGTGTCCCTGGCCTCCGAGGACCAGATAGTGGTGAGTCAGCCCGGCAGCCGCCGCCTCTAGGCTTTTCCTGCTTTTAGTGTCAGCCCCCCTGGGAATCCGTCCTGAGGGGTGACACTGGGAAGCTTTGTGCATTTATAACAACGGAAAACCCGTGACAGAGTGATGGGAACAGCGAGACAACTGGGCAGAACGGTGGCTTTCCAGCCAGTGAGGACCTGTCCCCTCGTGTTTTAGACAAAAGCGGCTTACGTGCTGTTCTACCAACGCCGAGACGGCGAGTCCCACACGACGCCTGCCCTCGCCGGCCTTCCCGCCTCCTCGGACGGAGGGGTGCACCCCAGCAGCTCCCAGCAGGGCCTGGGGGAGGAGGCGGCCTGCAGCATGGACACCAACTGACGCCCCCCGTGTGACCCCTGAAGACTACTAGTGTTTGGACTGAAAACCGGATGAGGAAATTCCCTTCTTTTATGAGCAGAAGAAAAAAAAAGCCCTTTTGTTGAGAAGGGTTATGTCAAGAGGCTGAATTATTTTCCTTTTAAGTGGGTGGAGCGATTCCTATAGAACCGGGGCGGGGGCGGGGCTCTGCGTGGACGGAACCGAGGCGGGAAGGCACAGCCCCATGGGGTTGGCCGCGGCTGCAGCGGCCATCCCTGCTCCCCCGTAGTCTGCCCAGCAAACACCCCTCCCCTCTTGGCGTTTCCCCGCCCAAGTGAAGGCTGTGGGGTCTCCTGCCCTCAGTCTGCAGGGGCGCCTAGCAATGCTGTCCTGTGGCCCGCACCCCTCCCCCCTACACCCCCCCCCCGCCCCCCCGACTGCCACTCAGGTCAGCGAAGATGCAGGACCTGCCCTTCACCGGCCTCTGCTGGGGTCAGAGCAGAAGCCGACCTCCTGGGAGTGCGGGGGGGGGTTGGAGAGCCCCCCAATCTTAGCGAGAAGCGATACCCCTGCCCCTGCGGCCTGGGCTCCCCGTGGGGCCCCCGCCCCCGCCCCCCGCCGAGGCCCCTGCACAGCCCATCCCCCAACGCAGCCTCGAGGTCCAGGCGGGCGGCTGCGCCCTCGTTTCCCTCCGGGTGGGACAGGGACACCTGACCTTTAACCCGCGCCGCCGCGGCAGGGGCCACCGTGACCTTTAACCCGCGCCGCCGCGGCAGGGGCCACCGTGACCTTTAACCCGCGCCGGCCGTTGGGCACGTGCCCTCCGCGCTGACCCTCCGCGCTGACCGCCCTCGGTGCTGACGGTTGGGGCGGCGGCTGCACTGGGTGAGGCTCTCCCTCCGCCGGGCGCGAGGTTTGGGGGGCGATGGGCGGGTTTGGGGGGCGGCGGGTGGGGGTTTGGTGTGCGATGGGCGGGGTTTGGGCGCGAAGTTTGGGGGGCGGCGGGCGGGGTTTGAGGGGCGGCGGGCGGGGGTTTGGGGCTGGGGGAGTTGGGGGTGGGGGGGTTGGGGGGGGTTCGGGGGCGGTGGGCGGGGGTTGGGGCGGGGTTTGGGGTGCAATGGGGGGGTTTTGGGGGCGGGGGGGTTTTGGGGCGGGTTTTGGGGTGCGATGGATGGGGTTTTGGGGGCGGCGGGCGAGGTTTGGGGCCGGGGGGAGTTGCGGACGGGGTTCGGGCGGTGGGGCCGGGGGGCGGTGGGGCCGGGGGGCGGGTCCCCGTGGGGGCAGGCGGGTCCCCGGCCGCAGGCGGACAGCGATGGCCCGGGGTCCCCCACTGACGGGCGCCCCCCAGCACGCGCCCAGACGATGTCGGAGAAGCTGCGCCGCTGCCGGAAGGAGCTGGCGGCCGCCATCGACCGCGCCTTCGAGGGCGTCCGGCTGTCCCAGCAGCGCGCCCGCCGCCCGGAGCCGCCGCCCGCCGACAGGGAGGCCCCGGGCCCCGGCGCCCGGCCCGCCCCGGCCGCCCGCAGGCCGCTGGCCGCCAGGGAGAACCTGCCCGGCCCGGCCTGGGGCCCCGAGCCCGGCGACGGCCTCAGGTGACCGCCCCGACCCGACCCCGACCCCCTGTCCCCCGACAGGGCCTGGCCCGCCCGGTCCCCCCCCGCGGGAGCCCCGGAAAGGGTGTGTGTGTGTGTTTGAGGTCAGGGGTCAGGGGAGGCCATCGGCACAAACCAGAGGAGTGAGTGTTAAAGATCCTGGTTTTCCAAGTCACGTTATTATTTTTTCCTTTAAAAAACTTTATCGTTAAAAATGTTAGTTATCTCCTTTTCCCCCCATCCTCCCAGCCCCACCCACCCCGCAGGTTTTATGCCACAGAAAGAGCATCTTATCTGGGGACGGGCTGGCTGGCCTCGCCCTCACCCTGCTCCCTGCCCGCTCCCCGCCCCAGAGCTTCCTGACTCCCCGGGGACTCCCCGGACCTTCTCTCCCCCGGAGCCCCCACCGCCTGGCCCGGCACCGGGGCGGGAGTGACGGAGCCACGGAGCTCACCGCTCTTCAAGGCGTCCTCCTGGGCTCAGACACGGGTGCGTCGTCGGTGATGGTAGTCGGCCCCACTGACGGAGTCATTTCCGATGTCCTCTAATCACGGCCTAAATGGCAGTGAACATTACCGAACACCCATCAATGTTTTCCTGAAGGAGGGCCCGGCCGGCGCGGCTCAGTGGTTAGCATCGACCTAGGAACCAGGAGGTCGTGATTTGATTCCCAGCCAGGACACAGGCCCGGGTTGTGGGTTTGATCCCCAGGTGGGGGCGTGCAGAAGGCAGCCAGTCAATGATTCTCATAACTGATGTTTCTCTCCCCGGCCCCCTGAAATCAATAAAAATACTTTAAAAAGTATTTTTCTTGAAAGAGGCTCTAATTCCCCACCTTTTCCTTTCCCCCGGGCTGCAGGAAAGACATGGAGAAGGAGCTGAAGGCTGACTCAAGTCTGCCCCTTGGCAGCTCTAGCCAAGAGGTCACCAAGGACCTGCTGGACATCATCGGTGAGTACCGCGCGCCGCCTCCAGGAGGCGATGGTGGTCAGGAAAGACCATCTCTCAGCCTTTGGCCGTGCTCATGGCAGGCTCTGGGCGGAGCCCTGGTGGCCTGGGAGCCATTTCAGAAACCACAGCGCAGCCCTGGGGGCGCGGCCCCCGAACTTGTGGTCAAGCTGAGGTCTGCAGGAAACGGGAATAGACACGGAAGGGGGGTCCAGCTGTGGTGGGAACACGGTGAGAAGAAATCTCAGCCCGGCTGGTGTGGCTCAGTGGGTTGAGTGTTGACCCATGAACCAGAAGGTCAATGGTTCCATTCCCCATGGAGGGCTCAGGCCTGGGTTACAGGATTGATCCCCATTCAGGGGCCTGCAGGAGGCAGCTGATCAGTGATGTTTCTCTCATCATTGAGGTTTCTATCTCTCCCTCTCCTTCTCCTTCTCCCTCTAAAAAACCAATAAAAACATTAACTTAAAGTAAATCCTGCTGAAACCAGTTTGGTTCAGTGGATAGAGTGTCGGCCTGCGGACTGAAAAGTCCCAGGTTTGATTTCTGTCAAGGGCTTGTGCCTTGGTTGCAGGCACATCCCCAGTAGGGGGTGTGCAGGAGGCAGCTGATTGATGTTTCTCTCTCATCGATGTTTCTAACTCTCTATCCCTCTCTCTTCTTCTCTGTAAAAACTCAAAAAACAAAACAAAACAAAAAAACCCAAAACCCAACAACAACAACAAAGTAAATCCAAAGCCCCGCTCTGATTCCACCACCAGGAGGTATTGCAGCTGCTGCATGTCTGGCAGACACGTGTCTGCACATCTGCATTCTGCGGGGAGCCTGTGAGCCCGTCTCATGACTCCCACGCACAGTAGGACCACGGCTCCTCCTCCAGGGGTGCAGCCCTGGGCTGTTGGCGCTTCAGGGAGGGAGGGAGGCCTCAGGGCACTGGTCCTCCGGTGCCTACAGTGCCACCTCCCCCCTCTCCTCACCTGGAGGTTGTCAGCCTGGGAGGTGCGCACATCTGCACCCTCCTGGGGGGCTCGGACCGTTGGCACAATAAGAGCCGGAAAGGGGGTGCCCAGCCGCCCTTAGGATTGGGGGCTCTGGCACAGCCTTCCCTTGTGCAAACCCCGAGGCGCACCCCGAGCGGTCCCTGGCCGCCCTCGGAGCCCGCAGCCGCCGCCTGACGGCCCTCCCTCCCCAGACAACACGAGCATCCGCACCATGGAGGAGCTGGCGGGGAGGCTGGAGTTTGAGAACGAGCTGAACCGCGTGTGCGGCCCCTGCGGGGACTCGCCCTTCCCCGAGGAGGCCTGGGCGCTGCTCATGGACGAGAGCCCGCGGGAGGCGGCGGAGGCCGATCCCGGCAGCCTGCAGCGCGCCTTCGACGACCACAGCGTGGTCCAGACGGTGCTGGACCTGGAGGAGGACTACAGCCTGATGGGCCCGTTCAGATACCACCTGGACTGAGGCCGTCCCCCGGACCCCCACTCCGGGCTCCCTGGAGCCGAGCAGTGCTGTTTGGTTTGCGTGTTTTGTTGTTTCCCTGTTGCTTTGAAGTGTTTCTGACTGTTCTGTTCTCTGGTTGATGCCAATACACCGGTGCTCAGGCCGGTGGCTGTGCCTCTGCCGTGTCTCCTGGTGTTCTTTCCCAGGAGCCCCTGCGGCCACAGGCCCTCCACTCCCCACTTCCTCTCCCTGCCCCTGCACCCAGGCGCCACTCCCTGCCCGCCAGGCCCTCCCTCCAGACCAGCCTTCCCGCGCCCCACCACGCCCCACTCAGACCCCGGCCCCTCAGGCCCCGGCCGCTCAGGCCCCGGCCGCTCAGGCCCCGGCCCCTCAGGCCCCGGCCGCTCAGGCCCCGGCCGCTCAGGCCCCGGCCCCTCAGGCCCCGGCCGCTCAGGCCCCGGCCCCTTAGACCCCGGCCCTTAGAGGTTGTCAAAGGGGCTGGGAGCACCCGTCCCTCCTGGCAGGGCTTTCTCACGGGTCCCCGCGGGGGCGGGGGAGGGAAGAAGGGGGTGCACACGGGTACCTCCCACCCACCATGCCTGACCTCGTCCAGGCCCCTCCAGGCCTGGGACCCGGAGGCCACGGTGGGCAGGGAGGGAGGGGGGCAGCGCAGCCCAGAGCTCAGCGGGTGGCTCCAGCGCCCCGGAGAGCCGGCCTCTTCAGCCGTGACAGGAGCTCTCAGGAGCGGGCACTGAGCCCCAGCAGCTGGCAGCAAGTGCCTGGGCTCCCGGGGGCGGATTGTGGAGGAGGAGGCCCAGGGCCCCTGACCTCACCCTCGGGGCTCGGGGCTCGCAGGTGGAGACGGGATTGGACCAGGGTGGCACTTGCCTGCACCCCAAGACCAGCCCTGGCTCCCCGGGGCACCGGCCTCTGCCCTGCAGCGAGCTCCCGCCTGTGGGGTGGGGTCTGGCCGCAGGGCATCCCCAGGGGGCGTGCTGGGGGGACCCGCACAGGGGAGGGGCCCGAGGGCGGGGCCTGGAGACGGGACGGAGGAGCGGCTCCAGGAGGCCGCGCTGCCGGGGCCCTGCTGGGTCCCACGGTGACCGGAAGGCGCTGTGCCTGGGGCGCCCTGACCAGCTCACTTCCACTCGGGTCCCGCCCGCCCAGCGGGCAGGCTGTGCGGACCCTGGCCTGCCAGGACTCGCCCTCACGGCCATGCTGCAGCGGCGCCCCGGAGCGGGGGAGGGGTGGGGGTGGGGGTAGGAGGGGGGGTGCGGACCCGCGGGAGGCCCGGTCACACCCTCGGGGCTCCCGCCGGGGCGGGGAGGGGCCGGATGAACGGTTGTACAACTTCCCCCACACCTGCCTCTGCGCTCTGAGTGACTCCACATGTTTTAGTGCAATTATCCCAAGTTTGTGAAACTGAGCACGTGTGCAGAGAATTGTCAAGGGGGGCACGGAGGGGACATGGTGGGCACGGAGGGGATACGGGAGGGACACGGGTACACGGGAGGGTTTAGTTTCTTCTCTCCCCGTGCTTTCTGATCTGTGTGCCGTGGGCGTGTGCCGCTCCCGCAGAGGGAATTAGTTTGTGGAAGCCTCTCCTCTGCAGCCAGCGTGGGCTCCCACCAGGCCAAGTCCAGGCCGGAGTGCCCCCCTGCGGGCGTCACAGGGCGGCTGCGGGGACGGGAGTGCGGGGCAGGTCCGGGTGGGCACACACAGGCTCCTCTGCTGGTTTGGTTTCGTTTGTTCGGAAAGCTGGCGTCATCATGGCCGCCTGGGAACTCACTGTTCCTGCCCCCAGCCCTCCGCCCGACTGCAGCCGGGAGAGCTGGCCTCCTGTGCCAGTGGGGGTGGTTTTGTTTTTAAAGGCGTGTCTGCTGAGGAAGGGGGGTGGGGAGGGAGGATCCCGGTGGGCTGCCTCCTGCACGCCTCCCACTGGGGCTGGAGTCCGCAACCTGGGCCTGTGCCCTGGCCTGACCAGGAATTGAACCCTGACCTCCTGGTTCATAGGTGGACGCTGAGCCTCTCCAGCCGCAGCACCTCTGCCTGTTTGTGTGGGAATTCCCATCTCACAGACAGCTGTTTGGGCGGGCGGGCGCCGCCCCTCATTCCCCCCCTGCTGGGCACTGGCTTCCTGCTGGGCACCGGCTCCCCTGCAGGGGGTGCTGGGGGGCTCCCGGAGGGGACACGGGCTGGAGCACGGATCGTCATACAACTGCCTCCCCAGGCGCAGAGCTGGCTCTGGAACAGACTGAGGGACGCGCAGGGTCGGTCCCCCCCCCCCCCGCCCCCGCCCCCTCCTCTCCTCCCTTCCTCCCCCTGTTCCCCGGGCGAGCCAGACGATCACAGGCCGTTTCTGTGGAAACACCGGACTGTGGCTTGGATTAGCAGAACCAAAATAGAAACACGCAGCTCAGAGCGTAAATAAGAGCTTTGGAGCCTGCAGGCCACACACTCGGACTCGGGCACAGTGCCCTGGCCGCCGGGACCCCTGGCCATGCGGGGGCAGAGCTGTACCAGCGTTGGGGCAGGAGCTGGGGGCGGAGGGGGCAGCTGAGGAAGAAGGGAGAGAGGAGAGAGCCTGGCCCAGGGC
Organism: Nyctalus aviator; assembly: GCA_036971965.1. Classification (NCBI taxonomy): domain Eukaryota; kingdom Metazoa; phylum Chordata; class Mammalia; order Chiroptera; family Vespertilionidae; genus Nyctalus; species Nyctalus aviator. The sequence continues at coordinate 52,873,567 of CM072934.1, forward strand.
TCAGGGGCTGACCTATGAACCAGGAGGTCACAGTTCGATTCCCAGTCGGCACTGGCCCGGGTTGGGGACTTGATCCCCAGTGTGAGGTGTGCAGGAGGCAGCCGATCAAGATTCTCATCATCGATATTTCTACTTCCCTCTCCCTCTCTGAAATCAATAAAAATACATTAATTTTTTAAAAAGGTGAGAGAGGAGTGAGTGGCCAAATGGAGGCCCGAGAGCGGAGCCTGGAGTCTTTCGAGGCCAGCTCCAGGCTGGCCGTGGGCTGGACACGGGGACCGGTCTCCTCGCTCTTCATCTCTGGCTGCGCGTCCGGCCACTGCGTCTGGGCCGGGGTCTGAGCTCTCGCCAGGTGGCCTTGGCACCGCTTCTGCTCTGGGCTCTGCCTGTGTGGCCCCTTCTCATCTCGCCCCAGAGTTCCTCCTCCTCCTGCCCCCTCACCTCCTGGCCACTGGCTCTGCTCCTCGGCCTCCTGGGCCCTCCACCTCAGCCCCAGGGCCACGTCCACAGGGGTCAGGAGACCGGGAGGAGGACAGGCCGCCTGGGCCGTGCCCCCCCCCTTTCCCCCAGGAGTCAGTGAGTGTAACTAGCCCAGGCTGGTTAGGCATCACCCCCTGGGCGCCTACAGACACACCCAGTGCCGGAGCGCTGAGTCACTGACCTCTGGCTGCTGGACACATGGACTCCGGAGGACAGATGTCACAGCTCAGTCAGGCGCTGCGGGGCCGGCTCTGACATTAAGTGTTGGACAGACCCTTCCATGAGGCCATAGCCATAAACGCTGAGGGAGCTCTCTCCACAGGCCTTGGCTTTGAATTAAAAGGATTGAACTTTCGCCCTGGCCAGTGTGGCTCAGTGGATAGAGCGTCAGCCTGCTGACTGAAGGGTCCTGGGTTCGATTCCAGTCAGGGCACATGCTCCAGCTGTGGGCTTGGTCCCCAGTGTGGGGCATGCAGGAGGCAGCCGATCCATGATTCTCATCATCGATGTTTCTACCTCTCTCTCCCTTTCCCTTCTCTGAAATCAAAATGTATATTTAAAAATAAAATGATTAAACTTTCTGAAGTATGGTAGCAACCACACTTGGGTAAAAACTGCTGTTTGAATTTTAACCCTGCCATCTGGCTTCAGCATTCGCTACTTGCTTAAACATCGGGTAGTTACCTCAGCTTCCATGTGGAGACCCGGAGGCTAAGGCAGTTTTCCTGTGCCTGGGACCAGAACTACAGGATATTGATTCCCACTGACTCAGTAGCTTCAGGGGTAGAAACTAGATAACCTTTAGAGATTAACCGCCGAGCTCTGCTTCTGTATTATTGAGTTAGGACCACATTCCAATGTTCCCAGCCTTTAGAATTCAGAACAAAGGAAAATTCCTGTGGTTTGGACCTTTAAAAAGACTGCCTACACCTGGAACCGTGTGGGCTCCACTACGTGGTGCTCTCTGGCCGTCCTGGCCTGCTTTTTTTAATCAATCATCAGCCTCCAATGGTCCTTTTTTTTTCTTTTTCTTTTTTTTAATATTTTATTGATGTTTTACAGAGAGAAAGGGAGAGGGATAGAGAGCCAGAAACATCGATGAGTGAGAATCATCGACCAGCTGCCTCCTTCACACCCCCCACTGGGGATGTGCCTGCAGCCAATGTACATGCCCTTGACCAGAATCGAACCTGGGACCTTTCAGTCTGCAGACCAATGCTCTATGCACTGAGCCAAACCAGTTTCAGCATCCAGTGGTCTTATTTTGAACCCAGGGTTCGACCCCACAACACTTTCAACGTAGAGTAATAAATGGCTTCCAGAGGTGTGCCCTGGCCCTCCCCCAGGAGGCCAGCCCTGCTCTGCGGTGAGAGGCGGGATCCGAAAGGCTGTGTTGGAGGAGAGGCAGCAGGACTGGGGATATGGAGAGCAGGGAGGGTGGCGGCCATATTGAGGAGGAGTTTGACATTAAGCGCAGCCCTGCCTGGCGCTCAGCGGGAGGAACATCAGTGGTTACTGACCCAGGAAAGTGACGCTCCATCCGCCTCCCTGGGACCAGGCGGATCGGCGCCCGCACACCGAGCTCCCCTCCAGCGGTGAGGACTGCGGCCCCACCCTGCCCGAGGGCGCCCTGGGCCTTAACCTGTGGGGCTCTCTGCTCAGGTTCTGGTCATAAAGAGATCAGAAAAGCCGCTGACACTGGTCTGTCTTCTCTGCTCCCACCACTCTGCCAGGTTTCCCTCCTCCGCATCCACTCCACCCACAAGCCTGTGGGAGGAAAACGCAGATGCGATCCCTCCGGTCTCAAGCCTCCCACCGACCCTGGGCACCTGGAGCCGGTGTGGGAGAGTGAGGCCCGTCTGGCTGAGCCTTCCTCCGGCCCCCAGCGCCCCGGCACCGGAGAGCCAGCGGGCAGCTGCCAGGGAGGCGGCCGGGTGGCCCCGTCTGCACTCCCCGCGGGGCCGCAGAGCAGGAGAGAGCGCTGCCCTGGCCCCCCCGCAGCCGGAGGCCTGGGCTGGCGAGGGAGCAGCTGGCTGGCCCTGGTCCCGCCGCCGGCCACGCAGGGCGTTAAGCTCTGCCACCTGGCTGCTCGCACCCTGCAGACAGGAGAAGGTGCAGACGCGGCCCTCAGGGTGCCGCTCGGAGGCCCCTGTCACTGTTGCTTTGGCTTGGGACGGCAGCTCTGGGAGCCGTCTGTATGGCCCCCCCCACCCCCACCCCACCCCACCCCGTGGGAATAGAGGGAAGGGCCGGGTCAGCACCTGAGCTCTCAGGAGCCCTGGCCCCGAGCAAGGCCCAGGGAAGCCGGATGGAAAAGATGGCGGTTCCCCCTCCCCTGCAGGTCCTATTGTCCCGTTGTCCCGTCGTGCCCATTTCTGGCCCCTGTGAGCTCGTGCTGGGAAAGCCTGGTGGCGGCCAGCCACCAGCAGCCGCTCTGCGCCCTCTGTTCCCTTCTCGCCCCGCTGGCCTGGTGGCGGTGTCCGAGCCCTCCCTCCAGACAGTTCCCTCGCATCCCGCCCGCTCGGAGGCCGGCTCTCTGGGGCTCAGCCCCGGGCCGTCCACGGGGACTGCCCGAAGGGGAGGCGGGAGCCGGCGTGCGGGCAGCCTGGGGGGAAGACTGCTCCTCACCCCAGCAGCGCTTCCTAGGTCACTGGGGAGAGCAGTTCCGGAGCTTGGCGGGAGGAGAGCACAATTGGAAAAGTTTTATCTTGATTAGTTTTATTTTTTACAACAGAAACACATTGCAAAAACAATAAAAACTTCAGCAACAGATAAAGGAAAGCAACGTCTCCCACAAACCCTGCTCTCCCCGGCCCCAGCTGCCCTCGTGGGCGTCCACGGAAAGGCCGCCGGCCCTCAGCCCACGAGAGCGTGTCGTGGTGTGGGCAGCGGTGCTCTGGCACCTGTTTGGTGCCACCTCTGCGGCCAGCCGGACTGCCTAGCGTGGCCGGTCCACAGACCGAACACAAACGCTCTTGCAGCGACGCTGGGAAACAATCCAGGGCCCGGGAGGGGCGGTCCGTGTGGAGAACCGGTTGAAGAAAAACAAGCGTCTGAGGGTTCTGCTCCTGCAGCCCCGCCGGAGAGGCCCTTCCTCTCAGGTCCCCGTGGAGCCAGCGCCCACCACACCGCGCCACCGGCCTCACCGCAGTGCCTGGCATGGGCAGCACCGGGTGCCGGAGCGCCGGCCTGCCCCTTCCCGGCAGCCCGAGTCTGTGGGCAGCGGCGCGGCGGCCCCTCAGGAGCTGTCGTCGCTGCTGTCGAAGCCCAGGCGGTAGAGCACAGACCTCCCCGGCCGCGGGGCCTGAGGGGCCGGGCCGCCCCCCGGGGTGAGGTCGCTGAACCAGCGCATGCGGGGGTCCCCCTGGACACCGTCCTGGGAGGAGAGCCCACTGAGCGGCCGGAGGGCCCGGGGCGCTGCCTGCGCGGTCCTGGGTCTGAGAGCTCCCCCCGGGGCGGGCTGGGGGGGGTCCCGCCCCAGGCACCCCCGGCGTGGGGGCTGGGCACGGGCCTCCTGCTGCTCCGGGAGGTAGCTCGTTGCCCCGGGCCCCGGAGACAAAGGGCTCGGAGGACGAAACGCACAGGCTTTGCTCTGGGGCTGTGCCTGCCTCCGGCCGGGGGGCCGGCCTCTGCGGCGTCTCACGGGCGGAGGCTGGCCTCCTGGCCTGGGCTCCCCAGGGTCTCCGGAGCACACGGCTCTGGCCCCAAAGTTGTTCACATCCAGGGACATAAGCCGCGAGGCCCCGGGGGCGGCCAGGCTCCTGACGCCTGTGGCCGGGCGGCCCGGGGTGCTGGCGCCACAGAGCTCCAAGCTGCTCTTGGGGACGGGCTGACTCTTGGAGTTAGTCTGCGTGGCCTTGTCCCGGACGCCCCTGCTTCTCTTCCCTTCACCTGCCTCTTCTGGGAGAGCTGCCCGCTTGGCTCCCTCACCCCGCACCTCGCCCACCCCCAGGCCCCGCCCCGCAGCCGGCTCCCCAGAGGCCTGCTGGGCCTGGGCCTGCGGGGCGGGGCTGAGGCTCCGGGCCCGCCGCGGTGAGGTCTGGGAGGTGCTGTCTCTCACGTGCGTGGGGCCCCGAGGCCCCGAGATGAAGCTCTTCAGCTCGGCCAGGGCGCCGGGCACGTCGAGCCGGCCCAGCTGCTCACACAGCTGCTGCACGTCCTGGCTCTGCTGAGCAGCGGCGGCTTCAAGGAGCTTCAGGCCGGACTTCATTTCCACGATCTCCGCTTGTCGCTGGGCAAGGCAGGGGAGGAAGAGGTCACCAACAGTGCCCGCAGGGAGGGCAGCCCGCAGCGGGGCTGCACCGGCGCACAGCCGGCCGCAGCTGCTGAGGGGCCTGGGAAAGGAGCTGACCCTCCCCTGCCCGTTCTAGGCCCGTGTTTGCTGGCCTCTGCTCCTGGCTGAAAATGTGCAACGTGACAGGTGCCTCTGGGCTCAGGGACAGTCACACTCGGGGAGGAGCTGGTCTGTACTTACAGCTTCACACTTCCGCTGCAGCTCCAGCATGGCCCGCTCCAGGCTGCCTCTGTCCTGCGCTGCCTCCAGCACCAGCTCCCTCTGCGCCCGCGCGGTGTCTTGCACTAAACACAGAACAAGGACAATGCACCTGAGGAAGATGGCGTCCAGGCCCCAGTGGGGAGGCAGGAGGAGGCTGGCATGCTAGCAGGTCAGCCTTGGAGAGGAGAGGACGCCAGAGCAGGTGCTTCCTCTGTCTTCCTCTCCCTCGGCCTGGCACACTCAGCCTCAGCGCCTCTGGGACCCCCAAACCTGTGGCCCGGAGAACAGCTCCTCTCGGCCCACCTTCTGGGCCGGTCAGCAGAGGGATCTTCCTGGAAAGCAGGTATGGCCATGCCCCCTCTGGAATCTTCACTGAAACGTTCAGTGGCTCCCCACCGGCCCCACTTTACCTGGGCTCCCCCCCCCCCACCACCTCTAGGCAATGTTTTCTAAGCGGCCTCCCCTCTCGCAGCCTGGAGCACTTCTGCTCCATCTGCCACTACCCTCTGGCCAGCACCACCCGTCCCACAGGGCTCCCTTCCAATTGCTGTCCTTCCTCTGCTCTCAGTCTCCTCTCCTGTCCGGCTGGGTGTCCCCCTCCCTGCTGGTGGCACTGTGTGTGCTCTACCATCGTCTCACCCTCCACTTCTCATCCCCCATCACGTGGGCACTCCTGGGCGTGGTGACCTGAGTGAAATCCAGAAAGTGGAGCTGGCTGCTCAGGACTGAGAGCATGTGGATTTACCTTTATTTATTTATAACACCTTGTTGCAATGAGTCATCACCATCCTCTCGCTAGACTGCTGTCATGTGAAGATGCTCTTATGTTTAGTCAATACGAGAGAGAGAGAGAGAGAGGGAGAGAGAGAGAGAGAGGAGAGAATGGTCATCAGGCTGAAGAGCAGGCGAGCCCTGAAACGAGGATCTAATGAAGGATCAGCCCGGTGTGGAGCCACAGCCTGAGATCCAAATGGTGGTGAACAAGTAAACAGGCCCAGAATGAGGTGGCACAGATGCTTCCGTAGGGGCTATGACAACAGTAGGAGGGCACCCACTCTGGAAAAACACGGTGAGCAAAGTGGAGACGGAGAAACCAGAGGGAAAGGAGCTGGCCCTGTGAGGATTAGGGAAGGTGTTCGGGCACAGGAGGCAGCGAGTACCAAGGATCTGAGGCAAATGAAGCGCTTATGCCCTAACCGGTGTGGCTCAGTGGGTAGAGCGTCGGCCTGGGGACTCAAGGGTCCCAGGTTCGATTCTGGTCAAGGGTATGTTCCTTGGTTGCAGGCACATCCCCAGTAGAGAGTGTGCAGGAGGCAGCTGATAAATGTTTCTCTCTCATCCTCTCTCATGGATGTTTCTAGCTCTCTATACCTCTCCCTTCCTCTCTGTAAAAAATAAAATATATAAAAAAAAAAAAAAAGAGGAAGCGCTTATTAGGACTGGGAATAGACAGGCCGGTGTGGTGTTGGAAAAAAAAAAAAATCGTCTTCTGTGTATTTTACCACAATAAAAACGTAAGAAACTCTTAAAATCCATGTGTCAACCAGTTAGAAAAAGGATGTTTACTTCTATTTCCAGTCCTGGATTCCTGTTCCTGAACTCAATTGTTCAAATAGTTCCCAGGCATCGTGTGGATATTTGTAGAAGACAAACGTAGTTCCCCTGCCTGGATGAGTTCCTAAATAGCAATGTTTCCTAGCAACAGTGAACATGGCGGCACAGAGCAGAGGAGCAAGGCAAGCGGAGCGCTGGGCTCCAGAGCAGTGCCTGGGACACCCTGTTCTCTCCTGTCCCCTGGGAACTCGCCTTCCTTAAGGAGCTTTTGTACTAAGCTCATTGTTTTCAAAGCCTTTTTTTTCTTTTAAAAAGTTTCTGAAAATGACTCAAAACCATAGCAGAATACAATGAAAAATGATCAAACCTCTGCCATGCAGACCTTGGCCCCACTCCCTGGATTTCACATGACGAGCAGTTTCTAGAATTTTGTATTCCTACGTGCGCATGTCCATAGAAACAGAGCGTGTATGCGTGTCTTTAGAAGTGGACTCGCTTCATTTCTGCTCTGGCTCTGAGCAGCAGGTATTCTAACTTTTCTGCGAGAATGCCACTTTAGCCCACTCCCCTTCCGGCCGCTCCGTGGCCTCCCTGCGGAGGATCTGCGGCGTCCTTCCTCCTGAGCGGCCAGAGCCGGCTCCGCGGAGACGGGATCGGGTCCTGATGCTTTTCCGCTGCTGACGTGACTCTCCTGGTGGCTCTGCTCTCCTGCCGTGCTGGGAGCCAGAGCAGATCTCAGGGCCTCGTGTATAAAAGGAGACTCCTCAGTCCCCCTTTTTTCCAAGCGACTCTTCCCACAGTTCCCTGACTGGCCACACTCCGCCCGAGTGTCCTGGAGCAAACCCGGTGCCAATGAGCTTTTCTCTTAACGAGGAGTCAGTGTTTCCCTCCGGCCTGGCTCCCACAGGCGCCCTCATTCTTCATGACATGTGCTTGCTTAGAGAGGCATTCCTCTAATATCACAAAAACGGTGCCATGTTTTCTTAGAGTTCTCCTTATGATTATATTAATACACCAATTCATGTGAAATTAGCTTTGATGTAAGAGTTATCTATTTTCAAAAATGAGATATTTTCTAATTTTGTATGGTGGCTCCTTCTTTTTATTATCCTAATAGTCATATACATATATTTAATTTTTTTAAAAATCCTCACCCGAGGATATTTTCCCATTGAGTTTTAGAGAGAGAGTGGAAGCGAGAGGGAAAGCCAGAGAGAAATGTCAATGTGAGAGAAACACATCAATTGGTCGCCTCCTACCGGAGCTACCAGGGTCTGGGCTGGGGAGGAGCCTGCAACCGAGGAACATGCCCTTGACTGGAGTTGAACCAGGGACCCTTCGCTCTGTCCACTAAGACAAACTGGCTAGGCCCAAATGATTATATTTTCCGGTAGAACTGATACCTATTGGGTAAAAGTACTGGCTCTTCTAATTAGCTCACCAAAAGCCAAGGTAAAGTAGGATGTGGATGGCCTTGGTAATCCATTTTATTTATTTTTAATCCTCACCCAAGGATATTTTCCCCATTGCTTTGGTACGTTTTTATTTTTCTTCCTTTATTTATCAGAACGTAACTCCTCTCCTGACACAAAACACACACACATCCAAGGGGCAGCTCAGGAAAAACAGCAGCAACGGAATCAGGGGGCAGCGGGACCGTATCTCCCACCAGTCTGTGTGCCTGGCTCAGGAGTGCCATTGCTTTTGAGAGAGTGGAAGGGAGGACCGGAAACGGGGAGAGAGAGACATCAATTGGGTGCCTCCTGCAGAGCCCCGATGGGGAGCCTGGGATCAAATCTGCAACCCAGGTACGGGCCCTTGACTGGGAATCGAATGCGGGCCAATGCTCTAACCACTGACCGCACTGGCCAGGGCAGGAACTCATTTCATTACTCCGGCCCTGGTGTCCTTAGAGGAAGAACAGGAGGAGGTAGATTAAATGGCTCTGAGTAATCCTTCTGGGTGAACAGGCCGACTGTGCCGGGAAAGACCTGTGAAGGCACCAATTACACGCGACAGAGAGCACGTTCCCGCAGGGGACCCCCTGCCCTGGGGGCGCGGCACGGGCACGGCACTGCAGCACGTGCGGCTGCAAGGCCAGTGGCTGGGCCAGCGGGGCTGCCTGGCTGGGGACAGGGTTTGTCTGATGCTCCCAGGACCAACTTCCTGTCCTGACCACTGCCTGCCAGGAAAGGGGATGACTGAGCAAGGTGCTTGTGCCCATTTTCAAGAATGACTAGCTTTCTAATCAATACGATGCCAGTCTTCCTGCTCATCCTGCACTGGCTCTCCGGAGGCCTGCCTTCTGACAGTTAAGGAGCCCTCGGGGCGGAGGGTCAGGACCCCACGCCTCCTATAAGCCAGACTGAGCGCCAGTGCCTCTGCCTTGATTTGGTTTGGGGCCTTGGGTACTGCCCTTCCCTGTCTGGACCTTACATGTAATGCCCAGTTTCATGTGGGAAGCAGTGGTTTCCGTGGGCACTTAGCGGGTTCCTATCATGTGCACAAAGGCAGCGCTCCTGGGCTGCTTCTGCTCTCTGTCTTGCTGCTGCTTGTGCGGGTAGCAGCGCGAGGCTTCCAGAACCCGTTTCCAAACAGATGCACAGTTGCCCTGTGTGTGGGATACCCAAGTTGGAAGCCAGCAGACAGTGCAGTCTTCTTTGCAGACATATGGAGATTGATTTCTAAGCCACACAAAGGCATTAATTTTTGTAAATCATGAGCAATCCATCCATGGCATTTGAGTAAGTTGGCTTCAATTTGTTTCAAATAGAAAATAAACACCCAGACAAATGCAAACAAGTGCAGATGCTGCCGCCATCTTGCTGAGTAGCTGCTGGTGCCAGGGGTGTCCGCCGAGGGAGAGCTGTGTGATGGCTCTTGTGTTATTAAGGGACAGGGTCGCAGTTTCAGTTAAATAAAACTCACCAATTGGCAGAGCAGGGGACCCTAACCGCAAACTGACTGAGGTCCCGAGAGAGTCTGTGACTCACTGTAAAAAGCTCTCATTGGAACCCAGGCCGGTTAGGTGTTCTAACCCTGAGGGAACAGCCTCCATTTCTGAGCCCTGGGGAGCAATGCCTTTCTGACAGCGCTGCCAGCCATTCCGCCGACCGAGAAATCGGAGCTCCGGCCAGTGACTGGGTGGATGATCAGTGCGGCCCAAAGGCACCTGGGGACAGGGCCTTCCCACACAGAGTGCCCCACCCCCACCCCGTTGAGTGCAGTCACTCTTGAGGACTAACCTTCTGCCCCAGCCTGGCATCTGGAATGCAGAATGGAACCTCACTACCTGCAGGAACCTGGCCAGGGTCACAAAGTTCACACCCATGCTCCACGCCCTCTGCTGATGCCCTCAAACAGGAGACACTCACAGGTCTTGGCCACGGTCTCCAAAGAATCCAAAAGAGATTGGCTTCTTGAATTGAGATGTTCCTCAGACTTTTCCACGGATGTCTGCAACTAAGAAAACCAAAATTAAGAAAAAAATTCACAGATTGTTACTAACTTGGAGAATTGTCATTTAATGATAAAAAAAAAGTGTTAACATAAATCTATTCTACATGAACTAAAGTTAAGACAATATAATTATTAAACTTCTTTAAGTGTAAGATGTTCTAACTGAAGCGTAGCTCTGCGTACCTTGTGGATGCTCTCTCGGACATGGGAGATGAAGCCGTGCAAAGCCTCGCTGGAACAGGAGAGACAAGAGAATGCATGTTTGAGACGTCTTGAAACAGATTGGATTCCATAAAATGGCAGGCATGAATATTGCCCAGATATACAAGTTCTCAAAACATTGTTTAGGTGCCATGTACTGTTATCAGAAAGATTCTGAAATATATGCTTCACCAAACCTAAGGAGTAAACTAAGAAAGAAGTGGACATAGAATCCAAGGCAGAGGATCCAACTCAGATAACAGCTGCACTACAGACTGAGAGTCCCAAGTTCAGATCAGAATTAGGAAGGATGCCTCTGAGAAGAAAATGACTCTGAAAGAATTTCTGATGTCTTTAAATATATAACAAGCAGCTTTTTCAGTCTGGCTGCTGCATTTGGGAATAGACTTATGATTCCTACATAGAAAACTAAGCAATGCCCTGACCAGTTTGGCTCAGTGGATAGAGTGTCGGCCTACGGACAGAAGGATCCCAGGTTTGATTCTGGTCAAGGGCTATGTACCTTGGTTGAGGGCACATCCCCAGTAGGAGGTGTGCAGGAGGCAGCTAATTGATGTTTCTCTCTCATTGATGTTCTTAACTCCCTATCGCTTCCTCCCTGTAAAGAATCAATAAAATATATTTCTTTAAAAAGAAAAGAAAACTAAGCAAAAAAGAATGGCAATTTTGAACATTAGGAAAATGTTATAGTTTATATAATTTTCCTGGGCCATCTAGAGTGGTTACAGAGTGATAAGGATATAAAGATTGAAAAATGTTTCTATAGCTATATTGGATTTTGTTTTTTGCCAGAATTTATTAAAATTATGATTTTTCTGCCTATCCTATAAAAGAATATTTTAAGCTTGAACGTTTCCATTTGGGTCATGGGAGAGGGCTCCAGGGTGGTTAAAAGAATGACTACTGGTTTCAGGGAGAGGCTCAGGCAAAAGCTAGACACCAGGGGGTGCAGAGGGGCCCCTCAATGGCCTCTGGGCTCTGAGGCTTCGAGTTGCGTTAGAGGAGCAGCTGTTCTTTAAGAAAAACAAACACCAAAAACGTTATTTTCGAAAGCATTCCAGATGTCCTTCCTTTGTTTCCCCGCTGGCCCCTCCGCTGAGGAGGAGCCTTTTGAAGAGATAATTGCCGCCTGGGCCTGCAGAGGCGAGCCAGTGCCGCCCGTCTTCTTGATGAGTTCCACCTCCTCACCCGGAAGCCATGCCCCAGGACGTCAGAGCTGAGGGCCTGTGAGGGTAGAGTCCAAGGCTGCCGCCCGGCAGGGCCGGGTTCGGGTGCTCTGACTGCGCTGGCTTCCCCGGCGTCTGAGTTTTGCCCACTCATCTGGGGAGGCTTCAGCACGTCCTGGAGGAGAATGCAGCCACCGTGCTGGTTTGTATCTTTAAGACCTGGACACCCTCACGCGGCTTCTCGGCCAGGTCACACCCTCCAGAGCCATCACGGTAGAAAGGGAAGCCCAGAGGGGGGGGGGGTGAGGGGGGCCGCAGGGGCAGGCTGACCACAGCCTCCACCTCCATGGAATAATTCTCATGAGTGCGGGAGCTCCGGTTGTCGGCAATCGGGAATTAGGGAAAAAGCAGCACTGGCTGGTCTCAGAGGATGAGGATGGCTGAGGTGGTTGGAAAGAGGTTGGAGGGTGGTCAGAGGCTGGAAGAAAGGGTGGCCCTGGGTCTGCTCTGTCCACTGTTGAAGCAAAAGCCAGGTCCAGGGGACTGGCAAGGGGACACTGCCTTGAATTCTTTTTATTTTTATTAATAGAGAAAAACTCTCCTGAGTCCTCATCATTCATTCTCTTTATGTAAATACTATATACATTTTTTGCCATTTTGTAAATAATTGTTAACAGAAATTCATTTCACTACAAAAAATAGAGGAGAAAATGAAACAGAGAGAAAGAAGGAAGGAAAGGGAAGGAAGGCCGGAAAGAAGGAAGGAAGGAAGGAAGGAAGGAAGGAAGGAAATATCAAGTAGGACTCAATGTTTCAAGCATTTTCAGTTCAGAAACATCAATCAAACAAAATATAACCCAAAGGCCCAGAGAACAAAACATTAAGGCTGATCTTTGTGAAGCAGTAAGAGGGTTGAGGGCACCCGGCCGATCTGCAGTCCCTACCAGAGCCTGAGGGGCGGGGGCCTGGGTTCCTAGGGGAAAGAAGTCTGTCAAAGTCTAGGAAATTTTTATCAACAGAATCAAAGTCTTCAAGTAGAACATTTTGCTTTTCTAACTAAAGGAAGATAATTATGCAGTATAACAGATACCTAATCTAGGAATTCTTTTAAAAATCTGGCTCCTTCAACATCAGAGCACCAGTGGTGATGTAAGCAATACACCTTCACTGCCACAGAAATGATGAAGTATATCTCTGCTTGGGTGTTGTGATTTCTGTGATACCTAAAGATGTAGCCTTGATAATAACTTACTAAGAAATGAACATGTTCATTTCCTCAATGGCTTCACTTTATTTTAAAAACTAGAGCCCCGCTGAAACCAGTTTGGCTCAGTGGATAGAGCATCGGCCTGTGGACTGGAAGGTCCCGGGTTCGGTTCCGGTCAAGGGCATGTATCTTGGTTGTGGGCACATCCCCAATGGGGGGAGTGCAGGAGGCAGCTGATCGATGATTCTCTCTTATCGATGTTTCTAACTCTCTATCCCTCTCTCTTCCTCTCTGTGAAAAATTAATAAAATATATATATTTTTTAAAATAGAGCTCTGGTGCATGAAATTTGTGCACGGGTGGGGTCCCGAGGCCTTGCTGGTGATCAGGGTCGATCAGGTTCCCAGCCTCCTGCTTCCATCCTGCCTGTGTCAGTCACCACCCACCCCTGGTTCCCTGACCCAGCTGGAAGCCTGACCCCATTCAAGTGATTGGGGCCTGCTGGTCAGGGGGAGGGACCAGGAGGTTGGTGCCTGCAGGCTGGGGACAGCTCCTGCATTGAGCATCTTCCCCCTGGTGGTTACTGTGCATCATAGTGACAGGTCGTTCCGTTCATTCCGTTGTAATGGTCACTTGGGATTTTATATATATAGAAGATATTGTAGCTCTAAATTATTTTGTTTTAAAAATCAATAACACTAAAAGAATATAAAATTTAGCGTATATCTAAAAAAAATCAACATTTAAAATTGAGATAATCAGCTTGCACTGTGGGCTTAAGAATTCACATGCTATGTTCTTTTTTATATATATATTTTATTAATTTCCGAGAGGAAAGGAGAGGGAGAGATAGAAACATCAATAATGAAAGAGAATCATTGATTGACCACTTCCTGCACCCCCCTCCCCCTCCCACTGGGATCAAGCCCGAAACCCAGGCATGTGCCCTTGACTGGAATTGAACCTGGGACTCTTCAGTCTGCAGGCCAACGCTTTATCCACTGAGCCACACCAGTTAGGGCACATGCTATGTTCTTGCTCCTAAAACAAATAATGCTATCTTATTTCCTAATTCCAATGATCTGAAAACAAATTAAAGGCAGAATTTTAGGTAGAATAAATATAATGCTACTTGAATGTTGAATTTCTCTAAGAAGTTCTTTAGCTGACTTTTCAAAGGGGCCAAAACTGTGGCAGCCATATTCAAATCTGCCACAAGTTATACTGACAAGAAAACAAATAGAGTAATTTAAAAAATATATATTTTTTTATTGACTCAGAGAGGAAAGGAGAGAGAGAGATAGAAGCATCTATAATGAGAGAGAATCATTGATCAGCTGTCTCCTGCACACCCACTACTGGGGTCTGAGCCATGTATCCTGACCAGGAACCAAATTGTGACCCTATAGGTTCATAGGTCCACACTCAATCACTGAGCCACACTGGCCGGACAAGAGTAATAATTAGATGAATTATGAAGGCAAGAGTGTGATCATGCTGAAATTGAATTATTATTGGCATTCCATTTTCTGTTTTCCTCATAAAAGAGAAGATATCTTGTCTGCTTGAAAGGTTTGATTACCTGTCACATTTATCTTTTGCTATTTTCTTTTTCTCCTCAAACTGTTCCAAAAGGCCTTTTGATTTTCCAACTGGCAAAGGGAGAGGAAATAAACCTCCATCATTTATATCTTCTTCAAACAGCTGGGGTTTTGTCTGGTACTTTGTGAAAATACTAGGTTCATTCTGTTAAAAAATCATTATGGCATTTCACATATAAAAATACCTATAACATTCATTATTTTCTATAAAATGCAGAGTCATAATCATAATACTAGTAAGCACAAATCATAAAATGCCAGCTAAAATAGCTTAAAATCAATGACATAAATTTAAAGGCAACAACAGCTAATTATTTCTCCCATCAACTATTTTATTTATATCTTTAAAAGTTTATTTTTAAATATAGTTGATATACAATATTAATTATATTTGTTTCAGGTGTACAACATAGCAATTCAACGCTTATAGACCTCCCAAAGTGATAGATCATCACCTGTGTGACCTAGGTCTAGTAACCACCTGTCATGTTACATAGTTATTACAACTCTAGAGGCCTTCCTTCCCCCGGCTGCTGGCACTGACTTCCCTCTGACACTGGGGACCCAGGCTTTCCTCACAGCCCAGCTTTATCCGGAAGGTTGTCCCGAAGGATGTCAGGTCTAATTAGCATATTATGCTTTTATTATTATAGATTATTGACTCTATCCTTATGCTGTACATTACATCCCTGGACTTATTTTATAACTGAAAGTTTGTATTTTTTAATCCCCTTCCCCTTTTTTGCCCAACATCCTACCCCTCTCCCCACCTCTGGCAACCCTCTGTTTACTACACAGAATTATTTATGCTATCTCTGAGGTGATGAGTTAACATTTTCATATTAACAAGTTCAACTCAAATTGCTGTTGCTCAGCTGCTGGTGGACTAGAGTAGCTGGTAAGATGGACATGAACTGGACAGTGGGCCTGCGGACACATGTTGAGCCAACCCCTGCACGCGATGCAAAGCACACTGGAGCAGCTCCTGCATGCCACAGGGCACAGCTTTCGTACTGAAATACTCATCTCACAGCATGCCCTCCTACTTAAAGCACTGAGCTAATCTTATTTGTTATATTCTGTTTGATGCAGACGAATCTGTATATAAAATCAAATCTAGTTCTAGACCAAAATAAATATACATAAATTATTTCTGACTCATGCTGGTCTTAAAAAGTCAAGGACTCAGGAGACTTGGTTTCTCCCTCTGGCCCTTATTCATTAACTCAGAACCCGCATGTCCTTCTTCAAGGAGATAAGTATGAAATGTTTATAAATAACAGTATGACTAGTCATAGAAAATGTCATGCCATATTTGGATCTCTCTAGACGTGGTCAAGGTACTGGAACAATTCTACACTAGAAGCCGCCAGTTGAACATCCTTAGCTCTGTGAGGGAAGAGGGACAGGCTCCCGCCACCACTGCTGCGCTTGTCAACCCAGCTTGTGGCTGAGCAGCGCTCCTCAGGTGGGACTGCACTGACCACCAGGGGACAGCTCCTGCATTGATGTCTTCCCCCTGGTGGTCAGTGCTCATTATGGAGACCGGTCTTTCCACCATTCGGTCGATTTGCATATTACCATTTTATTATATAGGATGCTTTAGTAATAGAAGAAACTGCAAATATATTTTTTGCATTTCAAACTACCACATAAGCGAATCACCAATAAGCAGAGATCCATTTAGAAGAGTCAATATAATCAAACAGAATAAGTCATTTTTATAGCTTATCTCCATAATGGTGGTGAAGTGAGTGCAGAGAAATTCTGGCAGTCAAACTCACATCCAGAGAACCCTTTTGTAACAGTTTTGGGTCTCTCAAATGGACACCAACGTCCAACGGTGCTGACAGGGTCTCTGAACTTTCTGGACAGAACTGGGATCCAAAGAGGAACTGAGAGTCACTGAGACTGGAATAATCACTCTGATTATTAGCCCAGCTTGATGACTTCGTGGTCCTGAAATTAAGCAAAAAAAAAAGAAAAGTCTAGCAAGTGGAAAACATCTTGAACAAATAAAATCACTATTCATTTTAGAATATTCTGGGCAGAGTGCTAACTTATTCTGACTTCTCAGTCCCCTGAACACTGCCACTAAGGCCTATAAAGAAACAAGAAAATGTTGAATGCCAGGTATTTTGATTACAACAACCTGGGAACAATCAGATGGGAATTCAAACAATAACACCATTATTGCTTGTACAGTAGCACTGTAGGGTATTAGCACCATTTTGGAGATCAAAGTTCATAAAATTTTTAGGGATTAAAAGAACATTATCTTTTTAAAAGTTAAATCTTTTCATCACTAAAGGGATATGGCATATGCATATAAGTGAAGCAATAAGCTAGAATTACATATAACCACATGACTAAGTCTCAAACTCTGATTTTGAGTTCAGAAAAAAGTAAAAACTAAATGAGCACTATTACATATCATTTATGTAAACTTTTAAACCTACAACATACACTACCATGAAGGTGGGGCCCTCCTGATGCCCCCCCACCCCCCATGTGAGGACACAGCAAGCCAGGAAGGGACCTCCCCAGCTGGCATCAGTTCTAGGACTTCCGACCTGAACGTTTCTGATGGTTAAACCATCATTTACGGCACTTTGCTTCGGGAGCCCAGCAGACTGTCTAACTCTCACAGTTCCTGGGCACCATAGCCCCCAGGCCCAGTGCTGGACAGCGTCATTGCTCATTCCACACCCACAGCTGAATGCGCAGTGCTTTCATCATTAAATAGGCGGAGGAAAAAGACAAGTACGGGAGGTGCAGCAGTACAGGCAAGGGGAAGAAACTATGGGGTAACTCAGTAACCAATAGGAAGGGGATCCTTTTTCTATGAAATAAATGTAACTAAAAGATCTTTAAGTATCAGACTATATAGCCGAGAAACTTACCCAGAGGCTGAGGGAATACTGAGCATATCTTTGATATTCCAGACATTAAAATTCATTTCTTATGATTATTCCTATTAAAAAAAAAAGAGAGAAACATTTAAAAGGTTAATATAATGCCCCCAAGATTGCTTTACTGGTGATGATATGTAGATGAGGACATTTTAGTAGTTATATTTTCATTCAGTTAGTGAAAACTCCCATTACCTATGAGCCAGAAACAGGCATTCTCTGTAGTTAAACTTCATACAAATTTCTCTCCTTGATACCACCAGAGAGCCCCGTCACCTGTGAAATAGTAAATCCAACTTCTATCCTCCGCTTCCTAGGTCTTTTCTCTCGCCACCGTACTAATAATATTTTAGAAAAAGCCCAGTAGCTGAAACCGGTTTGGCTCAGTGGATAGAGCGTCGGACTGCGGACTGAAGGGTCCCGGGTTCGATTCCTGTCAAGGGCATGTACCTTGGTTGCAGGCACATCCCCAGTAGGGGGTGTGCAAGAGGCAGCTGATCGATGACCCTCTCTCTCATCGATGTTTCTAACTCTCTATCTCTCTCCCTTCCTCTCTGTACAAAATCAATAAAATATATTTTAAAAAAAAGAGAAAAAGCCCAGAAAATCCCACTTCATTGCCTTGATACAGTGATTTAATGTATAAGTAGTTCTTTCTGGACAATAGGCTCTTGGAATGCCAAGAAAGCTGAGGAGCTAGGTAGTAAAGAAGCTAGACAAAGAGCGAGTGCTTAAAAGCCTCCTCACAGCCCTAACCGGCTTGGCTCAGTGGATAGAGCGCCAGCCTCCAGACTGAAGGTTCGATTCTGATCAAGGGCATGTACCTTGGTTTCAGGGACATACCCAGTATGGGTGTGCAGGAGGCAGCTGGTCAATGTTTCTCTCTAATCGATGTTTCTCTCTGTCCCTCTCCCTTCCTCTCTGTAGAAAATCAAAACATATTTTTTTAAAAGCCTTTACACACTATCATAAGTTCATTATGATAGTCGTATAGCCTAGATTTCATGAAACAAGCCCAGTTTCTAAATTTTCTCTCTCTGATCTCACAGAACATTTATATGTGTCATTACCTATTTCCATAGATTCCTACACATACATCTGAATAAAACAAAATAAGTTCTGAATAAATATAGACATTTAGTATACTTTTTAAATAATTTAACCTTCTTTAGAGAAATGTTACATTGAAGTTTCCTAATCTTCTAGAAAAACACGAATTTGGGTGTTTATAACCACTTCTTTTGCAAGAATGTGAAATATACACCACAGGATCAAGTATGTGCCAGACGCAGCACCAGATACATTGCAAGATACAGGTTAATGATTTTGTGAGGCAGGCATCTTTATCCTCAAATACATTTATAAATGAAAGAGGAGACATTACAAAATGAAAAGGCAATCTACAGAATGGCAGAAAATATTTGTAAATCACATATCTAATAAAAGTTTAATATCCAAAATGTATAAAGAACTTATACAGCCTTAGCTGGGTTGGCTCAGTGGATAGTGTTGGCCTGTGGACTAAAGGGTCCCAACTTCATATCCGGTCAAGTGCACATACCCGGGTTGCAGCTTGATCCCCCACAGGGAGTGTGCAAATCAATACCAAAAAAACAAACCCTAAACTGATTAAAAATGAGCAGAAGAGCCCTGGCCAGTTTGGCTGTTAGCACATCAGCCCTTGGACTGAAGAGTCTTGGGTTCGATTCCAGTCAAGGGTACATACCTGCTTAGAGGCAACCAATTGATGTATCTCTCACGTTTCTCTCTCCCACCCGCTTCCTCCCTTCTACTCTCTGAAAAGCAATGGAAAAATATCCTCAGGTGAGGGTTAACAAATTTTTTTTTTTAATTTAAAAAGGATCTATCCTTTTTAGGCTACTATGCTGTGTCCTTCTCTCCATCCAGGTAATGGCCTCACACAGCAACACTCCGGATTTCTTTCCCTAGCAACTACCTCCTTGCAGTTTCTTCAGCCCAGGAACACGACTTGCTCTATAGCCAGGTGCAAACATTTCACACTGTAATCAAATGTCTGTGAAGCATTTTCTGGTGCCTCATCTCATTTGATCCTCACAGAAGTCCTGGAGTAGGTACACAGGAGACTGGTGGAATCCTATTTTCTTTTCATTAGTCAGAAAATGGAGATTTAGAAAGCTTAGAATCTTGACCTGACGGAAAATAAATGATGGACCTTGAAAATGACTTCAGGTTTTCTCACTGCACAGAATATAGTCAAACACTGCTGCAGTTAAATATTTTACCCTTTGTTCTCCCTGAGTGATCTACAATAATAATGTGCTTTGTATTGATATTTACTGCTGTGTTGCTGGCAGTTACCTGAAAGAAAAGCTGGGGTGCTTCACTGGGCTGGAAAAGTATAGCTAGCTACATCAGGAAGTAGGGCTAATTAAGCAAGCTTGTTCTGTATCTATAAAAGGCTAAGTTGACTCGCTCATGTGCAATACATAAAAAGCTCTCGCTGGCACCAATTGTACACATGTGTTTCCATCTGTCATTGTCGATCATGAATAGACACTTCTATTATAGAAAAAGGGTGACTAGCGATAAAAAATATTCTAAATTTCCTTTCAATGTGCACAAATTCATTCACTGGGCCACTAGTATAATATACATACTTGTTTACCTAAAATTCAAATTTAACTAGGTTCCTATATTTTCAATTTTTTTCAATTACAATTTACATTTAATGTAATTTTATATGTTCCAGGTGTACAGCACAGTGGTTAGACAATCATGTACTTTACCAAACTGGTGGCCTATATTTTTATTTGCTAAACCTGACACCCTTTACTGCCACCAGCGTGGATGACTGCAGTGGCCTCCAAACTGGTTTCCCCGATTTCCCCATACCCCACTTCATATTCTCTTCTCTATAAAGCACTCATTGGAACCTTAAGTCAGATTGCCCCTTTGCTCCACTGCTTCACCCTCCTCAAAACGCAAGCCAGCATTCCGATTGTCTTCAGTGTCCCCTGCAGGCTCCCTTAGCTTTTCCTCTCACCTGCACTCTATTCACACCTCTCATGGGGCTTCTCACTGCTGCTTCCATTGCTGGGCACATGCCAACTTCATTCCCTGTTCCCTCCTCTCCCCGCACAGATATCACAGGCCTCCCACCGTTAGGGGTTCTCTCCTTAATTTATTCAAAATCGTGCCTCACCCATCACTGTATCTCTGCCTTGCTTTTCCTCCATAATACATCACCATTTTAATACACTATATATTTTATTAATTTATCTTGTTTTATAATGTTAACCACTTTGAGAACAGGATTTTTTGTCTGTTTTGTTCACTGCTATATTCCCAGAATTGTGCCTGGCACCTAATAGGTGCTCAGAAAATATTTACTGACATTAGAGGGAGAAAATACTTGGGATCTAAAGGCAATGGAGCAAAACTTTCCAAGTATCCACAGATTTAAAAACACATGATTGTTTTCTAATTATAATATTTCAGGTCCTTAGATCAGCACAGAGTTACTACATATTTTAAGAAAGAAGGTGAATTGAAGTAAATATTGGATTTCTGACTCAGATTTACTTATTTGACAGCCCAATTTTTTTCTTTTATCCGAATTAGCAGAAATTCCTCCTCCTAGTGTCTAGATTTAGGATATAGACAATTTTATACACGTCATCACAAGACCATTATTTAAGGCCATTATACCTAATCTATAAGACAAATCCTCTTGTCTTCCACTTCTATGTTGATGGGAGGAGAGTAATTTCTATAGCATGTGGCTTTGGGTTTAGAATACTGCTCCCCTAATTCCAGATCTAACTTCCTTTTAAGGTTTTTAGCTTTCTTGTCTTAAAAAAAAAAAAAAAATTGTTTTTAGGGGTGGTGGGGGTGGATAGAAACATCATTGATGGCTCCCCTAACTGGGTATGGAGCTCCAAACCCAGGCATGTGCCCCGACCAGAATGGAACCAGCGACCTCTTGATACACAGGGAGCGCACAGTCCACTGAGCAACACCAGCGGGCGACGTGGACTTATTCTTAGGGGTTTCTTCAATGCGGGAGAAGGAACCCGTGGTTATCCCGGGACTGAGGCCATGTGCTCAGCCTCCTGTCTGTCTGTCACGGTCCTCCCGCTGGTGACCTCCGGGCCCTGTGAGGAGGGGTCTTAGGGAGGGCAATGGCCGCCCTGGGTGAATGGGGACGGGAAGGCACCCCCCCCCCCCATCCTACGAAGGAAGCACCCAGTGAAGGTGTGAGTGAAGGACGCCGCCATGTCGCTCAGGCACCGAGGGTTTGTCAGGGCACCGCCGGGAGGGAGGGCGGGGCAGGAGGCAGCCATCCAGGACTCCCTCACGTCTCCCTCTCCTTCCTCTGCATCAACCAAGCATTAAAGGAAAGAGGCGGCGGCCATTTCCACAGGAAGGGCCTGGCACGGTGGAGGGCCGGGGAGAACACGGGGCTGAGGGGGCCCCAGGGCGCAGAGCCCCAACCTGCCCCCAATCTGACCGCCCTCAAGTCTTCAAGGCGGGGAACGGGGCCACGGTGTGTGTGTGGGGGGGGGGCACGAACCCTCCGCTCCGCTCGGGCCTCACCAGGCGCCCGCCTCCCGCAGCCCGTGTGCCCCTGTCCTGCCGCTTCGCGCTCGGCCCCACGAACACGCCGGCCGGCCTGGGGCGGGGCGGGGGGGCGGGGCTCCGCGGGACCTGCGCCCTCGCGTTCGGTGGAAGGAGCGGGGCCAGCGCTCCAGCGAGGAGCCCTGAGTCCTGGAAACGCCCCCGGGCCCCTGGAACTCCCTCGGCTCCCACCTGTGCCCCCTCCTCCCTCCGCCTCCTCCCTCCTCCCCGCGCCCGAGAGCCGCCCGAACCCCTTCGCCGCTCCTGAGGCCGCGCCGCCTGGGCCGAGGGCGCCGGGTTCTGGCTTCCAAAGCCCCGGCCCGCGGAAGCTGACCAGGCATGCGCGGCCCCGCCCCCAGGGCCGCCCTGACCAATGGGGAGCGCTCCCGCCCTCTGGGCCCGGCCCTGCTGCAGCACGTGACTAAGAGTCCCAACGGTTTTAACGGTTTTAACGGCCGGATCCTGGCCCGGGCCACGCACGCGCGCCAGGCCCCCCCCCTTCCCCCCCCCCCCCCGGCACCTCGTGAGCGGCCCCCCAGCTGCGCCCGCGCCCGCCCGCCCGCCCGTCCGCCCGCCCGCCCCCGCCCGCCCCGCGCACGCCGCCCGCCCCGCGCCCATGCGGCCGCCCGCCCGCGCCCATGCCCGCCCGCCCCTCGCCCATGCGGCCACCGCGGGGCTCCGGGGCACCTGCCCGCGGAGCGGAGGGGAGGCCCGGGGCAGGGCGGGGCCCGCGGGGCCGGGGGCGCCGGGCGGGGGGAGCTGCGGGGCCTGGTGCGGGGAGCGGCCGCCGCGTGGCTCCAGGAGCCCGGGTTCCCTGCCGCTCAGGGCGCGTGCGGGTGCGGGCTGTGCCCCGCGTGTGTGTGTGTGTGGGGGGAGGCGGGGGGGGCGGCCGGTCCGGGACTCTCGGCGTCGCTGTCCTCCTCCCGCGCTGGCAGCACTAAAAATGCTCTAAGATGGGAGCCGTGAGGCGCGGCCTGAAGGGACGGTGGGTGCGGGATGCACCGAGGCCCGGAGGCGGGCGGCGGCGGGCGCGGAGGGGCCTCGCAGGGGGGGCCAGGGCGCAGGGAGCGGTCCCTCCCGGGGCCGGCTTTCCGCCCGTCACTGGGCCTCCCTCCGCCCGGGAAGCCCCGCCAAAGCCGCCTCCAGGGGCTGCAGCCCGGGAGCCCGCGCCCGCCGCCTTCAGAAATGGCGCCCGCAGGCGGCACGTGGCCTGGCCGGGCTCGAACCCGGTCCCGCCGCCGCTCTGTCCCGGAGCCTCCCCAGCGGGGCCGGGGCCACGGGCACCTGTCAGGGCGGCCGCCCCGCGCTTTGTGCGGTCACAGGCGTCACCAGGCGACGGCGGCCCGCCCCGGGGCCGCGCGGGGACGGCGGCAAGCCCCTGGCTCCCCCCGGAAGGATGCAGAGTGCGCTCGTGGGCTCCTGGGTAAGGGGTCCTCCCGCCGCCCCTCGGGGTCCCGGCCGAACCCCGCTTGCCCTGCGGCCTAAGCCGGATCCCCCCACGGCCCTCCCCGGGCCAGCCGCCCGCGGTTCCTCTCTGCAGCCCCTGGGGCGCCCCCACCTCCATGCTTCCTCCTCGGCCAGAAGCTCCCTGGAGCGGCCTGGAGCCTCTGGGGCCCTGGGTCCGAGGCTCCGCAGAGGGGGGCTGGGCTAGCCCTCACGCCTGCCTTTGCTGCAGCACAACAATGGCTTCTATGGGCACTACCGAGGCCAGTTCAAGAATGAGATCGCCCTCCAGTACCGCCTGGCGGCCAAGCCCCAGCCCCCCATGGTGTTCCTGCAGCGATGCAAGGTACGCCCTGCTCCCCGGGGGGCGCCCCTCAGCCCCCCACACCGGCGGCCTGGAGGAGCCTCCGCGGGTGACCTGCCTACCCAGCGGGAGGAGGGTCAGGACCTCCGGAGCCCAGGGAGGAAAACGGAAAACGGGGGAGGGTGCAGGTCTCAGGCCTCCTGCTTCCAGGCCGGAGACAGGAGGGCTCCCCACAGGGAGAAGCCCCCTGGGGACAGAGCTCAGAGAGTGCAGTACGGAGGGCGGGGTGAGGGCCCTGGGAAGATAGTCTGGTGGATGGGCCCAAGGGAAGGCATGGCCTCTGGAAGTCAGGGCAGAGGCGGGGCTGGCCCGGGGGAGCAGGGAGGCACACCTCTTCCCCTCTCCTCCTCTCCTCCAGCGCTTCCTGGCCAGAGGGAGGCACTGGGAGCAGGGGAGGGGCCCAGCCTGGTCCGAATGGACCTGCCCGCTGACTCAGCCCCAGCAGGTCCGGAGGCTGCCATGCTGCAGAGCTGGCACCTCCTTGGCGCTCCCGGGCACTGCCTACTGAGCCAGGGCCTGTGTAGTGTGGGGACAGAGGCGCCCACGCTTCCTGCTGGGTGTGTGTGGGAGCCCCCAGACTGGAGCGCCCGCTCAGCTGTCCGCCAGGGCCAGGGTAAGGTACGTCTTGGTGGAAGTGGAGACCTGGCTAGCCGACCCGGCAGCAGGCCTGCGTGCGGGCTCAGGTTGTGTGAAAGCCAAGCCGCTAGCTGCTCCCAGGTGGGAAGCGGGTGCCATTAGTGGGGCTGCGCAGGGAGGCCGTTAACGCTCTCGCGGTGAGAGGGTGGGGTCTGCAGGCTCCCTCAGCTGCCCTTACAGCCTCCACTGGCAGCACCCACTCCCTCTCCTCTCCGGTGGGGTGCAGGATCTTATCCAGGCCATTCAGATGCAAGACCATTCTGCTCTCCCAAACCAGACTGATTGATTCCTAGCCTTCGCTTGCCAGACTCTTGGGAAATGTAATTGGAGTCCTGGGTCATGGCTGGGGCCGGCCGGCCGCTGGTGGTGGTGCTGTAACTGTGGGTCCCTGTCCCGCAGCCCCAGGCAGCCTCAGAGGTCAGCCCTCAGCACCCGGTGACTGCAGACTGGCGGCCTCCCACATGCAAACACAGCCCCTCTCAGGAGACCTCAGCCTGAGCCCCTGAGCCCACCTGCTCAGAGACCATGGTTTTCACCAGCTGGTGGAAAAGGAGCCCTAGATGGTTAGAACAAAGATGTAGGTGAAATTCTCCTGGGGCAGACACTCTCAGCTGCCCGGGAGGGGGGGGTGTATGACACACACACACACACATTCTTACCAGGCTCCCAGGGTTTTAAGTTGCAATTTGTATTGAACGATTGTAGAGACACACATAGTGATGAGGAATAATAGAGGTCCCTTCCTCACTTGGCTCAGTTTCCCCCAGTGGCGATGTTGAGCAAAATGATAGTGCAACATGGCAGCCAGGGCACCGGCATGAGTGCATTCTCCTCTCGCCACTCTTCCCCAGCTTCCCCTGGACTTGTGTGTGGTATGAAGATCTGGAACTTTTTATTGCCTGTATAGGTCTGTGTACCCAAATCACAGTCAAGATACATCACCAGCGTCCCTGGTGCTGCCCTTTCATGGCCACACCCACCCGTCTCCCACTCCTCCGCCTTCCCTGTCTCTAGCCCTGGCATTCACCAATATCTCCCCCGTTTCTAAAATGTTGTCCCTTCAAAGTGTTATCTAACTAGAACAATAGAGCGTGGAACTGTCGGGGATTGGTTTTTCTTACTGGGCGGAGTTTCCTGCAGATCCGCCCAGTGTGTGTATGGATGAACCATTCCTTTCTTACTGGGGTAGATGTGGTATGTATGTGCCTGTTTAACTCTTCACCTACTACAGACCATCTGGGCTGGTTCCAGTTTTTGGTTCTTACAACTAAAGCCGCCATGACTTTGTGTACAGGTTTTGGAGTGAACACAGGTTTTCACTTCTTTGGGATAAATGCCCAGGCATGCAGTTGCTGGGACATAGAGAAGTTGTATGTTTGGTTTTAAGAACAAATGGCCACACTATTTCCCAGAGTAGCTGTAGCTTCCACATTCCCACCAGCAGTGTGTCACCAATGCTTGTCACCGCTCTACCTTCAATTTTAGTCATTATGATTGATGTCCTGTGACATCACACGGTGGTTAATTTTCATTTCTCGATTGTTTAATGATGGTGAACTTTTCACGTGTTACTTGCCATTTGCATATCGTCTTTGGTGAAATGCCTTTATGTCATTAGCCAGTTTTCTAGTTGGGTAGTTTGTTATTTTACTGTGGAGACATGAGAGTCTTTATGTGTTCCAGGTATAACAGTCCTTCATTGAATATGTAGGATAACAATTTGTCTACATGGACATTCACAAAGCAAAAGTTTTTCATTTTGATGAGGCCCAATTTTTCAAATTTTTATGGGTCTTTTTTTTTTATATAGATCAAGTCTAAGAACTCTTTGTCTCGCTTTAGATTTTCTCCTGTTTTGGGGGTTTTTTTTTCCCCCTAAAAGGGCCTGGGCTTTTAATCCCTGTGATGTCAGTTTGTGTTATGAGGAATGAAAGGTAGGGCTGGCTGGCTTCACACCTTCCTGAAGCTTTCGTTCTAGCTGTCTAAGGAGGAGGGCCCAGTAGAGGAGCTTGCCAAAGCTCATACCACAGGGGGAGCAGAGATCAGGGGTGAAGCTACCCCTGCCTTTTACTTAGGAGCCTGCCATCAGCCATTGCTCACTCCCCAAGCCAGCCAAGACTGAACACCTCCGACCAGGCACTTCATTCGGCCAGGCACTGTTCTCGCGACACAGTTACAGATGTGAGCAAGGCAGAGAGAAAGCAGACAGTGAGCAACCAGAATATATAGTCCTGTAGATGCGAGAAGGGAGAAATGCAGAGCTGGGGAGATGGACTGCTGGGGTCGGGCTCAAGGAGGACTTCCCAGGGGGAAGGCGAGGAGGAGCCATGGCCGGAAACCTCAGGCAGGAAGAGAGGTGCACAGGCGGGAGGCCGGTGTGCCGAGGGCAGGGAGGACGCGGCTGGCTGCAGGTGAAGAGCGATGAGGGCCGTGGGGGCTCCCGGACCACTGTGATGGCCTGGCTTTTACAAGCAGGAGGGCCTTCGGCAAACAAGGCTGTGAGAGGGCTCGCCCAGTAAGTTGTTCTGGTGCGAGAGGACAGTGGAGGGGAGCAAGCTCAGCGGCAGGGGTGCCCGGCGGGAAGCTCTTGCAGTAATCAGAGAGGAAGGTGCTTGGACAGGGGCGGCCGTGGCCATGCTGAGCTGCTCCAGGCCTGGGCGCATGTGGAAACATCACCAGCATTCCTGGCACGTCCATGTAAGGTGTGAAAGGAGGAATCAAGGGGTCTCTGTGGTGGCTGGGTCTAGCTGCCGAGTCCTGAGCTGGGAAGATGTAGCGGGAGTGGGCCTGGGGAATGGTCAGAGCTCAGTCATGTGTGTGAGATGCCCATTAGGCCAGTGGCTGCACCCTTTCGGACATCACGGACTGCGGGTTGGCGACGCTGCATTAGATGTCTACGGCTAGCTGCTGAGTCTGGAATTCAGGAAGGAGCTTGAGCTGGAGAGAAAAATGTCCATTTCCAGGTGGTGGGCAGGGTCAGGAGCTTGGAGGAGTAGGTGTGGACAGAGGGGAGGAGAGAACCATGCCTAATCCTGGGTGATCAGGGCTCTGAATCCTGAGCCACCCCCTGGGGGCAGGAGGTCGTGGCTGAGGCCCGGCCCTTCCTCCTGGCGGCCTGGAGGCCTGTGTTGGGCCCTGTCCCAGGCGAGGCGTCCCAGAGGAGGCGTTGCTTTCACCTGTGCCTGTCCTTGGGGTGGTAGCAGGTTAGCAGGCTGGGGCGGTGGGTCCTGAGGACCTGCGTGGAGCAGTGAGCCCCGCCCCCATTGCCTTCTCTCGCTCTCAAGGAGCCGGTGCGGCAGCACTTCTTCTCCAAGCACGACAACCGCACGTCCTTCGACAAAGTGAGTGCTTGGGAGGAGGCCCCAGCGGGAGCTGATAGGGAGGGGAGAGTGCGGGAGGGTTCCCCGGCAGGGCTGGGACAAGGTGCTTTGGTTTCCCCTGCCAGCCTGCCTGACTGCAAGTGGCCCAGGGCCGCCGCCTCTCTGAGCCTCACTGGGAATGGAGGCAGGGGTTCGGGCCAGGCATCACCGGGCGGGATGGGCTCTAGGGGGCACCCAAGGCAAAGCCTGACGCCAGGACTGTGGGCCAAGGGCCCGTACCGCTGAGGAGGGTCCCTACTGCTTACTGCAGGGCATCGGGAGGCGGAAAGACTTGGCCCGCCTGTGTCAGAAGCACACCTTCCTGCAGTGGGCCTCCAGCGAGCTGGAGCTGTGCCAGCAGCGGCCCCTGGAATCCTCCTACCAGTCCACCTTCCGCTTAAGCCCAGGACCCAGTGACCCCCCTCAGCGCCTCGTCCACTTTGTGCAGATCCAGTCTCCCCGCACCCGGACCACCTACCAGCAGAACTTCTGCCAGCCGTCCCAGAGCGGCCTCTGTGGCGGCGACAGCAGGGACCCCCAGGTCCCCAGCCCCAGCCCGCCGACTAACCTCCCAAAGATCCCCACGCCCAAACCGCTGCAGCATTACCTCCATGCCGGGGTCTCCGAGTGTCTCAATTGGTCCAGAGCATTAAACAATGGCTGAGGCGCTGGCCGGCTGGCTCAGTGAATAGAGCGGCAGCCTGCAGCCTGAAGGGTCGTGGGTTTGATTCCAGTCAATGGCACGTACCTCAAGGGCATGTACCTCAGTTGCAGGCTTGATCCCTGGTCCCAGTTGGGGTGCATATGGGAGGCAGCCAATTGATGTGTGTCTTTCACATTGGTGTTTCTCTCTTTGTCTCTTTCTCCTCCGCTCTCTCTAAAAATCAGTGGAGAAATACCCTCCGGTGAGAATGAACAAAAAAGAATGGCTGACACCGAGGCCTCCTGGCCTGTACTTGTAGCCCAGGAGGGCGCAGAGGCTGGAGCGCAGCAAGACACTGCCAGGCCTTACGCCCGGCGCCTACGGCCCTGGTGCCTGGTGCCTCTGTGCTGGGCAGGTGCTGCGTTGCCTTGGGAACTCTGCCATTGAGTGGGAGGGGGTACCGCCAGCAGGAGGCTGAGGGTCCGGAGGGTTACCATGTCCTCAGCAGATGGGTTCTGAGACCCCAAATCCATTCTTGTAGCAGACCGTGACTACAGAAAACCAGAGCCCATGGCCCTAACCATTGGGCAGCGCAGCCTGATGAGGCAAGGGCCAGCAGCTTGGCTTTCTCTGTGAGACTTCGCCTCTAGGGTCTGGCGGGTGGCCACAGCCTGCCTGGGAGTCCACTTCCTGCAGCGCAACGGAGGGAGCCCGGCCGCGCACCCACGGGCCTCTGCAGGCAGCAGGGCCGGGGGGACGCCGAGGCCCAGGCCGGAGGTGCCCTGGCCGCACGGTGTGTGGTCATTTTCTGCGCTCTTGTCTGCTCGTCCTGTAGGACCCCACCATCCAGGTCGTGGGACAGCGGCCGTCCTGGGTCCCCACGGAGAATCTGAGGCTTAGGAGGGCTGAGACACCAGGACACGGGCAGCGGCCGGTCTAAAGGCTCTTCTGGACCCTTGTCCTTTGGAGAGCTGAGGCCCCAGGAGGACGGGCTGCGGGTGACAGAGGAGTCCCCCGGGGCCACGCACAGGTTTTAGCAGCATTTTTACTTCCACATCTGAACGCCCCGCGTCCTCACAACAGCCCTGTGAGGTAGGCGGCAGGAAGGTCCCGGAGATCCCCGTTCAGTGAGGATGCTGAGGCACAGAGGTGACGTGACTGGCCCAGGTCTCACGGCCGACAGAGTAGAGGGCCCAGAGCTAACGTTCTGACCCTTTGGAGGTTCCTGCGCTCCCTCTTCCATTCTCTCCATGTCCCCCACCCTCTCCAGTTCTCCTGAGCCCCCGGGGGCCTCCAAGGCAGGAAGAGTCACTGGGGAAGGCCTGTCAACTCCAGGCAGGCCCTGATCCTGCAGGGCACAGGCCAGCTCCCCCTCCCCCGCCTCCCAGTCGGACAGAAGGCCCAGTAGGTGCCAGAGCCAGGGTGGAGCGAGGCCTGGCCCATGAGTGAATGAGGGTGAGGGGGGGAAGCGTATGGACACCCTACGCTAAGGACGATGCCTCCCGCCCCATCCCAAGGCAGTGTCACAGCCCAGGCCGTGTCCCAGGGCCCACGCCCTGCCTCCCGCATCCCTCGGAGCCACAGAGCTCCCTCTGCAGCACTGGGAGCCACGGCAGCTGCCTCTGGCCCTGAGCTGCTCCCATGGGAAGGTCCTCCAGGCATTCAGACCCCATCACGCAGACACAGAGCCTCCACGGCCTGGCTGGGGCCCTGTGCCACGCCCCCGATGACAAACAGCCAGGGCCCAGCCTGCAGGCTGGAACAGGAGCAGCGGGCTGTGGGCATGGCAGGCAGCACCTCCCAGCGTCTCCGGGCGAGGCTGAAGCCCTCCGCGGAGCCCAGAGGGCACGGCTGGTTTCCTGCAGGAGGAGACGTGGTTTGAAGGGCACAGGCTGCAGGGGCACCCCCCCTTTTCCCCCTGAACCCAGAGTGTGGCCGGAGGTGGCGCCCAGGATGGACTGTCGGCCTTGCTGCCGTGCCCATCCACCACCTCCCGTGTGCGCGTTCCTGTCTCTATCTGCCATGCAGTGGCCCGAGGCCCGCAGCCACACAACTGAGTCAGGGGCTGAGGAAACCCCAGATCCGGCCCACACAGACCGCCCTGCTGGTTCCCACGTTGGAAAGGGAAGCTCATAAGCCCCGAGCCCAGAGACGGCAGGTGGTGCTCACGCTGGAGGGCACTCCTTCCTGCCCTGGGCGCCCTCCCCGCCCAGCCCCGCACTCACCAAGGCCCCCCACAGCCACAATGTGGCCCCCCAGGGCGCCGACCACAAAGTCAGCCCTCTTATCCCTCATGCGCAGGCCGCGGGGCAGCTTGGTCCAGGAGCCTGCAGGGAGGGGAGGGAGGGGAGGTCAGGGCCGCCCCACAGGCCCTTCACGCGGGAGGACGCCCAGGCCCTGCTCACCGTGCTCCAGGTCGAACGTTTCCACAGTGTTGACGAAGTGTGGGCGCGAGTAGAAGTTGTGGGGCCCGGGCTGCTGCAGGCCCCCCAGGCTGAAGACGCTGCCTTCGGCCATGGCGCAGCCAGCGAAGGCCCGGCGGCTGGGCAGGCTTGGGTGCCGGGCCCAGGTCTGGGCCTCCAGGTCGAAGGCCTCAAAGGCAGTCACGGGGAGTTTGCCCTGGCGGCCCCCTGCGGTGGCAGCAGGCGCTGGGCGGGAGCACGTGCCTCCCCCGCCAGGTCGCTGAGCCTGGGCGCTGCCCGCTCCTGCCACCGCCCGCTGTGCAGCCAAGGCCGGTCACCCACCCTCCGCTGCCGGGCACTGGAGTTTGGTTTTCTAGTTCCAGCAGGGCCAGGGGTTGGAGCCTCGGAGCAAGTCTGGCTCACCCCAACAAAGCCTCCTTGTCCTGCCCCCCAAACTCAGCCTGATTCTAGCCACGCACAGGGTAGGGGCTCTGGACTCCGGGCCCCTCTCCCACCGCCAGGTCCTTACCCAGCACATAGATCTTGCTCCCGTGCAGGAAAGTGGAAGCTCCGTAGCAGGGCGTGGGCATAGAAGGCAGCGAGAGCCAGCAGTCCTGGCGGGGTTCGTACACCCGAACCTGGGCCTGGGGGGCTGTGTCCGGGCCCATTCCGCCCAGAGCATACACCAGACCATCTGCACAGCAAAGAGCGGTGCAGACAGCACCCCAGACTCCAGGGCACCCCACCCCGACAACTGCCCCGGGGAGGCTGGAGACCCATGTTATGGGGAAACCCTCCCGCCTGCCTGGAGGGGGCGCTGGGAGAACCAGGATTCCTGCCCTGGCCAGGGCCCCTCCAAGTGGAGAGCAGGAGGCAGCAGATCTAATTATAATCTGTCTCCGTCTCCCTGGAGATGCTATGGCAACCAAGTCTGGCATTCAGGCAGAAGCAGACCTGGTCAGACCTGGAGACCACAAGATGGGGCCCTCTGGGGAAGGCGGTTGGAGGATGGTTTAAGCCCGGGTGGGGGGGACCAGCTGGGGGGTTGGGAGAGGGGCTGGGCCTACAGGAGAGGAGTGTTGGCCACAAGCCTTCTGCCTAGGAGCCCCACCAGCACCTCTGCACCCCACCTTTTCACTAGATTAAGTTCTTGCCCTCTTATGTCTTCAAGGTCAGCTGGGGGCATGTCAGGGGGCCTGTAGGGGACAGGCCAGTCAGCTGGGCGCTTCCATAGCAACTGTCCCCTAGCAGGTTGGCCTTTGTCCACTCAGGCCCCCTGATGTGTGTGGAGGGGATAGTCTTGTCGGGCTCCGAGCCAAGCCTCTGCCCCCACCTGCTCCCCAGACTATTTATAACCGGGAGAGTCACTGGCCGCCCCTTGTCCCTGAAGAAGAGGAGCGGACGGGGCAGGAAGTGCTGGTTCTCCCACCTCACAGCTGGGAAAGGCACTGAGGGCTCCGCAGCCACTCAGAGCAGGGCGGGGGGCGAGGGGGGGGCACAGGAGGCAGAGCCCTGCCCAGGCACCCGGGCTGAAACAACAGCTCTTGCCCGGCTCTCAGGGAAGGAGCCAGGTGGGAAAATGAAGGGCGTGGGCACGAAGAGCCCGCCCTGGGGGGCAACTCACCTCTCTCCACCGTGGCGATGCCCATGGCGGCCTGCGGCAGGGCGGCCCGGCGCTCCCAGCCGCCCTGGTCGGCCAGGAAGGCCTCCACGGCAGCCACTGGGCTCTGGCCCTCATCCACGCCCCCCACCACCAGCACCTGCTTGCCCAGCACCACAGCGGCCGCGCCCGCCCGAGCAGTGGGCAGGGGTGCCAGTGCCAGCCACGTGTGTGAGGCCATGTCCAGGGTCTCGGCAGTGTCCAGGGGCAGGCCAGCCCGGCCACAGCCCCCCAGCACTAGCAGGTGCCCGTCCTGGTGTGCGACCGTGCCGTACACCCGGCATGTGGGCATGGGTGGGAACGCCTGCCAGGCAAAGGCCCGGCTACCCCCTGCGGCCATGGCGATCACCTCATTGGCAGGCCACGCTACTGCTCCGGCTGCAGGCCTCGCGATGCCGGCCTCATCCTGACCGCCAGGTTAAAGGGGTGTCCGCCGCCCAGGGCACAGCCTTCTCCTGGAGGAGAGGGGGACAGGGTCAGGCCGCCGGCCTGCTCTCAGAGGCCAGTAGCAGCCTGTAGCTCAGGGCCCAGAATCCCCAGTGGGAAAGGCAGGGGGGCCCTGGCTGGCTAGCAAGCCACCGTGGAAGCCCACCCACCTGGAGGGGCAGGGGCGCAGCTCCCAGACCCCAGGCAACGCCCCCCTCCCATGGACCTGTGGGATTCCCTCCCACCCCCTGCCCCCTGCTCACCCTCATCCCCACTCCCCGCCCAGACTGTTTGTAACCAGGAGAGTCCTTGGCCACCCTCCTGGCCTCGGAGGAGGAATGGGCGGCAGGGAAAGCTGGTCCTACTCAGACAGGCAGCCTGGGCGCTGCTCCACCTCCTCTGAGAGGCAGTGAGGGCTCCCAGCCCAGCTCAGGGCAAGGCGGGGAGGGCGCGGGAGGCGGAGCCCTGCCCAGCGCCTCAGCTCCCGGTCACACCTGGGTCCGGATGGGAGGCAGGTGACAGCACCTGGCTCTCCCTCTGGGGCGGACTCCCGCCCCTGCCGGCTTCCTCTGTGCCCCGGGCAGCCCTCTGGTCTCCCCCTGCAGCCAGGGCCCAGCTCCAGAGCACCCGCCCCTCTGGGAGCACTGGGCGCGCAATCCCACCAGCAAAGGCCACCATCAGGGGCTGGGCCTGGACGCCCGCCTTTTCCTCTGAGGTCCGCCCGCCCTCAGCAGCTGGTCCACCCAGGCCCCGAGGCGGCCTCCCAGGTGCATAAGGGAGGAGCGGCCCCTCACAGCAGACCCCGTCCCGGCCTGTCCCTTCTGGAGGGGCCACACCCCTGAACCCCAGCACCAGAGCCCAGCCCAAACTTCCAGCTCCCGGGAGGGCGGGGGGCGGGTCCCGGCGAGCCGCTTGGGGTTCACCCTGCGCCCCAAACTTCCCCAGTTCCCGCGGGACTCACCGGCCGGGGCTCCGGGGCGCTCGGGCGCGGGGTCCGCTGTTGGGCTCCGCGGCTCCGGCTCCGGCTCTGGCTGGGGCTGCGGCGGGGCTCCGCGGGGCTCCGGCTCGGCTCCGGCGCGGGGCGGGGCTGGACGGGGTCCGCCCTCTCCCCCTCCCGACTGGGGACACCTCCCCCACCCCCACCTTAACCCTGCACCTGCCACGGCTGCGGCGCGCCTGCCGCGGGCACACGCCAACGGTGGAGGAGAGATGGACGAGAGGACACCGGGCCTGCCCAGAAGTGGGGTCCGACCCTAGGCGGGGAGGATGGGCGGCGGGAGCAGCACGCACGTGTGTGGGGCTTCCGAGCGGACCGCCGGGAGCAGCCGCTGGAGGGAAGGGCGAGGGGCCTGCAGAACCCGGGCTTGAGGGGCGGGGCGCCCACTGCCGTGAACTTGGAGGAGCCCGACCACTGGCTCCCAGGCGGCGCCTCCCGGAGGTCCCTTGGGGTGCGGCGTCTGAGGGTCCCTTGGGGTGCGGCCTCTGAGGGGCCCTCCCCAGGCACCTAGCTGCACCGAGCTGGTCCCAATAGGCGAGGCGCGGGGGCGCTGTCCTCAGTCCTGACGGCCTTTCTGTGGCCTGCGTGGGGAGGTGAGGGTGGGCGAGGTGAACTTGACAGGGGATGAACTTGAAGAGTCAGAGGCCAAGGGACCTTCCAGGCAGGGCATTCGGTCTCATTCTGCGGGCCAGGGTCCTGGCCCCGCCTCCAACACTGGGGTGGAGCGATGGCAAGTTGGCAGACAAAGGACTACCCGCCTCAGACCGGAGCCTGCCCAACTCTGAGCACTCAGAGCACTGGCTGAGTCTGGGAGCTGGCAGGCATTCGTACAGGTCAAGGGCTGCCTAGAAGGAGCCGTCCTGCCCTGGCCCATTAGCTCAGTTGGTTAGTGTCACCCAATCTTGATTCACCAAGATTGCAGGTTCGATCTCGGCCAGGGCACATACAAGAATCAACTGATGCCGGGACCGGTTTGGCTCAGTGGATAGAGCGTCGGCCTGCGGACTGAAAGGTCCCGGGTTCGATTCCGGGCAAGGGCATGTACCTTGGCTGCGGGCACAGTCGGTAGGGGATGTGCAAGAGGCAGCTGGTCGATGATTCTCTCTCATCGATGTTTCTAACTCTCTATCCCTCTCTCTTCCTCTCTGTGAAAAATCAATAAAAACAATAAAATATATTTTTTAAAAAAAGAATCAACTGATGAATACATACATGAGCAGGACAACAAATCTCTCTCTAATCAATAAATAATGTTAAAGAACGAAGAAGGGGTCCTTGGGCATGTGTGCTTGCTGCGTCCTGCCTCTGCCATGGACAGTGTCTCTGCCTTTGGTGTCCCTGGAAACACGCCTGGACACAAAGGGGCAAGTGCACGCAGTCAACGAAGGAGGCGAGGCAGGACGCAGCGCCGGGAGTGGCCGGGAGAGGGGAAGCAGCTGGCAAAGGTGTGTCATCAGCAAGACAGCACTGCCAGCAGCTGGGACCAAGGCCCGCCGGGCCAGTGTGGGCACGGGCCTCTCATTAGGCCCCAGAGTGTGGGCAGAGCCTTGTCCACGAGCAGAGCCTGCAGCCACTGTCAGAGGCCGGCAGCTGGAGAACCTGCCCGGAAACGGTGGTGCTCTTTCCTGTTACAGGTCCTGGCCAGGCTTCTGTCCTCCCACTCCACTTGGCCCCCGACTTGCTCACCACTTTGGGAGCTCTGTTCCCATCCCCCTCTCGTTGTTCATACTGCTCTACACACCCCCTCACCCCCCACTACCTCCTTCTAGGCCCCTTCCCCTCTCCTTTCCAGCAACTCAGCCCTTAAAGCCTCCTGGCTTTAGACCTCCCAGCACCAAAGTCCCTCCAGCCTCTTCTTCCTCCCGCCAGTCAAACTCTTGAAGCCATCTGTCCTCACAGTCCCACCTCATGTCTGCTGCCACTGCTCCCCCAGACTGCTCTTGCCACAGTCACCATGGGACACCATGAGCCAAAACCTCAGGGGTCTGTGTCTCAGCCAAATGTCGCCGGGATCCTTGTGACGGGCTTCCTCCTGCTTCTGTGCTGTCTCTGAGCCTTCGCCAGCCCTGCATACTCTCCATCCGCAGGAAGCGGCCCCCCAAGACCTGCCCTTGCTTCTCCCTCTGGGGTTGACCTGCTCAGGCCCCTGGCCTCACTCATACCTACATCTCACCAGGCTCCTCTGCCCAGGTGGGTATGGTCTAGGGCCCAGCACTCAGGCTATAGAAGATGCCAAACGAGAGCAAGGCATGGGTTTGGGGATGACCCCATCACCTGCCCCGATCCCAGCTGTGCCTCTGGGGTAAGCACCCACCAAAGCCCAGTCCCTGTGCTCCGAGGAAAACTCGCAGAGCTCCGTCTGGGACGCCCCGGGCTCCTAGGGACAGAGGGCCAGCCTCCCAGCTCGCAGAGCCCTAGCCAGCCCCCGGCCCCCTGGCTGGCGTTGGAGGGGACACAGCCGCTCCTGAGGCTCCAGCGCAGGCGGCCCCGCGGCTACTTCCTCCGGGAGCCCCCCCCAACTCCCCAGGACCCACCGGCCCCGCCCTCCAACTTGGGGGAAACCAGGGTCTGGGGGTCAAGGGTCACCAGGGCGGGCCAGGTCCCGGAAGCGGAAGCGCAGCGCACTTCCGGCGCCCAGCGGGCGGCCATGTTGGAGCAGCGGAGGCGGCGCAGAGGTGCGTCCTGGGTCCCCGCGGCGGCGCCGGTAGGTTGGGGCTGTGGCCTGGCCGCGCCGGAGGGGGAGCCCGCGAGACGAGAGGGCGGAGGCCCCGCCGCCCAGCGCGACCCCCGCCCCCGCGGCTGCGCCGCCGTCGGGCTGGCCCCGCGTCCCCCGCCTCAGACCCCGCGCCTCGGACCCGGACCCGGGTTCCCAGCCGGGCCGTGGCGGGGCCTCCCTCCCCCCGCCGCCCGCTCCCGCCGGCCCGGGGCGCGGATGCGGGAGCTCGCGGCCGGGCGCCCCTTCCGGAGCCCGCAAAGCCCACAGGACCCGCAGGGCAGCGGGTCTCCCTGGTCCTGTGGCCCGGGTCCGAGCCCCCGACCTGGAGCTTCTCGGAAAGCCGCAGACCCCTCGCCAGGGTCAGCCCGACCTGGGCGAAGGAGCAGCCGGGTCTCCCCGTCCCTGTGGCTGGGGTCCGAGCCCCCCGGCTCTGAGCTTCACACCCGAGCTGCACCCCGGAAAGGACGGCACCGCGGCCGTGCGGGAGGGAGTGCCCGCCACACCGGAGGGTCCGGGTGTTTGCCAACCCCGGGCAGAGCCGACCTGAGTTACGCCCACAGCCGGCGGCTTGTGCACGGAGCGGGCAGCCCCTCTGGCTGCGCCCAGGCCGGCCCTCCGCCCCCTCGCGTGGACAGCGCTGGTCCCTGCGCCCACCTCCCTGCCGCCGTCCTGGCGCCTTGTTCCCGCTGTGACACCGGGCTCTTGGTCCTGCGGCGGCCTGCCTAGGGCTGTGTCATTAGTATGTGCTGCTCACCGTCTCTGTTGAAGGGGTCTGGCTGGTCTCCATGACTCCATTCCAGGGTCTCCGCGTGGCCTTAGGGAGGGTTGCGGGCTCCTGACGAGCTGCAGCTTGAGGGACAGAAGTGGGCATGGGCGTGGGGAAGGTCTGGACCTTGGCCGCATTCAAGGCTGTGTTGTCCTGCTTCCCCTGTCCTTTCGTTCTCAACCTCCCAGCCTGACCACAGACTCCAGCCACACAAGGGGTCACCCTTCCTCACGCGGGAGCCATCACATAGGCTGCTCCCCTTGCGTTGCCATCGGGTCCTTTCCTAGCCATCACTCGTGTCCCAGGGCTGAGTCTAATGCCAGCTTTCTGGCTTCAGGAAATACAGACTTGAATTAAAACAAGCTGGCTGAGCCTGGCCTCGCCAGGGACACAACAGCAGGTGGGTGGCTCTGAGGAGCTGCCTCTGACCCACCTGGGTCCTCCCACCCCCGGCCCCCACCCTGCAGCCAGCAGGGTCAGGAGAACGTTTTGCTTCATGGAGACGCTCACTCTGGCCAGGCCGGTCAGCGGGCACTCTGGAGAGCGAGCCCTGACTCCCTGTCGGGCTGCCCTGACCCTGCTCCATGCTGTTCTCACTGACTGTGTCCTCTTGCCTTGGAGGTGCCGAGCGCTGGTGTGCAGAGAACCCGGTCAGCCCTGCAGTGCCAATGCCATGAGCGTGGCGCAGCATGAGGAAGAGAAAGCTGTGCACGCGTGGTCCCGGATCTCCACGGCAGGGAAGAAGGCCCTGGAGGAGGCGCTGTTGGTCTTTAACCCCATGAGCCAGGATCTGAGTGCCACAGAGGCCCAGCTGGTGGCCTTCCTGCAGGGCCTGCGAGATGATGGCTTCCAGCCTACCGTCCTGCGCAGCGGTGACGTCTACGGCTACAGTTCGTGCACGGCCAAACCCCCAAGCCAGACGAAGCTGCATGCTCGCGCCCCCATCCCAGCCACCACGTCACCTCCAGCCGGTGCTCCCCGAACCGCGATGCGGCTGCCTGCCGGCCGGGCCACGCTGCTTCCCGTGCCGCTGTCTGGCAGGCTGGCCAAAGCGTCCACACCAGCCCTTAGCAAGCATGCTACCACCAACCTGCTCCTGAGCTCCCTGAAGGAGTCCAGTGCCAGCCATGCCCGGGGCACGGCGATGGGCTTCCCCACCCACCTCTATCCAGGTGTCTACCCTGCCATGCGGCTCTCCGTTGTCCTCGAGGCCCTGGTTCCACTCAAGACTCCCATGCCCCACTTGGGTGCCAAGCACAAGACCCAGCCCCTGCAGCTCTCCCTCGCGGACGCTCCCCCGAAGCTGCGGAAAGGCCCGGGAAAGGGGCTGGGGCTCCCCAGGAAAGCCACAAGCAAGGGCCCTAAGTGTGTGATCCGCAGAGGCCCCAGGGCTGGACCCCAAGAAAGCGCTGGGCCTCAGAGCAGGACCTGCAAAGCTACCGGATCCCTCCTTGGCCCACAAACGAAAGGCGTCTCTGCCTCGAGCTCCAAGACAGCCCAGGCCAAGACGGCTAAGACACTGGCCAGAGTTGTCTGTGCCCGGGCCAAGGTGGCTCAAACCCAGGCTAAAGCTGCCAGGGCCCGGGCAAAGACGAAGGCAGTGGAGGTCAAGGCCAAGGCCACACGTGCCAAGGCCAAAGCAGCATGGATCAAGGCCAAAGCCCAGGCGGCGCGGGCCAAGGCCAAGGCTGCTCGGACCCAGCCCAGGGGCCGGTGCCGGGACTGCGTGAAAGGCTCTGTTCAGGCCAGGACCGCAAGGAAAGGCCAGAAAAGCAGCCCTGGGACTGCGGGGCAGAAGAGGAAAAGGACTGAGGAGGCAAAAGACCTTCCCCGGAAGAGGACGCGGCTGGGGGCCCGCGGCCCTAAGGCACGCCTACGTCCTGGGACATCAGAGCTCCTGAAGTTCCGGGCCATCAAGGTGGACAGGCGGTCCTCGGACGATGAAGTGCGGCGGCGGGCCCAGCGCGCCCTCCGTGTGAACCTGTCCCCTGTGATCCGCCTCCAGCCCTTGCTGCCCTACGCGGTGCCCTGACCTCTTCACCGGCCGTGTTCAGGGACTGAGGCCGTCTGTCCGTGTGGCCGGGGCACAGTGCAGTGCTGTGAACTCCACAGCCTGGAGGCCTCGGGCGCCTCTCCGGGGCCCTGCAGGCCGCCAGCCTTCCAGGCGGGAGGGGGGCCGGGACAATGCACTGTGACTTGCTGCTCTTCAGGTTGTACGTCCATGTTCCATCCATCACGTTTTATACCTTTCCACCTCCCGGTCTCCCGCCTGCCGTCCGTGTCTGTGTGGCTGCGGGAGGCAGCTTCAGCTCCCAGGGCCAGAAGCCAGGGGCGTCCCGGTAGCCGAGGGCGGGTCACCCGGTGAGTGATGGGCCACCGGGCCCTGCCCTCTGGTGCAGGGCAGCTCCTCGGGGCAAGGCAGAGCCACTCGGTGGTTTGGTACCCAGCGTGGACCCCAGGCAGGAGGAAATGGGGAGCTGGGGGAGCCAGGCACCTTGCCGGTTTCTAGGCCACGGAAGGGGCTTTGTGGTCCTGCTCCCCAGGGTGATGGGGCAGCCTGGCTTTGGCTGAAACTCCGCACTTTGCCTGGGTTCTTTGGGCCTAAAATGGCTGGCGTAGCTCTGCCCCAGCTCCCCTTGCTCCTTTCAGAAGAGCGGCTAGCCTTGATTTCCCCAGTTAGCGAGGACTTGGGGTTGAGTCAGAGGTCAGAGCTGCGGTTGTAGGGCCACAGTCCGCCCTCCCTGACCAAGCAGTGTTCTCCTTGGTCTGTGGCTGCTGCATCCCCGGTCCCTGCTGCTTCCTGCGGTCCGGGCTCTGCGCTCTGTCCACCGGCTGCGCATTTCAGATACCATCAGCTCTCCCTGCTTTGGAGGGGGCTGGGCTTGACCCTGAACAAAACTCTCCCTGCCCATCTGCCAGTCTTGCTGGTTGCCCAGCCTGAAGCCAGTGGCTGGGGCTGGCTGGGAGGCATTCCCAGGAGGCCCCTGGAGACCGCCTTTCAGGGCTGGGGTGGCCTCATTTGAATGAGAATGGGGCCTTTTCTGTCTGGTTGGTCTGAGCCCCAGCTGCCCTGCCAGCCCTGTTAGCGAGCTGGACCTGCAGAAGCTGGACCTGCAGAAGCTCGCCTGCTCCTGTGCCCCTCCCCACCTTGCATCCTTCCCCTGGGCGCCTACTTCCTTGGTTTCCCTGGCTCTGGGGACCCCTTGCTCCCGCTGCATGGTGGCCCCACAGCCCTGCTCGCCGCTTGCCTTTGGTGGCCCTGCTTTCACCCACCATGTGAGTATGGGGGATGGCCCAGGGGCCACAGCTCCTCAAGGGGGCCGGCGTGGGGCCTACTCTCCTCCTCTCTCTCAGGCGTGATTCCAGCACCCACCGCCCAGGCCCCCCGGCTGGCCTAGGCCCCCTCCTTTCAGTGCTGCTGCTGCTGCCACCCCTGGGTGAGAAGTCTTCAGGCTGCCCCGTGGGGTGGGGTGGGGTGAGGCTGGAGGGGGAGCCCCTAGGATCCCCAACAGACCTACCCCTCCCAGTCCAGGCTCCCAGAACAATTGCCCGGGAAGTGCCAGACACATGGACCCTGCCTGCCTGCCCGAGCGGCAGCTGCTACCCGCCCACTGGGGACCTGGTAGTGGGTCGCAGCCAGAGCCTTCGTAGCTCGTCCACCTGTGGACGCCATGGCCCCGAGCGCTACTGCCTTATCAGTCACCCCCAGGCGGGGCGCGGGTACCTCTGCACCAGG
Organism: Nyctalus aviator; assembly: GCA_036971965.1. Lineage (NCBI taxonomy): Eukaryota > Metazoa > Chordata > Mammalia > Chiroptera > Vespertilionidae > Nyctalus > Nyctalus aviator. Next base: position 52,914,410 of record CM072934.1, read on the forward strand.
TACCTCAGTCTTCCTGGAGCTGGGCCTGGGGGGTCAGATCAATGGGGGTGCCGCCACGCACCTCCTCCCTCCCTCTGACACCCAGGACTCTGAGCATTGCTTCTTTTGTGACTCTCGGGACGGGGACCGGGGTGGCCATGGCCTTGAGAATGTGATATCCTGGAGTGGTCGCCGTGGCAACCAGACCTGGTGGCGAGCTGAGAGTGGTGAGGGTGCTGGCGTGCCTGGTGGGGGTCTGGGGCCTCGGTCTGGTCACTGACCAGCCTGTGCTTGCAGGTGTTGAGAACGTCACCATCCAGCTAGACCTAGAGAGCGCATTCCACTTCACCCACCTCGTCATGACCTTCAAGGTGACCGCTGCCCCAGCCACCTGTCCTCACGGCCACCCGTGGTGCTTGCCCCTGGTAACCGAGGCCCCTCCTGTCCCTAGACATTCCGCCGGCAGCGCTGACCTGGAGCGTTCGGCGGACCACGGCCGCTCCTGGCGTGGGCACCGGCACTTTGCCCACAGCTGCTCAGGCCTCTTCCCCGGCGTTGCCGGGCCCTGGGCCGCGGTGCCCACGATCTTGTGTGTGACCAGCGCTACTCAGATACTGAGCCTTCCACCTCGGGCAAGGTCAGCCCAGAGGAGGCGGGAGGGTGGTTGTGAAGCCAGAGGCTCAGGCTTGCTTCTTCCTCAGGTCATTTTCCAAGTTCTGGACCCAGCCCTCCTGGTGGAAAACCCACACGACCCGAGATGCAGGGTAATTCTAGCCAGGCCTGTGAGGCGGGCATTCTGGCCTTAGTTGGCGCCCTGCATCCCGCAGCGCTTCTGGGTGAGGGCAGGGCATCTCGGGGTGCCCTCGTAAAGCAGGGGCAAGAGAGCCTGTTAAAGAGCAAGAGAGCCCGGCGGCGTGGCTCAGGAGGTCATGGTTCCATTCCCACAGGCCCGGGCTGCGGGCTCGATCCCCAGTGGGGGCTGCAAGAGGCAGCCGATCCATGATTCTCATCATTGATGTTTCTCTCCCTCTCCCTTCCTCTCTGCAATCAGTAAACATATTTTAAAAAAACAAACAAGAGAGACACATATTTCAACAGGTGGCCCAGAGCCAGGCCAGGCAGTAACACAGAGGATGAACCCAAATTAGCTTCTTCTCCCACCCTCCACCCACCTTGAGGGTGATGACCAGCTACTCACCCGAACCCCCACACTGGCTCCCGGCAGCTGTTCCCATCCCTTGGTCAGGAGGAAGGGAAACCTGGCGAAGGAGAGGAGGTGGCCTTGGCAGGCACCTGACAAGCTGTGGAGCAGCAGGAGCCTGGGCCTTCAGCCTGCGCATCTAACAAGACCCCTGCATGGCGGGCGTCTTCTGGGCAGAGACGGAAACCTGCTCATGCCAGTCCCGAAGCAGTGGGCACAGCGTGGGCACAGTCATGGGCAGGAATGGGGCCGTAGGCGGGGAGCAGACAGACAGCTGATGAGCACACCAGTGCCTTGCGGGGTCTGGACAATGGCTGGGGAAGCAGCTTCCAAGCAGAGATGTGGACGGTGTCCAGGAAGCGGGGACGCAGAGGGCTCCGCTCAGTGGTATCGGGGCTGGAGCAGTGCAGACGGGACTGCCACGTTCGGTCGTCCTGACGTGTACCCAGAGGAGCGGGGAGACACCCCGCCCCTCCCTCCCAGCCGCGGAGGCAGGACTGGCCGCCTGAGGCCTCCATCTGTGCCTCCAGAGCTCCTGCGTGTGACTAACCTCTGTGTGAACTTCTCCAAACTGCACACCCTGGGTGGCAGGCCCCCGGGGGGCCTCAGGGGCACCCCTTCGACTACTATGCCCTCTACGAGCTTGTGGCCGGAGGTAGCTGACTGTGCCACGGCCATGCCTCCGAGTGCAGGCCTGCGCCCGGGGCTCCCGCCAGCACAGAAGGCATGGTGAGCGCCAGGGCGGGGCACGGGGCCGCTCAGCCTCCCTCCTTCCTGCCAGGTGCGTGGCCTTTGTGTCTGCCGCCATCACACAGCTGGCACCCACTGTGAGCGCTGCCAGGACCTATACCAGGACCACCCCTGGCATGCGGCAGAGCCAGGGCACCCCCACGCCTGCCGGGCTAGGTGCCATACCCGACGGCCTGGCCTTCCTGGCCATGGCAGCCCCCTCCATACCCGCCTTTCTCGTCCTTCCCCAGAATGCCAGTGCCATGGGTATGCCCGCAGCTGCCACTTTGCCGTGGCCCTGTACCTGGCGTCTGGCAACGTGAGTGGGGGCGTGTGTGACGCGTGTCAGCACAACACAGCTGGTGCCCACTGCGAGCTCTGCCAGCCCTTCTTCCACCGAGACCCCCGGGCAGACCCCCGCTCCCTTCACTCCTGCAAACGTGAGCCCTCGGCCCCAGCCCGACCCCAGCGACCCTTCCCCTCCAGGGGGACCGCCCCTAACTGTCCTCACTGACCCTGCCCAGCCTGCGACTGTGACCCTGTGGGTGCCCTGGACGGCGGCTTGTGTGACACCCACACTGACGAGACCCGCGGCCTCCTCTCTGGGCAGTGTCGCTGCAAAGCCAGCGTCTGGGGCCGGCGCTGTGACTCCTGCCGCCCGGGCACTATGGCCTGAGCCTCCCCTGTCCCAGGGCTGCCGGCGTGAGTGACCTGAGCGAGGCCCACCCCCACGTCCTCCTGGCTCTGCCCTTCACTGCCCTCATCACACACGCACCCCCCGTCCCCCGCCCGTGCCTCAGCCTGCAGGTGCGACCCCCAGGGTTGCGGGACCGGACTGCAGCCGCTGTCTGGTGAGTCTCGGCCCATCTGATTGGCTCTGGGCACGGAGCTTCTGGAAGCTGGCAAGCACAAGGCTGTCCTCAGAGCCGTGCCCATGGTGGGGCCCTGCCGACCTGGTCACCAGGGTCAGCGCCGCCTTGGTGAGCTGAGGCCGCGGAGCCCCGGGCCGGGCGGGGAAACACGATGGAGTGAGTTACAAGTCGTGTCCCTGGGCAAAAGGTTCCACCGCTAACGTGTCAGAATAAGAGTCCGTCCCCTCCTGGCCTTCCCTCAAATTGGCAAATGCTTTAACTTTTAACCCTGGCTGTCTCCTCATCCTTATTGATTTCAGAGAGGAAGGAAGGGAGGGAGGGAGAGAGAGAAAGAGTGTGACATTATCTATGAAAGAATCATTGATTGGCTGCCTCCTGGATGCCCCCCACTGGGGATCCAGCCCACAGCCGGGGCCTGTGCCCGGACCGGGAATGGAACCATGACCTCCTCGTTCATAGGTGGACGCTCAGCCCTTGAGCCACACTGGCCGGGCTCTCAGCTTTATTCTTACCGCCCCCCCCATGAAGCCGTGCTGGAGGCCCCCAGCATCTCCACTTCCCCTCCATAACCCTAAGGCTAACTCTAATCCTAATGCTAACCCCAAGGCTAACCCTAATGCTAATCCTAAGGCTAACCCTGTCCAGCTCTTCCTGTCTTTCTTCCCCTCTTACAGCCCGAGTTCTGGGGTCTGAGCAGTGACTGTCTAGGCTGCAGGCCCTGTGACTGTGACTTTGGGGGTGCCTACAGCAACAGGTACAAGGCGAGCCTAGGAGTGGGGGTGAAGGGACAGAACCGGGTGTGGATTCTGTCCCCTTCCCGCCCGTGCACACTCGGGTGCTCTGCCCGGGAGGGCCTCTGCCTGTGCCGCCCCCATCTCCGCGGCCGCCGCTGCCAGGAGCCCCAGGCTGGCTACTTCTGTGCTGCCCTCGACCAGGCCGTCGCCAAAGCTGAGCTCGGCCAGGGCCTCCAGCCCGCTGACCCTCTGCTGCCTGTGAGTGTCCAGGGGCCGGGGGCAGGAGGGACTCAGGCTCAGACCTCTGGGCTCGGGGTGGGGAATATCCAGAGAGAGCTGGTTGGAGGGAGAGGCGGGCAAGGCTGGGAAGGTGAGGAAGTGCGGGTGTCAGCATGTCGGAGGTTTGGTGCCTTTGGAGCCCATGTTCCCAGGACAGCGCGGAGAGGACAGGGCCAGAATGCTGGAGGACACTGCCCCCACTTGTCCCCAGGGAGCCCCCAGGCCTGCTCTTCCCCCCTGTGCCCCAGCCTCAGGGGCCTCCCCCGGTTAGCTCCGGTCCCGACTGCGGAGGCAGCGTGACCCTCGGTGCGCCCTGCATCCTGCCGGGCGAGCCTGCTCCAGCCGCCCGGAGGGAGGAGCCTGCGGAGCAGGGTAAAGCCCGGGGCTAGGCTCTCCTGGGGAGGGGCCCGGCCTGGGTCGGGGTCTCTGGGGTCTTGGGGAAGGGAACCCAAGTCCTGAGGGCGGGCTCGAGGTCCTGGGGCCCTGGACCTGTGAGTCTGTGTCCTCCCCAGGCCCCCGAGGCGCGCAGGGCCCTGCCCCTGGGAGCTGGCCCCCCACTGGCGCCTGGCTCAGGCTTCGCCTGCGTGGCGGATGGGGCCGGCCTCTCTCTGCTGGCTCCCGCCGTGCCTTGCGCCCTGGAGTATGATGTCGCCCTGCGCTATGAGGTCCAGGTCGGTGGCGAGGTGGTGGGTGGTGCTGGGTGGTGGGTTGGGCAGTTCTGTGACTGCTGACCCCTGACTCCTGACCCTAGGCACCTGAAGACTGGCGGGCGTTAGTCAGGGTCCGCGCCCAGTCTCTGCCCAGCAGCACTCGCTGTGCCCACCCGCTGCCCCCAGAGCAGCTGTTCCAGGCCGCCTTGACCCACACGCACAGGTAGGCACCAGCCCCTCTGGTGCTGCTAACACCCAGCGTCACTCGCACGTCATCACGTCCTGGAGCAATGGGAACAGGGCTGGTTTGAGTTCAGACAGAGCGGCAGCTGATCCTGTGATGAGGTGTGGACTCCAATCACCGGGCAGTGCCCACTTGGTCATGCCCTCCTCACCCTGCCCTTACTCTCCCCTCCCGCAGAGCTGTGGTGCTCCCCAGACCTTTCTGCTTTGAGCCAGGCACACGCTACTCCGTAACCCTGCGGCTGTGGCGGACCAAAGGGGTGCGAAGGCCTGAGGGGGGCATCATCCTTCTGGACTCGGTGAGATCCTGGCCCCCCACATCTGGGAAACACTAGTCCTACAGACAGTGAGGGACAGGGGGCACGCAGGCCTGGGGTTGTGCCTGACTGAGACAGGCGGGGGTGGGAGAGGGGTCCGGGGAAAGCCACTTTCTGAGGATCGAAGGTGAGAACAGGCCAAGGCCGACCTCCCAGGACTGTCGCCAGGAGAGGGAGGGGCAGGGGGGCCCAGTGGGGCCCTGGAAGGGACTGGGCAGAGAAGAGCTGGGGAGAAAGGATGGTGGGGGAGCAGCTGCCCTGATGCTGAGTGAGAGGCAGTGTTGCTCCGACTAGGAGGAAGGAGGCGCGGACCCAGAGAGAAGCGGGAAGGGGCGGGCGGGCCGGGAGGGGGCAGTGGACATCAGTGACGGCTGGGCTCCTTGTCCCCCCTGCCACCTCCTCCCCCACCCTCCGCCCTCCTCCCAGATTGTGCTCCTGCCCCGGGTGAGGGAGCTGCCTGGGCTGCGGTTGGTGGACCCCGGGGCCGCAGGGCGCCTGCAGGAGCTCCACGCCGCCGGCTGCCTGGAGGCCGCCAGGACAGGCCGCTCCAGCTCCGCGCCCGCCGCCCGCGCCCGCCTGGCCTGCAGCATCTCGGCCCCGCTCCACGGCGGCCGCCTCGGCGCGTGACCCTCGGGGGCTGCGGGAGGGGCGTCAGAGGCACCCTGTCACCTGACCTCGCCCTTTCTCCTGCCAGCATGCGAGTGCCACCCCAGGGCTCACTGAGTGCCGAGTGCGCCCTGCTGGGCGGCAGTGCCGCTGCCGTCCTGACGTCACGGCCGGACCTGTGACCGCTGAGCCTGGGACGCACGGCCCGGGCCCCAGCGGCTGCAGCGGTGAGCCTCCGCCGGGCGCAGGCCGGGGCCGCGCCTCCCTGCCCGCTCCATGGCCCTGTCGTTCCCACAGAGTGCGGCTGCCACTCGGAGGGCGCCACGCGCGCCGCCTGTGACCCGGTGAGCGGGCAGTGTGTGCCTGCAATGGGCACGCCGAGGCGTGCCACCCGCTTACCGGCGCCTGCCAGGCCTGCCTCGGAGCCACGGCAGGCTGGCAGTGAGAGGGAGTGTGGGAGGGCTGGGGGAGCGGCCGGGCCACCCATGTGCTGCCGCCCAGGTGCCTGGACGGCTACTACGGAGACCCCGCGCTGGGCTCAGGCCAGCGGTGCCGGCCCTGCCTCTGTCCCGGGACGTCCTGCCACGTGGCCGGCACGAGCGGGCGAGTCCAGTGCCTCGCGGGCCTGGCTATACAGGTGAGGCGCGGGCGGTTGGCAGACCGGGCTGCTCAGCGGGCATCATCCCCTGCGCCCCGAGGCTGGCCTGTGCCAGTGCCACCGGCAGGCTCAGCGGCAGCCGGCCCTCCCCGGGCTCCGCGGGGCCGGAGGGGCCACGGGAGGAGTCACCGGCACGGAGCGTGGGCGCCGGGAGGCGGGCCTCGGCGTGGCCGTGGTGCCTGCCCTCCGGCCGCCCGGGCCTTCTGGGAGTGAGGGCCGCACGCACCGCCTCCCAGGGCGCCGCTGTGACCGCTGCGCCGCCGGCGTGAGTGTGCGGTGGGTGGGGAGGCAGCCAAGGGGGGGGGGTGTTCCTCCGTCCCGTCCAGCCCGCCCTCTCCCCAGGCTGCAGCTGTGACCCCGGGGGCAGCGTCCCCGCACGGTGTCCATTGGGGGCCGAAGCCTGCTTCTGCGACCTGGTCAGCGGGCAGTGCCCCTGCCGCCCCCACACTGTGGGGCGGGCCTGTAGCCGCTGTGCCCCCCTCTTCTGGAACCGGGGGGCCTCGGGGCTGCGAGCCCTGCAGCTGCCATGCCCAGCACACTCTGCAGCTGGTGTGCCACCCAGTGAGTAAGCGAGGCACAGCCTGGGGCCGGCCCGTGTGAGTGTGTGTGCCTGTGGCGGGTGATCCCGTGACCCCCACCCGGGTTCGAGCTGCCAGCCGCTGTGTGGTCCCTGTGAGCGGGCGGTGGGCCTGGGGGAGCCGCCATGGGCTGCATGTGCCCGACCCCGTGGCAGCTCGGCGTTGGCGACTCACCCTGAGGGTCATGGCCCGTGGAGTGAGCACGGGAGGGAGGAGGGGGGAGGGCCGGAAGGAGGCCGAGGGCACAGGGCGAGACGGCGGGAGCAGGTGGTGGGAGTGGTTTCCGGAGGAGGGTCGGCCCTGAGGAGGCCTCAGGTTTGTCCTGAGTCCTGGGGAAGGAGGCGGGACAGCGTGGACAGTGGGGTGTCTGCTCAGGACACGGAGAGCAAGGGCCGCAGGCCTGGCGTCGAGAACTCGGAGGGTCCGGGGGCCGAGGCTGGCCGTGTGGGAGGAGGGCTGGCCAAGGCTCAGGCTGAGGAAGCAGGAAGGGAGGGGCCCTGGTCAAGGCGGGAGCTGCCTGCGCCGGAGCAGGGCTGGCGGGGAGCTGGGCCGGGAGAATGGACACCGGACACCGCCTCCGAGCGCTCTGTCCCCGCTCCCGGGAGGCCGCTTCCTGCTGACCGGCCACTCTGTCCCCTCAGGTCACGGGTCAGTGCCCCTGCCGGCCAGGATTTGGGGGCCGCATGTGCTCCCGGTGTGAGGACGGGTTCTGGGGTGACCCAGAACAGGAGTGCAGAGGTGAGGGACGAGGCTGCCTGCAGGAGCCACTCGGTGTGGAGTGGCCGGGCACCCGGGAGACCACGTGTGCTTAGTGCTGTTCCCCAAAACTTCAGCCAGTACTCGTGAAGGCAGCTAGGGAAAGTAAACTTCAGCCAGTGCTCGTGAAGGCAGCTAGGGAAAGTAAACTTCAGCCAGTGCTCGTGAAGGCAGCTAGGGAAAGTAAACTTCAGCCAGTGCTCGTGAAGGCAGCTAGGGAAAGTAAACTTCAGCCAGTGCTCGTGAAGGCAGCTAGGGAAAGTAAACTTCAGCCAGTACTCGTGAAGGCAGCTAGGGAAAGTAAACTTCAGCCAGTGCTCGTGAAGGCAGCTAGGGAAAGTGTTGGCAGAGCCTTGTGGTGTGCCAGCCGGCGTGGCTGGGGGCTGGGCGTCGACCTAGGAACCAGGAGGTCACGGTGTGATTCCGGTCAGTGCACAGGCCTGGGTTTCGGGCTCCATCCCCAGGGGGAGGCATGTAGGAGGCAGCCGGGCCATGATTCTCTCTCATGGATGTTCCCCTCTCGCTCTCTCCCTTCTTCTCTGAAGTCAATAAAAATGTATTTTAAAAACCTGGGCGGGTACTCCCGCAGGAAGGACACCTTGGGTGGCTCTTTCCTGACCTCCTGCCAGTCCTTGACCCCGGTGACCCCTGCCTGGCTGCAGAGCGCCCGCCTCCCTCAGCTGTTTTCCTGCCCTCGGGCGGCCATGCCAGCGGCTCTGGCGGGGCAGAGGGCAGGCCGTGGTGGTCTGCGCAGCGGCCAGCAAGCACCCTCACCCTCTCCCGGGCCGCCCTCTCCCTGCCCTCACGCTGTCTCTCCCCCACAGCCTGTGCCTGCGACCCACAGGGCTCCCTCTCACCCAGCTGCGACCCCCACACGGGTGCCTGCCTCTGCAGAGAGGGCATCGCCGGGCCGAGCTGCCAGGCATGTGCCCGTGGCTCCCGAGGTGCCTTCCCACACTGCTCGCCCTGCCCTCCCTGTTTCACCTCCTGGGACCAGCGCGTGGCTCTGCTCCGCCGGGGGCTGGAGGCTGTGGCCCAGGAGGTGCCTGGCTGGGGTGCTAGGGGCCCGGGCAGACCCAGCAGGCCCTGAGGGGCTGCTCCGTCAGGCACAGACGCTCCTGGGATCTCCTTCACCCACGGCGGCGGCCCTGCGGCAGCTGACAGAGCGCATAGCTGGACTCAGGCAAGGGATCGGGTCAGCGGGGGGAGGTCTCCAGCGCGGTTCCCGGGGTCAGCGGCTCTGAGGGCCACAGGCTGGCCTGGGGGGTCGTGGGGAGGACCCCGTCCGCCATGCTGATGCTCTGGCCCCACAGGACATCAATGACTGCGCTGGCCCAGTCGCTGACGGCCCCGGGACAGGCTGGGGCCCAGAGTGAGCCGTGGCTGGGGAGGCAGTGTGAGCGGCTGGAAGAGTTGTCCCGGGAGCTGGACTGTGTCAAGGGCTTGGCCTGGCCTGAGGGGGCCCCAGGGGTCCAAGGTGAGGCAGCCGGCGGCGTGTGAGCAGCAGGTGGGCAGGGCTGGGCTGGGCCAGGAGGCCAGGTGCCCTGGCCTAGTAGCTGAGCCACCTCTCTCCCTCTCCCACCTTCTGCAGAGGCTGAGGCCCAGGCCTCCGCCGCTGCCCTGCTTTCCCAGGAGGCCGTGCGCGGGGCCCGGGTCGTGGCCACAGCTGGAGGACCAGGCAGCCTCCTGGGACAGGCCCGAGAGGCTCGTCGGCGGACAGAGCGGCTCCTGCGGGGCCCGGGCCAGCCTGGGGGCGCCGCTGTGTGGGCGCTGGAACTGAAGGGGCTGGTGGGCAAGGTCCAGAGGCTGCACCCCCAGCTCCTGCGGCTCCTGCTCACAGCTGGAGTGGTGGGTGGAGATGATCACTGGGGTTTTGCCCAGGCCAGGCCCCTCCCCTAGGGCCCCCTGGGAGAGGGCAGGGGAGTCTGAGATGAGCTTCTGGGTCTCCTTTCTCATTGGCAGGCATGCGGGGGCCCGGGCCCTGGGCCGGCCTGTGCCCCTGTGCCCTGCGCCGCGCCCCCGGCCCCGGGACTCTGCCCGCTGCCCGGTGGGCTCTGGGCGTTTCCGGCAGCACCTCCTCCAGCCTGCTCCGAGCAGTCGCAGCCGTGGAGCGGCATCGGCAGCTGGTACAGAGGGCAGGGGCCCCGGGGGCGGGGGAAGAGGGGGCACAGCTGGCCATCTAGTTACAGGAGACACATTCACTTCCGCCTGCCCTCCCAGCTGCAGCGCATCCGGGCCACGGCCAGCTCCGCGGGAGTCCAGGCCCGGGAGATGTGGCGCCGTGCACGGGGTGCCTGGGCCTCGGCCCCCCTGGCCCCCCCGCAAGCAACTGTGCGTGCGACCCAGCGCTTCCTCTGCGTGCGTGTCTGCCGGCCTCTTCCAGTGAGGGCGGGGCACCAGGGCATGTGACACTCGTCCAGGAGGAGGACTACCCAGGAGGGCAGAGGCTGACGGGTCGGGTCGGGTCGGGTGGAGCAGGGGGGGAGGGGGGAGGGAGGGGGGCAGAGGAGAAGGTGAGCGGGATTGTGAGGGGGACAGGGATGAGGGGTCAGGGTGTGAGGGAGGCAGGTGTGTGCCGGGGGCAGGGGTGAGGGGTCAAAGATGTGAGGCGGACAGGGGTGAGGGAGCAGGGGATGCCAATGGCTGGCTGTGGGTCTGGGGCGCTGACGGAGTGCTTGTCAGTGTCCATGGTGTGAGTGACCACACCACCGCGGATGGCAGTCTACCTCCCATTTATTTATTATTTAAAATTTTTATTTTGATTTTTTATTGATTTCAGAGAGAAAGGAGAGGGGGAGAGAGATGGCAACATCAATGATGAGAGAGAATGGTTGATTGGCTGCCCCCTGGACGCCCCGCCCCGCCCCGGGGATGGAGCCCGGAGCCGGGCATGCGCCCTGACCTCCAGGTTCATGGGTCCACGCTCAACCACGGAGCCACCCTGGGCTGCCTGACATTTAACATTGATTCACAGAATTCCTGCAAAGGTCACACTGCCTGTTGTAAGCCTCCAGCACACTCTGCAGTCATGCCCGAGGCAGAGTCCGTGACCTTAGGGTCAGGGTCCGGGGGTCAGGGGTCAGAGTTCACAACCAACATCCCCACACCGACCCCACAGAAGAAGGTGTGGATGCTGCGAGTGTGGAGCTGGCGGCACGGCGAGGGCTGGCGGTGCCCCGCCCCAGGGAGGCGCGGGGGGCATCGCCCTCCTGCTGGCTCAGGGCCGGAGGGCCCGCCCCGCCCCGGGCGCTGGAGGCCAGGGGCTGCGCGAGGCTGACCGTGTCCTGCACCGGGCACAGCAGAGCAGGTGAGGGCAGGAGCTGGAGGTGGAGGCCGGGGAGGGGGCAGGGCTGCCCTGACCGCCTGCACCTTTCAGGGCAGGGACAGCCCGGGCCCAGGGCCGAGCGCTGCACGCTCGGGGTGCTGGCGGAGGTGGGAGCTCAGACCTGGGCTGCAGAGCAAGGGCTGCAGGTGGCCAGACAGACGCTTGGAGGCCTGGAGGCCAGTGCACAGGAGGTGACACCCACCGCACCCCTCTGACCCCTGGTTCAGGGGTCACTGGTCCCCGTCCCAAGGTCCTTGACCCGCATGATACCATGAAGCTACCAGACACCCTGACCCTGGGAACTCCATTGAGGGGCTGCCCTGCTGTGACCTCCCTGTGACCCCCTGACCTTTGCCCCAGGTGGCAGGGCGCCTGGCCCAGGTGACACTAGCAGCAGATGTGAGCCCGGACCTGGGGCTTCTGTCCAGTGCAGCTGTGGCTCTCAGGACCCAGGTGGCCCTGTGCCAGCAGCAGGCCCAGGAGGCAGAAGAGCGGGCAGCGCGTGCCCTGGGCTTGGCGGGGGGCCTGGGCAAGGTGAGATGGGGGCAGTGGACATTGGGGTGTCAAGGACCCCCAGCACAGTGTGAAGTGGGGTTTGGGCTGGGACTGGGCTGAGCTGGGCTGAGGTAGGGTCTCCGCTTTACAGCTCCCTGTGCCTGGGGCCTGGGCGCCGTGCGTTGGGGAGGGGGTGGGGGTGGGGGGGTGGCAGGGTGGGGGTGGCGGGGTCTCAGGTCCCGTCCCACTCCGGGGGAGCTGCAGGAGGGCACGCACCGCCTGGTGGCCGCGGTGCGCGACGCAGGGGAGAGGGCGCAGCGGACTCAAGCGGAGGCCCAGGAGCCGCTGAAGTGGGTGCAGGGCCGCTGGAGCCCCCGGAGGGTGCGTGTCTGGCCATGGGGGTGGGGCCAGGGCCGAGTCGGGGTCAGATGGTGTCCAGGTCGGATTCATCTAGTGATGCGGACTGGGTCAAAGTTCAGAACTGGAGGTCAAATGCCGACTAGGGTTAGACTTCTTAGGGATGGGGCCATAGGGTCATGGCAGAGAGGGGCAGAGTCGGAGGTCGGGGCCAGAGGTCACCTGGCTCAGAGGTCTCGTCCCCAGGGCTGGAGCGCCGCCTGGTGCGGAACGAGCAGACCCTGGGCAGGAAGCTGGCCACGCTGCGGGCCCTGGAGCAGCGGGCAGCCGCGCTGCTGGAGCACCTGCAGCTGCGGGCCACGGCCCACGCCACCTGCTGACTCCCGTGGGCACCAAGGAGAGGGGCTCTGGGCCTGCGGTGACTCAGGGCCCAGGCATCTCCTGACCTTAAGGGACTGCAGACCACTGGGTGACCCTCCTGTGACCCCGTGTGCTCCAGGGCCTCTGCCTGGGAGAAAGCTGAGGTCATGTGAAATCCCCGAGGCCATCAGGCCCCTGACCCTGACAGATCCCTGGTTCCCAGGTTGACTGGGGGCGGGACGGGGGTGGGGGGGAGCGGGGGGGGGGCTGCAGGGAGATGGGAGACCCTGCTCCGGGTTGACTGGCCTCCTTGGAAAGCCTGGGGTCCCCCTGGAGAACCCATTTTCTTTCTTGGGTCCCCAGCTGCAGCTCCGGTGTTCTCCCCGACCCCCACGGCCCACCCCCCTCCGGCCCCTCAGAGCCACCCAGTGAGCTGAGGTCCCAGCCTGGTCCCTGGAGCCTGGGTGGGGCAGCTCGCAGCGCATTCCAGCCGGAATTCAGGGCGAGCTGGAAGGTCCGGAGCGGATACGGCATAAGATCTGGATCCGCTTGCTGCTCCGGTTGGTCTGTTGTGGCCACCCAGCACCCATTCCATGCCCGCACGGGACTGTGCTTCCGTGCCTCGGGCAGCGGGCAGCCTCTCCCATCCCCCTCCCCCTGCCGCCTTCCTGAACGGGGCTGGGCGCCCGTGTGTGTGCCCTCCCGCTCTCCGCTCTCCGCTGATGCTGAGCCCTGGGTCTGAAGGCCTAGCTGCTGTTGACCTCCACTAGGTGACCATGACCCTGAGGTTTGGCAAAGGCCAGGCTCCAGGGGCCGTTTGAAGCCTCACAGAGCAGACTGCTAGCCTTGCCTCGTGCCGTGGCCCCGTTCAGTGCCCCCCCACCCCCCCCCGACCACAGTGGCCTGAAGCCCCCGCCCCCCTCTCCCCTGGCTCTGCCGAGGCATCAGGACTCAATAAAAGTTTGCCGCTGAGCTGACCCTGGCCTGGTGTCTAGAATGAGGGCCTTTTTCAGAGGGGGTGGGCGGGACTCTCTGCCTGAGATTGTGATCCTGCCCGAGATCCACTCCGTGCTTTCCTTCTGCGCGGTTCCCAACTTTGCTCAAAGTCGCCAGACTCCCAGCCAAGTGGAGGGACCTCCGGACCTGGCGAGTGGAGACTCAGCCTCGGACCCTCACGGGCAGGGTCAGCACGGCCCCCCGGGGGCGGGGGCGGGCGGGCATGGCCCCAGACCTCTCACACCGACTCCCCTGCCCTCCAGGATGGAGTCCGCCGCCGGGAGCCGAGGGAGGGACCCGCGGGGACAGCCGGGGCCCTGGGCGCTCGGCGTGGGCCTGCTGCTGAGCGGTGAGAAGGCCGTGGAGGCTGGGGTTTGGGATGGGACGGCGGGGCTGGGGGAGCCAGCCCTGGGGCCACCGCCTGGGGAGCACCGTCCAACAGGCTGACCCCTGTTCCCAGCGCTGGCCACCTCCCTGGCCCAGGCCCCGGTGCCGGACGTGCCGGGCTGCTCGCGGGGAAGCTGCTACCCTGCCACCGGGGACCTGCTGGTGGGCCGAGCGGACAGGCTGACGGCCTCCTCCACCTGCGGCTTGCAGGGCCCCCAGCCCTACTGCATCGTCAGTCACCTGCAGGTGCCGCCGGGCGAGGGCTGGGGGCCGAGTCCCGTGGGGCTGGCTCCGGTGCGACCCTGACCTTGACCCCGACCCTGACCCAACTCAGGATGAGAAGAAGTGCTTCCTGTGTGACTCCCGGCACCCCTACTCCGCTAGAGACAACCCAAGCAGCCACCGCATCCAGAACGTGGTGACCAGCTTCGCCCCGCAACGCCGGGCCGCCTGGTGGCAGTCAGAGAACGGTGAGGCCGTGGACGGGCACAGAGTGAGCGGGGCTGCCCCCCAGTGGCCTTGGCCCTGACCTCCGCCTCCCGCCCCAGGTGTCCCTGCGGTCACCATCCAGCTGGACTTGGAGGCTGAGTTCCATTTCACGCACCTCATCATGACCTTCAAGGTGCCTGGGAACCTGCTAGCACCCCCGCTTGGCTCGCCTTCGAAGGCCCCCGAGCAGAGTGCCCGCCCTCAGCCCCCTGAGCTCAGCTGCTGCGTGGGCGGCCCCTTCCCTTCATGCCTCCCATCGCCTTCCGCCTCCACGCTGCCCTGAGCCCAGGCTGGCCTGGCGTTCCTCCCTGGGCCCCACGACCCCTGAGCCGATCCCCTAACGGTGGTACCCTCCCTGGTCATGGCGTGGCCCCCTGGTCTTCCCCACCTGCCTGTGGGCTGCGTGAGGGCAGGGCCCAGGCGGGCAGAGCTCTGGATGGGCCTGGGCCGGACCCGGGTGCTGGGGCGCTCTGACCGGCCATACCACCCTCGCCCAGACGTTCCGCCCGGCCGCCATGCTGGTGGAGCGCTCGGCAGACTTCGGGCGCACCTGGCACGTGTACCGCTACTTCTCCTACGACTGCGCCGCAGACTTCCCGGGGGTCCCGCTGGCCCCCCCGCGGCGCTGGGACGACGTGGTCTGTGAGTCACGCTACTCGGAGATCGAGCCGTCCACGGAAGGCGAGGTGCGGTGGGGCCGGCCGGGGGGGGGGGGGGGCTGAGGCAGGCCAGCCTCCCTGACGTCCCCGCGCCCTCCAGGTCATCTACAGAGTGCTGGACCCCGCCATCCCCGTCCCGGACCCCTACAGCCCGCGCATCCAGAGTGAGTGCTCCCCAGGCTGGCTCGCCGCGCCCGCTGGGGCCGTGGGGCCTCGGTGGCTATTCTGGGTGCTTCCAGGCCAGGTGCCAAGTCAGATTTAGCTCCGAGACAGCAGACGGGAGGTCTCCCCAGGTGACCCTGGCCGCCGCCCGGGGAGGCGGGAGGGAAAGCCTGCCTGGCCAGCGGCCCGCCCTCGCCCCCAGACCTGCTGAAGATCACCAACCTGCGGGTGAACCTGACGCGGCTGCACACGCTGGGCGACAACCTGCTGGACCCGCGGCAGGAGATCCGGGAGAAGTACTACTACGCGCTGTACGAGCTGGTGGTGCGCGGCAACTGCTTCTGCTACGGGCACGCCTCGCAGTGCGCGCCTGCCCCGGGCGCACAGGCCCACACGGAGGGCATGGTGAGCGGGCGGGCGGGGCGGGCGCACAGGCCCACACGGAGGGCATGGTGAGCGGGCGGGCGGGGCGGGCGCACAGGCCCACACGGAGGGCATGGTGAGCATGGTGAGCGGGCGGGCGGGGCGGGCGCACAGGCCCACACGGAGGGCACGGTGCGAGGGCGGGCGGGGCGGGCGCACAGGCCCACACGGAGGGCACGGTGCGCGGGCGGGCGGGGCGGGCGCGGCTGGACGGTGCGGACCGCGGGGGCCTCCCTCCAGGTCCACGGCGCCTGCACCTGCAAACACAACACGCGCGGCCTCAACTGCGAGCAGTGTCAGGACTTCCATCACGACCTGCCCTGGCGCCCGGCCGAGGACGGCCACAGCCACGCCTGCAAGAGTGAGTGGAAGCCCGGCGCGGCCTGGCAGCTCTACCCGGAGCCGGTGGGGATGGTGTCCGAGGTGCCCAGCCTGATGGCCAGGACTCTCTCGCCCTCCTGACCATCTGCTCTGGGCAGGGACCCCGTGTGGTGCCAAGGCCTTTGTGCCCCTCGCCCCCGGCCTTGGGAGGGACCGAGGTGGCACCACGAGGGCCTCTTATGCCCTTACACGTGGGACATGGCCCTCCTGCCCTCTCCTCCCTCCCCCAAGAGTGCGAGTGCCACGGGCACACCCACAGCTGCCACTTCGACATGGCGGTGTACCTGGCCTCTGGCAACGTGAGCGGGGGCGTGTGCGACGGATGCCAGCACAACACCGCGGGGCACCACTGCGAGCTCTGCCGGCCCTTCTTCTACCGAGACCCCGCCAAGGACCTGCGGGACCCGGCCGCGTGCCGCCGTGAGCGGGGCTGAGGGGCGGGGCTGAGGGGGGGCTGAGGGGGGGTCCTCGGTGCCGGGGGGGAGCTGGGGAGCTGGGCATAGGTGAAGCCAGGCTGGGAACCGGGGGGCGGGGGAGGTGTGGAGAGGGTGACCTTGCCCTCCTTTGCCCTCAGCCTGTGATTGTGACCCCATGGGCTCCCGAGACGGTGGGCGCTGTGATCCCCATGACGACCCCGCCCTGGGGCTGGTGGCGGGCCAGTGTCGCTGCAAAGACCACGTGGTGGGCCCCCGCTGCCAGCAGTGCCGGGACGGCTACTTCGGGCTCAGCGCCAGCGACCCCGTGGGCTGCCAGCGTACGTGCTCCCTGCCCTGCGCAGGCTGCCCTTAACCCTGGACCTCACTCTAGACCCCCAAACACAGTGCTCCCAGCTCCCAGCGAGTGACGTCTCCTTCCCGCAGGGTGTCAGTGCGATGCCCGGGGCACAGTGCCTGGGAACACCCCGTGCGACCCCAAGAGTGGAACCTGCTTCTGCAAGCGCCTGGTGACCGGACAGGGCTGCACCCGCTGCCTGGTGCGACTGGGGGGGCTGGGGTCAGGCGTCAGCACTCGGCCTCGGCCAGGGGTGAAGGGGTGGGGTCCGTGCCCACTGGGGGGCGCTAAGAGGGTCCTGGCTAAGAGGGTGGGGCTGAGAGCCATCATTGGAATCTGGGGGTGGCGAGGGGTTCGCTTCCGGCCCCCAGCAACCTCCTCTCCCCCAGCCTGGCCACTGGGGCCTGAGCCACGACACGCTGGGCTGCCGGCCCTGTGACTGCGACGTGGGCGGCGCCTCGGACCCTCAGTGAGTGCGGTTCAGGGGTGGGGGGGGGTGGGCCCGGAGGGAGGGCCCTAATGGCCGTGCTCTGTAGGTGCAGCGAGGCCACAGGCCAGTGCCACTGCCGCC
The DNA here is from genome assembly GCA_036971965.1 of Nyctalus aviator. Lineage (NCBI taxonomy): Eukaryota > Metazoa > Chordata > Mammalia > Chiroptera > Vespertilionidae > Nyctalus > Nyctalus aviator. The sequence continues at coordinate 52,931,388 of CM072934.1, forward strand.
CCCACATGGTGGGGCGCCGTTGTGACCAGGTGCAACCGGGCTACTTCCGGCCCTTCCTGGACCACCTGGCGTGGGAGGCTGAGGACACGCGGGGCCAGGTAGGGGCAGTGGGGGGCGGGGCCAGGTAGGGGCAGTGGGGGGCGGGGCCAGGTAGGGGCAGTGGGGGGCGGGGCCAGGTAGGGGCAGTGGGGGGCGGGGCCAGGTAGGGGCAGTGGGGGCAGGACCCAGAGGTGGGGCGCCGGTGCCTGTGCGGCCGCGGGCAGGGCCCGCCGGGGCGGGGGCGGGCGCCGGGTTGGGCAGAGGCGAGCCCACGGCCGTCTCCCGCAGGTGGCCGTGGTGGAGCGCCTGGCTGTGCCCGGGGGAGCCGCCTCCTGGACGGGCCTGGGCTTCGCGAGGCTGCGGGCGGGCCAGACGCTGGACTTCCTCGTGAGCTCGGTGCCCAGGGCCATGGAGTACGAGCTGCTGCTGCGCGTGGAGCCGCAGGTCAGAGCCGCACCGCCCGCAGCTGCGCCTCCGGGGGGGGGGGGGGCGGCCGCCCTCACGGTCCTGTCCCCCAGGTGCCTGCGCAGTGGGCGGAGCTGGAGGTGGCCGTGCAGCGCCCCGGGCCCGTGTCTGCCCGCAGCCCCTGTGGGCACGTGCTGCCCAAGGACGACCGCATCTCGGGGACGCTGCAGCCTGACGCCAGGTGAGGCGATGGCGGGCCCCGCCCCTGGGGGAGCCCCGGGGGACCCTCACTGCCCCTCACTCGCCCCGGTCCGCCTGCTGCCTCTGAGCGCTGTGTGCCCGCTGCGGGCATGGCCCCGTCAGAGGAAGGAAGTGGCAGAACAAAGCCGCTCTCCGGGGCTGGCTGAGCTCGGGGGACGGGCACGCAGGGAGGCCGTGCCCGCCGGGCGCCGGAAGGAGGGCGCTGCGCCCAAGCTGGCTGCCGTCCCGTCCCATTTTGTTGGTCTTCTGTTTGCTTGTTTTATGTGTTTTATTGATTCCAGAGAGTGGGAGAGGGAGGGAGAGAAAGAGAGAGTCATCAGCCGGCTGCCTCCTGCTCGCCCCCCACTGGGGACGGAGCCCACAACCCAGGCACGTGTCCTGGACCGGAATCAAACCGGGACCCTTTTGGTCTGCAGGCAGACACTAGGCTGTCTTATTAGTTTGGATGGTGTTTGTTTCGTGTCTACTTTTTCATCACTCCTTTTTAGACGTTTATCACGTAAGTCTTCAAATAGCCCGAAGCAGAGAGCACGGCCTGGTGAACTGCTAGCCCTTTGCAGACGCGTTGCCTCAGGGCCTGTGCTGCCCAAACCCCCGCCCCCACCCCCCACCCGGGCTGAGGAGAAGAGACGCGGGGGCCGTGGTGACCTGCAGGCCTGGGGCTGAGGGGTGGCTGAGGGGCAGGGCTGGACAGAGGCAGGACGAGCAAGGCAGAGGGTCTGAGGGCAGAGCAAAGGGTTACCGTTGGGGGGGGGGGGTTTGGAGGTGACTCTGCGCTTGGGTCTGGGCGGCGGGATGGGGTGGTTGTTCCCTGAGGCAGGCTGGGAGGAGCCGTTCTGAGCTCTTAGGCCCGGCAGCAGGCCGGGGTTGGGATTCGTTTCTCGCGTGGCGGGGAGGCTCAAGTAGGCGATGTGCATTTGGGACCTGTCACCAAAGAGGTGGGTTTAGAGCCACCAGCGGGGCTCAGGGGCTGAGCACCGACCTAGGAACCAGCCAGGGGGTCACGGTTCGATTCCAGGTCAGGACACAGGCCTGGGTTGCGGGCTCAGTTCCCAGTGGGGGATGTGCAGGAGGCAGCCAGTTGATGATTCTCTCTCATCACTGATGTTTTTCTCTCTCCCTCTCCCTTCCTCTCTAAAATCCATAAGAATACATTTTTTTAAGAAAAAAAAATAAAGATGGGTTTCGATGAACCCACCGGAGGAAGGCGGAGGGCCCTCGCGTGAGGCAGCCGAGGCGGAGCGGGGAGGGCGAGCAGGAGAGAGGCGGCCCGGAGCAGAGGCGAGGAGGACATCGGGAGGGAGGCGCTGACCTCATTGCTGCTGAGCGAGAGCAGATAAGACCAGCCGTGCTTCGGGGCTTGGCTCCACGGAGGTCATTGGCGGCCTGGCCACCTGCCTGGAGGCCTGGGCTGGCGCCTGGAGCGTGGAGGCAGCACCGCAGTAACATTTCAGGAACGTGTGGGCAGGAGAGCAGACCGGCTCGGCTGGGGGACACGGGTGCGGGAGGCTGCGGGCGTGCAGGCCTGGCGCCATCGGCAGCCGGATGGGAGGCCCGGGAGAGAGGGCCGGGCAGCGAGGCGTCCTGGGAGGGGCTCAGGCTGGTGGTGGAGGCCGAGGTCAGAGCGAGCGTGAGGCGGCCATGGGGGGTGAGGTTGGAGGCTTCCCTGCGCAGGAGGGTAGCGCGTGTGACCCCCCGGAGAGGAAGACACGCGGGCCCTCCGGCGCCTGCCCGCCGTCTGCTGGCCTGGCCGGGTTGGCTGCTCTGGGGGGCGGGCCCAGGATGGCGGGTCGGGGACTCGGGGGACTCCCATGCCGACCTCCGTGCCCAGGTCCGTGGTGCTGCCCCAGCCTGTCTGCCTGGAGCCTGGCGTGTCCTACACGCTGCAGCTAAAGCTGCTGAGAACAGGGGGCCGTGCCCAGCCCGAGGCCCCCAGCCTGCTCATCGACTCGGTGAGCAGCCCCCCGGCCCTGGGCGGGACCCAGAGGGGCCGGGTGGGAGCAGCCGGGCCGGGCCGGAGGTGCCCTGGTCTGAACCTCGCCGGCCCGCCCGCCCCGCAGCTGGTGCTGCTGCCTCGGGTGCTGGTGCTGGAGATGTTCAGCGGCGGGGACGCGGCCGCCCTGGAGCGCCGGGCCACCTTCGAGCGCTACCACTGCCACGAGGAGGGCCTGCTGCCCAGCAAGCCCCCCGCCTCCGAGGCCTGCGCCCCGCTCCTGCTCAGCCTGTCGGCCGTGCTCTACAACGGCGCCCTGCGTGAGTGTGTCCGTGTGTCTGTGTGTGTGTGTGGGGGGGGCGCGGCACAGGTGGGCCCCTCTGACTCAGCCCTGCACCCCTCCCCACAGCCTGCCAGTGCGACCCCCAGGGCTCGCTGAGTTCTGAGTGTGACCCTCATGGGGGCCAGTGCCGGTGCAAGCCGGCCGTGGTGGGCCGCCGCTGTGACCGCTGTGCCCCTGGCTATTACGGCTTTGGCCCCGCCGGCTGCCAAGGTACCTCCTGCCCCGTCCCGACCCACAGTCCAGCCCATCGCTGGCTCTCCCTCCCCTTCCTCCCCTCTGCACCGGCCCCAGCTCTCAGCCCTGCCCTCCCCCCCAGAGCCCCCCCAGCTCTCAGCCCTGCCCTCCCCCCCGAAATCCCCCCAGCTCTCAGCCCTGCCCTCCCCCCCAAAATCCCCCCAACTCTCAGCCCTGCCCTCCCCCCCAAAATCCCCCCAGCTCTCAGCCCTGCCCTCCCCCCCCAAATCCTCCCAGCTCTCAGCCCTGGCCCCCCCAAGTCCTCCCCCAGCTCTCAGCCCTGCCCTCCCCCCCGAAACCCCCCCAGCTCTCAGCCCTGCCCTCCCCCCCGAAACCCCCCCAGCTCTCAGCCCTGCCCTCCCCCCCGAAATCCCCCCAGCTCTCAGCCCTGCCCTCCCCCCCGAAACCCCCCCACCTCTCAGCCCTGCCCTCCCCCCCGAAATCCCCCCAGCTCTCAGCCCTGCCCTCCCCCCACAAATCCCCCCAGCTCTCAGCCCTGGCCCCCCCAAGCTCTCAGCCCTGCCCTCCCCCCGAAACCCCCCCAGCTCTCAGCCCTGGCCCCCCAAGTCCCCCGCACCCCTGACCTCCCCCCGCCCCGCCCACACCCCGCCCCGGCTCAGCCCTGCCCTCCCGCAGCCTGCCAGTGCAGCCCCCAGGGCTCGCTCAGCGGCCTGTGCGAAGGCGCCAGCGGGCAGTGCCCCTGCCGAGCCGGGGCCTTCGGGCTGCGCTGCGACCGCTGCCAGCGCGGCCAGTGGGGCTTCCCCAGCTGCCGGCCGTGCGTGTGCAACGGGCACGCGGACGAGTGCGACACCCACACGGGCGCCTGCCTGGGCTGCCGGGACCACACGGCGGGCGAGCACTGCCACAAGTGAGCGAGGGGCGGCCGGGGGGGGGGGCGGCCGGGGGGGGCGGCCGGGGGGGCGCAGGCCGCGCAGGGACCACCAGCTCCTCCCGCCCTCCGCGCAGGTGCCTGGCCGGCTTCCACGGGGACCCGCGGCTGCCACCCGGCGGCCAGTGCCGGCCCTGCCCCTGCCCCGACGGCCCCGGGAGCCAGCGGCACTTCGCGACTTCCTGCCACCGGGACGGGCGCTCCCAGCAGATCGTGTGCCGCTGCCGGGCGGGCTACACGGGTGAGTGCGGCATGGGCGCGGGCGGAGGCCGCTGGGCAGGCACTCACGCCTCCCCTCGCCTGGCAGGGCTGCGGTGCGACACGTGTGCCCCCGGGCACTTTGGGGACCCAGCCCGGCCAGGCGGCAGGTGCCAGCCTTGTGAGTGCAGTGGGAACATTGACCCCACGGACCCCGATGCCTGTGACCCCCACACGGGGCAATGCCTGCGCTGCCTACACCACACGGAGGGCCCACGCTGTGCCCACTGCAAGCCTGGCTTCCACGGGCAGGCTGCCCGGCAGAGCTGTCGCCGTGAGTGGGGGATGGGAGGGGGTGGCCGGGGGGGGCCCACGACTCAGGCTCCCCTGACTGCTATCCGTCTTGGCTGGCACAGGCTGCATCTGCAACCCGCTGGGCACAGACCCCCGGCAGTGCCCGTCCACGGACCAGTGCACCTGTGACCCAAGCAGTGGGCAGTGCCCTTGCCTCCCCAACGTCCAGGGCGCAAGCTGTGACCGCTGTGCCCCCAACTTCTGGAATCTCACCAGTGGCCGAGGCTGCCAGCCCTGTGCCTGCCATCCCAGTCGAGCCACCGGCCCCACCTGCAATGAGGTGCGGGCCTCCCTGGACCTAGTGGATGGGACCAGCGTCGCCTCGGGTCCAGGGCTCAGCCCGGGCCCTGACCTCTGCCCTTCCCCGCTCCAGTTCACAGGGCAGTGCCACTGCCGCACCGGCTTCGGTGGGCGCACCTGTTCGGAGTGCCAGGAGCTTCACTGGGGAGACCCTGGGCTGCAGTGCCGCGGTGAGGGGCCTCGGGTCTGGGGGGGCCTCCCGGGGGGCCCGCCGGCACAGGGTAACCTGGCCTGCCCTCTCCTCAGCCTGCGACTGCGACCCCCGTGGCATGGACACACCACAGTGCCACCGCTCCACCGGCCACTGCAGCTGCCGCCCGGGGGTGTCCGGCGTGCGCTGTGACCAGTGTGCCCGGGGCTTCTCGGGGGTCTTCCCTGCCTGCCACCCCTGCCACGCCTGCTTCGGGGACTGGGACCGCGTGGTGCAGGACCTGGCCGCCCGCACCCGGCGCCTGGAGCAGAGGGCGAAGGAGCTGCAGCAGACGGGCGTGCTGGGCGCCTTTGAGGGCAGCTTCCGGCGCGTCCAGGAGAAGCTGGGCGCCGTGCAGGCCATCGTGCTCGCCCGCAACGCCTCGGCCGCCGCCACCGCGCGGCTCCTGGAGGCCACGGAGGAGCTGCGGTGCGGCTGGGCCCGGGCACGCGGGGGGGGGGGGAGGGCGCCAGCGGCCAGGGGACCGTCTGAAGCCTCTGCCAACCCCTCCTTCGCTCTGGCACAGGCGTCAGATCGGGGAGGCCACCGAGCACCTGACCCAGCTGGAGGCACAGCTGACGGACGTGCAGGACGAGAACTTCAATGCCAACCACGCACTGAGCAGCCTGGAGCGGGACAGCCTGGCTCTCAACCTCACGCTGCGGCAGCTCGCCCAGCACCTGGACCTGCTGAAGCACTCCAACTTCCTGGGTGCGTTGTCGGCCAGCGGTGCGGGACCAGGCCGGTCCTCAGCTGACTCCTGCCTCTGCCCCACGTAGGTGCCTACGACAGCATCCGCCGTGCCCACAGCCTGTCTGCGGAGGCAGGACGTCGCGCCAACGCATCGGCCCTGGCAGTGCCCAGCCCTGTGAGCCACTCCGCAGGCACACGGAGCCGGACGGAGGCGCTGATGGGGACCCAGAGGGAGGACTTCCACCGCAAGCACATGGCCAACCAGCAGGCCCTGGGGGCGCTCTCTGCCCGCGCCCACGGCCTGAGCCTGACAGGCATCAACGAGCTGGTGAGGCCCAGTGGGAGGGGGAGGCAGGAGGGGTGGGCTCCTCCTGCGGGCCTGACTCCTGTGCCGGCAGGTGTGCGGGGCTCCCGGCGATGCTCCATGTGCCACGGGCCCCTGCGGCGGGGCCGGCTGTCGGGACGAGGACGGGCAGCCCCGCTGCGGGGGCCTCGGCTGCAGCGGCGCCGTGGCCATGGCGGACCTGGCGCTGGGCCGGGCCCGGCACACGCAGACGGAGCTGCAGCGGGCGCTGGCGGAAGGAGGTGGCATCCTCGGCCAGGTGGCAGACACCCGTCGGCAGGCGGGCGAGGCCCAGCAGCGGGCCCAGGCGGCTCTGGACAAGGCCAACGCGTCCAGGGGGCAGGTGGAGCAGGCCAACCGGGAGCTGCGGGAGCTCATCCAGAGCGTGAAGGACTTCCTGAGCCGTGAGCCTCCCGCGCGGCCAGGCCCTGTGGTCGTCCCCGTGTCTGTTTGTACCTGTGCTCAGGATCCTGTGTCTGGCCCCTAGCCCTCCCCCTTGGTGGCCCTCAAGTCCGTGACCCCGAGTCTATGCCCACATCTAGCCCCGTCACATGCCCGTTAGCAAACCCATAGTCCTCGTGCAGTCCCGTGTCCCTGTCCCGACTCTGTGTCCCATTCCCATGCTGGGAGGGGTCCCTGAGTCCTGACTGTCCCGCAGAGGAGGGGGCCGACCCTGACAGCATCGAGATGGTGGCCACCCGCGTGCTGGAGCTCTCCATCCCGGCGTCCCCAGAGCAGATCCAGCAGCTGGCTGGCGAGATCGCAGAGCGGGTCCGGAGCCTGGCCGACGTGGACGCCATCCTGGAGCGCACTGTGGGAGACGTGCATCGGGCAGAGCGACTGCTGCAGGATGCGCAGCGGGCACGGTCTGACCCCGACCTTGCCCCCATCCTTGGCACCTGTCCTGATCCTTGCAGGCCCTGATGCCCTCTCTTCCGCAGGAGCCGGGCTGAAGGGGAGAAGCAGAAGGCAGAGACAGTGCAGGCGGCACTGGAGGAGGCCCAGCGGGCTCAGGGCGCCGCTCAGGGGGCGATCCAGGGGGCAGTGGTTGATACGCAGGACACGGAGCAGACCCTGCACCAGGTGTGGTCTCTGGGACATCGAGGGCCAAGGTGGAGGACACGCTCTGAGACCTGGCTGACCCTAGCCCCCCACGGCAGGTGCAGGAGAGGATGGCGGGGGCAGAGCAGGCGCTGAGCTCTGCAGGGCAACGGGCTCAGCAGCTGAATGGCCTCCTGGAGGCTCTGAAACTGAAACGAGCCGGGAACAGCCTGGCAGCCTCCAGGGCCGAAGAAACAGCAAGCAGCGCCCAGGGTCGTGCCAGGGAGGCTGAGCAGGTGGGCGGAGGCAGAGCCCGCAGGGGGGAGGGTAGAGGCTGGGTCTCCACTGGGCCACCACCCTCCCTTCTCTCCCCCTCCCAGCTGCTGCAGGGCCCCCTGGGCGACCAGTACCAGACAGTGAAGGCCTTGGCGGAGCGCAAGGCCCAGGGGGTGCTGGCTGCGCAGACGCGCGCAGAGCAGCTGCGGGACGAGGCTCGCGGCCTGTTGCGAGCGGCTCAGGACAAGCTGCAGCGGCTGCAGGGTGAGGACTGGGCGGGCAGGGTGAGACGGGTGGGGGCGCCAGGCGTGGGCCGTGGCTGAGGCCTGCCTCTCTCAGAGCTGGAGGGCACCTACGAGGAGAACGAGCGCGCGCTGGAGGGCAAAGCCGCCCAGCTGGACGGGCTGGAGGCCCGGATGCGCAGCGTGCTTCAGGACATCAACCTGCAGGTGCAGATCTACAACACCTGCCAGTGACACACACACACACACACACACACACACACACACACACACCCCACCCCCCCAACCCCCCGCCCCGCCCGCCAGGGCGCCCTGCAGGACAGGCCAATAAACCGTGTACACCCGCTGCTTGGTCTGACTCATTGGGGGCGTGGCCGGGGCGGGGCGGGGCCAGGCGCCGGAGCCCCGCCCTCCGGGCCGGGGGAGGCCCGCGCGCCGCGCCGCCGGAAGTGCGTCACGGGCTCCGCTCGGCCACCGGGCCGCCGCTCCAAGTAGAAACAAAACCAGCCGCCGGGGCGGTGGCGGGGAGCCGGGGCGGGGGAGGAGCGCGCCGGAACCGGAACCGACTTGCGCCGGAACCGGAACCGAGAGCGGGTTGCCAGGGCCCGAAGGGCTGGCGGCGGCGCCTCGCTCGGTGAGTGGCTCGGCCGCTCCCCGCCGGTCCGGTCCGGCGGAGCGGGAGGGCGCGCCGGGGCCCGACGGCCGGTCAAGGTCACGGGGCGCGCCAGCCCCGCCCTCGCGCCCGGCCGCGGCCCCGACGCCGGGCAGTTAGCTGCGCCCGCGGCCTCCGCCTCCGAGGCCCGGGCGGGCGAGCGGCTTCCTGGCGGCGGCGGCGCAGGTGCGGGCTGGCGCCGGCGGCCTGCAGGCCCTCCGCGGCCGGCGCGGGGCCCGACCTTCGGCTGCGGCCGGCGCCGAGGCGGCGGGGCCCGCCCGGCCCGGACCCGTGGTCCCGGGAGGCCGGGCGCCGGCTCACGGCTGACCCCCGAGTGAGGTCGCCCCACGTGCGCCGGGCCCGCCGCTCCCCTCCCCGGCCTGCTGCTGCTCAGCCCGGCCTGGATGCATGGCCCATCCGCACCCCTCCCGGTCCCGGAACCGGATTGTGGACGGAGGGACCGCCCGGAACTCCCTGGGGCCCCGGGGAACGGTGGGTGGGGGAATGGACCCGAGACCCGGGGTGTCTGTTCCCGTCCCCCCTGTGCGCCCGGCGTGCCCCCGGCGTGCCCCGGGCCGCGTTCGCGCTGACATCTGATGCCCTCACCCGGCGGCGGCCCCTGCTGGGAAAGGGGCCCCTGGGATGGGGGGAAAGCCCAGAGCCGCAGGGGCAGCTGGCGCAGGTGGGGCGGCTTAGCCCGGCCGGCAGTGCAGCACCTGGGCTGGGTCTAGTTTCAGCCTCGGAGCCGGGCGATCCTGCTGCTCGGTTGCCTCTCCGTCCTGCCTCCTCCTCCGCCTCCCCCTTCCCGGCGGTGACTAAGCAGCCAGTGAGAACGGAGGAAAAGCCAGGCCTGTGGGCTGGGGCCTCGGCTCCTCTCCAGGCTGGTAGAGGCGCCCGGTCCCAGGCCGCGGCTGCCGGTCCTGGCGGCTCCTGAGGGCGGCTCCGGCCGCCGGTCTGGGTAGCGGCCCCCTGGGGCTCAGCCGGAGCGTGGCTGCCGCTGGCGTTCTTTATTCCCCCTCAGGCCCCCTGGGGGTGCCGCCTGCCAGGGGTGGGGGTGGGATCGCCCGGAGGTTAGGGACAGCCCAGGTTGCCAAGCCTGGCTGTCACCAGGGAGCGAGCTGCTGGGCCTTGGTAACGAGACCCGGCGCCTCCCCACCAGGCTGTCACTTCCTTGCTGGTGAATTTGGCCGCAGAGAGTTGCCAAGATAGCTGGGCCGGGAAGAAAGCGCCGTAGCCCTGACCCAGACGCCGTCGCCGACCCCGGGGCACTCTGGCTGTCGACCAAGCGTCTCAAGATGTCTGGTGGGGCCAGTGCCATGGGCCCGAGGAGAGGGCCCCCCGGGCTGGAGGAGGCCGCCAGCAAGAAGAAGCAGAAGGACCGAGCCAACCAGGAGAGCAAGGACGGAGACCCTCGGAGGGGAGGTGAGGGCGCCCCGCGCTCCATGCCCGGCGGGGCGGGGGCTGCTCCGGTGCGGAGAGGAGGGCCAGGAGAAGCTGGGCCCTGGGGACTGGGCTGAGACCCTGAAAACGGTGCTTGGGGGGTGGCAGGGCCTTGGGGGCTGCCTTCTCCTCCCCATTTCCTTTTCCTTTTTTGAAGATTTTTTTATTGCTTATGTTTTCCTCCTCCCTTTCCTCTGTCATCAGGCTCCGTGTCCACTCCTCAAGAGGAGCAGGCCAAAGAGGGTGAGTGACCAGCTGCCCCCGTGCGAGTGCTGGGGAAGGGGGCGGCGGGTGAGCCCTCGCCTGTAGACCCTCACAGTCTTTGGTTCCGTCTACTTTTTAAACATGTCTCTATTCATTTTAGAGCAAGGAAGGAAGGGAGAGAGCTGGGGGGGAGGGGGGGAACAGCAGTGATGAGGGAGTCCCCATAGGCTGCCTCCTGCACGCCCCCTGCTGGGAATCGAGCCACAGTGCAGGCCTGTGCCTTGGCCAGAATGAAACGGGGACCTCCTGGCGGTGGGTTGCTGCAGATCCCCTGAGCCTGCAGGCGGACCTCAGTCTGGCTCTCCCTGCAGAGGTGCTGCTCGAGTGGAAGCAGAACGCAGATGAGGTGGTGGTGAAGCTGCGTGTGGGAGGAGGCCCCCTGCGGCTGCAGGAGGTGGATGCCGCATTCACAGACACGGACTGCGTGGTGCGGTTTCCAGGTGCCGAGCCCGGCGTGTGCGCGTGTGCGTGTGCGTGTGCGTGTGCGTGTGCGTGTGACAGAGAGAGATCCCTGACGCCCCGCTCACTGCCTCTCCCGCTCTCTGCAGGTGGTCAGCAGTGGCGCGGTGTTTTCTATGCCGAGATCGAAAGTTCTCGCGCCAAAGTGCAGGCTCGGAAAGGTGGCCTCCTCCAGCTGGCGCTGCCCAAGAAGGTGCCTCTGCTCACCTGGCCTTCTCTCCTGGTGAGTCCGGGAAGGGGCGGTGCCCCGGGAAGGGGCGGGGCGGGCACCCAGTGCGGGCAGGGCCTGACTGCTGGATCTTTGACAGAAGAAACCTGTAGGGATTCGGGAGTCAGTGCCAGGGCTGCGGTGCCAGGAGAACGGGCAGGAGTCGGCTCCCGTCGCCCTGGAGCCAGCCCCGGAGCCCCGCCGGGCCAAGCAGGAGGCCCGGAACCAGAAGCGGGCCCAGGGCCGCGGTGAGGTGGGGGCGGGGGCTGGCCCCGGGGCCCAGGCAGGGCCCAGCGCCAAGCGGGCCGTGCACCTCCGGAGAGGGCCAGAGGGGGAAGGCTGCAGCGAGGGCCCTGGGCCTCAGGGCGAGCCCGCCCCGTTCCTGGCGGAGGCCGCCGCCCAGGTGAGCGTGGAGGCTGTGGGGCTGGGAGGTGGGAGGGGTGACTGCGGGGGGGGGGGGAGGCCTGCTGGCTGGCCCGGGCTGAACTTGCCCGCAAACCACGCACAGGCGGAGGCCGAGGAGCCGCTGCGGGTCCCACCGCTGGAGCCCCAGCCCTGCCTCCTGGGCTCGGAGGAGCAGCCGGCGCTGCTGGCCGGAGAGAAGGCAGCGCCGCCCAGGAGCGACCCGGTCTCTCCGGCCCTGCCCCGGAGCAGAGCCCCCGAGAAAGGTGACCGTTCCAGAGAGAAGGCGGAGGCGGCGGGCGCTGCGTCCCTGGTGGCTGGTAAGGGGGCCGCAGAGCCCGGCTGCAGGTAGGGAGCCTGCCGGCGGCGCGGGCGCTGAGCCGTGCCTCACGCAGAGCCGGAGCCCATGGTGAGCCTGGACTTCGTCAAGAACGACTCGTACGAGAAGGGGCCGGACGCCGTGGTGGTGCACGTGTACGTGAAGGAGATCCGCAGGGAGGCCGCGCGCGTGCTCTTCCGCGAGCAGGACTTCACGCTCGTCTTCCAGACCAGGTGCGTGGGGGCCGGGCGGCCCCGGGCCACAGGCGGGACCCGGCCTCACTCTCTCCCCCGCCGCCTACAGGGACGCCAACTTCCTGCGGCTGCACCCGGGCTGCGGGCCCCACACCGTCTTCCGCTGGCAGGTGAAGCTCAGGTGGGTGGAGCCCGGCCGGCCCGTGCCTCCCTCGCTCCCCGGCCCCGGCCCCGGCCCGGCTCCCGGCCTGAGCTCCGCCTCTCCCGCAGGAACCTCATTGAGCCGGAGCAGTGCACCTTCTGCTTCACGGCCTCTCGCATCGACATCTGCCTGCGGAAGCGGCAGAGCCAGCGCTGGGGGGGCCTGGAAGCCCCCGCCGCACGAGGTCTGCCCACGAGCTCCCTTCATCGCCGCCCGCGCGCCGGGACCCCGCTGCGAGCTGCTAACCACCGGCTCTCTCGCTCCCCCCTTTTAAGGTGCAGTGGGTGGTGCAAAGGTTGCCGTGCCGACAGGCCCAACCCCTCTGGACTCAGCGCCCCCGGGGGGTGCTCCGCACCCCCTGACCGGCCAGGAGGAGGCCCGGGCTGTGGAGAAGGAGAAGCCCAAGCCGCGAGCTGAGGACCCGGGGCTGGACGGCGTGGCGGCCCGCACCCCCCTGGAGCACGGGGCCCCCAAGACGGAGCCTCACTTGGCCTCTGTGAGACCCGGGCCGGAGGCGGGCGGGCGGCGGGGGGCGGGCGCTGGGAGCTCCGGCCGCTCACGCCCTCTGTCCCTCAGCCCAAGCCCACGTGCATGGTGCCGCCCATGCCCCACAGCCCTGTGAGCGGGGACAGCGTGGAGGAGGAGGAGGAAGAGGAGAAGAAGGTGTGCCTGCCGGGCTTCACCGGGCTGGTCAACCTGGGCAACACCTGCTTCATGAACAGCGTCATCCAGTCGCTGTCCAACACGCGCGAGCTGCGCGACTTCTTCCACGGTGAGGCCCCGCCCCCCGCCCCGCCCCCTGCACCCCGCCCCAGTCCTGCCCCGCCCCGGCCCCTGCAACCCACCCCAGCCCCAGCCCGGCCCCTGCACCGGCCCCGCCCCCGCCCCGCCCCCTGCACCCGGCCCCGCCCCACCCCAGCCCCATCCAGTCCTGTTCCCTGCATGTCCCCGCTCGGGCCCTCGCCCCCTGTACCCCGCCCTGCCCCGGCCCCGCCCCCACACTGCCCTGTCCCCCGCCCCGCACCCCGCCCCCCCTCACACTGCCCTGCCCCGCACCCCGTACCCCCGTTCTCTGCCCTGCACCCCACCCCGCCCCCTGCACCCCCATTCCCCGCCCTGCACCCCGCCCGGTCCCCCGCACCCCGCCCCGCCCCCCCCCACACTACCCTGCCCCCCACTCCGCACCCCCCCCCCTCACACTGCCCTGCCTCCCCAGACCGCTCCTTCGAGGCGGAGATCAACTACAACAACCCGCTGGGGACCGGGGGCCGCCTGGCCATCGGCTTCGCCGTGCTGCTGCGGGCGCTGTGGAAGGGCACCCACCACGCCTTCCAGCCCTCCAAGCTGAAGGTGAGGGCCGGTCCGCCCTCTGCGGGGGCCGGCGGGTGCAGGCCGGGCGCCGTGCTCAGCCGCCCTCTTCCAGGCCATCGTCGCCAGCAAGGCCAGCCAGTTCACCGGCTACGCCCAGCACGACGCCCAGGAGTTCATGGCCTTCCTGCTGGACGGGCTGCACGAGGACCTGAACCGCATCCAGAACAAGCCCTACACGGAGACCGTGGACTCGGACGGGCGGCCCGACGAGGTCAGTGGGGGCGCGGAGGGGGCTGGGCCGCACCGCTGTCCCTCCCGGGCGGCTCACCGCTGCGCCCTCAGGTGGTGGCCGAGGAGGCGTGGCAGAGGCACAAGATGAGGAACGACTCCTTCATCGTGGACCTGTTCCAGGGCCAGTACAAGTCCAAGCTGGTGTGCCCCGTGTGCGCCAAGGTGCGAGCCCCCGGCCCCGCCGGCCAGGCCCGCAGGCAGCGGTGGGAGGGTGGGCTCCGGCGTGGGCGTGAGGAGGGCCGGGGTGGGCCTCGGGTGCCAGGAGGGCCTGGGGTCTCCTGGCGGCCCCCGGTCTGTCCAGGGCTCCGGGTTTGCTGGCTGCTCGGCCCTGAGGGCCCCGTGGCCGCCTCCCCTCCCCGTGGGCCGCCCAGAGCCACCGGTGTCTCCCCAGGTCTCCATCACCTTTGACCCCTTCCTCTACCTGCCGGTGCCCTTGCCCCAGAAGCAGAAGGTCCTCCCCGTCTTCTTCTTCGCCCGGGAGCCGCACAGCAAGCCCGTCAAGGTGAGCACAGCTCCTCCCCCCGCGCCGCCCGGCCCGGCCAGCGGCCCACGGTCCCTCTGTCCCCGCAGTTCCTGGTGAGCGTCAGCAAGGAGAACTCGAGCGCCAGCGAGGTGCTGGACGCCCTGGCACAGAGGGTCCACGTGCAGCCCGAGAACCTGCGTCTGACCGAGGTGCGTCCAGGCTTCCGGGCTCAGCGTGTGGACGGTGGGCTCGAGGCGCAGACGCGCAGTGGGCAGCCCTGACACAGAAGGCGGGAGCTCTGGCGTTCGGGCTGCACCACGGGCGCCCCGTGCCCAGCCGTCTCGGTGGCCCAGCAGCTCCTCCCCTGGACGGGGAGCTGGGCTGCAGAGGTTACCCCTTCCGTGCGGTGCTCCCGCAGCGCTTGGCCTCCCGAATGTGGTCCGTGATACCCAGGCTGCAGCCCCAGGCCCCGCCAGTGAGTCGGGCGGAGCCGTGGTGCGGAGCGCAGGGTGCGGACGCCGGGCCCAGGCCTGGCCTCACAGGCCCTCGTAAGCACAGGCTCCCTTTTTAAATATATTTTATTGATTTTCCACAGAGAGGAAGGGAGAGAGAGAGAGAGCTAGAAACATCGATGAGAGAGAGTCATCGATCAGCTGCCTCTTGCACACCCCCTACTGGGGATGTGCCCGCAACCAAGGTACATGCTCTTGACCAGAATCGAACCCGGGTTCCTTCAGTCCCCAAGCCGATGCTCTATTCATTGAGCCAAACGGTTTCAGCTACAGGCTCCCTTTTTATGTCACGCCTGCAACCAAGCACGTGCCCTGGACAGGGATGGAACCCAAGATACTTCTGTCCGAGGACTGATGCTCTATCCACTGAGCACACCGGCCAGGGCACCAGGCCCCTTGCTCATGGCAATAAGGCTGAGCCAGCAGAGGCCTATGCTGCTGCCACATGCCTCCCCCCCCCCGTAGAGCGAGGGTCAGAGCCGGCTCCTCCTGTGTGTGTGTGGGGTGGGGGGAGGGGGGCTGGGGGCCGTCCTCACCGGGGCTGTCCCTGGGTCAGGTGGTGAAGAGCCGTTTCCACCGCATGTTCCTGCCCTCCCACTCGCTGGACACCGTGTCCCCCTCGGACCTGCTCCTCTGCTTCGAGCTGTTGTCCCCCGAGTTGGCTAAGGAGCAGGTGGTGGTGCTGGAGGTGCAGCAGGTGAGGGAGGCTGGGCTGCTGGCATGGGGCCCTTGGGCGGGGGGCGAGGGGTGGCATTCCTGCCCGGCCTGGCCTTGCTGAGCCGATGACCCACCCCAGCGCCCCCAGGTGCCCAGCATCCCCATCTCCAAGTGCGCAGCCTGCCAGCGGAAGCAGCAGCCGGAGGACGAGAAGCTGAAACGCTGCACCCGGTGCTACCGCGTGGGCTACTGCAACCAGTGAGGGCCCGCCAGCCCCGCCCTGCTCCCGTCTGCCCCCAAGCCCTACCAGGCTGGGAGGCCGGAGTCATCAGAGGCTCTCCCCCCCACCCCCCAGGCTCTGCCAGAAAACCCACTGGCCTGACCACAAGGGCCTCTGCCGCCCTGAGAACATCGGCTACCCCTTCCTGGTCAGCGTGCCCGCCTCCCGCCTCACCTACGCCCGTCTCGCCCAGCTGCTGGAGGGCTATGCCCGGTGAGCGCCGTGGGCAATGGGGGGCTGCGGGTGGCAGGTCAGGGTTCCTATGCGCCTCTTTCCTGTTGCAGGTATTCCGTGAGCGTCTTCCAGCCGCCCTTCCAGCCGCCCTTCCAGCCCGGCCGCATGGCCTTGGAGCCCCCTGGCTACACGGCGCTGCCCTCCGGCTCTCCGGAGGCCGGTGACGGCGAGCGGGACTCCATGCCGCCGCCCGAGCTCCAGATGGTGCCGCCCGTGGTGGAGGGGGACGTGGTGCCCCGGGCGTGGGCAGCCCCTGACCGGGGACCGGTGCCCAGCACCAGTGGCATTGCTTCTGAGATGCTGGCCAGCGGGCCCGCGGAAGGTGGCTCCTTGCCTGTGGCAGAGAAGCTGCCCCGGCCGGAAGGTAGGCGGCGGGAGGGAGTGGGAGGGGCGGGGGGGCAGCGCTGCCGGGCTCTGACGTCTGCGCTCTCAGCTGCCGTGCCCGGCTACCAGCACCCGAGTGAAGCCACCAACCCCCACACGTCCCAGTTCCTGATCTATAAGATCGACGCGGCCAACCGGGAGCAGCGGCTGGAGGATAAAGGTGCCTGGGGCGCGGGGCCGGGGCGCGGGGAGGGACTGCCGGCGGCTCCACAGCTGACCGCCCTGCCCGCCCGCCAGGAGACGCCCCGCTGGAGCTGGACGAGGACTGCAGCCTGGCGCTCGTCTGGCGGAACAACGACCGGCAGCCGGAGTTCGTGCTGGTGGCCTCCAAGGAGCTGGAGTGCGCCGAGGACCCCGGCTCTGCCGGCGAGGCCGCCCGCGCCGGCCACTTCACGCTGGACCAGTGCCTCACGCTCTTCACGCGGCCCGAAGTGCTGGCCCCCGAGGAGGCTTGGTGTGGACGGGCGCCGGCGGGGCGGCGGGCGGGGGCGGGGGGCGGGGGCGGGGGCGAGGGGCGAGGGGCGGGGGCGGGGGCGAGGGGCGAGGGGCGGCGGGCGGGGGCGGGGGCGAGGGGCGCCGGCGGGGTGGCGGGGGGGGGGGGGGGGGGGGGGGGGGGGGGGGGGGGGGGGCGGGGGCGGGGGGCGGGGGCGTCTGCCTCTGACTCACCGTGCCCCGCCCGCCGCCGCCGCAGGTACTGCCCGCAGTGCAAGCAGCACCGCGAGGCCTCCAAGCAGCTGCTGCTGTGGCGCCTGCCCAACGTGCTCATCGTGCAGCTCAAGCGCTTCTCCTTCCGCAGCTTCATCTGGCGCGACAAGATCAACGACCTGGTGGAGTTCCCCGTCCGGTGAGCGCGGGCCCGGGCCGGGAGGGGGCGTGTGGGCGCCGGCACGGGCCTGTCTCACTCCGCTTGCCGCAGGAACCTGGACCTGAGCAAGTTCTGCATCGGCCAGAAGGAGGAGCAGCTGCCCAGCTACGACCTGTACGCCGTCATCAACCACTACGGCGGCATGATCGGCGGCCACTACACCGCCTGCGCCCGCCTGCCCAACGACCGCAGCAGCCAGCGCAGCGACGTGGGTGAGGGCCGCGCCGGCGGACGGCGGGGGGTGGGGGGACCGGCGGGGGCGGTCTGCTCACCCCCTTCTCCCCGCCGCAGGCTGGCGCTTGTTTGACGACAGCACGGTGACCACAGTGGATGAGAGCCAGGTGGTGACGCGCTACGCCTACGTCCTGTTCTACCGCCGGCGCAACTCTCCCGTGGAGAGGCCCCCCCGGGCAGGCCACGCCGAGCGCCACGCAGACCTCGGCCCCGCAGCCGAGGCTGCTGCCAGCCAGGTGAGGCCTAGGAGGCTCGAAGCCAGGGGGCCCGAGTCACGGGGAGGCCGGGCACGGCTCCGCTCCTCCAGCCATGGCCCTGCAGCTGCGGGGCCGGGGAGGAAGGTGGGTCCCTCACGTGAAGCCTCAGCCGGAGGGTCACCCTGGTGCAGGGGCACAGAGGGACACACCGAGCGGCCACTGGCACGGACAGAGGCACCATGTGGCACAGGCGTGTCCTCTCAACCTCCCTGGGCACGGTGCCGGGACTGACTGCACCTCTGGCCTCCCAGCCTCCCCCGCACCCTCCCCTCGCCGGGACCGCCCGGGCCCTCGGGACCAGCCTAACCTGGCCGGGCTGTCCCCCGCTCCAAGGGGAGCGTCTGCTGGGCCTCCGGGGTCTTCTGTCTCCTACGTCCCTGGGTGCCCGGGGCCTGGCTTGCGGGCACAGCCGCCTCCCTCCTGTGCTGGCCGCCGCCTCGCTGCCCTCTCCGGCCTTGAGCCCCTCCGCTCGCTCTCGGGGGAGACAGACAGCGGTCAGGCCCTGGGATGGGTGAGCCGGGAGGCCTGGGCTGCAGGTCTGTCCTCCGAGAGCGGTGCCCTCTGTGGGCAGCCCGCCCCGGGCCGCCACGCAAGTGGCACGTTGAGTGGAATCTTCTCGAGGCCAGAGTGCTGCCGGGAGTCGCCCTCGCGCTCTGTCTGAGCTGCGTGGCCTGGCTCCTCCCCGCCCTCCTGCGGCCTAAGCTGGTTCGTCGGGCTCAGCACGTCACCTCGGGGGGAGAGTCGTGGCCGGGCCTCGGGCCTCTGGGTCACCACCTCCCTTCTGCACACCGTAGGCTTCCCGGATTTGGCAGGAGCTGGAGGCCGCGGAGGAGCCGGTGCCCGAGGGGCCTGCGCCCCGGGGTTCCTGGGGGCCCCAGGACTGGGTGGGCCCCCCGCCATGCGGGCCCCCCACCCCAGCTGAGGGCTGCCTCCGGTACTTTGTTCTGGGCACCGTGGCAGCCTTGGTGGCCCTCGTGCTCAACGTGTTCTATCCTCTGGTGTCCCAGAGTCACTGGAGATGAGCGGGCTCGGCTGCCGCTGTGAGCACCCGCCTGCCCGCCCCCCCCTCCGCCCCCCCCCAGGCACGCTGCCTCTGGGACCAGCCCTGGGCTCGGGCTCGGGCTCAGTGTGTGGAGGGAGAGGGTCTGTGGCTCCTGCAGGGGTAGAGCAAACAGGGTGGTGTCCATCCAGCTGTCCGTCCGTCCGTCCTGCTGCTCCGAGCTTGGCCTGGGCCTGGCCCTGCCCACCAGCTTCCTGTATTTAAAGCGTCAATAAAGCGAGACTGTCCAGGCTGATCTTGTCTCTCTGTCTCAATGCGCTGCTGCCGCGCCTGCCGTGGGGCCCTCCCTTGGGTGCGGAGCTCCGAGCCAGCACCCAGGGATGCCGGCGGCACTGGGCAGCCCCCAACTCTGTCCTCATATTCTGTTGCAGGGACTAGGCTCTGGCCAGGCCCCCGAGGCGGCCCCCGCGCGGACAGCCCCTGAACGCTTCGCCCCCCCTGCGGACCGCCCAGCCCCCACCTACAGCAACATGGAGGAGGTCGATTAGCAGGTCCCTGGCTGGGGGGGGGGACCTCCATAGAAGGCCAGCCCTTCGCTGCTGCTTCTCTAACCAGAGGACACTGGCTCCATCGGGGAAGGGGGGGGGGTGACGAGGGTGGGAACCTCACAGGTCGCAACCTCCTGTCAGCCCGAACCCCAGACCAGCGCCCTGGGCTCTCCGGCCCCCCAGTACCGCGGGATTGGAGTCTCAGTTGTACCTTCAGTTCTTTCTGATTCGCATTATAAACATCATAATTTTATTCTAAAATTGTATTTTTTTTTTTTTTTTTTGCATTTTGGAAGTGATTGCTGCTGTTTAAATATATTTTAAAAATAAATGCTAAGTAAGCAGACTTGGTGACTGATGCCCGGGGCTGCGGCCCTCCTCCCTGCCATTGGGTGTGTGTGTTCTTGTGTTGAAGACCCTGGAAGTGCTCTGGTCCGGAGGGGGAGTGAGGGGGCCCTGTGCATCATGGCGCCCCCTGTGCCATCGCCCGCTGCCCTTCCATCCCACTGGTCCTGGTTCCGCATGGAGCCGCTGTGGGGACCCTGTGGGCGCCTCACATCAGGGCGGGGACCCCTGAGGCTCCAGCAGCGGACAGGTCGGGGGACCTGGAGAACCGGAGGTATGGGGTCTCCCTCCTCCTTGCCCGTTCTCGGGTCTCTCTGGTTCGAGTTCAGCAGATCGCTCTGGGGGAACACAGTAGGGACAGCCGGGGGAGGAGACAGCTCCAAAGTCCAGGAAAGAGTCCAGGGCCGCGTGAGCATCACCAGCAGCCTTGGTGATGCACACAGCCAATCCCGGGAGCCGCCTCCTGGCCGCTGCCCCCTCTCCATTCCTGGGGCACCTCCAGCCGAGGGAGATGGGAGCAGGCTCTTGTGAGGCCGGCGCTCATAAGCGCCAGGCAGAGGCAGGCAGGGGCACAGGTCCTCCAGTCCTGTTCGTCACCCCCCCCCCAATGCCCACCAGAGCTCGGCTGCAGGGGGCGGTGGAGGAGCGCCTGGAAGAGTGCTGGCTTTCCCTGTGGGGACACGGCCAGAGCCATGCGGGGCTGATGGCCTTCGAGAGGGACCCGGGAGCTGGGCGAGACCGTGCGGGGAGGATTGCGGCTGGGGCTGGTGCTGGCATTGTGTGGAGGCCCACCATGTAGGGGTGGTGTGCCACACGACAGTGCCGGCCTACACGGCATCCCGTGCCTGTCCACCCGTGGGCTGCCTGTGCCGGAGGCACCGCTCAAGGGGTGCCGGGTGCCCCGGCCCACCGCCCTGCTGATGCTCAGCCTGCCACAAACCCTCCTGGGTGCCAGCCGGCCGCTGTGGCCTCTGCTGCCTGATGCTCATGGCTGGCCTGCTCCGCAGGGACCTGTCCATGGCCTGGCTGTGGCCCCGCCTCTTTGCAGGCCGCAGTGGGCCTCCTGGCTGCCGCCTGGCTTGTCTCCATCACTTTTCGGTGGGTTTTCCTGGAAGGAGTAACGGGCTCACGCCAACAGGCCAGCCTCCCACCCGGGCCGGGCCCATTCACCAAGTTCCGCTCCGTGCGAGTCACAGGGCTCCAGAGGGCGGCCGGCGCTGCTACGTGGGCACTCTTGGTAGCGTTACTGCCTCATCCTGTGACAGGCAGCTACCCGAGGGCAGGGACAGGTGCAGGCCCTCACCCCACGGAGGGGGACGTCACCGGGCCTGCAGGGTTCTCCATGGTGCTGTAGTGAACCCTCTGGGGGATGCAGCAGGGAGGGGATGGGAACTCACTCTGCTCAGCACAGGCACCTTGGTCGGGGCCTAAGCAGCTGCAGCCGTGAGCTCAGCACAGGGCTGGTGTGGCTGTGACTGGTGCCCATCGGTGGCATCACTGCGCTGTGGTATCCCCTGCTCACGGCGGCCCCCTGGCCTCGGCTGCGCATCGGCCTGGGGCGAGGGGGCCATGGGGAGGTGGGGAGCCCCGACACAGACTGGACCGGATCCTGTGCGGCCCCGGGCAGAGGCTGGCATTTGGTCGTCATGTGGGACCCAGATGTTGACCCACACACGGACCCGTCATTACTGGGATACAGGCACAAAGCAGAACACAGAATACGGACACAAACTGGCCAGCATCCTGCCCAGGCCTTTAGGAGTGTTAGCATCACAAGGCCTCTGAACACCTGAATTCCAGTTTTCTGTTCTTTAAGGTTCCAGACTCAGTGATGGAGGTATCCCCCCACCCCCTCCCCCGCCCCAGCAGCTCCAGTGCCTCCAAGAAACCTGAGAAGCTGTGGGGAGACCCCTGCCCTGGCCCAATGGCCATCTTCTGTCCCACGGAACCCCAACTTCAGTGACATGACCGGTCAAACGCCTGCAGGTGGATGAGAAGCTCTAATTTGCTTGGGATTCTCACGGCATTTGCATGTGTGGGTGTGGGAAGGTCAGTGAGCCGAGAGATTTTAAACTAAACCACCGCAGGCCTTCTGCGAGGTCCCTCCTGGCCAGGGGTGTCCAGTAAGCGCCCCCAAAGCTCCAGTCTCCCGGGGCCCCTGGATCAGCCAGGCGCACGGGGTCTGCCCTAGAGTCTTGGCCGGATTTCCAGGGCTTTGTTTTGCTCAGTGTCTTCCGGGACGACCCACAGCCGAGTTC
The DNA here is from genome assembly GCA_036971965.1 of Nyctalus aviator. Lineage (NCBI taxonomy): Eukaryota > Metazoa > Chordata > Mammalia > Chiroptera > Vespertilionidae > Nyctalus > Nyctalus aviator. Next base: position 52,952,908 of record CM072934.1, read on the forward strand.
AAGACACAGCACAGCGGCTCACAGGGGCTCCTGAGACCAGACTGGGTTTCCAGGGCAGAAGGGGAAATCCGATGCACAGGGCCCTGCCCCGCCTCCGCCTCTGGCCCTTCCGTGGCGCCAGCGGAGACGCAGCGCCCGGAAGGGCCGCTGGAGGCGAACCCGGCCCTTTAAACGGCGCCGGCGATCTCGGGTAGCCCCGCCCCCTTTCGCCCTAGAAGGACGCCATTGGCTGGCCCCAGCGGCTGCGCTCTCCTATTGGCCACTGGGCCAACGTCAACATGCAGCTCGGCCCCGGCCTTTCCTTTCCGCTTCCGGATTCCTGCCATGGCGACCGCGGACTCGGTTTCGCTCTTCACCGGCCTCGGCCTGAGCGAGCACAAGGCCCGCGAGACGCTCAAGAACGCGGCCCTGAGCGCGCAGCTGCGCGAGGCGGCCACCCAGGTGCGAGCCCCGCCCTGGGCCGGAGGCCGGGGGCTGGGTGCCCGGTGCCCGTCCGCCCACCCGCCTCGCCGGCGCGCGTCTCAGGGGCTTCCCTCCCTCCCGGCCGCAGGCACAGCAGACCCTGGGCTCCGCCATCGACAAGGCCACCGGGACCCTGCTCTACGGCGTGGCCTCCCGCCTCAGGGATCCCCGGCGCCTCCCTTTCCTCGTGAGCTACGTGGCCAACAAGAAGATCCACACCGAGGCCCAGCTGAGCGGTGAGACCGCCTTCCTGCCACCGCCACCGCCAGCCCCGAGCCGGGCCCCCTTCCTGCCGGGCCCCCCAACCTCTCTAGATGCCTAGTTCCGGCCCCCTGTGCGAGTCTGGGGGAGACCCTCCCTCTCCCCGGGCTGCTTTCCCGGCCGGGGCTGCGGTGGGGGTGGTGCAGGGCTTAGCCAGCTGTCACTGGGGTTTCTGGAGTGCGGGCCTTCCTGACGTCCTGGCGCTGAGGTGCCTCCGCTCATCGCCCTCCCTCGCCAGCTGCCCTGGAGTATGTGCGCAGTCACCCGCTGGACCCCATCGACCCCGTGGACTTCGAGCGGGAATGTGGCGTGGGCATCGAGGTGACGCCCGAGCAGATCGAGGCGGCGGTGAGTCGTGTCCCCCCCCCCCCCCCCCCCGGCACCCTGCCTGCTCCCCGGGAAGGAGCGGCCCCGCTTCTCCACCGGGGAAGACCCAGGGCGAGGGGTGGTTCCGGGGGACGCGTTCCTGAACCTCCCACTCGGCTTCCTTCCGCAGGTGGAGGTTGCCATACAACGCCACCGGCCCCAGCTCCTGGAGGAGCGTTACCATTTCAACATGGGCCTGCTGATGGGTGCGCAGGGCAGGGCGGGACTGTCGTTTGGAGTGATAAGAGGGAGGTGGCAGAGGGGTAGGAGCCCCTTAAAAAGGGGTCTGACCCTGGCCGGTGTGGTTCAGTGGATAGAGCGTCAGCCTGCGGACTGAAGGGTCCCAGGTTCAGTTCCAGCCACGGGCACCCGCTTGGGTTGCGGGCTTGATCCCCAGGAGGGGGTGTGCAGGAGGCAGCCGATCCATGATTCTCTCCCATCGTTGATGTTTTTATCTCTCCTGCTCCCTTCCTCTCTGAAATCAGTAAAGAAGCGTATTTAAAAGGGGGGCGGGTCTGGCTGGGCGGGGGCTCTGGTTCCTGAGGTCGGCCTGGCCCCCTTCCTGGGAAAGAGGGTGGGAAGGGCCTGCCTTGGTCTTCTGGCAGCTCCTTGTGCCCACGTTTCCAGGAGAGGCCCGGGCTGCGCTCAAGTGGGCGGATGGCAAGATGATCAAGCACGAAGTGGACATGCAGGTGGGCGCTCCTTGAGCTGAAGCAGGCACAGACCTGCCACGCACAGGGTTTAGGCCCCTGAGGGGTGAACAGAAGCCAGGGCGGGGGCGGGGCCTGCTCGGCGGTGAATAGGGAGCCTGGTGTGGAGGAGGCGTGGCCTCGGGCTGAGCCTCGTCTGGGAGTCACTGCCCTGAACCTCCATCTCCTCGCCTTGTCAGTCGGGTAGCTCTCGCCGCATTTGAAGCCGAGGTCTCCGTTTAGGATGCTGGCATTCCGGGACAGGAGGGTGCTGGCTGAGGGAGCTGCTTATCTGATGCTGGGCCATAGTGTCTCCCTAGATGGCACCTGAAACCAGTATGGCTCTCAGGAGCCGTGAGGAGCAGGGTGGGTGGCCAGGCGGGCTTTTCAGTGGTGCTGGTGGGCAGCCAGGAAGGGCTGAGGTGTGGGTGGGCTCAGTCGGGCTCCTGTCCAGGCCTAACTGTGGTCTCTGCTCAGGTCCTCCACCTCCTGGGTCCCAAGAGGGAGACTGATCTGGAGAAGAAGCCGAAGGTAGCGGAGCAGGGTCCCGGGCCCTGGGGGTGCGGTGGTGGAGGGAGACTTCAGGCCGGAAAGGAAGTGGCTGACCCCAGTGACCCCGAGTCCCCACCCGAGAGCCCTGACCCCGCTTTTCCCAGGTGGCCAAGGCTCGGCCGGAAGAGACAGAGCGGAAGACGGCCAAGGACGCGGTGGAGAACGGTGAGAGCGAGGGCCGCCGCCCATTCAGCTCCCTGGCTGCGGGCTGTCCGCCCGATGGGCCTTGTCCCCTCGGGTGTCCCGCACACCTTGCTTTCTGCCATCAGACTCGAAGTCCTGGGGTCTCCTTTGTCCCCTTCACCCAGAGACGGGCCTCAGGGGCCCGAGAAGCCTGGCTCTGGCTCTGGCTCTGGGTCCGGGGAAGCGGGGCCTGGAGGGTCCTGACAGCGCCACCTTAGCCGGACACGGCGGCGGTGCCCGAGGGTGACTGTTCCTCGTCTCCGCAGGGGAGGCTGCGGGCCAGACCCTGTCTCTGATGGAGCAGCTCCGGGGGGAGGCGCTGAAGTTCCACAAACCTGGTGAGCGGCAGCCGCGGGGGCGGCTCGGGAGCAGCGCTGCAGCCGGGCCCGGGGTGGGGCCCCTTAAGAAGCTCGTTCTCGTCCCGGCAGGCGAGAACTACAAGACCCCGGGCTACGTGACCACTGCGCACACCATGGAGCTCCTGCGGCAGCACCTGGCCGTCACTGGCGGGCAGGTGTGTGTGTGGCCAGGCCGCCCGGCGGTCCATCCCATCTGCCCCCCCGTACCCGCGAGGGGGCCCCGCCTGCTCCTCCAGGGCCTGTATTCACGGCAGTGACCTGAGCCCTGTGGCCCAGCGCCCGGGCCTAGCTCCCTCGCCCTTCCTCACCTCAGGTGCGCACCCGCTTCCCGCCCGAACCCAACGGCATCCTGCACATCGGGCACGCCAAAGCCATCAACTTCAACTTCGGCTACGCCAAGGTGGGTGCGGGACCCCAACCAGGCACCACCTGCCGCTCCCATGGTGATCGCAGAGGGGCTGCCTCCCCCGCCTGCTGTGTGCCCCCTGCCCTGCTGTGTGTGCCCCTGCCCTGCTGTGTGCGCCCCTGCCCTGCTGTGTGCGCCCCTGCCCTGCTGTGTGCGCCCCTGCCCTGCTGTGTGCGCCCCTGCCCTGCTGTGTGTGCCCCTGCCCTGTGTGTGCCCCTGCCCTGTGTGTGCCCCTGCCCTGTGTGTGCCCCCTGCCCTGCTGTGTGGGCCCCTGCCCTGCTGTGTGTGCCCCTGCCCTGCTGTGTGTGCCCCTGCCCTGCTGTGTGTGCCCCTGCCCTGCTGTGTGTGCCCCCTGCCCTGTGTGTGCCCCTGCCCTGTGTGTGCCCCCTGCCCTGTGTGTGCCCCTGCCCTGTGTGTGCCCCCTGCCCTGTGTGTGCCCCCTGCCCTGCTGTGTGTGCCCCTGCCCTGCTGTGTGTGCCCCTGCCCTGCTGTGTGTGCCCCTGCCCTGCTGTGTGTGCCCCCTGCCCTGTGTGTGCCCCCTGCCCTGTGTGTGCCCCCTGCCCTGCTGTGTGTGCCCCTGCCCTGCTGTGTGTGCCCCTGCCCTGCTGTGTGTGCCCCTGCCCTGTGTGTGCCCCTGCCCTGTGTGTGCCCCCTGCCCTGTGTGTGCCCCCTGCCCTGCTGTGTGCGCCCCTGCCCTGCTGTGTGTGCCCCTGCCCTGTGTGTGCCCCTGCCCTGTGTGTGCCCCTGCCCTGTGTGTGCCCCCTGCCCTGCTGTGTGTGCCCCTGCCCTGCTGTGTGTGCCCCTGCCCTGTGTGTGCCCCTGCCCTGTGTGTGCCCCTGCCCTGTGTGTGCCCCTGCCTGCTGTGTGTGCCCCCTGCCCTGTGTGTGCCCCTGCCCTGCTGTGTGTGCCCCTGCCCTGTGTATGCCCCCTGCCCTGCTGTGTGTGCCCCTGCCCTGCTGTGTGTGCCCCTGCCCTGCTGTGTGTGCCCCTGCCCTGCTGTGTGTGCCCCTGCCCTGCTGTGTGTGCCCCTGCCCTGCTGTGTGTGCCCCCTGCCCTGTGTGTGCCCCTGCCCTGTGTGTGCCCCTGCCCTGCTGGGATGGGCCCTGAGCGCTAGAGGCCTCGGAGGGGCCACGTGTGTCAGACACGGAGGAACCGCTGGCTCCTGGGGAGAGCTCTGAGGGGCGGCGAGTCCAGACGTGGGGCCTCCAGGGCGGCCTCTCGTGCGCGGTGTGTGAGGTGCCGCGCTGGGGCTGAGACGGGAAGGCGGGAGGAGCACAGGCATTCCCAGCTCTGAGCGGGAGGGCGGGGCGCGCTGGGCCGTGGGAGCGGGTGGTGGCGCTCACCACGCGGCCTCTCCTAGGCCAACAACGGCATCTGCTTTCTGCGCTTCGACGACACCAACCCCGAGAAGGAGGAAGCCAGGTTCTTCACCGCCATCTGCGACATGGTGGCCTGGCTGGGTACGGCCGCGGGGGCGGGCGGGGCGGCGGTCAGGGGCCTCTGCCTGGCCGTGGCCTGCCCCTGGCTCCTGGCTGATGCTCACTCTGGGTGTCCCTGTGCAGGTTACACTCCTTACAAGGTGACCTACGCCTCTGACTATTTCGACCAGCTGTACGACTGGGCTGTGGAGCTCATCCGCAGGTAAGGCCCGCCCCGCGGAGCCCGGCGCGCTGACGGCCAGCCCGCGGGCACTCACGCCCTCCCCCACAGGGGCCAGGCCTACGTGTGCCACCAGCGAGGAGAGGAGCTCAAAGGCCACAACCCTCCGCCCTCGCCCTGGAGAGACCGTCCCATCGAGGAGTCCCTGCTGCTCTTTGAGGTGGGGTCGGGCGGGGGTCTGGGTGGCCGAGGCCGAGACGGGCGTGCCAAGGGCCTGAGCCCCTGCCCCTACAGGCCATGCGCAAGGGCAAGTTTGCGGAGGGGGAGGCCACCCTGCGGATGAAGCTGGTGATGGAGGACGGCAAGATGGACCCTGTGGCCTACCGAGTCAAGTACACGCCACACCACCGCACCGGGGACACCTGGTGGGTAGGCGCGCGGGCGGGCTGAGGGCCACGGGGGGGCGGGGCCGGACGGGGTGGGCCCACTGCCTGTGCCCGCAGGTGCATCTATCCCACCTACGACTACACGCACTGCCTCTGTGACTCCATCGAGCACATCACCCACTCACTCTGCACCAAGGAATTCCAGGCCCGGTGAGGGGGCTGGCCCGCGGGCTGGTAGGAGCCGGGGGACCCCAGCGGCCCTCCTGGTCCCCGCGCCCGAGGCTGACCGTGCCCTCCCCGCAGACGCTCTTCCTACTTCTGGCTGTGCAACGCGCTGGACGTGTACTGCCCCGTGCAGTGGGAGTACGGCCGCCTCAACCTGCACTACGCCGTGGTCTCCAAGCGCAAGATCCTGCAGCTCGTGGCCAACGGCGCCGTACGGTCGGTGGCTCGCCCATCCTCGGGGTCGGGTGCCGCGCCGGGCCCCGTTCTCACGGCCTCCTTGCCGCAGGGACTGGGATGACCCGCGGCTCTTCACGCTCACGGCCCTGCGGCGGCGGGGCTTCCCTCCCGAGGCGATCAACAACTTCTGTGCTCGGGTACGGCGAGGAGCCCACCCGCAGGGTGCAGGGCGGGGGGCGGGGGGCGGGGGGCGGGCAGCTCAGCGCCCCGGCTGTGGCGGGGCTGACGCCGCCTGCCTCTCAGGTGGGGGTGACGGTGGCACAGACCACAATGGAGCCGCATCTGCTAGAAGCCTGCGTGCGTGACGTCCTCAATGACACAGCCCCTCGGGCCATGGCGGTGCTGGAGCCACTGCAGGTCGTCATCACCAACTTTCCCGCTGCCAAGGTAGGGCTGTGAGTGTGAGTGTGTGAGTGTGTGTGTGTGTGAGTGTGTGTGTGTGAGTGTGTGTGTGTGAGTGTGTGTGTCAGTGTGAGAAAGTGTGTGTGTGTGTATGTGAGTGTGTGTGTGTGCGTGTGTCAGTGTGAGAAAGTGTGTGTGTGTGTGTGTGAGTGTGAGTGTGTGTGTGTGAGTGTGTGTGTCAGTGTGAGAAAGTGTGTGTGTGTATGTGAGAGTGTGTGTGTGTGTGTCAGTGTGAGAAAGTGTGTGTGTGTGTGAGAGAGTGTGTGTGAGTGTGTGTGTGTGTGAGAGAGTGTGTGTGAGTGTGTGTGTGTGTGAGTGTATGTGAGAGTGTGTGTAACTGTGAGAGTGTGTGTGTGTGTTTGAGTGTGTGAGTGTGTGTGTGTGTGTGTTTGAGTGTGTGAGAGTGTGAGTGTGTGTGTGAGAGTGTGTGTGTGTGTGTGTGAGAGTGTGTGTGTGAGTGAGTGAGAGTGTGTGAGAGTGTGTGTATGTGTGTGAGTGTGTGTGTGTGTGTGAGAGTGTGTGTGTGTGTGAGTGTGTGTGTGTGTGTGAGTGTGTGTGTGTGTGAGTGTGAGTGTGAGTGTGTGTGTGTGTGTGTGTGTGTGTGAGTGTGTGTGTGTGTGAGTGTGTGAGTGTGTGTGTGAGTGTGTGTGTGTGTATGTGTGAGAGTGTGTGAGTGTGTGTGTGTGTGTGTATGTGTGTGAGTGTGTGAGTGTGTGTGTGAGTGTGTGAGTGTGTGTGTGTGTGTGAGTGTGTGTGTGTGTGTGTGAGTGTGTGTGTGTGTGTGTGTGTGAGTGTGTGTGTGTGTGTGAGTGTGTGTGTGTATGTGTGAGTGTGTGTGAGTGTGTGTGTGTGTGTGTATGTGTGTGTGTGTGAGTGTGTGTGTGTGTGTGAGTGTGTGTGAGTGTGTGTGTGTGTGTGTGTGTGAGTGTGAGTGTGTGTGTGAGTGTGAGTGTGAGTGTGTGTGTGAGTGTGAGTGTGTGTGTGAGTGTGTGTGTGTGTGTGAGTGTGTGTGAGTGTGTGTGTGTGTGTGTGTGTGAGTGTGTGTATGTGTGTGTGTGTGTGTGTCTGGGTGGGGACCCAGCACCCAGTGACTCACACCCACTTCTTGCCATAGCCTTTGGACATCCAGGTGCCCAACTTCCCAGCTGATGAGACCAAGGGCTCCCACCAGGTTCCCTTTGGACCCATCGTCTTCATCGAGAGGACGGACTTCAAGGAGGTGAACGAGGGTGGAGGCCCCGCTGCTGCTGAGCCGTCCGGAAGTCCCTCTGCTCCCTGCTACAGAGCAGCCAACCCCGGCCCCACGCTGGGTGGGAGAGAGGCTCTTGTACCTTTCAGTGTTACAGCCTCTGTGGCCGCCCTGCTCCCCTCTAGGAACCAGAGCCCGGCTACAAGCGCCTGGCGCGGGGCCAGCCTGTGGGCCTGAGGCACACGGGCTACGTCATCGAGCTGCAGCGCGTCACCAAGGTGAGAGCCAGCCGCAGCCTTCCCCCACCGCCTGCCGGTGAGGGTGTGGTGCCGCCTGCAGCCCCTTCCCCCAGTGCCTGCGGGTGAGGGTGTGGTGCCGCCTGCAGCCCCTTCCCCTCCCTGCCTGCGGGTGAGGGTGTGGTGTGGCCTGCAGCCCCTTCCCCCACCGCCTGCCGGTGAGGGTGTGGTGTGGCCTGCAGCCCCTTCCCCCACCGCCTGCCGGTGAGGGTGTGGTGCGGCCTGCAGCCCCTTCCCCCAGTGCCTGCCGGTGAGGGTGTGGTGCGGCCTGCAGCCCCTTCCCCCCACTGCCTGCCGGTGAGGGTGTGGTGCGGCCTGGTCCCAGGGTCTGACTGCAGGCCTCTCCCCCTGACTGAAAGGGCCCCGGGGGCTGTGTGGAAAGCCTGGAGGTGACCTGCAGGAAGGCAGATGCTGGAGAGAAGCCCAAGGCCTTTATTCACTGGGTGTCGCAGCCTCTGACGTGTGAGATTCGCCTCTACGAGAGGCTGTGAGTGAACAGCAGGCGGGGCAAAGGGTGTGGACAGCGCCTTTCCCGTGGAGCCTAACCTTCCCTCCTACAGATTCCAGCACAAGAACCCCGAGGATCCTGCCGAGGTGCCGGGAGGCTTCCTGAGCGACCTGAACCCGGTAGGTGGCAGGGCCGGGGCGGTGGGCCTCCCTGGCTGGCCGGCCGCTGAGCTCCCTGCCCGCAGGCGTCGCTGCGCGTGCTGGAGGCCACGCTGGTGGACTGTTCTGTGGCCCGGGCGAAGCCCTTCGACAAGTTCCAGTTCGAGCGCCTTGGCTACTTCTCTGTGGATCCCGACAGCCACGAGGGGCAGGTGAGAGGTGGCCGCCTGGCCTTCCCCCACGAGAGGTGGCTCCCACTCACTGTGCCAAGCTCGTCCCCTTAGTAACCCTCCACCTGAGGTCCATGTTCTACTGACGGGGAAACGGGTTCAGAGGTTAAGTCCATGCACAGCACCGTGTGGGCCCTGCCTTTCTTCCCCCTGAAGGGGCCGGCATAGGGGTTTATAACCCTTATAAATGGGGGCCCAGGGCCAGCGGGTCCCACACCCAGCTCCATAAGTTCCTGAGCACCCAGGGTCCTGACCCTCGGCACCTCATTCTTTCCCCTCTGCCCTCCAGCTTGTCTTCAACCGGACTGTCACCCTGAAGGAGGACCCAGGAAAGGTGTGAACTGGAAGCCCATGGACTTACCTCATCCTCTGAAGCTGGGACCTAGATTCCATGTCAATAAAGCACAGCTGAACCTCCCCTGAGTCTGTTACCTGTCTGCCTCCCAGCACTGCGGGCCTCCAGACGCTGCGGTGGGGTGGGGAGCTGGTACCCTGCACGCAGCCATTGGTGCGCAGGGGCAGGGGCCTGATTTCACAGACCCTCGGCATCCAGCCGGAGGGAATGGCGGCCTGGAGAGCAGCCCCACGGTTCGCAGCCTGTGCCAGAGGGCTCTGCAGTTTGCCTGCACGCCTGCCTAGGTAGATGAAGAGCGGCCAGGCTGCCTGTCCAGCATCGAGCAAATGATGGAGAGCCTGCTCTGTGCCAGGCCCAGCGAGAAGAGGACAGGACCAGGCACGTGCACGGAGGTCTCCTGGGCTGAGACTACTTCCAGGAAGTGACTCTTGGGCGAACCTAAAGGACACGGAGTTTGCCAGGGCAGGAGGCACAAGTGCAAAGGTCCAGAGGTCTTTAGAGGGAAGTGTGGTGCAGACTGGCCTCTAGCAGCATGGGCTGCTGAGGAGCCCAGGGCGCCTGCAGCTTTAACACCCTCCACATTTTCCCTGTATACAAACACCGGCTAGCAGAGGCCCACTTTAAGGTGGACTGGGCTGCGGGAGGCTGAATTACAAAGGCAGAATTTGTTAGGGGGAAAGAGGGTCCCAGGAGCTAGGGGTATTTAGAGGACAGTATCCTGGGGGCGTCCCAGGTGGGAGGCGGCTGGAACGCCAGGCCTAGGTCAGCAGCTGTGGGGGCCACCTTAACCAGGCCGGCCCCGCGCGGGGCTGCTGTGCTACTGAAGGAGGCCCGGGCAGGTGGCAGAAGGTGGGCATGGAGAGCAAGCTTTGAGCCCCCAGCCCGCCTAGGCTCCAGGGCGAGGCCGATCTCGGGGTCTGGCTCCGCCCCGCATGAAGGGGCGTCTGGGGGCGGGGCGCCCCGCCCTATACCCTTAGTTTAGCCGCTCCCGCAGCCAGAGGCCGGGCCTACCTCCTCCCCAGAAGCGTTCCCTTTAAGTCAGGCCAGGAGGCAGCCTCAACTCTCGCGGGATCCAACGCTCAGAATATCGCGAGAGGGGCATTCGCCACCCATTGGCTGCGAGGGTTGAATGTAAGATGGCGCCCAGGGAGCTGTGAGGGGAAAATCCTGTCGGTCTTGGAGCGGCGACGGCAGAACCCGACCCCCGAGCGGTGCGGCGGGGCGGCGGGTAGAGCGGCGGTGGCGGCGGCGGCGGCGGCGTCGCCGGGTGAGGGCTCCAGGGGGGGAAGGGACGAGGCGAGGCCGCGGGCCTGAGGCAGCGGGCCCACCCCACACAACGGCGGGCGGGCGGGCGGGGGCGGGGGGGCCGCCGCCGCTGGGCCCCGGAGACCTTGGGGCGGCTCCGGAGCAGAGAATGTCCCTGGGTTCGCGCGCCCTCGCCCCTCGGGTGGGGGAGGAGGGGGCCGGGGGCCGGGTGGGCGCGGCGCGCGGACGCGCGCTGGTGCTCGCGCGCGGCGGGGCCTGTTTATACGCGCGGGGGCGCGCGCGCTGTGCGGCCTCCAGGTGCGCGTGGCCGCCGACGTGCGCGTCCTCGGCCCGGGGAGCTCGGTTCCTGGAGCCGCGGCCCGGGGGCTGGGGCGCGTTTCCGGGGCGCGCACTCGCCCGCGGACCCGGGCCTCGGGGCGCGCGCCCCGCTGTTGGGTGGCGGCGCCGCGGCGAGGGCGCGCGGGACGCCCCTGCGGCGCGGGGAGCGGGCGGGCGGGAGGCTGGTTGTGCGAGGAAGGCTGCGGGTTGGGCCCTTCCTGCTCGGGAGACGCCCCCGGGCCGCCCGGGGGAGACCAGCCGGCTTTGCAGCCTGGCGAGCGGCCGGGTCTGGAAGGATGCCGGACCCCGAGTTCCGGTGCGGGGTGGGTGCGGGGCGAGAGCGGCCGGCTCCCCCTGAAACCTGCCTGCCGGCTGCGCGGCCGCGGGCCCTCGGGCCGCCTCCCTTCGCTCTGCTGCTTTGTGCAGCGGCGGGGCGGCCGCCCCCCGGAGGCCCTCCCTTCCTCGCTCCCCGCTTTGCTGTCACCAGAGAGCGATCCTTCCACGAGCGCCATCCATACACGTCACCTCTGTGCGCTCCGGAAGGGGATCCTGTGGTGCGGACAGAGCGAAACTGCCGGGCCCCGGAGCGCCGCTCCTTAAACCCCTGAATGCAGCCTCTGTGCGGATGGGAGGGACCCGCGCCCCGTTAGACCAGGCCCGCTGCGGCGCGGCCACGAAGCTGCCCGGAGGAAAACTGAGCAACCCGAGAGCCCTGCTTTCCCTTTTTGTAGTTCAAAAGCCCCCGGCGCAAGGAATTCCTCACACCTGCCGGGGGTCTCACTGCGGGAGTTGCTTGGGATACAATTTCAATCCCCCACCCGCTTCCCTTTAAACCCTAGTACTGGGTTCCGGTGGGGGCGGGGGGGCACCCTCTAGTTTATGTTTTACGGTTCTGCTTCGTTAAGTTTAAGGAAAGAGAAGCTAAGAGGAAGAATTAGCAGTCTGGTTGGATAGTGATGGCCGTAGTTCTTTCTAACGTGCCGTGTTATTCTAAGAACAAAGCTGAAACTTAGAAAGAGGCTGAGGGTGGAAGGAACTTCTTTGTTCTGTCTTCTTCAGAATGTCACAAGTCTTAAGAACCCAAGACAAGCAGCAGAAATGCATGCAGCGTGGTGACGGGTGAGTTAACGCCGTCCATGTGCCGGAAGTATGTGTGCAGCTTTTCCGGGAGCCGGAACGTCCCCCGCCCCGCCAGGCACGCTGGGTGCCGCCCGCCAGGACTCCCTGGGCCCCGGGACGAAGGTGGGGAGAGCTGCATCTTAGTCTGATGTCTCCGCCTCTCAGACGTAAGGCAGTGCCAGTTGTAAACAAGAATCCCTCGAAAGAGGTGACCCAGGTCTGCGGCTCCACCGACAGCTTCCGAGGCGGGTTTCTTCCAGCCTGCCTCCTCCTCCTCCTCCTCCAGGGGGGTGCGCTGCCCTGCGCTTCCTGCCGGTCTGCGTTGTAAATGGCCACCTCCCTCCGCAGTGGTCAGCACTGCTCAGCCACATGGAGGGGTGCCTGGACGCCTTTTCTCTTCCGTTACTTGGTGTTTAGTTGTCCCACATTTTGTTCCAAATGTCTTAATTCTCTCCAGCCTTCACTTAAAGGTTTCATTTTTTTTTTTCCTAAGTGGCATCCTGAATTTCTGATTTCTGACTGTGGTTGCATGAAGACAATAGGTGAATCCTCTTACTTTGCCGAAAGAATTGTCCTTTGATCTCACACTTAGGCAAGGGCAAACTGTAGTAGAGCTGGTGGGCTGTGTCAGAAAGCTCTTTTTTCTTTCTAGAAATCTGTGGAATACCTTTCTGTAAACTCGGCGTCTGTATACAGTTCAGTGAAAAAGTACGAAGCGACCCATTGTCTAGCGACCACCTACCTGCTCGAGAGTCCCTGCACAGCCCTTCCCGCGCGTCTTTCCCTCCGGCTCCTCCATCCCCGGAGACCTTTGCTTTTCTGACTGACGTGATAACCATGGTCTGTTTTCCTTTTAATTTACCTTGTTTTCCTCAGATAACACAGTTTTACGTGCTTTTGAGTTTTATGTAGATGGAGTCATGCTGTGTTTTATGTCTTCCTTCCTTTAGCATTGTGTTTGTGACATTCCCTCATGTCTGCAGCTGTGGTTCATTGCTTACCCATTTAACAGTCGATAGACATCTAGATTCCTCGCGGTTTGGGAATCTTGTTAATACTGAGTGATAGAGGCCTAAGGATAGAATCGCTGGACCATATGGGATGGGTATTTTCAACTTTACCAGGTATTGCAAATGGCTGTGCCCATCAGTTAGGTTCCTGGTTGAAGTGTGTTGTCCACACATGGACCTACAGTGAAAGGGAGCTGGATCGGGAAGGCGTGGGGAAGGCGTGGGCAGATGAAGAGCTTGGTGGGGAGGCATTATGTTTGAGGGACCCAGGAAAGGACGTTCGGTGAGTACTTAGGTCCTCCCTCAGGGTCTAGGTAGAAAAAAGAAAGAACTAACAAACAGACTAATAGAAATGTTATCGATGGCTGCTTGGGAGTAACCTTTGTTCCTGGTACCATCTTGTGTTGTAGGGAGATAGTAATAAAATAATGATAACGCTCATATATAAGAGCCTGTTGTGTCAGGCGCTGTGCTAAGCTCTGCTAGAAGGAAGGATGGGAAATACTAGTGATCAAGGGGTGCATACAAAAACAAATTTCTCCGGTCTTTTGTTGGGGTGCTGATTGTTTATGGTTTTGCAAAGCAGCTATTCTTTTTAAAAATATATATTTTATACTTTTTTTTTTTAACGTTTTATTGATTTTCCACAGAGAGGAAGGGAGAGGGATAGAGTTAGAAACATCGGTCAGCTGCCTCCTGCCCACCTCCTAGTGGTGATGTGCCTGCAACCAAGGTACATACATGCCCTTGACTGGAATTGAATCTGGGACCTTTCAGTCTGCAGGCCAACACTCTATCCACTGAGCCAAACTGGTTTTGGCTAAAGCAGCTATCCTTAAAGCATTCAGAAGCAAATGCTTGTTTACAGACTCCCTTTACTCCATTGAGCCCCAGAGTGGCAAACATTTTTTAGTGTTTTTTAATTTTTATTTTTATCCTCACTTTGAGGATATGTGTATTGACTTGAGAGAGAAAGAGAGAGAGAGAGAAACACCTTGTAAGATCGTTGCCTCCCATACTTGTGACTCTACCAAGGATTGAACCCAAAACCTAACCATGTGCCCTGACCGGAATCGAACCCATAACCAACTGAGCCACTCAGCCAAAGCTTTCTGTAAGTATTTTAATTAATATTTACTGTCCCTCACCAAGTCCTTGACTTGGAGCTAATAAAGAATCTTGTTTCTTTGGGGTTATGGAGAGTAGATTCATTGAGTTTATTCCTTTCTCTTCCTCTATTTCAAGACCCAACCTCGTGTCTTGTGAGCAGCATCTGGAAGGATTTAACAGTCTTTGTTATTATGTCAGCATCTGGTGCTTGATGGGTTTATCTTTGAGTTTAGGATTTTGGCGGGGGGGGGGGGGGATCATACTACAATCATCCAGAATTTTTTATGTATCTTATGTTATTGCTATATAACCACTCTGCAAAAAAAACACACAAAAACTTTTTATTTGTTTAATACGTATTATGGAAAATACAGGACAGTACTAAACAAGAAGAAATTTAAGTCCTCTGTGATTCCACCATTCTGGCAAAACTACTGTTAAAGTTTAGATGCATTTTTGCCAGCTCTTTTTCTTACATATATAAATGATACTGGGAATCCTATATAATAAAAAGCTAGCATGCAAATCATTCCAACTGCAGAACGGCAGGTTGCTATGATGTGCACACACCACCAGGGGGCAGAAGCTCAATCAGGAGCTGCCTCCTGGTGGTCAGTGCACTCCCACAGGGTGAGCCTACGGTGGCGGCTAAGGATGTCTGACTGCCGGGAGCTGGCCTAAGCCATCAGTTGGACATCCCCTGAGGGCTCCTGGACTGTGAGAGGGCACAGGCTGGGCTGAGGGACACCCCCCTTCCCTCCCCCCCATGCGTGAATTTTGTGTACTGGGCCTCTAGTAAATAAATACAATTGTGTTTGCTGCTTGTTTATGTGTCAACTTCGTGTTGGGAGTTGGAGAGGGGTCGGCAAGAATTTTCTAGGTACCAACATGCTTTTTTTGAAGCTACTGTGTTATAGAAAGATCTATGGAATCACGGCTTATAAGCCAGACCTTTTATTTTAAGTCAGCAGGCAAAGGAAATTCAATCTTTCAATAACTGATAAAGGGACACTTGTATGCATGCAAGACTGGGGGGGTGAGGGCATGGTCAGGAGTCGGGGGGAGGGGCAATGGTAAGATATATATATATATATATATATATATACACACACACACACACATATAATACCTTAATAAAAAATGAAAAGAAACGATAAAGGGACAAGTTGTTTGATGTTGGGAAAAACATTAGACATTTGCCTTACATAATGCAAAATAAATTCTAAATGGATCAAAGCATGTAAACAATACACTGAATTTTAAAAATTGTAGATGGAAAAATTACCTGATCTTATGGTAGGGAGGACTCTTTCTGAACATAAAAGCAAAGGAAGAAACCATCACCACTTTGAGAATTTGGTTAGCTTTTCTGTGTGTTTCTTTTACTGACTAGTGTGAAAAATGTCAGCGTTTTCTAAAGCTTCCCCACAAAACCCTTTGTGTCAGGTCAGATGTGACTTCGGGCGCTTTCATTGCTGGGATGTGCTAGTCTGGTGGGTATTGCCACGTGAGCAGGTTAAAAGGACAAGACATGAAGCCGTGTGTGTTTCAGTCTGTATGAATGGACAGTTTGAAATGTTCTCTGAAGTTGGCCTTTTTCATTAAATCTTTTTCCATTGAATACATCATTTGTACCTATTTTTTAGCTTGCTCTGGTTCTGTGGTTTTCACATGGTTTTGTGGACTTGTGTAGAGTCAGTGAAGCCCCACCAGCAGTGGGCTTTGCGCTTGGAGCACTGCATGTGTGTGTGTTTTCCATGTTTTAAATAAATTTATTTCCCAGAACAATAACTTTACATGCTTTTGTTTTATACTGGCATGGATCAATGCAACCTTGATTAACAAGTTCTAAAACAAAATGGATTTGCTTTATCTTGTTTCTTTTTCTTTATTGATTAAGGTATCACATATGTGTCCTTATCCCCCGTTGCCGCCACCCTGCTCATGCCCTCACCCCCCTGGTGTCTGTCCATTGGTCAGGCTTGTGTGCGTGCATACAAGTCCTTTGGTTGATCTCTCCTCCTTACCCCACCCTCCACGACTTTCCCTCTGAGGTTTGTCAGTCTGATTGATGCTTCTCTGTCTCTGGATCTCTTTTTCATCAGTCTATGTCGTTCATTATATTCCATAAATGAGTGAGATTATGTGATATTTATCTTTCTCTGATTGGCTTATTTCGCTTAGCTTAATGCTTTCCAGTTCCATCCATGCTGTTGCAAATGGTAAGAATTCCTTCTTTTTTACAGCAGCATAGTATTTTATTGTGTTGATGTACCTGCATATGGTTTTATACTTTTGGCTCTAAACTACTTAAAACACATGGCTAGCTACTAACCAAAAGGTGATTGTATCATTGAATATTTCAAATATTTTCAGTATAGAGAAGATTATAATGAACACATGTTTTTGAATCTTTATCAACATTTTCTAAGTTTTATACCCCCCCACCCCCCCTTTTTTGATGAAAGCTTAAAGAATAAACTTTGAGCCGGGACTGGTTTGGCTCAGTGGATAGAGCGTCGGCCTGCGGACTAAAAGGTCCCGGGTTTGATTCTGGTCAAGGGCATGTACCTTGGTTGCGGGCATATCCCCAGTAGCGGGTGTGCAAGAGGCAGCTGATCGATGATTCTCTCTCATCAATGTTTCTAACTCTCTATCTCTCTCCCTTCCTCTCTGTGGAAAATCAATAAAATATATATATTTTTTTTTTTTTTTTTTTAAATATATTTTATTGATTTTGTACAGAGAGGAAAGGAGAGAGATAGAGAGTTAGAAACATCGATGAGAGAGAGTCATCGATCAGCTGCCTCTTGCACACCCCCTACTGGGGAGTTGCCCGCAACCAAGGTATATGCCCTTGACCGGAATCGAACCCGGGACCTTTCAGTCCCCAAGCCGACGCTCTATCCATTGAGCCAAACCGGTCTCGGCAATAAAATATATTTTTTAAAATAAATAAATAAATACCTGAAACTCATCATTCCTAAAGAATAAATTGGTGTTTATTTAAAATTGGGCCGAAACCGGTTTGGCTCAGTGGATAGATTATCCGCCTGCAGACTGAAAGACTCTCTATCCCTCTCTTACTCTCTGTAAAAAATCAGTAAAGTATATTTTTTAAAAATCCCTGGCTGGGAAGTTCAGTTGGTTAGAGAGTTATCTGGATATGCCAAGGTTGCAGGTTCAATTCCCCTGTCAGGACACAACGCTCAACCAATTGCCCTAACCAGTTTGGCTCAGTGGATAGAGCATTGGCCTGTGGACTCAGTGGTCCCAGGTTCTATTCCGGTCAAGGGCATGTACCTTGGTTACGGACATATCCCCAGTAGGGGGTGTGCCAGGAGGCAGCTGATTGGTATTTCTCTCCCTCTTCCTTCCTCTCTGTAAAAAATCGGTAAAATACATAAATATTTTTACTGGTCCGAGTGCAGGGGTGTCTTACAACTAAGCGATCACAGCCAGTCAGATTCCTTTGTTCCTTCTCCACCCCCACCGTTTCATTTGACCGGCAAAAAAAAAAGACTCAACCAAAGGCCCTGGCCAGGTGGCTCAGTGGGTCAGAGCATCATCCTGTGCAACAAAAGGTTGTGGGTTTCATTCCCGGTCAGGACATTTGCCTAGGTTGTGGGTTCGATCCCTGGTCCAGGCCAGGACAGGAGACAACCAATCAATGTTTCTCTTTTTCTTTTCCCTCCTTTGCTCCTTCCCTGCCTTCCTCTTTTTTTTTAAAAAAAAACATCATATCTTTGGTCTTTGGGTGAGGATTAAAAAAAAAAAAAGAACCAATGAATGAATAAAGGCGTGGAACAAATTGAGGTTTCTCTCCCCCTCACTCTTCCCTCCCTCTCTAAAATAAAATGGTAGATCAAGAACCAGAGGTCAAAGTATTCTTTTATATATATATGTGTGTGTATATATATGTGTATATATATATATATATATACATGTACACACACACATATACATATATATATGTTGATTATTTTTTTTTTTTACAGAGAGGAAGGGAGAGGGATAGAGAGCTAGAAACATTGATGAGAGAAACATCCATCAGCTGCTTCTTGCACACCCCCTACTGGGGATGTGCCCGCAACCACGATACATGCCCTTGACTGGATCGAACCTGGGACCTTTCAGTCCGCAGGCCTACGCTCTATCCACTGAGCCAACAAAGTATTCTTAGTGATTTCTTCATTTTATATCTTCTTATAATATTTGGACATTTTTTTAAAATATATATATTTTTATTGATTTTGTACAGAGAGGAAGGGAGAGAGAGATAGAATTAGAAACATCGATGAGAGAGAGTCATCGATCAGCTGCCTCTTGCACACCCCCTACTGGGGATATGCCCGCAACCAAGGTACATGCCCTTGACCGGAATTGAACCCGGGACCTTCCAGTCCCCAAGCCGACACTCTATCCATTGAGCCAAACCGGTTTAGGCAATATTTGAACATTTTTTTCTTAGAAAATGGATGTATTACTTTCACCTCCTCCCCCCCCCCCCCCCCAAAGAAAACCAGAAAACCAAAGAGGAAAATACACTGGAAACGGGAGAGCTTGTTCCTAGGGGGAAAGCTGCTGTTTCTCCTTTATGCTTCGTGTCAGACTTGAGCTGGGTCTGCAGTGCTGAAACTTTAAAGGTGGTAGGAAATCCGGTCACTGGGAAGAGGGACTGCCTTTACCAGCAGTATCTGTGGGAGGGCTTCCTAGTTCTATAACCTCGGTTTGCAGTGTTCCTTTGTACTTGCTGTTTGCTCATTTATCTCTCAGATTTGAGACAAAGTCTTTGCTGCATGACTCCTTATAATTTATTTTTGTTGCTTTGATATATGGCTGTGTTTCTTGTACATGCAATCTTTAAAATTGAAGCAGTCTCTCACTATTTTATAGGAATGCAACTAATTGATGAAGGAAATAAATTTGAGGAAATACAAATTTCAGTTGACCTCTGCTGTTGTTTTACAGTGGAGGTAAAAACACACACACACACACACACACCTGAAATACACACCGCATGGTAGAGAGCCAGTCCCTGCTGCTGATAGCATCCTGCCCGTCCCCTGTGGAGGGGAGTGTGTCATTAGGGTTAGGATCCCATGTGGTGACTTTGTAAGCGGGGAGTGCGAGTTAGGAGAGGGCCTTGGTGAGGGAATTCCACTTGTGATGTTCTTACAGGGAAGCTGGGCCGGGTGAGTGGGGGCACCTGCACTGGAGCAGCCTGCCCTGACTGGGCCGGAAGGACGGGTGCTTGGCCTTGATCTTCTCACGTGGACAGCATGGACAGCTTAGTTTGGAGCTCCCTAGAAGATACCTCCGTCCCTGCCGCAGAGAAGGAAGAGCTGGGAAGGGGCGGTGAAAAGGGGACGCACGGTTGACCCTGCGCGTGGTCCTTGGCCTGCCCTCTGTGTGTGTGCTCTGCCCTCCATCGTGCCTGCCGTCTCCGAGGAGCCGAGGCCTGTGCTGTCCGTATTTGTGGGGACAGACATTTACAGTACGTTACGTACGTCATAGAAGATTCATTGCTGGGGCTTTTCTGTTTGAAACACCTGAATATACTACTCTGTTGTCCTTGAGCACTCCACAGAGATATTGCCAGTGTCCGTCCATCAATAGCAATAAGTCCTATTTCTTCTTTGGTCTCACCTGGCTGTGGGTTTTCCCTCAAGGATATACTAACCATTTACTAGGGAGAAGCATAACATTTATGGTTGTAAGTTACAGATATAGAGCAGAGTCATAATGCTTCTTGTTCCACATTGAATTCCAAATGCAACAAAGCACCTACTAAGTGTCAGCCATTCATAGAGGACCACGACACAGTTTTGTCTGCCAGTTGGAAGAGATGCTATAGACACCTTCTATCTGTAACATCGGCAAACCTGTGGGCAGCCTGATGGCCCAAGAAACACATATTTTCCCCAGACGTTTGCGATTGCAAGTCCTTTTGGCAGAAAGGCTGCCTTGGCGGTGTGGTTCTCACAGCCTGCGCTGCTTCAGGGGTGCTGGCCAGGAGGGCTGTGTGACAGCCTGTCCTAGGGTGCATGGCT
This sequence comes from Nyctalus aviator, assembly GCA_036971965.1. Lineage (NCBI taxonomy): Eukaryota > Metazoa > Chordata > Mammalia > Chiroptera > Vespertilionidae > Nyctalus > Nyctalus aviator. The sequence goes on from CM072934.1 coordinate 52,972,587, forward strand.
GTCCTTCAGCACCTGGGCGGTGCCCCCTCCTGCAGGTTACTCTCAGGTAGAGCCCTGGTGGAGCACTGGTGGCAGTGATTGCTGGATTTCCCTCCTTGCTTATGTTAATGAACACTTAGGCAGCCCCCTCTGTGCCACACGCTTTCCTAAGTGCTCTCCATATATTTAATCCTCACGTCAATTTTGTGAGGTAAATACTATTTTGTCCCCATTTGATAGACAAGAAAACTAAGGTCAACTGTCTTGTCCTGGATCACACAGCTAAGGAGAAAGGGAGGTAGGATTTGAACCTAGGTAGTCTGGCTCCAAAATCCGTGCTCGCATTCAGTCAGCTGTGTCACGAAAGAATGAGCAGTAGCTATGTGGCAGCATGGACTTTGGGGCGCTCCTGATGAGAGGCGGGGAGGCCTCTCAGGTCTTGCCGTAGCGAGGCGGTGTGCTGTCCTTCCCTGCAGCATGCAGCTGGCGGTGGCATGGAATAGGTTAGGGGGACCCTGGCCCAGCTCCCCTGGTGTCCTCTCTGTGGTGGTCACAGAGCAGTTTGCATGTGACTCACTGCCCCGTGCTTGGCTCTGCAGAGGAGAGGGGATTGGCCGCGTGCTGGGGGAGAGTGTGTAGCGTGTTTCATCCAGTACTGCGGCGCATGCTTTTGGTTTTCTGTCTTCAGTGTGAGAGTTTGATTAAGAAATGTTTATGGAAACAGTTTTCAGATACCACTAATTGGAAAAAATAAGGTGGTATGATAAAACTACTTTGGGTTCCAGATGTTTACAGGTGCCCGACTATTCCATTCTGATGAAGCGTGGTTGCCCTGTGCGTTTTCAGATGTAGAAATAGTGGCACAAATTTGACTGGTGGCCGTTTGTTTCTGTAACTAGGAACCTGAGGCCTCTGCAATATGAATAATTCTCTGGAGAACACCATCTCCTTTGAAGAGTACATCCGCGTGAAGGCGCGGTCCGTCCCGCAGCACAGGATGAAGGAGTTCCTGGACTCGCTGGCCTCCAAGGGGCCGGAAGCCCTTCAGGAGTTCCAGCAGACCACCACCACGACCATGGTGTACCAGCAGGGCGGCAACTGCATCTACACCGACAGCACCGAGGTGGCCGGCTCTTTGCTTGAACTTGCCTGTCCAGTCACCACCAGTGTCCAGCCACAGACCCCGCAAGAACAGCAGATCCAGGTTCAGCAGTCACAGCAAGTCCAGGTAAAGGGCCATGCTGAGTGCATCCTTCTTCCTAGCTCTGTCTGCCATCCGGCGTGTTCAGTGAGAGGGCCACATCCGCATAGGGTCTCAGGGTATTTCCACCCAGAGGAATTCTCTTTTTTAAGATTTCCTTTAGTACAAAGCTTCGTAGTTCACGCAGACTAAGAATATTTGAGCCAGTTGCTGACCACAGGTGCTTGCCGCTTGCTGTGGAGAGCTGAAGCGTCTGGAGACCAGAGCCTTCTGTGACTGTTTGGATGTGACGCACTGACGTGACTGAAGCTCCCTCTGTCCTGTGTCCCTAAGCAGATCGGGCTCACTACTAAGAGCATGACATGTAGAACTGTGTAAAATGGAAAAGCTGGCACATTCTAGTGACCTTCGTCTGGCTGTGTGGTCCCATGACTGGCTCACTGGCAGACTTCTAGGTCTGCATCTGCTATTGATAAGCTTTGGACTTAATAATGCTAATGTGTAGCGAGCTTTCCGAAGAGAAATTAATGCCCTGCTGGGTGGTAACAGTTTTCCTCTTTAGGTCTTTATTGAAACAAATCTCTAGTTACAAATGCTGCTTTCTGGTACTGAATTGTGGTTGCATTTCATTTGCCCTGGATGCTTTCCCCCACCGGCAATATAGAAACGGGAGAGGAAGAGGCCGGAGTGTGGTGAGGTGTGTTCCGGTGAAATAGAAGGTAGCCCCTTTGCCTCTTGGGACTGCAAGTGGGTATATGATATGTGCAAGAGTAGTTTTTTTCCTCTACTTAAAATCAAAAATTCCCATCAACAGTGGTGTATGAGGATTCCAGTTTTTTTTACATCCTCACCTACATTTGCTATTTTTTTTTTTTGTAGCCATCCTAGTGGATTTGAAGTTGTATCTCGTGATTTTTATTTGCATTTCCCTGATAGCCAACAATGTTGAACAACTTTTAATGTGCTTACTAGCCATTTGCATGCCTCCTTTGGATAAATGTCTGTTCAGTTGCTCTCCCATTTTTATGAATGACATGAGGAAGAGGTCCACCTTCATTCTTTTGTTCTAGCACCATCCTTGCTTATCTTTTGTGCTGCCTCCTTCTGCTATTAGATAGATATACTCCCACATCTGCCTTTTGTTTTCTTCTTTCCTCATTTCTAGCTGTGTTTAAAGTAATTCAGATGTGTGTCTGATGGGGGGGAAAAATCTTTCCTTTTTTTGAAATTTTGTAAGTTTATTTGAGCTAAACTGATGACATATGCCATAAAGGAAGATCTCAAATGCTCCCAAATCTTTTCTGTTTTTTTAATATATGTATATATTTTATTTATTTATTTATTTATTTTTTCAAATATATTTTATTGATTTTGTACAGAGAGGAAGGGAGAGAGATAGAGAGTTAGAAACATCGATGAGAGTGAGTCATCGATCAGCTGCCTCTTGCACACCCCCCACTGGGGATATGCCCGCAACCAAGGCACATGCCCCTGACCGGAATCGAACCCGGGTCCCTTCAGTCCCCAAGCCGACGCTCTATCCATTGAGCCAAACCGGTCCCGGCTAATATATGTATATTTTTATTGATTTCAGAGAGAGAGAAAAACCTCAATGATGAGAGAGAATCATTGATTGGCTGCTTCCTGTACTGGGGATCGAGGCCACAACCCAGCCGTGTGCCTTTGATTGGTATTTATTGAACCCGGGACCCTTTAGTCCGCAGGCTGGCGCGCTCTCCACTGAGCTAAACTGGCTAGGACAGTGCCTGCATTTTAGCTGCAGAGTTGGAGATGTTTCCAAAAGACATTTCAAAAGTTTTGTCTCTGCTGTGTTTTCCACTGGTTGTCTGTGGTGGGAGTAGTTTGGATGCTAAGTTGGGAATTGAGTGTCTGGAAGGAACATGTCTTCCTGACCTTTTTGATAGTGGTCCCCACACTTTCTATCACCCCATGGATAAACTTTTTTTTTTAACATGTAAGTAAATATATATTTATAAATTATGTACTTGCACTACTATATCAGTAAGCAAAATCAAAGGTGGTCACATTTTAGTCCTCACCCAAGATATTTTTCCATTGATTTTTAGAGAGAGAGAAACAGATGTAAGAGATTCATTGATTGGTTGCCTCCTGCACACACCCTGATAGGCTGGAGATAGAGTCTGCAGCCGACGTATGTGCCCTTGACTGGAACTGGACCAGGGACCCTGATGCTCTATCTACTAAGCCAAACCCCTACTGAGCCAGGGCAAAGGGGTCACATTTTTATTTATTTATTTATTTATTTTAAAAATATATTTTATTGATTTTTCACAGAGAGGAAGAGAGAGGGATAGAGAGTTAGAAACATAGGTGAGAGAGAATCATCGATTAGCTGCCTCTTGCACACCCCCTACTGGGGATGTCCCCGCAACCAAGGTACATGCCCTTGACTGGAATCGAACCTGGGACCTTTCAGTCTGCAGACCGACGCTCTATCCACTGAGCCAAACCGGTTTCGGCAAGGGGTCACATTTTTAAAAAAGGGGAAAATGAACAAAAGTTCTGGTATTTCCTCTGTAGGCCCCGTTGATAGTCTCGCTGCTCTCGTGGGTATACGTTGCTCTGAACGCAGTGTGATGCTGGAGAGTTTGCCGGTGGCTTTGGGAGTGGTGGCTCCTGAGAAGCCTGATCCGGCAGTTCCTCCTCACGTTGCCTAGGGCCCCCGCCTGACAGCCTTCCTCCGTGCGGGCCGGGTCTCGGCGCCGCCCTCCCTCACTGGGGAATCTTGTCGCCGCAGGTCCAAGTGCAGGTACAGCAGTCTCCGCAGCAGGTTTCCGCCCAGCAGCTCTCCCCGCAGCTCACCGTCCACCAGCCTCCGGAGCAGCCCTTCCAGGTCCAGGTGCAGATCCAAGGCCAAGCACCGCCGCCGGCAGCTCCTTCCATCCAGACCCCGACCTTGCAGAGTCCCAGCCCCTCCCAGCTCCAGGCAGCCCAGATCCAGGTGCAGCACGTGCAGGCCGCACAGCAGATCCAAGCCACAGAGATCCCCGAGGAGCACATCCCGCACCAGCAGATCCAGGCTCAGTTGGTGGCCGGCCAGTCTCTTGCCGGGGGTCAGCAGATCCAAATCCAGACCGTGGGCGCCCTCTCCCCACCGCCGTCCCAGCAGGGCTCCCCGCGGGAAGGGGAGCGGCGGGCTGGCACAGCCAGTGTTCTCCAGCCGGTGAAGAAGCGCAAAGTGGACATGCCCATCACTGTGTCCTACGCCATCTCAGGGCAGCCGGTGGCCACCGTGCTGGCCATCCCACAGGGCCAGCAGCAGAGCTACGTGTCTTTGAGGCCGGACTTACTGACAGTGGACAGTGCCCACCTGTACAGTGCCACCGGGACCATCACGAGCCCCACCGGAGAGACCTGGACCATCCCTGTGTACTCTGCCCAGCCCCGGGGCGACCCGCAGCAGCAGAGTATCACCCACATCGCCATTCCCCAGGAGGCCTACAACGCGGTCCACGTCAGCGGCTCGCCCACGGCCCTGACGGCCGTCAAGCTGGAGGACGACAAGGAGAAGATGGTGGGCACGTCGGTCGTGAAAAACTCCCATGAAGAGGTCGTGCAGACCCTGGCAAACTCTCTCTTCCCAGCACAGTTCATGAATGGCAACATCCACATTCCAGTGGCTGTGCAGGCTGTGGCAGGCACATACCAGAACACAGCTCAGACTGTCCATATATGGGACCCTCAGCAGCAGCCGCAGCCACAGACCCCCCAGGAACAGACGCCGCCGCCGCCGCCGCCTCAGCAGCAGCAGCAGCTCCAGGTGACTTGTTCCGTAAGTGAGCCGCCTCCGTGGGCAGCCTGCGCCCGCAGGACCCACTCCGACCCTCTGGTTGGTCAGGCCGGGATGTTAGTGTTGGAGAAGTGTAGTGCTTAATATTCCGGGTGGGCCGGGGGGGGGGGGGGGATACAAGCAGCAGGTGAAGCTGTGGAATCGGAGTTCTGCCCTGGAGGGGGGAGGTAAATGAAATGGTCAGTAACTGCTCGGGGGTTGCCCGGGGTGCTTCCTTGTTATCGTCTCTTTGGAAGAGGAAAGTTTAAGGAGAGACAAGTGGTACCTAGTGGTGTCCTCATCCCAGGAGCTCCTTGCTGGTCACAGAGGAAGGGATCTGTGGAGTCTCAGTAGTTTAGCACAGGCTCTAAACTGGCTCCGTGGAGCGGACGTGTGAGTGTTCTTTTTTCATTGTCATCTGTGGTCACAGTGTAGGTGAATTAGATGTAAAGTGCCTCCTGGTTGGCCTATCACCTTTGGGAGCCTTGAACAAGCCATTTATGCAGTGGGATTTCGCAAAGGTGTTTTAATGGTCCTTAAAAGTCCTATGTAATAAGAGACTAATATGGAAATCAAATGGTGGAGAGACCGGTCACTATGACACCCACTGACCATCAGGAGGCAGATGCTCAACGCAGGAGCTGCCCCCTGGTGGTCAGTGCGCTCCCACAGGGGGGTGCCGCTCCGCCGAAGCAGGCTCATGGCTGGCCAGCGCAGCAGCGGGGCAGGAGCCGTCCGCCTCTGCGGCAGCTCAGGGTTTCCAACTGCCAGCTCAGGCCCCTGGCACACAGGCATCCCCACGGCTCCCGAACGCGAGAGGGCACAGGCTGGGCTGAGGGTCCCCCCACCAAGTGCATAAATTTTGTGCACCAGGTTTCTTAAGTTTTCTTTTATGACGGCTACACTGAAATGTTTCTTAAAGTTTTTTATTTTGAAATCATTTAGATTTATATAAAAGATGCAAAAATATAATTCTGTAGAAATTTTTAAAAAATATATATATATATTTTATTGATTTTTTTACAGAGAGAAAGAGAGAGGGATAGAGTTAGAAACATCCATGAGAGAGAAACATAGATCAGCTGCCTCCTGCATACACCCCACTGGGGATGTGCCCACAACCAAGGTACATGCCCTTGACCGGAATCGAACCCAGGACCCTTCAGTCCGCAGGCTGACGCTCTATCCACTGAGCCAAACCGGTCTCGGCAATTCTGTAGAAATTTTAACTTTATAATTGTTTTGCACTTTTATCATTTCTAATAGTTAGCTTCTCGAGGCTATCCTTTTAAGACTATTAGTGAACTTCCCAGTCCTTGTCTAGCAGAGCTGTAGAGTGGATTTAGTCTCTGGCCTTGGGGATCTGCCGAAGACGGGGTGCCTCGCAGGGCGAGGGTTCCCGGGCTGGTGGGAGGGAGCTGACACAAACAAAGTGCTGGCGGACCCATGACCACGCTTGGAACTTGGGCAGTAAACGCTTTTGTTAGGCAAAAGCTGACCAGGCAGCAGTACGTGATCTCAGGTGACTTCGTTCAGGAACTATTACATAACCAGCTGCCAGCCTGGAAGTGGCACAAGACTCACTGTTTTGGTGGCTTGTAGTCCGTTGCAGGATTCAGAACACGTGATTCTGTTTCTTTGATCACATGTAAGGCAGCATAATGAAGTGTGACATGTGTGCGCGCACACACAGAAAAGCTGGGCCTTCAGAAAGCACCCAGGTCACAGTCCGCAGCGGCACCCTGTGGAAAGGGGGCGTGTCTGTGGTTCACAGCTCACACTGACAGGCTGGAGCCGCACAGGACGGTCGGGTGGGAAGGAGGGACGTGGCCTTGGGCAGCATGAGGGCGCTGTGGGGAGGGGATAGTCCGGGCAAAGGCGTCACCTTCACAGCCCGAAGAGTTGAGCTGGACCTGAGGGTTTGGGGTGGGCAGGTCTTCAGGTTCCTAGGGTGTGATTAGAAGAAGCATCAGCCCAGGTGGTGTGCTCGGTGGTTGAGCGTCGACCTATGAACCAGGAGGCCACAGTTCAGTTCCCGATCAGGGCGCATGCCCCGGGTGTGGCTCCATCCCCTGAGGGGAGCGTACAGGAGGCAGCCAGTCAGTGGTTCTCTCTCATCACTGATGCTTCTGTCTGTCCCTCTCCCTTCCTCTCTGAAATCAATAAAGAATTATTTAAAAATAATAGTGTGCACATTCGGGCCCTTCAGCAGATCTTTCCTGGAGCTCAGTTGGTGGCCCGTGCTCCTCAGCGCCATGTCTCCTCCGGGGAGCTCCGGGGCCTTCCGTCAGCATCGGTGCCAGAGAGAAGCACTGGGAGAAGGTCCTCCCGCAGGAAGGAGCCGTTTGTCCCGTGCCCCGCAGGCACCGGGTCTGGGCTGAGGAGCTGTGACGAGACCGTCTGCCGGGGCGCCCACGGCCTGGGAGGGCCTTGGCCGAGGAGGGAGCGGCCTCTGAGGAGGCTTGTGCCCCTCCCCTGCCGTCCCTCTGGGGACACTTACCGCCGTGTTTGTGGCAGCACCCCCTCCCTGGCCTCTCAGCCCCCTCACCGCCTGCCGTGCTTCGCTCTGCATTCTTCCCAGAATCCTCCCAGGCATTCTCCGTCTAGCCACTCTCATCACACAGCAGCGTGCTCCTGGCAGGCAAGGCCCTCAGGCCAGACGCAGCAGGCCCGTCTGTCTCAATCTCAGCCCACACCACAGCTCCTGGGCTCCGTGGCTGCTCCTTAGCCACACCAGCATGCCGGTGTTCCTCAGAGCAGCACCAGCCCTTCGTTCTCCCTCAGCAGCTCTGTCCGTGGGTGTGGTTTTCACACCAGCCAGATCTGGGTGGGGATCGTGGCCTCGGGGCCACATCACTTGGTTGGCCCTGCCAAGGCGGCCACAGACAGACCTGAGATTCAAGAAACCGAGGAGCTTTTTTCATAGCAACATAATTCTAAGTGATAACGGTGTATAACGGCCTTATAGACACGTGGTGGCCCTGGGCAGAAAAGGTTCCCAGCCTGCTCCGGCTGGGGCCCTGCTAGAGATGGTCATGGCACTGCCGGCATTGTTCTTCGGTTTCATGGAACGCCTTTAATGTTCCCACCAGCCTGTGAGCTAGATGCACTGTCTCCGTTTTCCAAACGGGAAGCAGGCAGAGCTTCCAAAGGCCGCCGTTGGGAAGCAGCAGAGTTGGGGTTGAACCCTGGACAGGCAGGCACCGCAGTCCGTTGTCCGTGCTGCATTGACGCACATCTTAGAATCTCTAGGCTATGCCTTCCCGTTAGCTCTCCCCACACAGTCAGCAGTTACTTACTCACTGGATTTCAGATCTCTCAGCTCTTCGTTAGCATCAGCTCGGCTGCCATCGACAGCGCCCCCATCCTCGAAAGTAAGGGCAGCGTTGGCCAGTCACCCGTTGTGTGAGCCAGAAACCAGGAGTCACGCTGAGTCTGCTCTCCCTTCCTCCTCACCGCAAGCTCATCAGTAGCCACATTGGCTCTCACCCTGCCTCCCAGACTCCCTCAGTCACTGCCACTGCCACCGTCTGAGTCCAGGTGACCAACACCTGCCTCCACTTTTGCTCTTCATTTCATTCCCATAGATCACCACGAATAATTGGTTTGTTTTTTGTTAATCCTCACCCCGGGATATTTTTTCCATTGATTTTTAGGGAGAGTGGAAGAGGGAGGGGGAAGAGAGGGAGACAGACAGACAGACGGACATCGCTGGACCCTATCTGGTTTGGCTCAGTGGATAAAGCATCAGCCTGCGGACTGAAGGGTCCCAGTTTGATTCTAGTCCAGGACACATGCCCAGGCTGCAGCTCCACCCCAGTGGGGGGCGCGCAGGAGGCAGCCAGTCAGTGATTTCCTCTCATCATTGATGTTTCTCTCTCTCCCTCTGCCTTCCTCTCTGAAATCATAAAAATATAGTTTTGTAAAAAAAGAAACATCAGTGTGAGAGAGACACATCAATTCGTTGCCTCCCTCACACACCCCGACCTGGGCCGGGGATCAAGCCTGCACCCAGGAATGTGCCCTTTGGGAATCGAACTTGTGACCCTTCGATGTGGAGGCCGGAGTGGTCTAACCATTGAGCGACACAGTCCAGAGCTAATTTTTTTTTTTTTAATCCTTACTCTAGGGTATGCTCATTGATTTTAGAGAGGGGGAAGGAAGAGGAGAGAGAAAAGAACATCAATTGGTTGCTTTCCATACATGCCCCAACCGGAGATGAAATCTGCAACCTAGATATGTGCCCTGACTGGGAATCGAACTCACCTTTTAGTATATGGGAATATGCTCCAACCAACTGAGCTGTACCGGCCAGGGCAGGAATAATTGTTGGTTTTTATGTAAGATTATGTCACATCCCAGCTTTACACTATCCACGGGGCTCCTTTATCGGTAGGAAAAGCCCCTTGCACCCGTGTACACGGTCTCCCTTACACCAGTGCTTTCCAGCCCGGGCATGCCCTCTTCACTGTGGGCCCTGGGCGCAGTGAAGGGTGGGGGAACTTGTTGTCAGGGTGCTTGGGAACGTTATGTAGTGATGGAGGCACACAAAGGTGGGCCTCGTCAAGAAGCCAGCAGAGAAGCGGCTCCCCGCCTGCTTACCAGTCAGTCCCTGGATTTCCAGCTGGAGGAGATGGTGTAGCCATTGAACAGGGGGGGCGGGGGGGCGCACCTCTGAGGAGAGCAGTGGGGGTGGGGAGGGGGTAGTTGTCTCGGGAGAGGTCAGTGTGAGGGCGCAGGGAGGTGTCCGTTGGAGATGCACATCCCCTGGCGGGTTACGGGGGGCTCCTTAGAGGTGGCATCGCTGCGGGTGCAGTTAGCAGTCATTGCCCCAAACGTGGAAGCCTGCCTGCGCGGACCGTGAGGTCACCCAGGAGGATGGCAGCTGAGCTAAGGGGTCAGAGTGGGAGCTCCGGGTTGGCAGGCATGCCAGGACCTGGCACTGGTGTTGCTTTATCTCCTTAATGATGTGTATTGTCAGAGCTAGTACAGTCGTTTTTATTCGATGATAGCAAATCTATGTGTCACGGATAAAGGATTTTGCTTTTGCTTGGAATGGCCTGACATTCCTCAGGAGAATTGCTCACGGAAGTCTGTTCAGAGTGTGGACAGGGGGGTGAGCCCCAGAGCCTGTGCGTGGGGCCTGTGGTTCAGATCCCGGATGTTCTCTGCCCGCTGGTCTGCAGCTTGGCTCTCAGCCCACTGAGGACGGGCACGCCCTTCCGGGGGAGGCAGGGAGCCAGAGCGGTGCCTCCTGTCTTCCGGAACCGTCCTTCCGAGCCAGAGCAGCTACTGAGATGGAGCGTGGGGACACAAAGCCTGCTGGGCAGCTGGAGAAGGCTTACCCCCTTACTGGCCACGGAGGGACAGGGACAGGGACGCGGCTTGTTGTCCTTTCTCTTCTCTAAATGCTGGTTCTTCACGTGGCTGGGCATTGAAATCACCTGGGAGGTTTGAGATACCCATAGCAGCAGGCCCTCAACTTAGACAGATTCAATCAGAATCTCTGGGGATTGAGGCTTGGGCGTGTGAGTCACTGCTCTGGAGACGTGGTACTCAAAGTGTGGTCGGCAGCCAGTTTCCGCACTTGGAAGCTTCTTAGAAATGCAGTCCTGGCCAGTGTCACTCAGTGGTTGGAACATCATGTCATAAAGCAAAAGGTGACAGGTTCGATTCCCAGTCAAGGCACATGCCCAAGTTTGAGTTCGATCCCCGGTTAGGGTGCATGCAGGAGGCAACCAGTTGATGTTTCTCTTTCCCTCTAAAATCAATAAAAACATTAAAAAAAAGAAAAGAAAAAAAAAGAAAGAAAGAAAGAAAGTACAGCCAGGGCGGAGAATCACAATACTAGGTTTTGCTATTCCTAGGGTAAGGAGTAGAATTTCAAAGATTCTTGAACATAGGACAGCATGGAGAAGAGAATTTTTTATTGAAAGAACGACAAGTAACGTTTTCCTGGCAGTTTGCTGAACCAAGGGCCTGGTGCAAAGGAGTGTTGATGCATTCTGACGATTTCTGTCTCCTAGGCTCAAACTGTCCAGGTTGCTGAAGTTGAACCACAGTCACAGCCACAGCCTTCCCCAGAACTTCTGCTTCCGAATTCTCTGAAGCCAGAAGAAGGGCTAGAAGTATGGAAAAACTGGGCCCAGACCAAGAACGCTGAGCTAGAGAAGGATGCTCAGAACAGACTGGCGCCCATCGGGAGTGAGTGTTTGGTGGGACAGGGGCGGACTCTGTAAAATGCGGTGGCACTGAAGCAGCGGAGGCGAGGGTGGCAGGAAGGGGTGTCCCTTGGCTCGGGACCAGGAAGCTCCATGTGAAGTGGTATGCTGATTTCAAGACAAGCAGCACGCAGGCCTGAGCAGGGTTTGTGGGGCTTGTGCAGGACGAGGCATTTCTGTGTACATGGGTTTCTGGAGTTGGCCTATTGTATTTGACGGTCTGATCTGGGCAGAGCAGTTTCTGGGAGAAGACAGAAACCAGCGAGTGTGTTCAAAGCCCTCTCCTGGGCATCACGCTATACTATACACTTCCTACACTATGCGGGGCGGGGCGGAGGGGTGTCTTTCCCTCCGTAGCCCTAATGGAAGTTTTCAGGAGCTGTGAAGTGGGAGGACTGGGGGAAGGAAACCTGGTGTGATAGGACATAGAGGTTGCGCCTTAGCAGGCCGGATGCACGTAACCATTCCCACGCCAGCACTGGTGGGGCCTGATTGCTCTGCGCTGACTTCAGGGGTGTGAGCAGCCGATCGAGATGCCTGTGGCAAGGACTCCCGTTCACCTTTGGGGTTTGTGTCGTAGGGCGCCAGCTTCTGCGATTCCAGGAAGATCTCATCTCCTCTGCAGTGGCCGAGCTGAACTATGGGCTCTGCCTGATGACACGGGAAGCGCGGAATGGCGAAGGGGAGCCCTATGACCCCGACGTGCTCTACTATATCTTCCTGTGCATACAGAAGGTGGGCGCCTCCCGGGCACGCCTCCAGGGGCACACCTCTCGGGCACACCTGAGCCTTTCCATCACCTGCTTACGGATGTTCACACCCGTGAAATGACAAGCAAGGAGGTTTAATTAGGACTTTCTCTTCTAACTGTACAATGAGTTTATGTTCTTTTTTCCATTGCAAAAGATCTGCATGTTCACTTTAGAAAATAAGCATCATATTAACCCTGCCTGCCAGCGAGAGAAGCTCGGGGGAAAGGTTTTGTGTGTGGGCTCTCCCTCCAGGGAGCGAGCAGGTGCCTTTCCCTCCCCTCTCCATCCCTCCCAGCCCCAGCTCACACGCTCTTCATTTATCTCCAGAACTTGTTTGCTAAGCCCTTCTGGGAATCACGTCTTCTACCTCTAACTTACCTAATAAATGTTCTCTTACCAATAAATATATATATATACATTTTATTATATTATCCTATCAAAGAGGGAATATGCTAATTGACTTCCACACCCTCAAAGATGGTGGTGCCCAGTCTCCTCAGCCCCACCGGGGCAGCAGGCACATGGCAAGGCTGGGCTCGCCCCCAGGGCCTCCAGAGTCCCCCAGTCACGTACCTGTCCAGCCGCCCAGTGCTGCCTGAGATGCAGCTAACCAGGGCCGGCCAAGGCTTGTGCTGCCAGCAGTGGCAGCAGCAGAAGTTTGATGGGAGTGTCGCCTTCCCCTTATCCAGGTCACCTCCCGCCCCTGAGAGCTTCTGGACTGTGAGAGTGGGCAGGCTGGACTGAGGGACCCCCCTCCAATACATAAATGTTCATGCACCAGGCCTCTGGTATTACATATATTTTATTGATTTTTTACAGAGAGAGGGATAGAGTTAGAATCATCGATGAGAGAGAAACATCAATCAGCTGCCTCTTGCACAGCCCCACTGGGAACTTTCAGTTCGCAGGCCGATGCTCTGTCCATTGAGCCCAGCTGGTTTTGGCAGGCCTCTAGCAGTATATTTATTATATAGAAACAAACAGCCCAGCTGGTGTTGCTCAGTGGTTGAGAGTGGACCTACGAATCAGGAGCTCGTGGTTTGATTCTGGTATGTAGGGTCATTAAGGGGAATGGGTAGGCACAGGCGATAGTACCCTGCAAGCCTTACTCAGGAGACTATTAACAATTTTTGTTGATTGTTTTTCTTTTAGTATCTCTTTGAAAACGGACGGGTGGATGACATTTTCTCAGATCTTTATTATGTTCGATTCACGGAGTGGCTGCATGAAGTTCTGAAGGACGTTCAGCCCCGAGTCACTCCACTGGGTAAGAGTCTTCCTAGCACTCGGATGTCTTTCCCACCGGGTTTCAGAAGGACCGGCTGCTGGTGTGGCGCCTGGCTCCGTACAGCACGTGGGTGAGGGCTGTAAACCCAGGGCACTGCTCACCAGCCACAGGACCAGCTGGCCCCAGTATGGCGAGAACAGGGCCATGTGGAGTGTGGGGTAGCTACTCTTTTTTTTTTTTTTTCCTATTAAAATTAGAACCATTGCAAAAAATAAGAATTATTACTGTTTTATCTATAGGTTATTCATCTTATGTATGTTTTATGTGTACAAAGTGGGGTCAAAGTAGGTTTACATTTGTTTGTATGAAAAATAATTCAATAATAAATAATAATACAAAAAAAGACTGTTTTGAGTACGCAGAACTATAAACCTACTTTGCTCCACCCTGTATAGAACATAATTTTTGCTTTACCTACAGGTAACTTCCTTGGTAGTATGTTATATTGGGAAGAATATGAGCTTTGCAGTAGAATGTCTGAGGTTTTTTTTAATTTTAAGAAACCTTTTTTTGTTGTTGTTAATCCTTACCCGAGGATGTTTTTCCATTGATTTTTTAGTGAGAATGGAAGAGAGAGGGAGAAATACATAGAGAGGGAAACATCAGTGTGAGAGAGGCACATGGATTGGTTGCCTCCAGCATGGGCTCGACCAGGGCCAGGAGTCAAGCCTGCAGCCGAGGGACGTGCCCTTGACTAGAATCGAATCCGGGACCCTTCAGTCCATGGGCTGACACTCTACCTGTTGAGCCAAACCAGCTCGGGCTAATAAACTTTATTTTTTAGAGCAGTTTTAGGTTTACAGAAAAATTAAGCAGGAGGTAAAGAGAATTCCTATATACCCCAACACAGTGTTTCCCCAATTATTATTTTGTATTAGTGTGGTATACTTGTTACTATTGATGAACCAGTGTTGATACATTATTAATTAAGTGCCTGTAGTTTACATTAGGGTTCACTCCTTGTGTTAAACATATTGTGGATTTTGACAAATGTATAATGACATGTGTCTGCAGTTACTATATCACACAGAAGTTTCACTACTTTAAAATCCCCTGTTTCACCTAGTTATCCCTCCCTGCCTCCCCTAGAATTTCTGGAAACCGGTGGTCTTTTTACTGTCGCCATAGTTTTTGCCTTTTTCAGGACATCATATAATTGGAATAATTTATTTTGTGGCCTTTTCAGGTTTTTGTCTTGTTTTGTTTTGTTTTCACTTAGCAATACACATTAATGTCCCATTGTGTCTTTGCGGCCTGATAGCTCATTTTTTATTGCTGACAATGTTCCATTGTATGGATGTACCACAGCTTGTTTATCCACTCACCTTGGAATAGCTTCCAGTTTGGCCAGTTCTGTATGAAGCTGCTATAAACATTTTGTGCAGGTTTTTTTTTTTTTTTTTTTAATTTTATTGATTTTGTACAGAGGAAGGGAGAGAGAGAGTTAGAAACATCGATGAGAGAGAATCATCGATCAGCTGCCTCTTGCACACCCCCCACTGGGGATATGCCCGCAACCACAGTACATGCCCTTGACCGGAACCGAACACGGGACCCCTCAGTCCCCAAGCCGACGCTCTATCCATTGATCCAAACCGGTCTTGGCTTGTGCAGGTTTTTGATGAGAGAATAGACAGGCAGATAAATGAAATGGAACAGAGAGCCCAGAAATAGAGCCACAAAAATACAACCAGCTTACCTTTGTCAAAGGAACAAAGGGGTTCAATGAAAAAAGGATAGACTTTTCAATGAGCTCTAGAACTGGACATCCACTTACAAAAAATCAGTCTACACATAGATCTTCCTCCGTTCACAAAACTAACTCCAGATGGCCGAAAATGGTTTGTTTCAGTGGTAGAGCGTCGGCCTATGGACTGAAAGGTCCCAGGTTCAATTCCGGTCAGGGGCATATACCTTGGTTGCAGGCACATCCCTGGTGGGGAGTGTGCAAGAGGCAGCTGATCGATGATTCTCTCTCATCGATGTTTCTGACTCTCTATCCCTCTCTCTTCCTCTCGGTAAAAAATCAATAAAATATATTTAAAAAAAGAAAAAGAAAAAAGAAATAAAGAAAACAAAAAACCTGATTAACAAATGGGCAAAAGATCTGAACAGATGCCTCACTAGAGAAGATACACAGGCGGTAGACAAGTACATGAAAAGATGCTTATTATATGTCACCAGGAAATTGCAATTTAAAATAACGAGAAGCTGCTATCCACTGTGACAGTGTTTCCCAAAGTGTGGTATGCGTACCCCCAGAGATACGGGAAGAGTTTGGTGGGGGTATGCACTGCACCGTGCTTAGCTGCACCTAATTCTACATTCTCATGAGTATGAAGGGTACTCAGTGTTACAAAAATTATAGAAGGGGTACACATATGTCAAAAGTTTGGGAAACACTGCACTGTGAGAAAGGCTGAAACCCACACTGGCAGTACCAGATGCTAGCCAGGGAGCAACAAGAGCTTCACCTAATACAAAAAAAGGAGACATATGTACTACTACTTGTAATACTTTAAACAATAAAATAAAAATTTTAAAATATATATATATTCTTTTAAAAAGGGCCTCATCCATTGCTTGTGGGAATGCAGAGTGGCACAGCCACTTTGGAAGACAATTTGACATTTTCATAAAAAAGTAAACATTTCTTACCTTATGATCCAGTCGTAATGCTCCTTGGGATTTGCGTTGCAAACAATCTGGTTAACATCAATCACCCCTCATAGTTTGTTACGTGCTTAACCTTAAAAAAATTATTGGTTAAATATTTTTGAGTGCCTGCTGTGTGCCAGACAGTATTTCAGTTTTCCTATATAATAAAAGTAAGGTGACCAGATCACCCCGCTTTTGGCAGATAGATCTGATTTCTAACAACTTTTCCCCGCGTCCCACGGCATTTTTGGCAGGACGATCTGGTCACCTTAAATGAAAGCCTAATATGCTAAGTGTCTGGTCGTCCAGTTGGCCATTTGACGAATCAAAGCCTAATATACTAATGATATGCTAAGGCTGCTCAACCACTTTCTATGATGTGCACTGACCACCAGGGGGCAGACAGTTGACTGTTTTGCCTGTAGCTGTGGTGTGCATTGACCACCAGGGGGCAGACGCTCCAACCAGTAGATTAGTTTGCTGCTGTAGTCCAGCAGTTCACGACTGGGCTAGATTGGCCAGACACACTCTAGAGCCCTCCTGCGGTCCCTTCCCAGCTGGCAACCTCCTATGTTCCTCTCCAGCCCCAATTGTGCACCAGTGGGTCCCTCAACCTGGCCTGCACCCTCTCACAATCCAGGACAACTCGGCAGATGTCGAAGAGCCGATTTTGGCGTGATAGCAAAGTAACCAGTCACTATGACATGCACTGACCACAGGGGGCAGATGCTCAATGCAGGAGCTGCCCCTGGTGGTCAGTGCATTCCCACGGGGAGTGCCACTCAGCTAGAAGACAAGCTCATGGCTGGCGAGCACAATGGCTGTGGCGGAGCCTCTCCCAGCTCCACGGCAGCGCTAAGGATGTCCAACTGACCCCTTAGGCCAGTTCATGGGGAGTTGTGAACGGAGGAAGATCTATGTGTAGACTGATTTTTTGTAAGTGGATGTCCAGTTCTAGACCCCCGAGGGCTTCCAGAATGCGAGAGAGCGCAGGCCGGGCTGCGGCATCCCCCGAGTCCGTGTATTTCATGCACTGAGTCTAGTATAGATACAATATTGTAGTCTAACAGCAAGCGAGACAGTGAGCCACCCCATTGCTGGTGATGAAGTAAGTGCTTTGAAGAACAAGCACCAGGGGGTGGAACTGCTGGGCATTAGGAGGGAGGCCTCTGCCGTCAGAACAGACCGGTAAGCGGATCAGTGACTCACGCTGCGTGATTTGCAAGTTTTTAGGCAAGTGTAGCTGTGTACGATTCGCTCCTTAAGACTTTTTGTTGCGGAATTTGAAGCACATGAAAGTAACCGAGATTCATGGCACTCCCATGTACCTAGTGTTTATTCATGGTAAATTTCATTTCATATGTACACTACTCACTCCCCCTCCCATAGTATTTTGAAGTAAGTTCCAGACACTTTATTCATAAATATTTTAATATATGTTATTGACATACCACAATGCCGTTATCATACCTTTTAAAAAAAATGAAAATTCCATGATGTCATCAAAATCTACCCTCTGAATTTCTAATGTCATAATTTTGTTTAGGTCAAGGTATAAAGTCCACACATTGAAACTGCTGGGTATACCTTTCAGTGGTTAGCTTAAATCTTTCGTTTCTCCCCAATTTATGGAAGAAATTGGCCTATTAAATTGTCACACCGTTTACTTTTTGCTAGTTACATCCCCATGGTGTGGTTTGACTTATTCTTCTGTTCCCTGTATTTACAGTTAATACAGTTGCACATAAAGACTCACATGATCAGGGTTTTGTGTGTGTTGTTTTCTTTTTGGCAAGGCTACATCTTAGATGGGTTATTTATTTTCATCAGGTGCTCTTAGTGTCTGTATCCATTAATCCTTAGTTGCAAAAGGTGGTATTGTAATGTTCCTCTTCTTCATTATTAGCTGTAAAACAGAAACTTTTCTTTGTGAACCTTGTGAATTGCTGGCGATGCGAATTGTACAGAAGAGGGAGGATAGGGCTTTTGTTCTCCTGTGTCAGCGGTTTTCCCAGGAATGACTCGGCTCCACAGCTCCCCTCAGTGATAGCCAAGTAACTGTGGTTTTTGTTTGTTTTTAAGAATCATCACGAACTAATGAATGTAAGCGTATTTAATAAGTTCACCATTCCCCAGGCGTTATCTTTACTGATGTGCAGATTGTCCCATCTGTGCCGGTGGGGTCTCGTTAAAGTGCCCCTTAAGTTCCCCTTCCCAGCTGGTGTGCCAGCATGTTTCAGCTCAGCCGGACATTTGCTGTCCTGGTGGCATAGTGTGTTCTCCGCGGGTCCTGATGTTTCCGTGGGAAATGGCAGTTCAGTACCAAACCAAGGCCTGGGGGTTAGGTGTGTCATTGCTCATGGCTTGTCATTGTTTCTTGGTCTTTAAGGGCAGAACCAAAAATACAAAAGACAAAATCAGTCCTTTTGACCCTTGGAGTTCAGGATCGGAGCTCTGAGGCTTTTTTGTGATGGCTCTGCCTCTGTCCCCCTTTGCCCACGCCAGAAGTTTTCCTAAGGCTCGGGCGGCATGCTGCTAAAGAGGCAGTTACAGCTGGCACAGGGACCCCGAGAAAACGCACATGCCGGTGTGCCGGGACCACTCCGGGCTGGCCTGCCCCCACAGGTCTCAGAGCCGGGGGCTGAGCTCTTGTCACCGGACCACAAAGACAGAGCAGAGGCCGGGCCTGCAGACATGGACGTGCGCCGGTGGAGTCCGAGGCAGCTGTGGAGAGCAGAGGAGAGAGTGCACTGGCCAGAATGTTTCCTTCCCTGTGTCTGCGACATGGATCCGGCCCAGACACACACCCTGACCGCGGACTGAACACGAGGGTCTTGGTCCCCAGCTCTTACAGGGAACCTGCCCTGAACGCCTCTCCCCTTTGCCTGGCGAGGGTGCGAATGGCTTGCTTTCTAAAGACGGGCAGCCAGGGCTGCAGGCACGCATACCCGTGCCGTGGGCCCGGCACATTAGAAATTAGGCTGGAGGCTCTGCCCTCTTCCCGGAGAATTCTGCCCGCGTGTGCAGAGTGCGGGTCATAGTTTGGGGCGTTTCCCTTTCCCTGAGGCCCGTCTTTTTGTCTCGTGTTGAGTTGGGTGAAGAAGAATTAACGTGTAGTGAGAGCACGTGTGGTCTCAGGAAATGTTAGGAACCGGTTTGTGTTTTAACGAGCTTCCCGGTGGCTGCCTTCCCGGGAAGGCCTCTGGCACCCGGAGTCCTGTGTGGCCTGCACCCCCCCCTCCCCCCCTGCTCCCCGTGCTGCCGCCCTCCTGTAGCTAGCAGCCTCTGTTCCTCCTAGGCTACGTGCTGCCCAGCCACGTGACCGAGGAGATGCTGTGGGAGTGCAAGCAGCTCGGGGCTCACTCCCCTTCCACCCTGCTGACCACCCTCATGTTCTTTAACACCAAGTAAGTGTTCTGGAGGCTCCGTGCTTAGCCCCTGCCAGCTGCTGCCCAGCGAAGAGGGTGGAAACCCTCCAGGCCGACTCTGAGTTCTTTTGACACATATCTGAGAGCCTGTGGGCACTGAAAGCAGGCAGCCTCTCCCGGGACAGTGGGTGTGGGCGTGGGCCTGCCCTGTCCTGGGGTGTGGGCACGCTCTTGTAAAGCACTGACCACAGAGGGTAAGTCACGGTCTCCTCCTGGCACCTCCCCTCTGCCTGCTCTCGCTTGCGGTGCAGGTACTTCCTATTGAAGACCGTGGACCAGCACATGAAGCTGGCCTTCTCCAAGGTCTTGCGACAGACCAAGAAGAACCCCTCCAACCCCAAGGACAAAAGCACGAGCATTCGGTACCTGAAGGCCCTTGGGATACACCAGACCGGCCAGAAAGGTAGGGGCGGCGGGGCCTGCGGAACCGGGCTTCTGGTCCGGCCAGCTCTGTGCCCAGCCCTCCCTCCTGGGCTAGCCATGCATTGGGCTGGGATTTGCTGGGTAGCAGTTCTCCATTCCTTTCTCCTCAGCCAGACATCCGACTGTTAACGAAGCAGAGATGTCCCAGAAGAGATGGCCTCTCTTCCTTCCATAGTCCCGCCCCTTCCCGCGCCCTTTCCCTTCCGGTGTGTCCTGGTCGGGCTGCTGGGCCTGAGCCGCAGTAGTCTGACGCCATGTCTGGTTGGTGTGTTTTGTAGTAACGGATGACATGTACGCAGAACAGACGGAAAACCCAGAGAACCCACTGAGATGTCCCATCAAGCTGTACGATTTCTACCTCTTTAAATGGTGAGGGGCGTTTACTGTAAGCGGGTGCCTGTGTGTGGTGCGCTGTGAGCAGAGGCATTCTCTAGGCCCCGCTGAGAGCAGACCTGCTGCTGTTCCCAGAGCATGTGAGGTGCTGGGCTGGGGGGATAGAAGGGCCCCTGCTCCCTGGTGGCCTTTCCTGGAGGTGATGAAGGCGGAGGCAGGCGGGCGCAGAGAGGCTGCCCCATCGCAAGGTGAGCGTCTTCTGGGGAGCTTGACTTTTTTTCTTTTCTTTTAATTTATTGATTTTTTACAGAGAGCAAGAGAGAGGGATAGAGAGTTAGAAACATCGGTGAGAGAGAATCATCTATCAGCTGCCTCTTGCACACCCTCCACTGGCCGACGCTCTATCCACTGAGCCAAACCGGTTTCGGCAAACTTGACTTTTTGTCTCCCGTCATCGTCTGGGGGCTTCCGGAGAGATGGCTTTGGTTCTCTGCTGTCACGCTCACAGCGCTGCCAGGGTGATCTGGGACATGGAGGGTCTTGTTACCTAAAACCCTCCGTGGCTTCCAGTGCTCTAGACAGGGACCGAATGTGGCCAAGCAGGCCCGCCCCCGCCCCGTGCTGACCTCCCATCCAGGCAGCTCTGGCTCTAGCCGCCCGGCTCCTCTCCTCCGTGGTACTTTCCTGTGTCCAGGCCTTGGCCAGCTTGTTTCCTGTTGGGCAGCGCCCCGCCTCCCCCCCCACCCATTAGCAGTCGACTCCCGCCACGGCTCTCCAGCCGCTTGCTTATCTTATCGGAAGCATTTCACACCCTGCCTATCCCATCAGCTGTTTTATCTGCCGCACTGGGTGTCTGTGAGAGTGTAACTCCTGCCCGCCTCCCCTTCTCTGGAAGCTCCAGGGAGGCTGGGGTCTCACATTTCCTTGCCATCAGCACCTACTGCAGGGCTGACACAGGAGCCCGTGTGACCCTGAGTGGATGGAGGATGATGAGGGGGTGGTGTGTGCTGCGTGCTTGAGGGGCACAGCCCAGCAGTGGGGTGGGGGCCAGGTTAGGTTCCTCGGTCAGAACAGGGCTTCTCAGGGGATTGGGTAAAGGGAGCGACTTGAGCCAAGACTTGGAAGACAGGCCTCTGGGCAGTAAAGCCTGTTCCAAGTCGGACATGATTGGACTCGAGTAGGTGAGCTGGGAACCCCAGGCAGCTGTTTCATCGGCGGAATTAGCTGGCATCTGAGGGCGGCGGAGCAGGAGGCAGCTGGCCCTGCCATGTGAGCCAGTGCGCGGCCGTGCCACCATCCCTGCCAGAGCTGCTGTCTTCCCAGCTTCGCACATGTCTGGTGGGCGTTTCCGGGGGGAGGGCTAGATTTGGTTTCACAGCCTTTATTGACCTATTCTTCAGTCCCCAGAGCGTGAAAGGCCGGAATGACACCTTCTACCTGACACCGGAGCCAGTGGTGGCCCCCAACAGCCCAATCTGGTACTCGGTTCAGCCAATCAGCAGAGAGCAGATGGGACAGATGCTCACTCGGATCCTGGTGATACGAGAAATTCAGGAGGCCATTGCAGTGGCCAACGCGAGCACCATGCCCTGAGCCCCTTAGCCATGGTGCGGGGAGCGAGCCAGGAAGAAACGGACAGACTTCCACCCGAAAGAAGAGGCCTCCGTTTTTTTTCTTTTTTATTGGTGTAGTTACGAAGCCTTTCCGACTGCTTCCGTTTAAAATGTAAAAGGAAACTGCCCCTTGTGCATCTTCATACGCCTGCTGCAGCAGACGCTCAGCCGTGGCTCCGGTTCCTACAACGCTGCCGGCTGCTTTTCTTTTGTCGGGCCTGGGGAAAGGGCTTGGACTGTTTGGAGAAATGTAGCCCTTCCCTTCCTCCGGAGAGATGGATTCATGAGGGGTAGACCTGCAGGGACTCCCCCAGCTGTCTTCACCCTGCCTGCGACTTCGCAGGCCACAGGGGACCGGTCTTTTCTTTCATGCTCAGACATAAACTTAGCATCTTACTGAAGGAGAATGAGGGGAACTTCAATTATGGTTTATTAAAGACAATTTCTATTACACCCTCCTTTATGACAAGTGACATTTTAGATGTTAAAGTAAACTCTACCATGCCCTTTTTTTTTTGGCCCAACATTGAGGCCTTAAACCTGAGGCTGCTGTGCCTGATGGAATTCTTGTAACATACACTGTGTATCATATAAAGATACCACTCTGTTTCTCTTATGTATTCGTAATCTAGTTGTTTATTAAGAATGACAAGCACGTCTTTTCAACCCGCTGGTGCACAATGCGTCTTTATTTGGGCGGAGACCGACTGAGCCCCGGAAGCCACGCCTCCCGAGCTGGCTGCGCGGCCGGGCTCTGCGGGCGGGGCGCCGGCGCCGCGGGCCAATCGCCGAGCTCTGGCTCGTTGCTGTGCGCACGCGCTGCCTCGCCCAGGGGGCGTGTCGGCCCCGCCGGCACGCTGCGTCCTGACGTCATCGGAGCGCGCTGACGACACCCGCGGGCGTATATTAGCGCGGCCCGGACGCCGGCGGCCTCTGCGGCGTGGTGCTCGGAGCCGCGCCGTTCCCGCCGGTCATGGCGGACTACCTGATTAGCGGGGGCACGTCCTACGTGCCTGACGACGGGCTCACGGCACAGCAGCTCTTCAACTGCGGCGACGGCCTCACCTACAAGTGCGGGCAGCGGGCTCACCTGGCTTGGGGGGCGGGGTGGGCTGCCGTGGAGCCGCTGGGGCTGGGGGCGCCGGTTCCGGAAGCCTCCCCCGAGATCTCGGGCTCACGGTGACGGACGGAGCGGGTGGGATGGAGGCGGCGCTTGGCTGAGCTTGGGGTTTCGGGCTGGGGGCGCCATTCCCTGGGCACATGGCGTTGTCAGGGTGCCACGGGCAGGTGACAGCTAGTGGCAGAGCAGGTCCCGTCGCTGGCTCCACCTCGGGCTCAGCCTGGCCTGGGTGCCCTCTGCCCACTTGCCCGTGGGATGGTCTCCGGCTGCGCTCAGCCTGAGCCTTACCCCCAGTTCGCTCCCCGCCCTCCTAGTGACTTTCTCATCCTCCCTGGATACATCGACTTCACTGCAGACCAGGTGGTGAGTGCGGCAGGACCGGGGCCTCAGCGTTAAGACGGGGGGAGGGGGGCTGCTGAACCGGGTCTGCCTCCCCAGATTGGGCTTTGGGGGTTCTGTGCAGTGGGTTAGCATGCAGGCCATTCAGGGCTCCTGTTCCGTTTTGTGGGAGACGTGGCACCATCATGGGTGGTGTGGGCTGTGTTCTCACATTAGCTGGCCTTGTATCCTCAGGACCTGACCTCTGCTCTGACCAAAAAGATCACTCTGAAAACGCCCCTGGTGTCCTCACCCATGGACACGGTCACGGAAGCTGGGATGGCCATAGCTATGGCGGTGAGCACCCTGGGCGTAAGGGCAGGAGCAGGCCAGGTCTCCTCCCCAAAGGCAGACATGCCTCTCTTTTTCTTGTCAATTTTCCCTTCGTTTTGTTATTCTACAGCTTACAGGTGGTATTGGCTTCATCCACCACAACTGTACACCTGAATTCCAGGCCAACGAAGTTCGGAAAGTAAAGGTCAGAGGGCAAGGGTCATGGGCAAGAGTCCCTGGGATGGCTGAGGCGGGGTGGGGGTATTTTGGTCCTATCCAAGGCCTTTCCCACCGTGGAGTTGAGTTCCTGAGCATAAGAGCCTGGCGGGGGGGGGGGGTTGTTCAGGCAACAGAAGGGGACAGTGAGCAGCACCTACCCCCAGCCATGTCTCCTCTCCCTGGTGTGAGGTGCCAGTCCGATTGGTCCCCTGGCACAGCCAAGGGGGAGCTGGCACAAACTTGTTCTCAGACCGAGCCCCATGAAGGTGACTCGGAATTGCCGTTCTCCCTTCCAGAAATACGAGCAGGGCTTCATCACAGACCCCGTGGTGCTCAGCCCCAAGGACCGCGTGCGGGACGTGTTTGAGGCCAAGGCCCGGCACGGCTTCTGCGGCATCCCCATCACCGACACGGGCCGCATGGGCAGCCGCCTGGTGGGCATCATCTCCTCGCGGGACATTGACTTTCTCAAAGAGGAGGAGCACGACCGGTTTTTGGAAGAGGTGGGTGCTCGGCAGAGCCGCGTTCCGGCAACCAGGCTGCTGACAAGGAACCTCTTGGCTCAGTGGCGGCTGAGGACTGCCGGCCCGGTGCCTGACCCTCCCGGAGAGCTCCACCTCCCGCCCCTGCACACTCCGAGGGAGGCTCTCGTCCGCCCGGGGCTTGGCCAGCATGCCTGCTGTGTTCTTTGCCAACCCCGGGGAGAGCAATGCTCAGGGACCTCAGCCGCCTCTGCTAATTGTCATTGGTCTGGTGCGGCCCTTCTAACAATGTAACAGGCTACTCCACACACCATCGTGTCCTTTTTAAAAGTATATATATTGACTTCAGAGAGGAAAGGAGAGGGAGAGAAAGAATGAAACATCAATGATGAGCCCTGACTGTTTTGGCTCAGTGGATAGAGCGTCGGCCTGGGGACTAAAAGCTCCCGGGTTTGATTCCGGCCAAGGTCATGTGCCTTGGTTGTGGGCACGTCCCTAGTTGGGAGTGTGCAGGAGGCGGCTTAGTCGATGTTTCTAACTCTTTCTCCTTCCTCTCTGTAAAAAGTCAATAAAATAAAAAGCCATTAATGATGAGAGCGAATCATTGATTGCCTGCCTCCTGAACACTCCCCACTGAGGATCAAGCCTGCAACCCAGGCATGTTTCCGCTAAGTGGAAAACCCGGGACCCTTCAGTCTGCAGGCCAACACTATCCACTGAGCCCCACCGGCTAGGGCCGTAGTCTCATTTCTCCTCCCTTCTCGTGCTCACCAGAGTGCAGCAGACACTGCGGGCTCGTGTGCGGGCTGGTCTGGGGGTGAGTGAACGTGGTCCGGAGCAGAGGGAGGCCTGCTGGGAGGTCTGGTCGCCACTTGGCCCTTCCTCTCGCTCCCCTCCCGTCTAGATCATGACCAAGAGAGAGGACCTGGTGGTGGCCCCTGCAGGCGTCACGCTGAAGGAAGCCAACGAGATCCTGCAGCGCAGCAAGAAGGGTGAGTCCTGGAGGCAGGGGGGCTCATCGCAAGGAGACCCGGGTCCTGACGCCTGTCCGCTTTGCCCCAGGGAAGCTGCCCATCGTGAACGAAGACGACGAGCTGGTGGCCATCATTGCGCGGACAGACCTGAAGAAGAACCGCGACTACCCCCTGGCCTCCAAGGACACCAAGAAGCAGCTGCTGTGCGGGGCGGCCATCGGCACGCACGAGGACGACAAGTACCGGCTGGACCTGCTGGCCCAGGCCGGCGTGGACGTGGTCGTGCTGGTGCGCTGCCGCCCCCGGGTGGGGGGCGGGGGGCGGGCGCCGCCGTGCCCGCTCACCAGCACTCCCTGTTCCAGGACTCCTCCCAGGGGAACTCCATCTTCCAGATCAACATGATCAAGTACATCAAAGAGAAGTACCCCAGCCTCCAGGTCATCGGAGGCAACGGTGAGGCCGCGGGCACGGAGGGCGTGGGGCCAGGAGGGGAGAGGCCCCCCTACACCCCCCTGAGCCTCTACTCTTCACGCAGTGGTCACCGCCGCTCAGGCCAAGAACCTCATCGACGCCGGCGTGGACGCCCTGCGGGTGGGCATGGGCAGTGGCTCCATCTGCATCACCCAGGAAGGTGAGGCTCACCGGGACCCTCAGCTCCACAGACCTGAGCCCAGAGCTCTCAGGGGCACGAGTGGGTCCCGATAGGGCAGTCCCCGCCAGCAGGCCCCTGGACGGGCAACACGCTGGAAGCAAGTCTCCCCTCATCGCCGTTCCCCGCCTCGCCTGGCCTCCCTGCTCTGCTCGGCCTCTCTAAACTCTGGTCTGTTTGTTTTATTTAGCAGCTCCCAAGATCCCTCCAGACATAAAGTCCCACAGCCCCAAATGCCCTTCTACTGTCACGGGCTGCTATAGTAAGTGCGGCCCGGCCCACTGGCCCGGCCAGCTGCCCACGCCCGGCTGCTTGGTTGACTGTAGCTGTAGCTCCCGGGGTTTGTGATGCTGACGGGGTGGGCAGGGCAGACTGGATGACAGGCCGTGGTTTCGGGGGCTCCTCAAAAACCAGCCCCCGTCCCGGGGTGCTTATAGGGCAGGTCTCTCCCCCGTGGGCCCTGCTCTGCCCACAGCTGCAGTCGGGCACAGCTCAGGACCAACTCAGCACCCTCTTCCTCCCGCTGGACCGCTCCCCTGGTCGGGCCTGAGCGGCCGCCGTGCAGGGAGGGCGGGCCTCGGGGACTAACTGCACAGTGACCCTACCCACCCGTGCCAGTGGGCGGGGCTTTCCGCTGCTGACTGCATGTTCCTGGGCTGCCCTGGGCCTGCACACGTGCACGTGCACACGGGTGAGTGGTGGCCATCACAGCTGTTTGTGCCGTCTGGGACAGAGGTGCCGCCGCTCGACGTGACCGGTCCTCAGCCAGGCTGCGCTCCCGGTGCAGGTGTAGCTGGACGCTGCCGGCCGCAGCTGTGGCCCCAGGGCCCCTCGCCCACCCACCGCCTCCCCCACCCACCTGCTCCCCGCTCTTTTCGCAGTGCTGGCCTGCGGGCGGCCACAAGCCACGGCCGTGTACAAGGTGTCCGAGTACGCGCGGCGCTTCGGCGTCCCGGTCATCGCTGACGGAGGGATCCAGAACGTGGGCCACATCGCCAAGGCTCTGGCGCTGGGGGCTTCCACAGGTGAGGCAGCTCCCGGGGGCGGGCGGGGCTCCGAGCGCGGCCAGGCGGGCGCCAGCACTGCCTCCCTCCGCAGTGATGATGGGCTCCCTGCTGGCCGCCACCACCGAGGCGCCCGGGGAGTACTTCTTCTCCGACGGCGTCCGGCTGAAGAAGTACCGGGGCATGGGCTCGCTCGACGCCATGGACAAGCACCTCGGCAGCCAGAGCCGCTACTTCAGGTGGGGCTCGGCTCCCCCCGCCCCCTGCGCCGCCCGCCCGCCCCTGTGCTGACCGTCTCTTCCTCCCTCCCCGGCCCTGCACCGTCCGCCCCCCTGCGCCGCCCGCCCCCGTGCTGACCGTCTCTTCCTCCCTCCCCCGGCCCGGCACCGCCCGCCCCCGTGCTGACCGTCTCTTCCTCCTTCCCCGGCCCTGCGCCGCCCGCCCCCGTGCTGACCGTCTCTTCCTCCCTGCAGTGAAGCTGACAAGATCAAGGTGGCCCAGGGAGTGTCTGGGGCGGTGCAGGATAAGGGGTCCATCCACAAATTCGTCCCCTACCTCATCGCCGGCATCCAGCACTCCTGCCAGGACATTGGTGCTAAGAGTCTGACCCAAGTCAGGTAAGCGGGGGCGTGCCCGCGGGCAGCGGGCTGTCAGGCCGTGCCCACAGCTGCCCGTCCTCACAGAGCCATGATGTACTCCGGGGAGCTCAAGTTCGAGAAGAGGACTGCCTCCGCGCAGGTGGAAGGCGGCGTCCACGGCCTCCATTCGTAAGCGACCGCCCCTCCCGGCCGTCCTGGGGGGTCCCTGCCTGCCTCCGCCCCCTCACAGCTGGTCCTGTCTGCAGGTACGAGAAGCGGCTTTTCTGAAGAAGGATCCCAGCATCGGCCCTTCCCTGCTTTTTCAATAAAATTTTGAAAAAAGTGATGCGTGGTCTTTGAGCTCAGCAGGCAGGGGGCTCTGCCACCACACCCCTCACACGAGCACCGCACAGGCCGTTTCCCCGGGAGCCTCTCCCTGGGCTCAGGGTGGCTCCAGGGACCTGGAGGGGCCGGTTCCAAGCATCCCTTCCTGAGGGCGCTCACAAGCCAGCCCTGAGCAGCCACGGCTCATGAGGGTCCAGGGTTCAAGCTCAGCGTCTGACTAGCTGCTTAGGGGCCAGGACCATGGGGCTTTGGACCAGCGTCCAGAGCCTTCTGCTGGCCCAGAGCTTAGCCACACGGTCCAGGTTGAGCCCTCATGCTGGTGCCTAGATTCTATCTGTAAAGAGCCTGTGGTAAGAGG
Organism: Nyctalus aviator; assembly: GCA_036971965.1. NCBI lineage: Eukaryota > Metazoa > Chordata > Mammalia > Chiroptera > Vespertilionidae > Nyctalus > Nyctalus aviator. Next base: position 53,000,674 of record CM072934.1, read on the forward strand.
CCACTCCCAGCCTGCAGGTGAGCGCGCGGACCTGTGGTTTGGGAGGAGGGCCGGGCCCCACCTGGAAGGGCCCCTCGGTTCTTCACGAGGCCCACTGAGCCCGCAGCCCCTGGGCAGCAATGCACCACACAGAGCAGATTAAGAGTTTAATTCAGGGAGGCAGACGGGCACAGGCTACAGGGAGGGGCTCCGGGAAGGTCAGGTCCCTCCCTGTTCACTCTGCAGCTTGGGCCAGAGGAGCGAGCGCGCTCCCTCCAGGTGGGGGGATCAGAGCAGCTCCTGTCGCTCGGCCTTCGTGACACAGGAAGTTGAAAGTGGCACAAGCGTTGGGCTGCAGGGAGAGCCAGCATCAGCGGGGCTAGGACCAGGCCGCGCTGCCCTCCCCATTGCCCCCACGTCCCCACTGACCGTGTCCTGCACCTCCACGGCCAGGCCCCGCTGCCTCATGGCGCGCAGTACCCGCGAGGGGAGCCTCTCGGTGCGGTCCCCGGTGCCCACCACCACGATCTCTAGGGCAGGAGGACACGGCAGGCTGCAGCTAGGCCTGCTGACGGGCCGCGCGGGGGTTTGGGGGGCTGGGATCACCCCCACGCTTCCCTCCTCCTCACCTAGCGGGGGCTCCAGCATCCAGAAGAGCGAGAAGCTTTCCTCCGTGATGTCCAGGTGGGACCCTACCTGTGCGGGGAGGGGCAGGGGTCAGCAAACCCACGCAGCTTCCCGGAGAGCCGCTCCCCCGGCCACGCGAGCCCGGGTGCAGGGCGGGCGGGGCGCGCTCACGTTCCACTGCAGCACCGAGTGCGGGAGCAGCGCGCAGGGCCCGAACACGCGGTTCCCGTTGACCACGAAGCCGCGGCTGCTGTAGCTCTCCACGTAGGCGGCGTGCGGGGCGTCGCGCTGCAGCAGGGAGATGTGCGTGCGCTGGTACAGCTCGTCGTCCGCCGGCGTGAGCCGGTGCCCGCGCCGCGGGGCCCTGCGGGGCACACGGTCAGGTCTCGGCGCGGGAGCCAGGAGCCGCGGGACCGGCTTCCGGGGAGGACGGGGCAGAACGCGGGCCGGACTCACCGCAGCAGCTCCGCGGGCGGCGGGCGAAGCACGGGCCTTGCTCGGCCAAGGCCGCGAAGCACGAACGCGGCCGCCATGGGGAACCGACAAGCGGGGTCAGCGAGGACGCGGCGGAGCCCAGCCCCGCGGCCACAGCGCCCCCTGCGGCCGGAGGGCGCCGCGCAGCTCGGCCGGCCCCGCGCGGGGGGCTAGGGAGCCGCGGGGCCTCCGGTCCCGGGAGGCGGGGCCCGCGTCCGCACCTGCCGCCGCCGCGCTCCTGGCCCCGCAGGACGCCGCGGGGGCGCCGGGCCCCTGGGGGCGGGCCCGGCCTCGGAGCGCCACCTGGGCCCCCGCCGCGGCCCGGCGCCCGGCTCAGCCATCGGCGGGGCCCCCGGGCCGGGCGGGGCGCACCTGGCCGAGCCGCGCACCTGGCCGGGCGGGGCGCCGGCCCCCGGGCCCCTAATCCCGGCTTCGGGGCGTCGGGTTTCCAGGGCGGCGGGAGCTCGGGTTTCCCCGCGGCCTCGGAATCACGCCCCTTCCCAACCGTCCCCCGCGCGACCGTTGGCGTCGCCACCGCGCACCGCTCGGGGCGTGGCCGCGCGTGGATTGGCTCCTCAGAGCGCGGGGGCGTGGCCGGCGGCCTCTTCTTAAAGGGGCTCGGGGCGTGGCCGCGCGTGGATTGGCTCCTTGGAGCGCGGGGGCGTGGCCGGCGGCTGTTCTTAAAGCGGCCGGGCTGCGGCCGGAGGATCGGAAGGGGATGTCGCAGCCCGACCCCCGTGGCTGCTCCGGCGGGACCGGCCGGGCCGAAGCGGACCAGGCGCTGCACGCGGCGGCGGCGGCTGGCGCGGCTTCGTCCCCGCTCGCTCCTTCCTTGCCCTCGGAGCTACCCCGCCCCCGACCGGAGCCGGCCCCCGGGCGCCCTCGCGGGTCCGGGCATCTCCGCGCTCAGTGCCGTGGCCTCGGGGGGATGGTGCCGGTCTGCCCTCCGCGGGGCCGGCGGGCGGCAGGCTCGGTACCTAGGAGACTGTCTCAGTCGGCTCCTGGGGGCCTTGCCGTCGGGGCCCAGCGGGGCCCTCGAGCTGGAGCCGGTAGCGCCCCCGGACAAAGGGCCCGGTGCGGGTGTCCCCACGGCCCGCGCGCGGCTGGCTTCCTCCCCGGCCGGCCCTGCAGCCGCCCCGGCAGTCACCTCGCCGGCGCTCTGGCTCCCTGGCACCAGCAGCCACATGCAGCCGGGCTGCGCCGAACCTCCCCGCGGCTGCAATCCGGTTCGGGACTCGGTCCCCGGGGAGGCCCCCGCCGCCCCCCTATTGTTTGGGGGCCAGGTGAGCAGCTCATTCCCACTAGATTGGGTTTCACCGCCTACTCCGAGGGGTGCCTCCCGGAACGGAAACGGGCTCTGTCCTGGCCCCGGGCACCCCTCCCATGGCTGGACCGCGGGCAACGGAATCCCAAAAGCAGCTGTTGTCTCCGAGCATTCCAGCTGCGCTTGGATTTCGTTCCCTGCTCTCCTGCCTGAGCAGCGTCCCCGCCCGGGGTGGGCGATCCCGACCCGGACACCCCCCTGGGCCGCACCTGCCTCCGGTGCGCCTCCGGACGGAAGGAGCGGTAGACGCCGGGGAGCCCGGGGCCGCGGACAGCTCGCTCACGGCAGCCCTTCACGTGGGGACGAACCTCTCCACGTGCCGCGGAGCCGGAGCCCGGCGGTCCCGGCGCCAGTGCCCGGAGGCGCGCGCTGCTGCGCGGACAGCGCGCGGGGCTGACGGCCGCCCCGCCGAGCGGGCGCAGGAAAACTCCGGGCGCGGGTCCGCCTCGCGCGCTTCGGCACCGCCGGGGGGGTCGGCCGGCCTCCCGCCCGGGCCCCTGTTCGCTGCTGCGGGCCCCGCGCGGCGCCGGTTTCGGTTTCGGAGAGGAAACGGGGGTCACTGGAGCGGAAACCCAGGTGGCGGCCCGGAGCGCCCTCTGGGCGGGGCGCTCGCCGAGGCGGGGGGGGGGGGTGAGAGGAGACACTTTCAAACCCGCGGCCCGGACCCACCCGAGGGCCACCTGCCGGGCCCGGGGGAGGCGGGGCCGCAGTGCCCGGCGCCGCGCACACACTTCCCTTCCCGCGGGCTGTGGGCCGTGACGGCGGGGAGCGTGTGCGGGCGCAGAGCCCCGTCACGGCCCTCCGGCCGCGGGGCGCGGGTGGCGACAGAGGCCCAGACCCGGGGAACCCGAGGGTCGGACCCGGGACTGAGCGGGACCGGCGGCCCGGCGGCGCCCAACGCCCCCCGGTGCACCTGCCCGCTCGGGGCCGGCCCGCCCCGCCAGGCGCCCTCCCGGAAGCTCGGCCTCCAACATTTGTTTCCGGTTCCGCTCGCGCCTTCCGGTCCCTATGGCGACGGGGCGCCTCGGGCTGGAGGAGACCCTGGGGGCCCTCAACGCGGCCCTGGGCCCCGGCGGCCCCGTGTGGTTCAGGGAGACGCGCGCCCGCCACCTGCGCGCCCGCGACTTCCTGGCGCCGCGGCGGGCGCTGCGGGCGCGCTTCGGGGACGGGCAGGTGCGGCTGCCACGGGGATGGCCGCGGGGGCGGGCGGCGGGGCCCGGAGAGCGCTGGCCGCGGGGGGCGGGCGGCGGGGCCCGGGGAGCGCTGGCCGCGGGGATGGGCGGCGGGGCCGGGGAGCGCTGGCCGCGGGGATGGGCGGCGGGGCCCGGGGGCGCTGGCCGCGGGGATGGGCGGCGGGGCCCGGAGAGCGCTGGCCGCGGGGATGGGCGGCGGGGCCCGGGAGCGCTGGCCGCCCCGGGAGCGCTGGCCGCCCCTCACCGGCCTGTTGTCCCCCAGGTGCCCGAGCGCGTGCTCCGTGCCCTGGCGGACCTGCAGGGCCCCGGCGTGGCCCCGGTGCTGCGCTGCGAGCCGACCCCCGCGGGGCTGGCGCTCCGGCTGCAGCGCGCGGCCGTCTTCGAGCGGGTGCTCGGGGCCGTGGGCGCCTACGCCGCGCCCGCCCGGCCCGCCGCCGGGGCCCCGCGCGTCCTGCTGCACTGCCCCGCGCTGCGCGCCGCCCCCCGCGCGCTCCGCCTGGGCCAGCTGCGGGCCGTGCTCGTGGCCGACCACCTGGCGCGGGCTCTGCGCGCCCACGGGTGAGCGGGGCGCGGGGTGGGAGGAGAGGGCGCGCCCACGGGTGAGCGGGGCGGGAGGAGGGGCGCGCCCGGGGGCTGGGGCCTGTGGGCGGGGAACAGGGCGGACCGGGCCAGGCGCTCGGGCTCAGCGGCGCCCCCGCTCCGCAGGGTGAGGGTGCGCCTGGCGCCCGCCGTGCGGGACCCGCACTTGTCGGCCTTCCTGCAGCAGCTGCGGGTGGACTGGCCCGCGGCCTCGGAGCTGGACTCGGCCGAAGCTCCGCGGAGCCGCGTTCTGGCGGAGGGCACCGCGGCGGGGGACCCGGGAGCTCTGCCCGCCCGCGACCTGGGCGGCGTGTGCCTGAAGGAGCTGGCGGGGGGGCGGGGGCGCGCAGCCGGCTGTGACCCCAACCTGGACCGCGGCCTAGGTAGGCCCTGGAGCCCCGGGGAGGGGGGGAGCGGGGCCGGATCGGACCGCTAGCTCGGGCGTGTCTCCTGCAGTGACCGAGGACCTGCTCGCCCAGCTGGCGGACCTGCAGGCGGCCGCGCAGCCCGGGCCCGAGGACGCCTCCCGGGGCCTGGTCAGTAGGGGAGCCGCCTGTGGCCTGGGCGAGGCGCCTGGTCCCGGGGGTGATGGTGACAGCCCCCTCCCGCAGGCTCCCACCCCCGGCGCTGCAGACAGCTGCGTGGCCGTGCATGTGCTGAGCGCCGAGGAGGAGGCCCAGCAGCAGCAGCTGGACCTCCTTTGGCGGGAGCTGGACGAGCGGGCGCCTCTCGCGCAGGTGGGCAGGGATGGGCTCAGAAGGGACAGACTGGTGAAGGAACCGCAGCAGGTAGTGGGTGGTCTGAGGCCCGGGAACAGGCTGGAGGGCTGGGCGAGGCTGGGAGCCCACAGGACTCAGTCCTGGAAGGTTTATTGCTTGATCGCCGCCAGCTGGCTGAGCCTGCTTCTTCCCGACAGAAGCACCTGGTGTGCGGCCCGGTGAGAGCAGCTGGGGCACCCGGCACCCTGACGGCGCCAGAGTACTACCAGTGAGTGCGTGGGAGAGGCCGCGGGATGCCCGGGCGGGGCTCTGCCCGGCCCTCCTCTCACCCTGTTCCCCACGCAGGCTCCGGCTGGCACAGGTGCGTGCGGCCTCGGCTCTGAAGCACGGCCGGGACCTGGCCCAAGGTGAGCCTGGGAGGCTCCAGCTGCCCCCCACCCCCACCCCCAGGCTCCTGCCTGCAGCCTGACTGCGCCTCTGCCCGCAGACCCGGCCTGGACAGAAACCTTCAGCGTCCTCTCTGCGGCCACCATCAAGTTTGAGATGCTCAGCAAGGCCCCGCAGGGCCAGGTGAGCCTGTGCCCGACAGGACGGGGCGGGAGCAGGCCTGTGGCCGCTGGCCCTCTACAGCTGTGCCTTCTGCAGCTGCTCCTGGACCTGGCCGATAGCATGTCCACCAAGGGCCCCCGGAGCGGCACCTTCGTCATGTATAACTGTGCCCGCCTCGCCACGCTCTTTGCGGGTTACCAGCGCGGCGTGGAACAAGGTCTGTACCCCCCTTCCCCGCCTGCGAGCAGCCTGGACTTCTCTCTGCTCCGTGAGGAGGTGAGTGCCCTCCGGGCAGTGGCTCCCTGGGGCGGCCTGGACGCCACCCCAGCAGCCTTCTTCCCACAGGGCGAGTGGCTGCTGCTCTTCAACAGCGTCCTCCCCTTCCCAGACCTGCTGGCCCGGACCGCAGCCCTGGCCGGGGCCCGCACAGACATGGTGAGGCGCAGACGGCATACGCACACGCTTTATTTGGGTCTGGGCACAGGGCGAAGGCGGGCCAGTGACTCCGTCTGTCTCCAGGTGTGCAGGTTCCTGGTGCAGCTCAGCATGGACTTCAGCTCTTACTATAACCGGGTGCACGTCCTGGGGGTAAGGGCCCGGCGAGGGGGCGGGGGGCGGGGGGCCAGCAAAGGACGGGACCCGCAGGCCCGCTCTCTTCCAGGAGCCTCGGTCACACCTGTTTGGTCAGATGCTGGCCCGGCTGCAGCTCCTGCGGGCTGTGCAGGAAGTGCTCCACGCGGGCCTGGCCACACTGGGCCTCCCCCCACTGAGCTGCCTCTGAGGCCGCACACGTGCCGTGCCTGGTGGTCACGGTAGTCACCGCCCGGGACCCCGCCGGCCGGCTGGCGATGTGGAGACTAATAAACCTACCAAGCTCTGTTCTGTGCGAGGCGTGGGTGTTCTTGTCTGCCTGGGCTGCTCTCAGCTCCCCTCCAGCGCCTGCTCCAAAGCTGGGAGCCCATGGCTGCGTCCTCCAGGCACGCGGGGCCCGGCAGACATCGCTCCCCTCCCACCTGAGAGCAGGCCCCACGCCCACGTGCCAGCCGCCGGCACCTCAGCTGGCACCTCAGCCGGCACCCCAGCCGGCATCCCAGCTGGCGCCTCAGTCGTACCAGTTGTAAACCTCGAGGCCCTGGCCCCCCAGAGCGCAGCGGTGGCCGAACTCGGGGCTCACGGGCCAGCATTCCATGCTGGCCACGTCTGGCACGTGGTACACCGTGCTGTTGATGAAGGTGGGCTCGCCGTGCCCCAGGCGCCAGAAGGTGAGCCGCTGATCGATGGAGGCGGAGACCATGAGGCTGGGGCTCAGGATGTGGAGGCCGGTCACGTGAGCGGCATGTGCGCAGGGGACCGAGTGCTCCTCCCGCACCTGCAGCCGGGGCGCCAGCGCGGCACCCCCCCCAGCCTCGCCCCCCTCCGGCAGCTCCACGGCGAGCAGGAACACGTGGAGGGAGCCGTCCTCGCTGCCGCTCGCCACAAGGTGGCCCCCGCGCGTGGGCAGGGTGTGCAGGCTGTTGACACCACAGCTGTGGGCCTGGACGGTCAGGCAGGGGGGGCCCAGCTCTGCAGGAGGAAGAGGCGGTCAGAGCCCACCTGCCACGCGGAGAAGGAAAGTGGGGGAGGGGGGCAGTGGCACGCCGGCTACTCACGATGGGGCAGCCCAGGGTCTGCAGGCGGCTCCAGGGCTGTGGAGCCGTGGTCCAGCACCGTGGTGAGGTCCCAGAAGGCCAGGCTGCCGTCGGTGGCCGCGCTGCACAGCAGCAGTCTCCTGGGAGGCGGGAAAGGCGGCTGGTCAGCTGTGGGGGGGGGGGGGGGGGCGGCACAGAAAGCAACAAGGGCGCCCAGGTCCCAGGCAGCCACCGCGCAGCCCTCACCGCCGCTGGCCGGGCGCCTGGTGAGTGAAGGAGTGGACCTTGAGGACGCAGCGCCGGTGGTGGAAGGTTTCCGCCAGGAGCTGCAGCCGCCGCCCCGCGTCCTGCAGGTGGAAGAGCCTGGGGGGGAGGGGGCGGCTCAGGACCCGCCCCCACAGCCCTCACCCGCCTGCGGGCCCCACCGGAGCCTCACCTCACTGCGCCGTCGCTGCAGGCTGCAGCCACCAGGGGGCCGAGGTCAGGCGGGTCAAGCTCGCACACGGCGAGGCACATGTACCTGCGGAAGGCGGGGTGTCACGCAGAGCCCCGCCTGCCGCCCCACGCCCCGCACCCGCGCCCGCCGGGCAGCACATCACCTGGTCTCTGGGTCCACCTTGACCGCGCGGTGCCGACGGCGCTGGCCGTCCCAGTCCTCGTCCAGCCGGTGCGAGGCCAGGTGCGTGACGTGGCAGGCCAGGCGGCTCGGGGCGCCCGGGTCCAGGGTGACCGTGATGTTGAAGCAGTGCATCTCGGCCCGGCCACCCGCAGACACCACGCGGGCGGTCAGGCCAGGGGGCCCAGCTGGGGCGCCGACGCCCCACACGGCCACGGCGCGCACCGAGGAGATGTGGTTGCAGACGGCGGTCAGCGCGTGGGCGGAGCCCGTGGCCGTGGGCAGCGCCAGGACGCAGATGGTGGTGTCCTCGCTGCAGGTGATGACGATGTCGATGAGGCTGGGCCCCTCACTGCCCGGCTCCGGGTCCTCCGGCGGCACGAAGCCGGGCGGCTCGCACTCGGGCCCCAGCGCGATGGTGCCCACGCGCCGGACGCACGTGATCTCGCGGCCGTGCAGGCTCTCCCGCAGGAGCACGTGCGGCCGGGTGCAGCCCCCGAGGGCCCGGTACAGCAGGACGTCGCCGTCCTTGAGGTAGGCGAAGGCCATGGCCGCCTCGGTGTCCGAGAAGGCCCAGGACCGATGGCCGCCGCCGCAGCGCACCACGTGCAGCTTCTCGTGCGACCGGGGGCTCCACACTACAAACTCGTTGGCGTGGAAACCCAGGATGACCGTGTTCCCGTCGGCCGTCACCCGCAGCCCGGCCACCCAGCTCATGCCCCGGCAGCAGGTGCGCCGCAGCACAGGCTGCAGCTGGCCGCCGCGCACCAGCAGCTGGTGGTAGGCCCCGTCGCGCCCGGTGCTGTACACGTAGCCGCCGTGGCAGGAGACCGAGGTCACCCCCTGCTTCCCGTGCAGGGACCGCAGGACGGACACGGGGCCCCACTCCGTCACCGGGGCCTCCCCCTCGCCGCCGTCACCGCCCCCTCCGAGCTCCCCGGCCTCGGCCCCCGTCTCAGCCCGGCCCCCCAGCCCCAGCTCCTGGAGCAGGGCCGGCCGGGAGGCGAACAGCAGCACGGAGCCCCGCCGGTCCCCGCACACCAGGAAGTCGCCCGGGGGCAGGAAGGCGCTGCACGTGTGCCAGCGCTGCTTGCTGGGCGGCAGCCGGTACCGGCAGCGCTCCTGGACGAAGATGGCCTTGCCCGAGGGGGCGGCCGTGACCTCCAGGCAGGCCACCACGCCGCCGGGGCCCGAGGCCAGCAGCAGCAGCTCCTCGTAGCCACGCAGGGCCCAGCTCACGCTGTGCACCTTGCCGTGGAACAGGGTCAGGTCCACGGCCGCGGTGGGCGTGTTGATGGGGACGACCTTGACGCGGCCCTCGCCGTTGGCCATGGCGCACAGCCCGAAGCCCTCGGGCCCGGGGGCCGCCTCCAGGAGGCAGTAGGACTGGAAGCGCTTGTCCTCCAGCAGCTGCTCCCAGCACTTGGCCTCGAGGTCGTAGAGGTACAGGACGCCCGAGTCCGTCACGGCCAGCACTCGCCACGAGCCGGCCAGCGTCACGGCCTTGAGGGCGCCCGGCCTGCGGGGGGACTTGAAGGAGAGCGCCGAGACCCCGGAGCCCGGGGGCCCGCGCCCCACCAGGTGCCACAGCCGGATGCCGGAGTCGTCGCCGCCCGTGACCACCCAGGCCTGCTTCTCGTGGGCGGCGAGGGCCCGGATCCCACGGCCCCGGTGGCCGCGGAACGCCTGCAGGATCTCGCCCTCGTGGCTCCACACCAGGCAGACGCAGTCCTCCCCGGCGCTGACCAGGTAGTTCTCCAGCAGCTTGACCTGCCACACGCGGGCGCTGTGCCCGAAGCAGTGCCCGATGTTCTGCACGCGGCCCCCGGGCACCCGCAGGTCGCCCACCTTCCAGAGGCGCACGCTGCGGTCCTCGGACGCCGTGGCCAGCAGGCCCTTGCTCTCCAGGTGCGACACGCTGAAGACGGCCCCCGCGTGCCCGCTCAGCCGCCGGTCCGGGGCCACGGGCTTGCTGTCCACCAGCGCGGCCGCCGGGTACCAGACCAGGAGCTGGTTGGAGACGGCGCCCGCCACGACGGTCAGCTCCTTCCAGCTGTCCCCGATCAGACAGGCCGCGGACAGCGTGCACCGGTCCGTGCAGGGGACGTCCTGCAGGAGGCAGCCGATGACGGGGTCGTACAGCACCACCGAGTTGTGGCCCAGGGCCAGAGCCATGTTCCCCTCCAGCCAGCGGGCGTCCCAGATCCAGTCCGCCATGGTCCACAGGCCAGAGCGCCAGACCTCCCGGAGGCGGCCCTGCCCCCAGCTCAGCTTCACCACTCGGAGGCCCTTGCTCCCGAACGTGGCCACCATGGCCTCCGCGTCCAGGTCTCCTTTGGGCTCCGGTCGCACCCGGAACCCGTGGATGAGGTAGTGGCCGAGCAGGTTCTGCACTCGCTTCATCATCCGCAGGTGGCCCCCGAAATCCAGGCTGTACACCAGCATGTCCGGCCCCTCGCCTGGACAGAAGCAAAGAGCCAATCAGACGCCTCCCCAGACGCTGAGGAGCCGCAAGAAGAGACGGGGGACGGGGGGGAGGGCCTGACGACACTGCCCACCGGGGCCTGTGGGTGTGCGGGACAACCCCACAGCCGGCTCCTCACCCACCACTTCACACGGGAACCTCAGCTTCAGCCCCTCACCCTTACCTCACCTACCTGTCCACGAATCTCCCCCACGCGCCCAGCCGGGCGAGGCTGCCCACCGAGACCACCTCTTCCCCTGGGGCCACAGAGCGCCCCTGCCTTCCAGGAGCTCCTTCCCTGCACGGTGTGTGTGTGTGTCTGTGTGTGTGTCCGCGCGCGCACAGCCCACACTGTGGCAGGAGGGCCGTCTCCAAGCGTGCACAGCTCATGGCCTCGGGTTTGCAAACCCCACCACAGTCCTCGGTCCAGAACGTCACGTCTGAATCTGAAATGATCGCCCAGGCTCATGCCATTCCAAGTCTGCACTCGATCTTCACACACTCCGTCAGCAGCACTGGCGGCATCGGTACAGACCAGACAGCAAGCTGTGCTGAGCCGTGGAAGGCAAGCCCAGGCCTTGCTCTGTGGCAGTGGTTCCCAACCACGTGGCACACGCCGCAGGGGCAATGTGCTTTTAAGGGGGGCATCAGAGAATGAGTTATCAACTGAATTTGTGCATTTCCTACAGTTCTAGGGGCCTCATATACAGTATATAAATGTATATTGTGACGTTCATGCATTTCGGTGAGTAGGAGTTTACTTTCTTAATAACAGGAATTATACAGGGTGTAAGGATATGGAGATGATCGAGGGGGCGGGGCCCACACGAGGCTGGGGGCCGCCGCTCTATGAACTAAGCAGACACTGAACAGCAGCGAACCAGTGGCCATGCCGGTTGGTTGGTAGGTCCGGGAGGGGCACACGGGCTGTAAGCCTTCACAGTGGGGAGTCTGCTCCAGCGGTTGGGGGGGGAGGGACAGGGGTGCTGCTGGGCACCGACAGGGCAGGCGGCCGCTCCCAACCACGATCTGACCCAGAACGTCCAGGGAGACAGAGACCCCCACCAGGAGCCAGGGGAGGGCGCCCCCTTCCGGCAGCGGAGCCCAAGGGAAAGCGGGCGGCGCGGGGCGGAGAGAAGCCTGTGGACCCACCCACCTCGGGAGGGGCTCGGCCTCCGCCTCCCGCACCGACCCGCTCAGGAAGGTCTCACCGGGTTCCCGGGTTCCCGGACCCCATCCCGCTCCGAGGCCCCGCGGCCCCAGCTCCCAGGGAGGCGCCTCCCGTCCGCCAGGCCCCGGCCCTCGGGGCTCACCCCGCCCCGGACCCGCCCCCCAACGGAGGGGCCCCGTCCAGGCACCTGCCCCGTCTTCTCGGGGAAACAAGACCCCGGCTCATCCCAGGACCGCGCACCCGCTCCCCCGCCGCCTACACACGGGCTCCCGCACCTCCCGCGGCCCCAGCCGGTCCACGTCAGGGCGGGTGCGGGGCGGCCTGGGCAGCCACAGCGGGCTTGCCTTCTGGGCCGCTCCGGCCGGGCCACGGCCCGCACCCCCGGCGCCCCCGCCGCCCGCCCCGGCCCGGCATCCTGACCCGGGCACCCGCCCCCGGGGACCCCCCCTGGGCACCCCCCCGGGGACCCTCCCCCGGGCATCCCCCCGGCTCCCCTTTGTTCCCCACGCCGCCCGGGGCGCGCGGCTTCTCCGCTAGCGCGCGCCGCAGACGGAGCCTCACCGGCCAGCAGCCGCTCGCGCACGCACTCCAGCCCCGTGACCGGGAGCAGCATGAGCTCGGAGGTGGCCCGCGGCCACGCGTAGTCCCCGGCGGCGTCCATGCCCGCCGGTCCGCGCCGCGGCCGCCGACGGAGAGGGAGCGGAGCTCTCGCGAGACCAGCCTTCCCGGGCGCCCGCCGCCGAACTCTGGCGCCCTTAGCAACAGGTCGCCGGGCAGGCTCGCCAGCGGCTTCGGCCAATGGCGGCCCTCCGCTCACGCAACGCAGCTCAGGATTGGCCGGGCCGCTTCGCCCCGCCCCGTCACATGACGCGACCCGCAGCCCGCCCCGCCGCCTCCCGCTGCCCCTGCCCGCGCCCGCCGCCGCGCGTCCTCCCGCCGACCGAGCCGGGCCGGCTGGCAGCCGGTAGTTTTATTTGAGGCGGCAGCGTCCGTACAATAAATAACGGGAGGAGGTGCGGGGCCGGGCCGCGGCCGGAGGCGGGGCGGGGCAAGACGTGGGCGGACTTTGGCTTGAAGCTGGTCGGGGAGCTGCGGGCCCCCGGCGCGGGCGGCGGGCCGAGCTGACGCTCCGCTCAGAGCTCCACGCGCGCGTCGCCGTAGGCGCGGTCCAGGGCCCACTCGGGCTGCGGGTCGGCGGCCCCTTCGCGGGCCAGGCGCGCCATCTCCTGCTGGTACAGCGCCTGCCGCGCTCGGCTGGGGTCCACGTTGATCCAGTTGTTGGCGATCCACTTGGTGCCACGAGTGACCACGCAGCCCCCGTGCAGCGAGTATTCGTCCACGTCGCCCACCCAGCCTAGGAGAGGGCGTGGTGTGAGCCGGGAAGGGGGCCGGGGGGCGAGCTGGACTGACTGGGCTTGGTCTCCCGTGGCAAACACCTGGCCCGCCCCACCGTGGGGGGCTCAGCACCCGCACCAGCCATGGCTCTGTCACACGCACACGCACACGCACACGCACATGCACACACACACACACACACACACATACGTGCGCACACCCAGGCCCTCTGAACCCAGGCTTCCCGCCGGGCCTGTCAGAGCCCGCCCAGCCTCGGTGGGGAAGGGATGCGCTCCCCGCCCAGCGAGCTGAAGCTAGGGCATCAGGGAGCCCCAAGGGCAGAGGTGACCCCGGAAGCTGCACCAGAGCCGCTGGGGATGGTTTGGGGGGCACTGGGGCGGCACACGGGGGGTGTGCAGGGCCAGAAACAGCCCCCAGGGGGCAGCTCCCCCAGAGGCAGCCTCGCCCGGCCAGGGCCTCACCTTGCCCGTCAGGCAGGTAGTTGTACCAGAAGACGGCCGTGCCCTGCTGGGGTTTGACCCGGAGGTTGCCCTTGTCACAGTGCCTGCGGGTGTCACGGAGGTCCACGCCATCCTGGACCAGACTCTGCGGCAGGAGGGGGGGTTTCCAGCTGCCCCCGCCGCCCGGCCAGAGGGCAGCCGGGGAGGCGCCCGCACCTCAGCTCCCCCCCAGGTCCAGAGGGCAGTACGTGTGCCAGCGCGCCCCCCCCCCAGCAGCACCCTGAGGCTCACCGTCTCGTCGTAGGTCCTGTTGTCGGCAACAGGGAAGACGGTCTCTCCGCCGCCCGTGACGTTGTTCAGGTAGAACAGCACGGTCACGTAGCTGTAAGGAGGGGCACTGAGCACCCGCCGACCCCGTGGGCAGGCAAGCTGCCCAGGCTCCCGAGGGCCGGAGGGGCAGGCCAGGCCCAGCCTCCCACAGACCTGGTCCCTCTGGGTCCTAGTTTTGGGCGGCCACGATCCGAGGCCCCAGCCAAGGCCGCCGGCGAGGCAGGATCAGCACTCCGGGAGCGGCAGGAAGAGCTGGGGTTCTAGCCCCCCTTCCCCTGCCTCACAGCCCTGAGGACAAGCTTCAGCGTCTGGGGGTACCTCCATCTGGCCACCCCTTTCCTGACGCTCGGTAACCAGCCTGGGGGACGGGGGGGGAGGGGGGGGGGTGTCTGCTCTGGGGTGGGCGGCGGCCCCCAGGCGGGAGGTACTTACCGGCAGGAGGTCTCGAAGGGCACGGACTCGTTCGTGACCAGCTTGGTGTGGGAGCAGATGGTCTCTGGGTACACGGGCCCGCTGTCCACGTGGGCGTGGTAGTGGCCACCCTCGCCGTACCGCACCACCTGCATGGGCTCGCTGAGCTCCACGACCTCGGCCGGCAGGCGGGTGAGGCGCAGCACCCTGGTGGGCAGCGGGCATTCAGCCGGCCGCCTCATGCAACGTGGCCCCCGGACGGCGCGGCCCCCGCTCACCTCCCCTGGAGCCCGTTGAGCCACCCGGCCCTCTGGGAGCAGCAAGAGGTTGTCCTGATGCCAGAGACACCCGCTGGGTGGGAAGAGGGAGATTTCTACTAAATTAGGTGGGGACACTCCCCCAGGAGGAAGGTTACCCCACCCCTGCAGGGGGCCCTGGCTGGGGCGGCTCAGTGGATAGAGCATCGGCCTGCGGACTGAAGGGTCCCAGGTTCGAGTTCAATCAAGGGCACATGCCCAGGTTACTGGCTCAAACGCCAGCAGGGGTGTGCAGGAGGCAGCAGATCAATGCTTCTCTCTCATGATTGATGTTTCTAGCTCTCCTCCCTTTCTTTCTCTGAAATCAATGAAAAAATAATAAGTAAAAAAGTAACCCCCCTGCAGAGCATTCTGATGATCGGTCCTTTCCCTGCTCAGCAGGAAACAGGCATTCAGTCTGTTGCTGATCCCAGAGGTGCTGTGCCCGGTCAGGCCAGTTTGCCTCTGTGACTGCTGGTCTCTCCTCCCAGCCCAGGACTGCGGCGCTCACCGCTGGCGGATGGACCGCATGACGTGGTGGGCGCCTTCCCCCTGGTAGAGCCACGTGTGGTGGCTGTTCCGCACCAGCTCGCCCGCCTCGGCCCGGTGCCTCTTCAAGAAGGTGCGGAAGTCCCGGAGGTCCATGGCGGCGAACTCCTGCAGGCTCAGCACGCCTGCAAGGGCAGCGCCAGCGCCCTGAGCCCGGGGCCATGGGCACCGTCCCCTCCCTGGACTCTCTGACCCAGGGGGACCCAGACCAGTTCCTCCCTCCGATTGGGCCCCAGGAGGGGCTCCCCTCCCCATGAGATGGGCCAGGGAGGGTCTCCAAAGGCAGTGTGGGCTCCGCCCCCGGCCCTCCCGCTGGGCTCTGCCCGCCACGGCCTTCCACGCCATCGGCAGCAGGGATGGCCCAGAAGCTTCTTTAAGACCCGGTCCCACCCCGAGTGGGACACGCCGGGTGGGTCCTGCCCCCTGGCCAGAGCGCGCTCCCCGTGAGGACACTGCCGCCCGCTCGCAGACAGGGGTTCCACCCCCGGGGCTGGACCGGGAGCTCCCGTCTTGGCTCCTATTGTCCTGCTGGGCCCAGAGGAGACACCTCCCACCTTTGGCCAAGTTTCTCCGGGGATGGGGGACCCTCGAGGGCGGGGCGCCCGCACAGCGGCGGCCCTCTGCCGGGCCCGCTGGTTCTTGCCCGGGGCTCCCAGCCACAGGCCCTCTCCCAAGGCCTACTCAGCTGCTGCATCTTCCGAACTTGGGCATGAACTTGGGCAGGAGAGTGATGACTGCACTTCAGAAAGCTCCGGAGGGTTAGTCCAAGTGTGTGTGTGTGGGGGGGGGGCGCGTGTCTGACAGCTCCCTGCCCACACCCGCCCCGCAGTGAGACCGGCTCCTGGGCAAGAGGGAGGCAGGGAGGCCTTGGGCAGACCCTGCTGGCGGGAGGCAGAGGGAGCGGTGAACAGCCGAGCTCAGGCCGGCATCACTGTCCCTTCGCTCTCTCCCCCGCCCTCCGCCAGCCAGCACCCCACCTCCTGCGCCCAGACTCCCCCTGACGAGGGGGACAGGTCGCCAAGAGCCGCCCTCCGGACGGCCCCCAGGGGACGGGCTCGGGCCGCCCTGGAGGCAGGAGCAGGCGGGCGGGGCTCACCGTCTCCGTCAGGGTCGGCCTTCATGGCGGCGTACATCTCCCGCACGGTCTCCGGAGTCATCCAGCGCCCGCTCCCCAGGCGGGTCTGGGCCAGGACCTGGGCGCAGATGGTCCCCCTGAGGCGGCCCCAGCGACGGAGCCCAGCACAGCCACCCGGCTGGCGCTGTGGGGCTGGGGGGGGAGGACACGGGAGAGGGCACGGGACAGGCCTCCCCCTTTGCGGGTGACGGCGGGGAGAGGTCTGGGAGGCCAGGAAGGCGGTCAAGAGCCCTGGCCCCCGCGGCGCTGCCACTGCACGCACACGGGCTCCGTGGCCTCCAGGCACGGCTGCCGGACGCAGACCGCGGGCAGGACCCCCCCGGAGCCGGGCAGCACCGCCAGGCGGTCCTCCTGCTCCTGGGGCCCCGGGCGGCGAGGACCTCTCCCGGGAAGGAGGGCCCGGGCCTGCGCCGCTGATGTGCTGGGGCCAGGGCTGAAGAGGCACCCGGCCTCAGACCCCATTCTGCAGCACCCACCCCCGTCACCATCCTCCCCACACCAACCCCCAACACACACCACCCCCCCCCGTCACCATCCTCCCCACACCAACCCCCAACACACACCACACCCCCACACCCCCCGCACCACACCCCCACACCACACACACACACACACACCACACACCCCCGTCACCATCCTCCCCACACCAACCCCCAACACACACCACACCCCCACACCCCCCGCACCACACCCCCACACCACACACACACACACACACCACACACCCCCGTCACCATCCTCCCCACACCAACCCCCAACACACACCACACCCCCCCCGTCACCATCCTCCCCACACCAACCCCCAACACACACCACACCCCCCGTCACCATCCTCCCCACACCAACCCCCAACACACACCACACCCCCCGTCACCATCCTCCCCACACCAACCCCCAACACACACCACACCCCCCGTCACCATCCTCCCCACACCAACCCCCAACACACACCACACACACCCCCCCCCCCCGCACCACACCCCCCCACCACACACACACACACACACACACACACACCCCGCGCTGCTCCAGGCCCACCTCGCCCAGCTGCAGGCGGCCGTCGTGGTTGCGGTCCAGCAGGCGGAAGAGGTCCAGCGGGTGCAGCTGCATGGCGCCCAGGGCCTCCTCGAACTCCTCCGTGGGCAGCAGCTGGCTGGGCTGCAGCCCCTTCATCTGTGCCAGGTGCACGATGAGCCTGCACTCCTCCTCCCGCAGGAAGCCGGGCACCTCTGCGGGGAGGGGCGGCTGAGGCCGGGCCTTCCTCTCCGGTCCCTGCCGGAGGCCGGCCGTGGGGGCGGGCCGCGTGTCCCGGGTGGGGCTGGGGCTGGGGGTGGGGGTCCTGGGAGCTGAGCTGGGCCCGGGCCAGAGCCCTCAGAGGGAACCAGAGGCCAGAGGATGACCCTGAGGGCAGGGCACAGACTTTACTTTATCCTTCTCAGCTGGTTGCGGCGAGAGGCGGGGAGAGGGGGTCAGAGACTGCAATGATGAGCCTGCCGGCCTGGCTCGGGCTGAGCAGAGACCTAGGAGCCAGGAGGTCACGGTTCCATTCCCGGTCAGGGCACAGGCCCAGGCTGCGGGCCCACTCCCTAGTGTGGGGCAAGCAGGCGGGAACTGATCTTTCTCTCTCATCATTGACGCTTCTCTCCTCCCTCTTTTTCTCTGAAATCAATAAATTACATTTTAAAATATATATATTTTGTTGATATTTTACAGAGAAGAGGGAGAGAGAGAGAGAGCTAGAAACATCGATGAGAGAGAAACACCGACCAGCTGCCTCTTGCACATCCCCTACTGGGGATGTGGCCGCAACTAAGGTACATGCCCTTGACCGGAATCGAACCTGGGACCTTTTAGTCCACAGACCAACACTCTACCACTGAGCCACACTGATTTCAGCAAAAATACATTTTTTAAAAAAGTCAAATCTGAGAGGGAACCGTTGATCGGCTGCTTACTGCAGCCCCCTCCGTGGCATGTGCCCCACCGGCATCGAATGGTGACCTCTTGATTCTGGGTCAGCGTTCAGCCACGGAGCCGCCCCGCCGGGCAGGGTTAGGGTTAGGGTTAGGGGTGTTTTGCAAATGGCGGGCCGGCGGCCGGCTTTGCGCTCATTTTCATTTCTCAGCCTCGTCCCTGGGAGCGAACAACAGCCAGCCACGCACTCTCAGGCCCCTCGCCCTCCTGCTGCCGCACAGGCAGATGCTGGTCCGCGGACCGGGGCGAGCTGCCTGGTGCGGGGGGGGCGGGGGGGGGCGATGGGGTCATGCGGGCTGTTGGCAGGAGCTCCGAGAAGGCGCTTTGCTTTGGGGACAAGCCTGCTCCGTGTCTCTCCGCTCCGGAGCCAGGCCGGCTGGGCCCCTCGCCAGCCCCACAGCAGCCGGGGAGCTGGCACGTGGGCCCTGTAAAGCCTCCCCGTCGGCCCATCCCGGCCCA
Source organism: Nyctalus aviator (assembly GCA_036971965.1). Taxonomy (NCBI): domain Eukaryota; kingdom Metazoa; phylum Chordata; class Mammalia; order Chiroptera; family Vespertilionidae; genus Nyctalus; species Nyctalus aviator. Next base: position 53,018,947 of record CM072934.1, read on the forward strand.
GGCAGAGGGAGGGGTGCCGCAGGCTGTGGCTCCTGGGGGCACTGGTGGGGCTGTGGGGCGACAGTGGGATGGGGGCTCCCTGGCCACGGCGCTGTGCCAGGACAATGGCTACTGGGGGACGCGGCTGCCCCACCTGCTGGACCACCACAAGGGCCAGTGCTGCCCTGCCGGCCAGGCGTGCCAGCTGATGCCCGCCTCTTCCCCCCGCCCCCAGGTGCCTCCACAGGTAGGGCTGGGCTCCCAGGTGCGGGCGCTCCTCAGCCAGGGCCTGGGCTGGCAGCGCTTGGCTAACCATTGTGGGCGCCCACCTGTGCCTGGTGCTGAGGGGGGTGGGGTGGGGGGCGGGCAGGGTTCCCGGAGGGGGGTGCATCCTGGGTCTGGGCCCACAAGTCACCAGGGGCTCCTGAACGTGAAGGTGGAGCCAGGGGCAGGCCTTCAGGCTGGGGCTGGGCCCCCGGGAGGTGTGGAGGCGGAGCGGGCGCAGCGGGGCCTTTCCGCCCTCCCCGCCTGGCCCTGCCGCACAGCCGTGCACCCCGGCTGGGCTGGGCCCGCAGCTGCGCCAGGCCCTGGGCTGGAAACCGGGCCGCAGGCGTTTGGGGCGGGTGGGCGGGCGGGCCGGCTCCCCTCCAGGAGAGGAGCGAGGCCGGAGCGGGCCCCCCAGGCGCTGGAGGGGCGGCCGGGTCCCGAGGATGGTGGGGGGAGGACAGAGCGCGGGTCCGGAGGATGGTGGGGGGAGGACGGAGCGCGGGTCCGGAGGATGGTGGGGGGAGGACGGAGCGCGGGTCGGGAGGATGGTGGGGGGAGGACGAAGCGCGGGTCCGGAGGATGGTGGGGGGAGGACAGAGCGCGGGTCCGGAGGATGGTGGGGGGAGGACGGAGCGCGGGTCCGGAGGATGGTGGGGGGAGGACGGAGCGCGGGTCCGGAGGAGGGTGGGGGGAGGACGGAGCGCGGGTCCGGAGGAGGGTGGGGGGAGGACGGAGCGCGGGTCGGGAGGAGGGTGGGGGGAGGACGGAGCGCGGGTCGGGAGGAGGGTGGGGGAGGACGGAGCGCGGGTCGGGAGGAGGGTGGGGGGAGGACAGAGCGCGGGTCCGGAGGAGGGTGGGGGGAGGACGGAGCGCGGGTCGGGAGGAGGGTGGGGGAGGACGGAGCGCGGGTCGGGAGGAGGGTGGGGGGAGGACGGAGCGCGGGGTGAGGCTGCGGAAAGGCAGTTGCAGCGCAGGAAAGCCAGGGCGTTGCTAGGTGACCAGGTGCCGTCGCCCAGCAGCCGCCGCAGTGGCCTCGCCTCACCCGCGGGCGGTGCCACCTCCGGCCCAGCCCTCCCTGAGGCTGCCCCCTGGCGGCCACTCTGAGGAGCGGGAGCCGGCCGCCTCCGCCCAGCAGCCCCCGCGCGGGCCGCGCATCCTCAGGCGGGTGCGCCAGGCCGAGGGCGCCAGCAGGCGGCGCCACCTCCGGGGCCGCGGGCGGGCAGGAGCCTCTGGGCGCAGGGAGCGCTGGCTGCGGGGAGGAGCGGCGGTGGGGAGCCGCGGGCTCAGCATCCCGGTGTCGGGCACCGGCCCGGAGCGTCAGGGGAGGCGGGAGGGTCCGAGAGGGCAGCGGGCTTGGCGCTGACATGAGGACCCTGGGGCCTCCCAGGAGGGCGGCGAGCGGCTGGCCTGGAGGAACCATGTTCCCGGAGGGGTGACCACTCCACCGGCGCCTCTGCCTTCAGCCCCACAGACTGGAGTCCGGGTCCGGGGACTCCAGACAGGCGGGTGCGCCAGGAACCTGGGATGGGCCTCTTTAAAATGTGTTTTGCCAAAACCGGTGTGGCTCAGTGGATAGAGCATCGGCCTGTGGACTGAAGGGTCCCGGGTTCGATTCCGGTCAAGGGCATGTCCCTTGGTTGCGGGCACATCCCCAGTGGGGGTGTGCAAGAGGCAGCTGACCGATGATTGTCTCTCATCGATATTTCTAACTCTTTATCCCTCTCTCTTCCTCTCTGTAAAAAAATCAATAAAATATATATATTTTTAAAATGTGTTTTTATTGATGTCAGAGAGGGAGAAACATCCGTGATGAGAGCGAGCCACGGATCGGCTGCCTCATGCACGCCCCCTGCTGGGGATGGAGCCTGAAACCTTTCAGTCCGCAGGCCGATGCTCTACCCACTGAGCAAAACTGGCTGGGGCTGGGGATGGGCCCTCCTGTGGCCCAGGTCCCAGCTGTCTAGTGACAAGGTGGGAATCAGGGAATGCTCCCCAAAGGGAGGTGGCAGGGGGTCCTCCCTGTGAAGCCACGGGTGGCGCCCCCTGAAGACGGAGCTGCCAGGGTAGGGCAGTGCCCCTAGCCCAGCTTGTGCCCTGAACCCGGCACCTCGGCCCTCAGGCTGGCGGGTCCAGGAGCCAGGAGCAGCAGGCAGACCACAGCGGCCACTCCCCGGGCCTCCCTGCCTCCGCGGTGACACCGGACGGACAGGCAGGCGCAGAGGACAGGCAGACGTGGCTCCTGCGGGCGGCCCCTGTGGGTTCATCCAGTGCCACCCGGGGCGTCCCTCTCGACCAGCATCCCACCCGTCACAGCGCCATCTTCAGTCCCCACTGCCACCCAGCCCCGGGCTTCCTGGGTAAAGCCTGGACCTCTTCCCCCAACAGACTCAAAGGCAAGGGCGTCTGGGAAGTGAGCACCCGCAGGGAGTCCTGACCCGCTGTGACCCGGGGCAGCTCACCTGCGGTCACGTCCCCCCGGCCCCTGCACCTGCCCTGGACCTGGGCCCTGCGGGGAGGACCTGATCCCACAGCCCCAGGCTCGGGGCTCAGGGCTGGGAACCGAGTCCTCAGGTGCCAGCGGACCTAACCTGCGGCTGATGGGAGTACGATGGGCCCCAGGATGCAGCCTCCAGGAAACGGGGAGTGTTCCTAAACCCTAAACTGACGGCCACCTGGCTGGACCCCTCCACTCCCATGGTCTGTGCTCAAATTCCGTTTCAGGGAAGCCACCTGTCCACCCATGAGGTCCCGGCCCCACGTGGAATCCTGCCTCACCGTCTGTGACCTCCTGTCACCTCTGACACACGTGTGTTTACTTACTAGAGGCCCAGTGCATGAAGATCCTGCGCTGGGGGAGGGGGTCCCCTCAGCCCGGCCTGCACCCTCTCGCAGTCCGGGACCCCTCACTCCCTATCGCCTGCCTGCTCGCTGCTCCTTACCCTCTGCTCCCTGCTCCTTAGTGCTTCCGAGGAGGAGAGGAGGAGGAGGAGGAGGCGGGAGGGGATCCCGCCCTGCCACTGGGCCTCCCCTGAGCCCTGAGCCCGGCTTCTGGCTGAGCGGTGCCCCCCTGTGGGAGCGCACACACCACCAGGGCAGCTCCTGCGTTCAGCGTCTGCCCCCTGGTGGTCAGTACGCATCACAGTGACTGGTGGTCCTGCCAGTTGTTCTGCGGTTCAGCTGATCTGCATACCAGGGTTTTATGTGGGATTAGCTTATTGTCTGTCTCTTTTAAATGTCAGCTTCCGGTGTGTGTGTGTGTTTCCTATTTTGTTCTGTGTTTCCAGCACCTAAAGTCGTGGTTGGCACAGACGTTATCGCTGTGCAATACGAATAATGTAACTGCAACCACCGCCCTCCAGGGGGCTGACACACACCCTGTCTCCCCTCAGACGGCATGCAGGGGTCATCCTCCGGGCCAGGCACCGGCCCACCGCCCGCTGCTCAGGGGAGGGCAGGAGCTCAGGTCCTGCTTTGGTGCAGCCCCTCCTGAAGCCCTCCTGCCCCCTCCCTCCCGCAGTGGCATGGCTCCGGCCCGCCCTGCGGCCCGGGGGTCTGGAGGGCTGTCAGTCTTCTCTGCCTGGTGCTGGCCCCCAGCTCTGCGCCCCCTTTCTCACCCTCCACCCCGAGAAGGGCTGTCTACACCCATCTCACGGACAGGCTGTGAGGACGGAAAGGGTGGCGTGGGGCCCAGCACGAGAGCGCAGCCGGGGACCAGAGGCGGCTCCCTGAGGCTGAGCACCAGCCTGCAGCCCAGTGCTGGGTGCTGGGTGCTGGGGGCAGAGGCTGGGTGCTGGGAGCAGAGGCTGGGTGCTGGGGGCAGAGGCTGGGTGCTGGGGGCAGAGGCTGGGTGCTGGGAGTAGAGGCTGGGTCCTGGGGGCAAAGGCTGGGTGCTGGGAGCAGAGGCTGGATGCTGGGGGCAGAGGCTGGGTGCTGGGAGCAGAGGCTGGGTTCTGGGGGCAGAGGCTGGGTGCTGGGAGCAGAGGCTGGGTTCTGGGGGCAGAGGCTGGGTGCTGGGGGCAGAGGCTGGGTGCTGGGGGCAGAGGCTAGGTGCTAGGGGCAGAGGCTGGGTGCTGGGTGCTGGGGGCAGAGGCTGGGTGCTGGGGGCAGAGGCTAGGTGCTAGGGGCAGAGGCTGGGTGCTGGGTGCTGGGGGCAGAGGCTGGGTGCTGGGGGCAGAGGCTGGTGCTGGGGGCAGAGGCTGGGTGCTGGGTGCTGGGGGCAGAGGCTGGGTGCTGGGTGCTGGAGGCAGAGGCTGGGTGCTGGGGGCAGAGGCTGGGTGCTGGGGGCAGAGGCGGGTGCTGGGGGCACAGGCGGGTGCTGGGGGCACAGGAGGGGGCTGGGGGCAGAGGCTGGGTGCTGGGTGCTGGAGGCAGAGGCTGGGTGCTGGGGGCAGAGGCTGGGTGCTGGGGGCAGAGGCTGGGTGCAGGGGGCAGAGCGGGCTCCGGGGCGGGCGGGGCGGTGGGTGCCCTCTATCCACAGCTGGACGCCTGTTTCTCATCAGACCACAGGCCCGGTCAGCGGCCGCTTATCGGGCCTCCCAGCCCATCACAGAGGCGACTTGCCGGGAGGGGCCTGCGGGCGGCTGGGCCTCGGGGTCACCCTGCCCCCGGGAGGACGGAGCATCGCCGCAGAGCAGAGGGTCAGGGGGCGAGTGCGGAGAGGTCTCCCCGACCGAGGTGGGGCGGGCGCTTCGCTTTGGGCTGGAAAAGGGGGGCCGGGGGCCTGGAAACAGCCATTTTCAAAACAAAGTCACGTGGCCAGCACGAGCCTCTGCGGCCCATCGCAGCCCCGCCCGCCCGGCGCCGCGGACTCACCGAAGAGCAGCGGCTTGAGGCTCAGGGTCCGGACGAGGTGGTCCCGGTCGGCCACCAGCTGGACCTTCTGCTCGTGTCCCACCTGCGGGGAGGGCAGGCGGGCAGCGCGGGCGCCAGGCCGAGCGGCGCGGGGGCCCGGGGAGCGGCGCGGGGGCCCGGCCGGGCCGGGGCGCGGGGCGCGGGCCTCACCTTGATGCCCTCGAGCCGGGCGAGCGGCGCGGGCGCGGGCGCGGGCGGCGGGCCGGGGGTGCGGCGCGGGGCCGCGGGGCCGCCGCCGCCGTCGCTGTAGTGCACGAAGAGCAGCAGCGCCAGCACGTTGCCCAGGTACAGGTGCACCAGCACCATCAGCACCAGGAAGTAGGCGCGCGAGCAGATGCCGCGGGGCTTGCACAGCGGCCGCACCGGCGCGTCCTCGCCGTCCGCCGGCCGGGCCGCCGCCGCCGGGTCCCGCTCCGCCGGCGCCCACTGCGGGCTCCCGGCCTCAGGCCGCAGGCCCGCCGCCGCCATGGCGCCCCGGTCGCGCGCGCGCCCGGGGGAGGGGCCGCGGGGATGCCCGCGCCGCGCCCGCCGTTGCCCGGGCAACCGCCGAGGCCGCGCGCGCCGCGGTCGCTAGGAGACGGCGCCTGGGGATGCCGCGCCCCGGCCCGGCCCGCACGGTGCCGCCCGAGCTGGTCCGCAGGGAGGGGCGCCTCCGGTCAGCGCGGACAGGGCGGCGCGGTCAGGCGGTTTGTCTCCCGGCCGAGACGCACTCGCCTCCCGGAGGCGTGGGCTCCGCGCTCCCTCGCTCCGGGGCGGCTGCGGGAGGCCGAGCCCAGGATGACGCAGTGCGGCGCCGGGTGCGGGCCGGAGGCTGGGGCGCGCACGTGACGGAATGGGACCGTAGCTTTAGGCGCCGACACCGGCCAGGGTAGGGGGTCAGGGGGCGATAGGAGGACGCCTTGGAGGGCCGCTCTGGTCGGACTGGCCTCCCGGAGGCCTGCGGGAGCCAGGCTCAGGGAGAAGTTGCGGATATGCGGGGTGGCACAGACCAGGGGGCGGCCAGGGCTGGTCCGAGGGCCTCCTGGAGGAGGCCTGCCCGGGAAGGTCAGACCCCCAAGAGACCCCAGGACGCAGCAGGTGCTCGGGGGACCTCTCCTTCCTCCCAGCCGGCTCAGCGAGGAGGGAGAAGGGACTTGTCCATCCTGGAGGCACCGGCTCCGAGGACAATGCCCGTCTGGGGTGGAAGGACGTGCGGGCCAGGCGCCCAGCTCTCCAGGCTGGGTTAGCCTCAGGAGACACGTGCCAGTAACACCAGTGAGGAAGTCCCTCTGGTGGCTTCCGCTTTTCCTCCACTTCTTCCCCCAAAAGCAGTCTGCCTTTTCTGGCCACTATTTTACCAGGATGTCATGGTCTTCTGGCGTCCACGTTGAGACCATTTCCCCTTCAGCCTTTTGTTTTGTTCATCCTCACCGAGGACATTTTTTCCATTGATTTTTAGAGAGTGGAAGGAGCGGGAGACAGAGAAAACATCGATGAGAGAGAGAATTGGTTGCCCTCCCCATCGAGCCCTGACAGGGGCCATGGATCAAGCCTGGAATCGAACCCAGGATCCTTCTCTCTTAACCGCTGAGCAAAACTGGCTAGGGCTCTTCTTTAGCCTTCTAACATCTGTAATTAGCCCGGCTGGTGGGGCTTAGCGGCTGAACATCGAACTGTGAACTAGGAGGTCAAGGTTTGACTCCCGTCATCTCCCCATCCCCTGTGGGGGCGTGCAGGAGGCAGCTGACGGATGCTTCTCTCATCATGGATGTTTCTGTCTCTCTTGCCCTCTCCCTTCCTCTCTGAATTCAGTAAAAAATGTATTTTTAAAAATAAAGCCTACAATTAGATCACCAGGAAATCCTCACATTCCCAACCACATGCCCCTATATTTGTCACCCTGTCCAGTGAGCTATGCCATTCCACGCACAGCTCTGCTCCGCTGGCTCATCCCAACAGCGGGAGCAGGCGATGGGAGGGGGGCTGCTTCATCCATTTCCGCCGCACCTGTTGGCTGTGGGAACTTCACAATCAGGCCGTAAACTACAGTTTCTCTGCCTTTTAAAACCCACCACCGTGATGCCCGAATCCCTCCTGGGGTGGCCGGAGCCACACCAGTCACCAGCCCTCACCTCTGGGCGCTGCTGTTACAAACGGTCTTCCCAGTCCCTAACACGTGCACTCCCCCGAGGTGGGCTGTGGAGCGTGGGCTGCCGTGAGGACTGGCCGGGTCTGCTCAGGGCGGTCAGTGTGATTGGCTTGTGGGGACGGGATTGGTTTAACAAGCCGGGGTCCATGCCGGCCCTCAGTGCTCCCAGCAGAGCCGCCCATGGGCAGTGCTGATTGCTGCAGGAAACCCCGGGCCACGTGGAAAAGCCCTGCCCCTAGACTTTTTTTTTTTTTTTAATATATTTTATTGATTTTTTACAGAGAGGAAGAGAGAGATAGTTAGAAACATCGATGAGAGAGAATCATCGATCAGCTGCCTCCTGCACACCTCCTACTGGGGATGTACCCGCAACCAATGCACATGCCCTTGACTGGAATCGAACCCAGGACCTTCCAGTCCACAGGCCAACGCTCTATCCACTGAGCCAAACCAGTTTCGGCCCATTTATTTTTTTAAATGTATTTTTGTTGATTTCAGAGAGGAAGGGCGAGGGAAACATCTATGATGAGAACCATTGATTGGCTGCCTCCTGCATGCCCCACACTGGGGGTCGGGCCTGCAACTGGGCATGTGCCTTGACCGGAATCAAACCCAGGACCCTTCAGTCTGCAGGCCGACGCTATCCACTGAGCCACACCGGCCAGGGCCTGATGCCAGGCCACGGGACTCTGCCCACTGCCTGCAGGAGTGGCTGGTGGCCGCTGCCTCAGAGAGAACCCTCACCGGTGACCCCTTCCCCCCATGTCCCCAAGAGGGAGGCCCCAGGGGCTGCAGTGTCCAGGCCTCTCTGGCCTCGACTGCCGTGCATGCTGCCCACAGCCCACAGCCCACGGCATCCCTCCACACATCACTCCAAACATCTTCACATCCAGGACCGTCCACCCAGCCCCGCCCGGCCTAAGCTCCCATCCGTGCTGGAGGGGCCGCCAGTCTGCTGATGAAGGGGCCAGGGCCTCGGCAGGGGCTGCGCAGGAGCCAGGGGTCCTTCGGCGGGAGGGGAGGGGTTGGAGGGACGGAAGGAGCTCAGCTACCCCACCCCCTCCAGTGTCCTCTCCCCAGAGAGAGACGCCGTCGGCCATGGGCCCTCGCAGGCCTGGGAGGGCTGGCCCGAGGCCGCCCTGTTTGTGCGGGGCCATGCCCCGGCTGCTGGCTCCGGAGGCTCCTTGGGAGAAAGAAACCTACACGTAGTCTTATAATCAGAAACTCCGTTTATTTTTAATAAACCACTCAACTTGGAGCAGATGACATTACCTCAACTTTTTCTTTGAAGAAAACAAAGATATTCGGCAAATTCATGAGAACACAGTGCCTCTGTACCTCCCACCCTCGGGCAGAACCCGCCGGGCCTCCCCGGGACCGGCCGGGCACAGGGAAGCCGGTGCAGGCCGCAGGGGTCTGGCGCCGAGCAGCCGCCACCGGACGCAGGTTGGGCACACGGCGACGTGCAGTCCAAACACGCGGGCCCTGGGCCACGCGGTACAAAGACGAGGAAGGCAAGCCGCCGAGCCCATCCCCGAGCCAGCGCAGCGAGCACGCCCCCGGGTCCCAGAGGCCGTCCTGGTGCAGGGACCCCCGACCGTCCATGGCTACACGCCTACCTGTCCCCCGCCCCAGCCAGCCCCGCCCGCCCCGCCGTCCAGAGCAGCGAGTTCACAGCCGTGGTGCCTGGGACGCGGAGGAGAGTGTATGAACATCAGAGAATTCCCACGTGTCCGTGTCCCCCAGCACCTCTCCGGGCACCACAGCCACAGAACCAGGCCAGGCTTCACTTCCCGGGCCACGGGGCCAGGCGCCACGCGAGCCGCTGGCTCCTCTGTGCAAACCCTGGGGGGGAGGCCCAGCCAGAGCCGGCCCACACCCAGCGGCCATGGAAACGCCTGTGCGAACAGGCCACACCGCCTGGCCGAGGTTCGCGGGGGTGAGGACGGCCGCACCGCCTGCAGGCTGCCGCGGAGAAGGGACCGAATGGAATACCTCTGTGGGGGACGATCCCCTTTGCGAGCGGAGCTCTGCCTTGAGGAGCTCCTGTCCCACATCCACGCTCTCTGTGGGCTCCGGCCCGGGAGCCACCGGGTAAGCCTTCCCTTCGAGAATCACCGTGAGCCCAGACACGCTCTGCACTGCCCGCACTGCTAGGCCACGCATGGCGCCTGGCCGAGGCCGACAGGGCGGGCAGGGGGCAGGCGGCTCCCGTGCCAGACCCGTTGCACAGGCAAACCAGTGCCCACCTCCACCCTGCCCCTCCCCTGGGCCCGAACACCAGGCGTCTCTGGAGGCAGAGGGGGCGCCGGGCCTCCAGTGCGCCTCCAGGAGGGCGGCAGGAGCAGCTGCGTTCCGAGGACAGTAGCTAGAGGGCAAACACTCCAACGCCAATTTATTTTGAAAGGTTCTGTGTAATTCTGTGGTTGGCTTCCTTTCTGTTTTGTTTTTTTGGTACAATTGCCCAACCTTTAAAAATTACATAAGTTGTAATGAGCTAATACTATTAATAGTCATTCAAAAAAACGTTCCCTCCCTCCCAACAACCATCCAGGGGGAATTTCAAATCCTGAAGAGGCCGATCCAACAGGGCCTCTACGCAGCAGAGACAAAGAGAACGGTGAGCAGGAGCGGGACCGAGGTGTGTGCCGGCCTCAGGAGGGGGCCGGCCTGGTGTGAAGGCAGAGCCCCGGTCGTGCAGAACAGCCGCGAGGCCTCCGGCGCCCCCGCTGCAGCCCGGAGGCCAGCCTAGGTGTCGTGGAAGTCCTTCAGCAGGGTCCGTCTGCGCTGCTCCGCTATGTGCATCTGGTTTTCCAAGTCCTGCGCCGGGGAGCAAACCTGTGCTTGCCGGCCGCCCCCCTCTCCGCAGCAGCTCCAGCCACAGCAGCCCTCCCCCTCCCCAGCGGCAGCCCGGCAGCGGCACCTACCCCCCTGTCATAGCTGTCCGCGCGCTCCACTTTCCACGACAGGTTTTCGATCTCCGCCTCCAGCTGCGCCTGCTGGTATTCAAACTGTGTGGGCAGAGCGGGAAGGTCAAAGGAGAGGGCAGGGCCTGCAGATGGGGGCGGGCGCAGACGCAGCGCCTCAGGCTCGCCCGAGCAGCAGACAGCCCTGCAGCTGTCCTCAAGAGGGCAGTGCTAGTCCCTGTTCCAGGAGCCAGAACCCAATTAAAAGGCTAACTGGCCCTGGCCAATGTGGCTCAATGGATAGAGCGTCAGCCTGCAGACCGAAGGGTCCCAGATTCGATTCTGGTCAAGGGCACATGCCTGCGTTGTGGGCTCTATCCCCAGTGGAGAACATGAATGAGGCAGCCAATCAGTGATTCTCACCATTGATGTTTCTATTTTTCCCAATCCCTTCTTCTCCAAAATCTCTCTCTCTATATCTATCTATCTATTTATCTATCTATCTATCTATATATATATATATATATTTTTTTTTTTTAAGGCTACCTAAGAGTACAAATGGCAAGGGCACCCCCCCCCCCACCCCACAAAGAACAGGCAAGAATTGAAGCCACTGAAGACAATGCTCCCAGCATATAGGGAAACAAATGCTTTAAAAATCAATGGATGGCTATTCACAGACACTGTATTCCCTGAATACTGTTTTTCTTTAGCCCTTCTGCAAATCAACTTTTTAAAATGTATGTGTGTGTGTGTGTATATGTATTATTGATTTCAGAGAGGAAGGGAGCGGGATAGAGAGACAGAATCATTGATCAGCAGCCTCCTGTGCGCCCCCCACTGGGGATCAAGCCCCCACAACCCGGGTATGTGCCCTTGACCAGAATCCAACCTGGGACCCTTCAGTCCTCAGGCGGACACTCTAGCCATTGAGCCAAACCGGGTAGGGCTGCAAATCAACTCTTAAAATAGTTGAGCCAGTTGCCTTAGTAATTGTACATCCAAGCTTTATGCACAAAGATGTTCCTAGTCTCATTTATAACAGTGAAAAACAGTGGGGCACTCGGGCTGTTTTTCTGGGGGATGAGACTTATTCTGGAGATGGCTGGGAGAGAAATACACTTTGAAGACGACAGTTTTGTGTTAATTTGGCCTCCACATAACCGGCACCTCCGGCACTCGGAGGGCAGAGTGGAGGGCTGCTGCGCCTTACCAGCTTCTTCCTGGGCCCGGACTCCATGTAGTAGGCATACGGGTACGTGTACTGCAGGGTGTAGCGACACTATAACGGGGAGAGGAGAAGAGAGGGCCTCTGTCTGATTCCGGCCACATGCATCGGTGGCCTTTGCAGTTCTCTCCCCACCATGCAGGTCACCTGGCTCCTCAGAATGGGCCTGAGATGCGACCATGCCAAATAAAGATGGAGGGGACCACATGGAGAAAGGAAACAAAAGTGGCCACAGACACCCAGTTCCTTCCAACCTGCGATTTATTTACCAGCAGCTGCCTCAATGGCTCTTCCCTCTTGAGTCGGACATCAGAGTCCACACATCTATCTCAATAATTGTCCAAAGACAAGCTCTTATTTTCCTGAGTGATGCATGATGGGACAAAAGAAGACAAGGGCTCTAGTCTCGCCAGTGGTTCTCTTGGTGGAACGCCCCAGACACCAGCAGAGGCCTGGTCCTCAGTGGGCACAGCTGGGGGACTGTCCACCGTGAGCAGAAGTATGCGGCCTGCACAGGGTGCTAGGCCCCGCCCCCTTCGGGGACCCTCCCCCTGCGGTCGGGGTCTGACAGGGCCAGGCACTGGACAGGGCTCAGGAGAGTGAGGGGTACAGACCTTGGCCAAGAGCTTGGCAGCGTTCTGCAGGTACTGCCAGTCGATCCACGTCCCCAGGTTGTTCATGACGCGCTCCTGGATCTTCTCATGAATCCGCTGGTACGTCTGCGCCTCTAGCTGCAAGCTCTTGTTGTGGTTTTCCCACTGCGGGCAGAGGGAGGAGCGGCTGCAGGGCCCTGGGGCGGCACAGGGTCCAGAAGAGACTGCTGGGCTGGAAGGGCCCAGCCACAGCCTCGTCTAACTTACGGGGACTGTGTGGTTCAGGGCAACGAGGGCGGTGTCCAGAGCAGCGCCTGTCTGCCAGACCACACCGCCCTCCGGGCAGCAGGCTCAGCCTGAGGACGGACTGTGTGAGACTCGTTGGTCTACGTGCTCAGAAACCACGCGTGCCGCGCTCTGTGGGCTGCTGAAGCGTCTCCCTGGGAGGACTGCCCTCAAAATCTGAAACCGGTTTGGCTCAGTGGATAGAGTGTCGGTCTGCAGACTAAAAGGTCCCAGGTTCGATTCCGGTCAAGGGCATGTATATTGGTTGCGGGCACATCCCAGTAGGGGGTGTGCAAGAGGCAGCTGGTCAATGTTTCTCTCTCATCGACATTTCTAGCTATGTCTCTCCCTTCCTCTCTGTGAAAAATCAATTAAAAAAAAAAATCTGACGGCTAAGATGGCACCGACGGTCCCTTCCTGACCTTCCATCCAGCCCGCACACCAAGTCAGCACCACGCCCTTTCTGTCAGCCACGCCCTGTGGAGCCAGCCCTGCCCTGTGCGCGGGGCCCTGGGCCAGCCACTGGGAGGCCGCCGCAGCCGCTGCACAGGCCCTCCGGGAGCGGCCGAGCCTACCCGCTCGAAGTAGAACAGGTACTTCTTGAGGGCCTCCCGGGCCTGCGCCTGCTGGCTCTGGTTGACGATGTCGGGGTTCTCCTTGTACCGGCTGCACTCATAGTACTCGCTGCCGTGGGTCTTCCAGTCGCCGAGGCACATCCAGCAGAAGTCTGCGCAGAGAGAGAGGGTCACACCCAGGACGAGCCCCCAGTCCTCCTAAGGTGGACAGATTGTGCTGGGGGCGGGGAGGTCACCTGATCAGACTTCCCAAGGGCGCCCCCTTTCCGGAGGATCCCAGTCCCTGCAGCTGCCCTTTATGATCTCAAGGACAGCTCCGTGAGCAGCCTCGTCTAACTTACGGGGACTGTGTGGTTCAGGGCAACGAGGGCGGTGTCCAGAGCAGCGCCTGCCTGCCAGACCACACCGCCCTCCGGGCAGCAGGCTCAGCCTGAGGACGGACTGTGTGAGACTCGTTGGTCTACGTGCTCAGAACCCCCTACTGGGATGTGCTCACTGGTGCCCGTCTCACCAGTGCAGGCAGATGTGACGTACAGACCACTGGTCTGCCCAGGTGCAGGACAGAATGGTCAGCAACAGCGAGTATGGGGCCAGGCAGCAGTAAAAATGTTACCGTCAGGTGTATAACTGTCTAACCGCTATAGGGCACGCCGGAAACGAACCCAAATAACCCTGAATGTGGACTGTAACTGGAAAGTAAGACTTTTTAATATATTTTATTGATTTTACTCAGAGAGGAATTGAGAGGGATAGAGTTAGAAACATCGATGAGAGAGAAACATCAACCAGCTGCCTCTTGCACACCCCCCACTGGGGATGTGCCCGCAACCAAGGTACATGCCCTTGACAGGAATCAAACCCAGAACCTTTCAGTCTGCAGGCCAACGCTCTATCCACTGAGCCAAACCAGTTTCGGCAAAGTAAGACTTCTTAAAGCACAGAGCTGGCCTGCTGTGTCCGGCCACTGTGAGAACAGGACAGCAGGGACTTGTCCAATGGAGGCTTAGCACAGCGCACACGCCTCCCCCCTGCCCTCTCCCCAGGAAGCCTGTCCACGAAGCTGGAAGAGGGCATTCCCCTTCCTTCTTGTTTAAAAGCGCTTTTCCCTAACCTACAGCCACTCCGCAGTCACACTCAGAGTTAGGCTCTGCCTCTGCAGGGGAAGCAAAGAGGGAACCAAACACCCGTCGGACGCTACACGTCCCACCACCACCGCGGTCAGGGAGGGAGGGAGGCTGGCGCCGCCGGCCAGAGCCAGTCGGTGTGCCCGTCTGCCAGGCCCGGCCAGCGGGAAGCCCGCCCCCAGGACCCGCGCCCACGGCTGACTTCCCCGGTGCTCCGGTGGCGTTCAGGAAAGCTGACCTCACCCAGAGACCAGACGCCACCCCTCCCTCCTGTCGTCTGCCCTGGACCGTGACAACACTGCTCCCTCGTCAGCGAGGCCGCGCTTGCTGCTGGATAACCCTGTCTGCACTGAGTCCCCTGACCACAGGGAGCCCCCGGGAAGCACAGGAGCAGCCCCCGACGGGCCCTTTTGAAGAGGAGAGAAACAGCACCTCGCAGCCGCGCGGGGACCTATGTGCACACATCCCTGCCTGAAGGACTCCCCCCTCTTCACTGATCTGGCAGGAAGGAAAGCAAAACCCACAGGTCCAAGGAGGCGGCTCCTGACAATGGAGGAGGCCTGAAGGCCAAGTCCAAACCCCCCTGGGAACTTCTGGCAGCCTCGAGGGAAACAGGTGGTTACCCCCTCCAGTGAGACCACTGGGAGGCAGCACAGACCAGCCCGTGCTACTCACCTGCCTTGGAAAAACAGAGAGGCCATGGTAAACCTCTTCCCGGTGACTGAGATTCGTGAGGGTCTAAGAGTCCCCCCCACCTGGACTTGTGACTACATGTGGCCGGGGATGGAGACGTAAATGTCAGCCGTAAGGGCCACAGGCTGCCCTCGTCTGCTCCCCACAAGCAGCGGAGCCCGTGCACAGGCAGGCTGGGCCTGGCCTGCACACCACGCCGGCACTCACCGTGTTTGCACTTGGAGCATTGCTGTCGAGGGAAACAGAGAGAACACGTAAGGGCCCGCTGACCACGTGTGTCACACACGCAAAGGGCACGGGCTTCTGCTCACCATGTGATTGCAGCCTCCGTTCTTCTCGATGCAGATGTTGCACTTGGGACACTGAGGAGACAGAAGGGTGCCGTTAGGCTCACGCACCACCAGGCGGCTAAACACTTACACAAAGCGCCTGGCACCTGTGCCCAGTGACTCATCGGGCGAGCACTGCTGGGAGGAGCAGTCACTTAAATGTGCCGGTCGCTGAGGCTGGAACAGCAATCCAAGGAAAGGAGGTCAGCACGTTGGGCTCGGACACACGCACGCACCAGCTGAACCCACTGAGCCCGCCGCCACCCGTCCCGCCAGGGCCCTCGCCACAGCAGCAGCCGGTCGGCAGAGAGCCTGCCCGGGCGGGAGTGCGCCAGAGCGGCCACGTCCTGGCAGCTGCCTGCTCTCCTGCTTCGGAAGAGGCACGAAAACAGCCTCTGAAGCCGCTCGCTCCTGAGAGGTGACAGAGCCCGCGGACGCCCCGTGGAAACCGGCTGGGCCGTGCCACCACGCAGCCCGTTAATGACGTCCTGGCCACAGCCGGGACTGTGAGCGTGACGGGCAAGGCCCCCGGGCTCCAGGGGCTGTGGGCCCTGCCAGGTTTCGCAGGGAAGGCACAGGACAAGCACTGGGCCGCCTCAGACTGGCTATTGGTTAGGTATGGCTCTCTCTCTACTCCATTACAAACTATAAACTAGGGAGTTACTAGTGCACACTGTTCACCTCCCTCCCGGGGGTATGAAAGCCTGGGAGCATTCCAGAAAGACCGAGTTCCTCCTAACTAGTTCCTTAACTTGCCCGGCGTTTCAGCACCGGACCAGGAGGAGTCACCCAGCACCGCGCACTGCGACAGAGCGCGGCCGCCGCCGCCTGGCAGGCCCGCAGCACGGCGGCAGAGCACGGCGGGCACGCTCCTTACGTCTTTAGTGTGAGCGCTAATGTAGTTGGCGGTCTCCGAGTCGTCCGCGCACTTCGTGAGCCATTTCCGGATGGTGGCGCAGTCTGTGGGGGCGTGGTACATCTGACGGCACTTGAAACTTAAACCAGAAAGAGAAACGCTCAAACACTCAGCAGGCCAGGCTTTCGTCCTCCTGTCCAAGCCAGCAGGTCCGAGAAGGGCTTTTCGGAGGGAAGCCCCCGATCCAGGCTTCCACACCTTTACCGACGGGTGCTGCTGAAATGCCTCCGTGCAGACAAAGCAGGACGAGCCCCTTTGGGAGCCTGGGCTCAGCCCCAGCCACACGTGCACACAGGGGCGCAAACGCCCCCAGCCACACGTGCACACAGGGGCACAAACGCCCCAGCCACACGTGCACACAGGGGCACAAACGCCCCAGCCACACGTGCACACAGGGGCGCAAAGGCCCCAGCCACACGTGCACACAGGGGCGCAAACGCCAGCTTGTCCAGGCGCAGCGGCAGGACACCCCAACAGCGCAGGACACTCAGCCAGAGCACACCTTCCCCAGGCCCGGCCCCCAGGACCTGCCTGTCCCTCTGGGCCAGCCCCACCGCTGAGGACAGGACAGGGCACAGGAGCCGGCCTCACCCCTGCCCAGGAGAGCTCACCCAGCAGGATGGAGGCTGAGCGCCGGCGAGCCACACACTCCCTCAACATCTCCACGGTGGCCCACGGGCACGGGCCACGCTTCCCGTGTGGAGCCCCCGAGCCCGTCCCTCCAGGAGGCTCCCGGGAGGGGGACTGTCACAGGCCTGGGCCTGCACCTCCATTTCCTCACCCACAAGGATGACAACGGTGCTGCCCACACGCTGTGAGAACACGGAGGCCCGGGTCAGGACAAGGCCTTACCCTTCAGCACATGTCGCTCTTCCCATCTTTCTTACTGCAGGGGTAAGCCCAAAGGCTGTAAGCCATGTTCGTGGAGGACGGGGGAGTCACAGAGAAAGGTTAAAACGCTGAGCATGTAAATAGCACTGTTATCTGTGCAGGCGGGGCAATCAACCTCTGGGTCAGCCTTAGCAGCACAAACCTCAGCACCTTCTCCCAGCACCCGCCCCGACCTGGTCTGCAAACCGAGCTTCCCCAACATGGCCTGGAACATGAGGCGCTCCCTGCCCCGGAGCGGAGCCGCTCTCCTGCTCCTCAGCCCGTCTCCCCCCACCCCCCCGCCGCGCCCCATAGCCCGTCTCCCCCCCGCCCCCTCTCCCCCCTCCCCCGCGCCCCACAGCCCGTCTCCCCCCCGCCGCGCCCCACAGCCCGTCTCCCCCCCGCCGCGCCCCACAGCCCGTCTCCCCCTCCCCTGCGCCCCCTCTCCCCCCTCCCCCGCGCCCCACAGCCCGTCTCCCCCTCCCCTGCGCCCCCTCTCCCCCCTCCCCCGCGCCCCACAGCCCGTCTCCCCCTCCCCTGCGCCCCCTCTCCCCCCTCCCCGCGCCCCACAGCCCGTCTCCCCCTCCCCTGCGCCCCCTCTCCCCCCTCCCCCGCGCCCCACAGCCCGTCTCCCCCTCCCCTGCGCCCCACAGCCCGTCTCCCACCCCCCCCCCCCCCCGCGCCCCAGCAGCAGCGGCCTGTGCGGACGGCGGGGAGCCAGGCTGCTCGGCACCCACCCCCTCTTACCAGAAGACCTCGCTGCACCGGCTGCACTGCACACGGCGAGCCCGGGGCTCTTGTACCTGGATGACCATGGGGCAGTCCGCACCAGGGCACAGCTGGAGCTGGTAATGACTCTGTGTGCACAAAGGGGAAACATGAGGCCACTCCCTGTCGCTGCCCCCAGTAGACCCCGAGCACTCAAACACCCGTTCGTCCAGCTGGTGCTGACATGACGGGCTCTAGGGTTCCCGGGGACCGTTTGAGGCCGCCATTGGGCGGATACTGAAGGCTCTGAACGTGAGTCAAACTAGGCAGCAACTCACTGAAAGGTCTCACATCAGATCACAAGCGGGACGCGCCGCTGTGTCTGAGATGGGAACGCTGAGGGACCGGCTGGCAGGGACTGGGAGCTCCGCAGCCCGCAGGCGTTTAGCAGAGGCAGCCGGCAGCACAGGGAGCCGGGCATCTGTGGGGCCTGCGGCTTGCGCATGAGAAGACCAGACCTTCAATCAACCAATACGCTTCGGCATGGCACGGTGGAACGATGTCACAGAAAGCCAGCGCGCCTGACGGGCAGCCCGACTGAGGGCCAGACTGAGACTGAGACTGGCCGTGCTGGAGTCATGGGCAAGCTGTCCTGCCCACCTCCGCTGGCCACAGTGACCCAAAGGAACAGCCACTCTGATGGGCTGCGGTGCGTGGATGGCTTGCGGGAGCGGAGTGCGTGCGGTGACCACGGCTCAGGGCACAATCACGGGTAGGTTACACAGCGGGAAGTATCGGACCTGGGACTCACGGCTGCCTGACTCCGCGTCTATGTTCACTACCGTTCTAGTGGTTCCTGGCCTCTTAGAGCCATGGAGCTCTTTCCAATGGCAGCCTTGTCAGAAAGCAGCTCTGGTGGGCTCCGGGGGAAGGAGGCCCAGGAAAGCAGGGGCGCACCCGCAGGCGGCCGTACCTCCACATGGTCCCTGAAGAGGTAGCGCCTGTATTTGTCTCTGAGCTCTTCGTTGGGCAGTAATGGGAACACAAAGTCCTCTGGTGTTCGAAGTGGGCAGTCCTGAGCCATGCAAGAGACTCCTGTGGAACAAAGACCCAGATCGACAGCTGCGCTGCAGGAGTCACCACTTGTCTACATATATATATATATATATAACACCCTAATATGCAAATAGATCCGACTGCACAGCTTAACACCGGTCACCATGACATGCGCTGACCACCAGGGGGCGAGTGTGGAACATGGCGGGTGTCAACTGCAGCAGGAAGGAGCAGGTGAGCAGGGGCCGCAGTCGCTGGCACTGGGTGAGCCTCTGGAGGTTACGGAAAAGTCTTCGCGCCGCGTGCTGCAGTCCTGCCGGTGCTGGCACCTGCCGCTCGCACCCACTGCCGGTGCTGGCCCCGATCACACCCCAGGGGGCACCACTGCGGGCTCCCCGCGCTGGTCTTGATGGTTCAGTGCCATCAGCAGTCGGTCAGTGGGTGCGAGCAGCGGCTGCTGGCCCCATCGCCCCTGCGGGCTTCTCCCCCTCCGCCTGCTCCTGAGGGCGATGGGGCCAGCAGCAGCTGCTGCTCAGCTGACAGCGTGTCCCCAAAAGCTGCTGCCGTCCTGGGTGCGAGCGGGGCGGCACCATCAGCGCAGGGAGCAGCGGGCGGGAGTGGGGCTGCTGGCAGATGGGATGGGGGCCATGGCAGGCGGGGTGCGGAGGATGGGCCCAGACCGTCCCTGCCCACTGCAGCCTCAGCCCACAGTTCCTCTCTGGGTGCACGAATCTGTGCCCTGGGCCCGAGTTCAACCACAGATTCGGTTCCACATAGGAAACCCTTGAAACAACAGAACAGCCTCAAAGACAGACACTGCTACATTTGCACAGTTATGTAAATAACATTGTTCCAAACGATATACACATCACAATGGTACCACTATAACTTTTGTTTAAAAACCCTATATGGCCGAAACCGGTTTGGCTCAATGTTTAGAGCGTCTGCTTGGGGACTGAAGGGACCCGGGTTCGATTCCGGTCAAGGGCATGTACCTTGGTTGCGGGCACACCCCAGTAGGGGGTGTGCAGGAGGCAACTGATCGATGACTCTCTCATCGATGTTTCTAGCTCTCTCTCCCTCTCTCCCTTTCTCTCTGTACAAAATCAATAAAACATATATTTAAAAATAAAATAAAATAAAATAAAAATAAAAAATAAAACCCCTATATGGTTGCTAACTAACAACTGAGCTTTGTAATGTTTAATATTACGGGCAAGTGCTTACCACCAACACGAGGTTTGCAGACACAATTAATGGGAGGCCAATCTTGTCCCAACATCATCAGGTTACAGTCTAACAAATACCCCGTAACCGCCCCTCACCACGCACTCTGTGCTGCTGCCTGCACAGCACAAGCCCGCTGGTGGCTGCGCAATGGCTGCCTGTGGGGAGTGAGGGGGGCAGGCGGCAGGGTGCAGACAGCGCTCCCAAAGCCTCCGAGAGGTGGCCCTGCACTCACACCCCCTCCACGTGGGACTGAACAGCAGCCGTAGCTTCTCCTGTCGCTCAGGATGGGAGCACGTGGCCAGTCAGACTGAGGCGTGGAGAGCAATGGTTGTGACGGTAACGTCAATCAGGCTTAAAAGAAGACACGGAGTCGCCTGACCGGCACGGCTCAGTGGTTAGCCACGAACCAGGTCACCTGCCGATTCCCAGTCAGGCACATACCTAGGCTGCAGGCTCCATCCCCAGTAGGGGGTGTGCAGGAGGCAGCTGATTGACGATTCTCTCTCATCAGTGATGCTTTTACCTCTCTGAAGTCAATGAAAACGCTGTTTTTAAAAAGACACAACGGCTGACCGGAGCCCCTGGAGGGCGGAGCCAGAGGGAGCACTCACCCACACCCACGCCGTCTTTGACAAGCACGGAGCAGTGCTGCTCCCAGCAGCTGCGGCAAAACTGGTGCTGACAGGCCAGCGAGAGCAGGTTCTCCTTCCGCACGAACTGCATGCACACGGCGCAGTGGTGAGGGGGGTGGGCTGCGGGGGCCTGGGGAGAGAGGAAAGGTCAGTCCGGGGCCGCAGGGAGCCTGGGAGGCCACGAGAGTGGAGCTCAGCTGCAGTGGGGTTCCGAGCACAGGGCACCAGGAAGGCTTCCTGGGGGCGGCGGCATCACTAGCTGCCAGGAAGCAGAGCCGTCAGAATGACAGACAGCAGCCTGAGAAAGCCAGGGCAAAGCTCGGAGTCAGAGTTGTCAAGGCCCTCAGAGGCCCTTCGCTCCAGCTCTTAAAGCGTTTCTCCTGGAAGAGCCCGTTCAGCAGAGTCCGGCTGCCCCTCAGCAAGCGCTGCGAATCCAGTCCTAAGGCCGAGGCTGCGTAAAGCTTCCAACGGCACGCTGAGCGCTACTCATCACAGCCGTTTGTCTTCCCATGCGGACATGCCCCAAATACAAAACGTTATGTCTTCTTCCAAGTTACAGCTCGTCCTCACCACAAGGAAGAGACGTGACGTAAGTTAATGGAGAAGGCTGAGAAGGCGCCTACGAGGCAAGAAACTGTCCCAGGAAGTGGGCCGACAACTCTGAAGCCCGAGTCCCAGGATGAGTCCACACTACACACACGACGGACACACACACACACACACACACACACACACAGACACACACACACACACACACACAGACACACACACACAGAGACACACACACAGACACACACACACACAGACACACACACACAGACACACACACACAGAGACACACACACAGAGACACACACACACAGACACACACAGACACACACAGACACACACACACACAGACACACACACAGACACACACACACACAGACACACACACACACACAGACACACACAGACACACACACACACACAGACACACACACACACACACACAGCCGGGGGCCCGGGCCAACACCACAGCCCACGGAAAGGCCCCTACAAGGTGACCTCGGCTCTTGGCAGCTTGTTAAAGCAGAGCACCTGCTCGACCTACCCCTCCCTTCCGAGAGAAGGACTGTTCCCGTGCCCGCCGGGCTGCGCCGGGAAGCTCCTAAGCAGAGGCTGCAGAAGCTCTGCGGTGACTGAGCTCCACTCTCTCCCCTAAGCGCTCTGCGGACACGCCCTCGCTCATCTACCAGATGTTTGTTGAACTTCTAGACACACAGGCAGGGCCAGGCCTATAGGACGTGGTGTCTCCCTCAGGGCACTCACTGCGGTGGGGAAAGATGGCTGAATCACCACCACATACAGTGAAGGTTTACAGACACAACCAGACGCGTTTGCAGGGAGTGATCCCAGGAAACAGGCTTTGTGAGGGACAGCTTGGGTTTGGGTCTTTCAAAGTGAGTTTCAAGCCAAAACCGGTGTGGCTCAGTGGATAGAGTGTCAGCCTGCAGACTGAAAGGTCCCAGGTTCGATTCCGGTCAAGGGCATGTACCTTGGTTGTGGGCACATCCCTGGTGAGGGGTGTGCAGGAGGCAGCCGATCAATGTTTCTCTCATCAATGTTTCTAACTCTCTACCTCTCTCCCTTCCTCTAAAACAATAAAATATATTTTAAAAAGTGAGTTCCATTCCCACAAACATGGGGACAGGGTCTGAACACTCCAGGCCAGGGGGTCTGCAGGGGCAGAGGCGGGCGGTGAGCTGGGCACACCACAGCAGCGGGCATGGAGTGCAGGCTGTGAGGGCAGAGATCAAAGGCTGAGCGGCCCCGGATCGGCAATGATCTCCTCTCCACCCCAGAGGACGCTCTCCAGCGATAATGGGACAAACAGGAAACAAAGCGAGGGCTCTCCATAGCTCCCGAA
Organism: Nyctalus aviator; assembly: GCA_036971965.1. Lineage (NCBI taxonomy): Eukaryota > Metazoa > Chordata > Mammalia > Chiroptera > Vespertilionidae > Nyctalus > Nyctalus aviator. The sequence continues at coordinate 53,041,226 of CM072934.1, forward strand.
GCCACAGGAGAGCCAGGGCCGGAGACGTCCTCCAGGCAGGACACACTCACGTGTTTTGACGGACTGGGCTGGACGCGAGCCTCGACGAGCAGCTGAGCAGAATTGGACTTGTACCTACAACACAAAGGCGGAGATGCAGGCGTCGGGGACGGAAGGCGCAGGTTCACCGCGGAGGACGGGCCGACGTGTGCAGCTGTCTGAGTGCCTTTGTCTCTAATTACCGCTCGCAGAGCCAAGCTCCCTCCTCAGTGCCAATGTGCTTCTCTTCCCATTTCTTTTAGCTCTCAATTGTCTGTGAATAATAACCCTGTCTCCAAGGCACTGAGCTGTGAGAACAATGCTCAGGAAGGATCGTTTCTGATTTACATTCCCTTCTGAAATTAAAGGTAAAAATCTCTTTACTGACATCAGAATAGGGAAGGATATCTTTTTTTCTTTTTAAATACATTTATTGATTTTTTACAGAGAGGAAGGGAGAGAGATAAAGAGCTAGAAACGTCGATGAAAGAGAAACATCGACCAGCTGCCTCTTGCACATCCCCTACTGGGGATATGCCCGCAACCAATGTACATGCCCTTGACCGGAATCGAACCCGGGACCTTTCAGTCCGCAGACCGACACTCTACCGCTGAGCCAAACCGGTCTCGGCGGGAAGGATATCTTAAGACACACACACACACACACACACACACACACAAAAGCAGAGCATAAAAGAAAAACTGAAAAATCATGTTACATTTAAAAACTTTGGTTCATCATGCCCTAACCGGTTTGGCTCAGTGGATAGAGTGTTGGCCTGTGGACTGAAGGGTCCCAGGTTTGATTCTGGTCAAGGGCATGTACCTTGGTTGCAGGCACATCCCCAGAAGGGGGTGTGCAGGAGGCAGCTGATTGATGTTTCTCTCTCAGATGTTTCTAACTCTATCCCTCTCCCTTCCTCTCTATAAAAACACACACACACACACACACACACATATATATATATATATTTAAAAAACAACAACACAAAAAACCATGTGGTTCATCAGATATAAACTGGATGAAAATTCAATACCTATATGGCAAAGGATGATATTCAGAATAAATCCCCACACACACACATACACAAAAAGCTATAAATCCATTTGTCCTTGGTGTCTGGGAATGTGTTTTCCCGGGCTTTTGGTAGCACTTTTATTGCCATATAATTGTTCTTATTTCTAAATGTATTTATGCCATACCTCATTCCAGATATAAGATACAAAAGATAAAGTAACAATAAAAATGGGCAAAAGAGAGAACAGGCATCCACAGAAGAGGAAACACAAATGACCACTAAACATAAGAAGAGATGGTCCTGAATAATCCAGAAAATGAAGTTAAAGCCACGTCGACCCCCAGACGTGAAACCTCACTGTGGCAGCGCCGGGAGCCCACACCGCTGGGGGCGTGACCGCGGAAAACACCAGCACTCACCAGTCAAGTTTTAGAAACCAGAGATCAGTAACTCACTCTCTCTCTGTGCCCTACAAAGTGGTTACACTGGAGTCTCCGACAGGTTTTCAAAGCTGCATCATGTGTGACAGCAAAGCAAGCAACCAAACAAAACCACCTCAAAATGGTTTTCTGGCAGGATTCACAGGATGTCATAAAATGCAACTTTGTAATTTTAAAACTTAAAGCACAGCATGATGATGTCTGTAGAGTTCTAAAAACATACTAAACTAAAAGTTACCTAAGTTAGGAAAAAATAAGAAAACGATCAACAGGAACGGCAGGTACGAGTGCCCGGAGGGAGGAGGGCGGGCCAGGCAGCACTGCCGCCAGAGGCTCCTCCTGCGAGCCAGCGGGTTCCTGTTGGGGGAGCACTCAGGAAAGCACTGCTTTATTGCTCTTTAGTGCCTGCACACAGCACATGTGCGCGTGTGTACATTCACACACGGCTTTCTGAAAAAGCACGCTTTCATCAGAACCATCTAATCCCTCTGGAACAAGGATGGCATAAATACATTTAGAAATGAGAACAATCATCACGTGGCAATAAAGTGCTACCCAAGGCCGGGAAAACCTTGTTCCCGGCCACCAGGAGCCGAGCAGGGGGCTGTCTCATACAGGTGTCCTCGCCCTCCTGGCACAGTGCCTCCTCCAGCGGCTTTCACTCCCACCACTCCCACCAGATGCTTCCGGCTTAGCCTCCACCTCGCCATCCCGATTCCAGAGCTCGGGCAGTGGGGCCAGAGGTGCAGGCTGGAGGGGCACCTGGACTCTGCAGACAGAGCCTCTCCCGCGTGAGCAGTGAGTGCGGGGAGGGAGTGAGCAGGCGCTCGGCGGGCGTGGCCACCAGCTGCCCGGCTGCAGAGGGCAGGCACGGCCCCGCTCTGCATTCACAGGGCCACACGGCGAGAACGATGTCCGGTGCGGAAGGCAGGGTGGCATGTTTCTCCGGGGAGATGCTGTCCTCCGGGCACCGGGCAGGGCCTGGGGACATTTACCTCCAGGATGTGGATGCTCCTGCTCCTGCTCCTGGCGGGCAACAGGTGAGCTGAGGCATCTGCTGAGCCTCCTACGATCCCAGAACAGTCTCCCCAGCAAGAGTCATGCAGCCCCAATGCCCGTGGTGCTGAGGAGACCGGAGCCAGACTGGCCTCTGAGGGGGGTCTCGGAAATGCCTCCAGCGGGCCAGGGAGAGACCCTCCTCCCCACAGCTTCCAGCGTTTGACCGATTCCGGTCTGTGCCTCGGAGCTCTGGGGCTGGAGGCGGGTGGTGAATTGGCCAATTACCTTTTCTCAAGCTAACATGTGACGTGCCATGGTATATATGACGTATCCAAAAGAAATAACAGAGATGTTGGCAAAGGTAATCTAGAAGGGCACTGACTACAAACTAATTAAGAAGGCACAAAAAACCTGTCGTCACTGTCCAACAACAGAGGTTTGAACAAAGTAAGAGGCATCTCTATAAGATACTGTGCCAGCAAATACCAGTAGAAAGAATATGCTGGAAAATAGATGGGAAAATGTTCAACTTGTAAATTGAGAGGAAAACACACAATATGACCCAGTGTCTTTAGAATACAACACGCACACTGGAAGGACACGCTCCAAAGTGCACAGAACGGCACCACGCTGCGGGCGATGCCGCCTCCCGCCCCCGAACGGCTTACCTGTCCAATATCTCTGCAACTTGCCAGTGGAAATTAACTAATATAAGTTTAGCAACTGAATGAGACACCTAGAAAGAAGAAAGAAAAAGTCAAATGACCGCTTCGTCTCGTCCGGAGCATCGCAAGGTTTTAAATGCTTTGTCTTCAGCTCAGACTCCAGGGCCCAGTGATTGCCTGGATCGCTTTGGTTTTCTGTCTTTGTTCTCATGAACGACCTAAGCAATTACTTTAAATTGCAACTTAAGCAAACACCGTAGAGTCATGACTCCTCAGCGATGGGCTGACTGCCGCAGCCCTCCCGCTGCCCGGAGGCCTGGCTGGGCAGCGCACCTCTGACCCTCCGGTTACCGGCAGGAATGTCCAGGCTTGGGATTCCCGGACAAACCAGCAAAACAAAACTAAGCCGACACCAAGTGCCACGGGAAATCCCCCAGGGCCCGGCAGCTGCCAGCCCTCGCTGAAAGGCAATCCCGAAGTCCGCGGCAGCCCCCGGCACCTGCTCTGTCTGAAGCCCCGGAAGGTGCTCTTCTACTTCAGGGAATTTTTCTGAGAAAACGGTATATGTGAACCATAGTGTTTTTCTAGGAGCAAAAAAATAAAAATGCTTAACAAAAAGGCAATATGTGACTGATGCATGCAATGGACTAATATATAGTTATTAAAAGGATGTTGCAGAAGTGTATTGACATGGAAAGCTCACTTTTTACTGATTTCATGAGGAAAAGAGATAAACATTAATGATGAGAGAGAACCATTGATAGGCTGCCTCCTGCACGCCCCTACCTGTGATAGAGCCTGCTCATAGGTCAATGCTCAGCCACAGAGCCACACCAGCCGAGCAAGTTCACATTTTAACGTGATGCTAAAGAAGCCAGTAGTAAGAGTATGTATGTGTATGTTGTAGCTGCCATATCTTTTTAAAAAATTATTTTATTGATTTTTTTATAGAGAGGAAGGAAAAGGGATAGAGAGTTAGAAACATCAATGAGAGAGAAACATCAATCAGCTACCTCCTGCACACCTCCCACTGGGATGTGCCCGCAACCAATGTACATGCCCTTGACCGGAATCGAACCTGGGACCTTTCAGTCCGCAGGCTGACGCTCTATCCACTGAGCCACACTGGTTTTGGCCGCCGTATCTTGTTAATTGGGAAAGTAAGCTAGTTAAATGCGAGGTGGGGAGGGCCTCCAGAAGATGAAGACTGTCTGGGTGCCTGGAGCAGGCTTCCCGGAGAGAACACCAGTCGCAGGCGGTGCTCCTGACCCAGGAGAAACAAGGAGCACTGCAGGCTGAGGAGCCACGAGCACTCAGAGCTTTGGCGTCGGCTCACGGGACTAAGACAGGTGCGCGCCTACTACAACGGCCCGTTCCATGCGCAGCCAGTGTCCAAGGCTGAGCAGCGCTGCCTGCTGTCCTGCAGCTCAGCTCGTCTGCAGGAAACCAAGGGCTCAGACAGCTCAATTCACTAAGGGGCGGACCCACTTCCCTCCATCCAAGACAAGAGGCTGCTGACCGTGCTTGCTGCTGTGGGCTTTTGTGGTCCAGCTCCTGATCCAGAGGCCCATTGCTTCTCGCGGTGGCCAGAACAAAACTAGTCCCCCACAGCAGCCCACTGCCGTGGAATGCACACACAGAGCATCTGGTGGAAACCTCAATGACTGTTTGAATGTAGCTTTTAGCTACAAAATTTGGTGGGGTTTTTGGTTAACCCTCATCCAAGGATAATTTTCCATTGTTTTTAGGGAACGGAAGAAAGAGGGAGGGAGGGAGGGAAGGATTAATGTGAGAGACACATCAATTGATGGCTCATGCCCATGTCCGAAAACGGTCGGGAACTGAGCCTACAACTATGGTACATACTATGGTACATGCCTTTCAGACGGAATCGAACCCAGGACCCCTCAGTCCGCAGGCTGACGCTCTATCCACTGAGCCAAACCGGTGAGGGCCAAATCTCTTTTAAAAGCCAGATAGCGATATTGTTTGGGACAAGCTCCTCGCTGAAACTCGTCCTAAAGAATCTTTCATTTCTGACCCAATGGGGCCATCATTCTGTTTTTGTTCTGAATTCTAACGGTCTGGCCACACAGTGCTACCGGCTCCTATGAAAGGCAATGTGCTGAGGAAAGCCAGAGGTCCTGGCCACACCTGGCACCACCTCCCTATCACCACAGGCGGCCTTTCCGGGAAGAACCGGGTCAGGCTGCCTCTCACATCCACAGAACCCAGAACTGGTCTGGTCACAGTGTGGCCACTCAACACTTCCTGGTCATTAAGTTACATCACATCTTTAATCCGTATTTTCAAAATGTAATTTCCGGACCGCCCTGAAGGAATAGGGTTTTAGCTACACTTGGTCTGGGCCCGAGGTCTCCACAGCACTGCAGGAGCTAGTGCCTCAGAATTCCCGTGGGAACACGCCTGTGGAAACGAATGACCGTCAGCCCACAAGCGATCCACTCAGTATCGCCGAGCTCAGTGTGGGCGCAGTCAGTCACGGGAAGAAGGGATGATCTAAGCTTCACAGAGCCGGAAGCGGAGTGATGTGAATCTGTTCTTTCAGAGCCACCAGCCAAAAAGGATCACCGGGTAAACAAGCTCGCAGGCGCACAGGTGCCCATACTCCCTCCGCCAGCCCAGCCCGGGCTGCCGCGCTCAGAGCCTGTGGACTCTGGCTTCGTGGTGTGTGTTCCTGGGCAAGCTACAGCCACACTGCATTTGCTTAAAGTGATGGTCTCAGAATCCCCCAGGTTCCTGTGACATCCAGTGGACGTTACAATGAGCCATTCTCCCCCACCTCAACCAAGGTGTGAGCCAAGGAGCGCCATTAACTACTGCAGGAACGGATCGTTGGAACGTGGTACGCCTCTACAGCAGAAAAGTACCTTCAACAGTACAAAGGAAAGCACTGCTGACCTGAGACAACATGGATGGACCTCAAGAACATCATGCTAAGTGGAAGAAGCCAGATACAGACTACATACTGTGTAATTCCATTTACACGAAACTTCTAGAAAAGGCAAAATATAGACACAGACAAACGGGCAGGAGTCCCCTGGGGTTGGAGCAGGGCTGACTACCAACGACAGAAGGGAACTTGGGGGAGATGAATGTCTGTAACTCAAACTGTGGTGGCGGCTGCACGGCTGCATAAATTTACTAAAACTCACCTCACACTGTCCTTTAAAATGGATGACTTTAATAAAATGTAAACAATACTGCAATAGTTATATAAAAGTAAAAGTGATTGACGGATAAAGCAACTGTAGCAAAAGCTTAGCAATTGTTCCCTAGCTGGTGTGGCTCAGTGGACAGAAAGTTGGCCTGAGGACTGAAGGTCCCAGGTTCGATTCTTGGTCAGGGCACATGTCCGGGTTACAGGCTTGATCACCCAATAGGAGCACAGGAGGTAGCCAATCAATGATTCTTTCTCATCATTGGTGTTTCTCTCTCTCTCTCCCTCTCCCTTCTCTGAAATCAATAAAAATATATTAAAAGCTTAGCAATTATATAATCTAGATGACAGGAATATGGATGCCCTCTGTACAATTGATTTATTGATTGATTGATTTTAGAGAGGGGAGAGGGACAAAGAAACATCAGTGATGAGAGAGAATCACTGACCGGCTGCCTCCTGCACACCTCTCACTGGTGCCCTGACCAGGAATTGAACCGTGACCTCCCTGTTCACAGGTCGACGCTCACCCACTGTGCCACACTGACCAGCCTTACAATTCTTTAAAGTTCTTTGTATGTTTTAAATTTTTCATAATAGGAAGTCAGAGGGAGAAAGTTTGCTAAAGTGAATTCAATGGAAATCATTTGCATAAACAAATACATATAAACAAAGGGTTGACCCTTATACTACTGCATTCAATAGTTTGCTTATTCCTCAAAATGACAAACTCCCAGTCAGAGTTTTAACATAGTTCTGACCAAAGGTTAACTGATTATCCGACATGACTTTTAGATGAAGATCCGTAATGCTGATGGTTTCACAGCTCGTTCTCTCTCTCTCTCTCTCTCCTCTCAGACCAGCGTCCCCTGGGTGCTCTGCTCTCAGCCTGTCAGCTCCTTAGATGCAATTACATTCCCGAGGAGCTCAGGTCAGTGTAAATGTAAGCCCCGAAGACAAAAATCCCTCTCTCGCTCGCTTTCCCTGAGCGCTGAGAAGGGTGGAAAGGCAGGAGGGCTGTGGCATGGAGTTCACAAAGACAGAGGGGTGCCCGAGTCTCGGTGGTCAGAGATGGGGTCAGAAGAGGCCCACCGCAGCACGTCTCTCAGCCCCCCCCACCCCCCACCCCCCCGCCGCGCACCCTGAGACCCTGACCCACGCGGGCCAGAAGCCCGGGAGGCCTGAGAGGCTATGGGCATTACCTCTGTCATCACCCTGGTCACTGCTCTGCGTTTCCTGTCCATCCTGCTTTTCCTTTGTGCTCATCTGGGGAGGGACGCTAGTTTTTTGTGTTTTTTTCAATCTGGTTTTGTTTTGCCATTGCATTTATAACCTCAACCCTCTCAGACATTCATTCCCAGGTCTTTATTCCAGAGAGCAGCACTTGGTTACATGCATGGCAAAAAGGACTTGGCTGCTGGTCACAGCATTTCCCAAAGGCTGCAGGTAACATCTGATGCCATCCTCTATGTTCTGTGCTTAAGACAGACACTTAAAGGCATTTCCCCAACACAGCCCCTCGGACACGTTCAGTAGTTACTCCCTGTGCACAGATACCTAGGAGCAGGCAGATGCTGGGGAGTCAGGCTCTCCTGCTTGTTTGTTTAAAATGAAGAACGCAGGAGCCCTGGTCAGTTAGCTCAGTTGGTTAGAGCGCTGTCAAAATACGCCAGAGTTGCAGGTTCAACCTCTGGTCTGAGCACATTCATTAGCCAATGAATGCACAAGTAAGCAGAACAACAAATCAATGTTTCTTTCTCTACCTCTCCTTCTATCTAAAATCAGAAAGTAAATGATGATGATAATAATAATAATAATAAGAAGAAGAAGAAGAAGAAGAAGAAGAATGTAGTTAATGTGCCACACAGTTCTTTTCTAATCAGGGAAAGCCAGGTCAGGGAGCAATGATGCTCAGTGTTAATGAATCATTTGCTATCGTGACCAGCAGGCATTTGCCGACGTGGCTAGCAGAGCACAAGTCCCACAGCTCACTAGCTGTGCTGGGGGCCCTTCGTTACGGTCTCAGTGCTCCAGTGACCAAAGAACTGAAATAGTCTAGGCACCTAACTGCTGGCCTGGAATGGAGACACTTGGTAAGACCCTCTGCGGACTGCTGTGGCTGGAGCCCTCATCAGCAGGAAAAGCGGACGGCCTTTAAGAGCCTGGACCGGCACCTCCAGGAGCAGTCAGGCGATCAGCTCTACTTCGGGTTTCTACTCCCGGTGTGTGCTTTCCGTTAGGTCCCTAAGCAGGAAGCTCTGCAGTAACGTAACTTCAAATCACAAGCCCAAGTCCTCCTGAAGTATGTTAGTCAAGGAGCCACCAATTTCTTCTCGTTTCCACCGATCCCCACCCGCCAAAAAAGCCATTCTCCACCAGAATTTCATGAGCGTCATTGGACACACACTTCCTGAGCCCCTCGCCACCAAGAACTTCAGGGTCAGGGAGACGAGTCCTGAGGAAACAGAGCGCACACGTGCATTCTGGGCCGCTTCTGACAGCCCGTCTCCCTCTGAAGAACAACGTTTTAGGAACTTCAGGAAATGTAACCGTTTTAAGAACTTCAGGAAATGTAACCGTTTTAAGAACTTCAGGAAATGTAACCGTTGCTGCCTGACACCCGGAGCACGTGGATGGTGTTTATTACTCAACATAAAGCGCAGAAAGGCTAGACTGTGTAAGGACAGGCACCCATGAACAGCCTCTGCTCTGCCATCCCCACGGACCCCGGGAGGAGTCAGTGCTGCTTCCGCTCTCAGCCGCTAGCTGGTTCCCCGTCCGCCTCGGGAACACGCTAACAACACAGCTCACAAATACACTTCTCCCCCGGAAAGAAGACCACAGCAGCCCACCAACACTGTCACCCTTCCCACACTTACCAGTGCCATAGGGAGGATGCAGCTGATGGCAGTGAGCATCAACGGCCTGAAAAAATACAGGTGGTAGTTTCAATTTTTATTTCGAATCTTACTTGCCAACTGCCTGAAATCTTCTAAGGCTACAGGAATGTGTCCGTGGCTCGGCCTGTGGTAAGCCACTGTGTGGTCCAATGACACTGGTTCACACTCGGAGCCACTCACTGCGCGCCCGAGCTGGAGGCGGCGTGACTGTGGGAGCCTCCGGGACGGGGAGAAAGGACGTGACAGGAAAGCCTAAGGAGGGGGAGACGGAAGGAGCCAGGTCTGAGGGACCAGGGATGAGGCAGGACGGCACTAAAGGGATAAGAGGCAGACGGGAAAGCAGAGACAAAGGAGTGACACCACCTGGAACGGGGCCAAATAGGAAAAGACGGCCGTGGTCCCAGCAGGCTCTGGCCTCAGGCAAGGCCCACCCCTAATTTACCGGGAGCCTTCGCCTCCCCCACTCCGCGCCTCCACCTCCAGCCCCTAAAGCTCCCTCTGGCACAGGATCGTAACTTGGCTTCCTTCCCCTTTTTCTGTAAGGGTCTCCAGGGAGGGAGGGCTGACATGTCATCGAGGCACCTACATGTTATACGTGCTCTTAAAAAATCTATTAATAAACATAACACGGTCTCTGACCATTAAAAAAAAACTAAGACCTCATATAACAAAGTTTTTTATGAAAAATATAATAAAGCAAAAAATAGGAACGTCGCCATTCTTTGACCACGAGGGTACCTTCTGAATTATGAGAAATTCCCAGCAGCCACACAGTGAAGGGTGAAGTGAAACCCCATACTCATCCCCTCGCTCCGACGTCAGCCCACGGCCACGCCGCCTGACTGGACCTCCCCAGCGGCCCTCCAGGCTGATGTGCAGAATCCCGCTGGCCCCTCTTTTGGGGGCGATCCATGAAAACCCTCAGGAAGTAGTGAGTACAAAATGCTGGGAACAGCCTTTTCAGGGTGGGGGGTGCCATATAAGCAAGATGCCCATCATTTCTGCAAACTAAGGCCATGCCCAGTAACCACAGTCTACATAAAGGCACACAAGGATTGATAAGCAATAAACTGCACACAGTAGGACTAAAAGCCAAGTTTCTCACCATGCTCCCACAGCCACAAGCCTATCCTGTCCAAGAATGATATCAGACAACGCTCTGTCTCTGCCGGCTGCTGCTGCTGTGGAGGCACAGGAGCAGGAACACCAAAGCCACTCAGGCCCCTCCAGAGGACACTGAGGCTAGGCACCTCACCGACACAGCCAGACGCCAACGGCGTGCTTCAGCCACAGCTGTGCCTGCTGTCCGCCACTCGCTCAGAGCACATAAGGCTGTTTCTATAACCTTTCTCTTTACGGATCTGTCCATCAGAATGGCGGCTCCTAGAAGGTGGAGTTTTAAAATATATATTTCCGCTTATTTCTGAGAGAAAGGGAGGAGAGAGAGATGGAAACATCAATGATGAGAGAATCTGATCTGTCTCAACACCCCCTCCTGGGGACGAGCACAAACCATGACCTCGGGCTCACAGCCTCCTGCCCTGCCGTTTGGCCGCCCTGCGGCAATGCCATCCCTCACACTAAACAAGGTGGCGAGTTCGGCCCCAGAGGGTTTGGCTCTGCCGCCAGAGGCTGGAGCGTCAGCCCGCGGACTGAAGGCTCCATGCTCTGTTCTGATGAGGGACAGAGGCCTAGGTTTCAGGCCTGACCCCAGGGGATACACACACACACACACACACACACACACGTAGTCCATGCAGGAGCCAACCAACTAATGATTCTTCTCATCATTGATGCTTCTACCTCTCTCCCCCTCTCCCTGCCTCTCTGAAATAAATAAAAATCTATACTAATAAAAGGCTAACATGCTAATTAGACCGGATGACCTTCAGGACGTCCTTCCTGACAAAAGCCGGGGCTGAGGCCCAGGTGAAGAATTTGCGTTTTATATCCTGAACTAAGTTCACATTTAAAATTTTTTTATTGACTTTAGAGAGGAAGGGAGAGGGAGAGAGAAAGAGAAACATCAATGAGAGAGAATCATTGATTGGCTGCTCCTTGCAAACCCTCTCCTGGGGATGGAGCTTGCAACCCAGGCATGTGCCCTTGACCAGAACCGAACTCGGGACCCTTCAGTCTGCAAGCTGATGCTCTATCCACTGAGCCACACCAGCTAGGGCTACCTCATGCTCTTTATTTTATTATTTTTAAAATATATTTTATTGATTTTTTATAGAGAGGAAGGGAGAGGAATAGAGAGCTAGAAACATGGATGAGAGAGAAACATCGATCAGCTGCCTCCTGCACACCCCCTACTGGGGATGTGCCTGCAACCAAGCTACATGCCCTTGACTGGAATCGAACCTGGGACCTTTCAGTCCACAGGCCAACGCTCTTTCCACTGAGCCAAACCAGCTAGGGCTACCTCATGCTCTTTAATAATATCTCTCTCTCTTCCTGCCTTCCCCAACTCTCCAGGTAACCACTGATTTACTTTCCTTTCAGTAGGTTAGTTGGCATTGTCTAGAGTTTCATATCATTGAAATCATAGTGTTTACTCTTTGTCCTTCTGCATCTCTGCATGCGGCGTATTTTGTGAGCTATCAGTGATGCTTATGCTAGCAGTTCGTTCTTTTACACCAGTGGGAAGTGGTGTTCTACAGGCATACCACTACTTGTCCATTCGTGTTTGTGGATATTTGAGCTGTTTCCAGTTTGGGGCTCTTACATTAATAACTGCCAGAAACATGTGAATACCAGGACATAAAAACAAATGGAGGGAGGCCAAAAGCGTGTGAGGGCAGCCAATCATTTGAATCAGAAGCCAATGTTAATAAGCAAAAAAGATCTGACTGCTCCACTACAGTGTCATAAAACTCACAGCTTCTAAAACACCCATCGTATTTATGACTGCGTATGCTACCAGCCATCTTTAGTGCTACTCCTCTCAACACGGACTGAGAGCCCACTGTTACCTTCATCAATGACACACTGGCACCGAAACCGCTTCACCAGACAGGACTGGCGTGGGTCCACTGACTGTGGGCACAAGCCAGTGCCTCCAAAGCTGGTCACATCCTTTCCGCTGCCAAAGCCAGCATGCCCCCGCCCTCCTCACTGTGCCACTGATCCCTGCACACCTTTCCTGGCGTCCCTGTGAGCACGATGGGAAACACCTGGCCTCGCCTCAGAAGAGTCTGTCATTCCATCTGCGCCAAATGTCAGAACTGCCGAGGCGAATCCTGCCTGACCGCACGCTGGGCACACACGTCCAGCAGGCACAGTGTGCGCTAGCTCCTTTCCTGAAGCGCTGGGACAGCATGGCCTCCACTCACCAACCGGAGGGAGCGTGCAGAAACAGAGTTCTGCATTTATTGACGGGGCTTACACAGCAGATCAACAATAGCAACACTCAGTAAGAACTAAATATAACCAGACATTCCGCCAGGCGCTACATGCCAGGAGGGAAATGAAGACCTCAGTCTCAAAGACGTCAAGCCTTGGTTTACAAACGACTCCTCAGCCATTAGGTCCGGCACACACCAAAGACATGCGCACAGTGGTACGGCGACAAGAGTGTCCACTCTGCCTGGGGGTCGGGGAGGGCTTCGTGGTAGAAGCAGCCAAGGGTCAATCTTCAGTTTCCAGCTTGGTGAATGGTGGTATCGCCAATTAGGACAGAGAATCCAGAAGTGGAGCTTAATAGCACTGGAGCTATTTCTTGTAAAAGATGCAAAGCTAAACACAGATCCTGGAAAATGATTGTGAGAGCACTGAGGAGACCGGTAAAGGCCTACAACAAGGGACAAATGGAAGTGGGGAGAGCAAGTACTGGCCAGAAGAGAGACAGCATGCAAGTCCAAGAGAACGTTTTCCCAGATGCAGGGACCACTCTTTGTTCAGTATCGTAAGAACAGCTTTGTTCTCCTGTTAAAATATTCAAACAAACCTCTCACTCATCCTGCCTGTATTTTTCTCTTTATGGTTGGTCACTTTGATTCTCACAGTAAAAACATTTCGTGTTTATACAGGTTTGTGATAGTGCAAAGACAATGGAACACAACATAAGCTACAAACTCTGACAATTCATATCAATCTAAGTAATCAAAACACATTTCAGAAGGAGCAACGTAAGAAACTTCTTGCTGCCTCACTCTGTGCCCTTCTCAAATCCTCCCTCTTTGGGGCAGATAAGTCCAAAGTCCTTTAAATTTTTCCTAAAGCAACAGGGGCAAAGACACACACACACACACACACACACACACCATCGTCAACCAGAAATGTAGGAACAACAGCCGGGCTATCTGTCCCTGTATCTCCTTCCTGGTCCCAACTCAAAATGCCTTCTGCCTCATGTTTACTTCTCTGACCGGTGGGCCAAGGAGAAGGGCCCGAGGCTCCAGAGGAAGGCAAAAGAGCCCAAAGCAACGGCCCCACGACTCCATGCACCTCAGAGGCGGCAGCAGCATGCTGTCCAGACCTCCCTCCACGTGCTCCTCCTCCACCACTCAAAGCACAACCCTGAGAAGGAACCAGAGCGAACATGTGACAACATTCCCGCTGTTCTGCTCTTGCCCTGCCTCCACCAGAACCAGCTCCTGAACACTCAGGTGCTAGGTACTTGACATGCGTGATCTCATTCAACACTGCGCAGAAGGCATTGTCATCGTTATTCTACAGAGGAGAAACTAAAGTGTGCCGAGGCCTGTCACATGAGGCAGAAAGGGACCAGCCAAGGCTCCGGCCAAGTGCCAGACAAAGGCCACAGCCCATGAACACGCTCACCAACACCGCCACCCCACGCTGCGACACAGAAACAGCACCTGCGTGCCCGCGGGGAAACAGAAAAGGATGGTTCAGGAGTAAGAGGGTGTACAATGTGGTCACTTAAAGCAAGCCATGACAATGGAGTAAACATTGGGAAATATTGAAATACACGTGAAATACATGCATGTAACGGTTACTGGAATGCGACGTGGACAAGTACAGGGATTTTCATCTGTTCTGTTCACAGCTATTTTCCCAGCGCTTGGCACAGAGTTGGTACCAATAACTTTGGTTGAATGAATGAACTTAGCACAGTAATATTACCTATGAATATGGGCAATGCCTGAAGGATAATAAACAAGGAAAAAATTTATTTTAGGTTAATGGAATTATGCATGATATTCTTTCTTTAATATTGCAGTAACATCAATGAAAACATTTAAATATAAATAAATCCAGGACCAGAACACAGTGTGGATTAGAATCATCCCTTGATGACACAGGCTGATATGGTCCCTGAGGTGTGTGAACGCACAGCAGAGAGGAGAGCGGGCCTGACGCTAACGTGCAGCTTCTGTCCGGAGGGCGGGGAGCATGTGGTGTGTGCCAGGTACACAGTGAGCACACACAGTGATGATGACAATAACCTCTGAAAGCTGGCACAACAGGGACAACTCCAGCACTAGGTGTACTCAGGCAATTCTCAATGTCACTCTGGACATTTCCCATCTCCCTTCTAAAAATAAACTTACATATCAGCCCCACACCGCCTCCCAGACTACAGCATCATGAGTACAAAAACATGCCCACTAACAACCCACAATTTGGAACACCGGGATTTCATTTAGATTCTAAGATACAGACATGCGGAGAAACCGGACATCAAGCCATAAAAATAGAAATCAGATGGCTGCTCACCGCATAAACAGCGTTACTATGCCCAGCTTAAAGACATTTCCCATAAGTAATAACAAAAAACACCATTGCTTAATTAATCACTATGTAAATAAAAGTATCAAAATTCTGCTAAATCAGGACATTAAAAAGTTGATTTAATAAATAAATTGAAGTCACTGTCAGATAGTATATAAAAAACATGGTGCCACTTAAAGAGAAAGGCTAAAAAGAAGGTACTTGGTGTTAAAAACATCAATGGCTCACCCTGGCTAGGTAGCTCAGTTTGTTATAACGTCATCCTGATATGCGAAGGTGGGTTTTATTCCCAGTCAGGGCATGTACAAGAATCAACCAATGAATGTATAAATAAGAGAAACAACAAAGTGATGTTTCTCTCTCCTTTCCTCTCTCTAAAAATCTATTACAAAACAAACAGCCCAGCCAGTGTGGCTCAATGGTTGAACACTAACTTATGAACCAGGGGGTCACGGCTCAATTCCTGGTCAGGACACACACCTGGGTTAAAAGCTTGATTCCCAGTAGGGGCCCTGCAGAAGGCAGCCAATCAATGATTCTCTCTCACCACTGTTGTTTCCCTCTTCCTCTCTCTCCTTTCCTCTCTGTATCAACAAAAATATATTTTAAAAATAAAATAAATTAAAAATAAACAAGAACATCAATTGCTTGTCTCAAGTGACAAATGCATAGAAACCAGGATTTAAAACCGGGACTACAAATACTGCACGTAAGAGTGAGAGGCCCTGACACTCAGTATGGTTCATCCACAAAGGGGAGTAACGATGCACAAAGAATCTTAGGACATTTCCCAGCCATATTTTGCTGAATAACAAGCACCAGATTCTAAAACAAATTCAGGTAAGAGGGGGGCAGAATAGTGTTCTAGAGAACATTTTCCTGCTCTGTCGCAGCTAACACAGCAATGTAAAGAGCAGGAACTGTAGTAAAAATGCGTGAAATCACCAGCTTCTTTCTCACGTCCGATCCGGGATACCAGACTTGAGAAGAGCAGGCAGTTCAGTGTTAGGAGTTTAAAAAACATCTTGTCCCTTCCTTCCAGCGGTAAAGACAGCGACTGCACAACCTCCTTCCAGTTTATTCCAGTGCGGCTTCGTCTCCCACCCAGCCGGAGTCACGTTCCCACCTCCTGCTTTCAACCCGCCGCCCTCCGATCACACCTCCAGGTTCCTGTCTGCACAAAGCTCAGAGCTCACTGCTCCTGAGCTCGAGCCCACAGTCACTCTCTTCTCCCTTCGTAAGCAATGGGGTGGGCCCCGACGGCACCCCTCTTCTGCCCACACCCGACGTGCTGCGGAGGAGGAGCCGAAAGCAAGGCCGCAGGAGGCTCCCGGGCAGCGCTGACAGCTTCAATGGAGGACAGATCCTTCTCGGCTAACTACTCAGAGACATCAAATCCCAAAGGAGAAAAGGCTTAACTGTATGTTGGACGATGGCTCATGCACAGGCACGGCCAGACACACAAAAGGAGTCACACAGACCTGAACAGCAGTGACAAGCTGGAGCCACGCCTCCGTCAGAGCTCTGTTCACAGGCAGCCTTCCCAAACTGTGATGTCAAGCACACGTGACACTCCCTACTGGCCCCAACTGCACATGAACATGTGAAGAAGGAAGACCGCAGTGTGTCACGGACGGTACACACAGTGCCATGACCGAGGGGGATCGGTCATGATCGGGGGGACTGATCTCCACAGGCAGGCAGGCAGCAGCGGAGCTGGGAACGCCATTCTGCCACCTCAGCACTTAGAGCATTCCCTCTGTCTCAAAAAATATTCATCAAAAATAAAAAGGCTCGTTTTTAGCCAGCCTGAGAGGACGATGACTTGTGACTCCTTCCTTCCTTCTCTTTTTCACCGTGTAACCATGTCAGGGCTGCAACCTGCGGGCAGAGGCTGGGCAATGGCTCAAGGCCACGCCCTGCTCTGCGCTGGGGATGAGACCGGACGGCCTGCCACCCACCCAGCCCGGGCACCTCCTTTATTAGTGAACATGTGGTGTCTGCCTGGCCTCCCGGGCCAAGCTCCCGACCACTCTCGGTGTCCTGCATGTGCAGCCAGGCCGCCGGAAGAGCCAGGCCCCGGGCCGGCCCAGGAGAAAGCGGTCTGAACGTGCGCCTCGGGGAGGTCTAGGATGGGGAAACCTGTGTTGCTGTATCATCTACCTTCCATGGATTACTCTCCTTTGGCCCCATTTTCCCTTAAAAAAAAATTATATATGTGTGTGTGTGTGTGTAGCTATATATTAATTGATTTCAGAGAGGAAGGAAGAGGGAGAGATAGAAACATTAATGATGAGAGAGGATCTTTTATTTTAATTTTTAAAAATATTTTTAATTGATTTCAAAGAAGGGAGAAGGAGAGTTAGAAACATCACTGACAAGAGGGAATCATTGCTAAAACCGGTTTGGCTCAGTGGACAGAGTGTCACTGTGGACTGAAAGGTCCCAGGTTTGATTCCAATCAAGGGCATATACCTTGGTTGTGGGCACATCCCCAGTAGGGAGTGTGCAGGAGGCAGCTGATTGATGTTTTTCTCTCATCGATGTTTCTAACTCTCTATCCCTCTCTCTTCCTCTCTTTAAAAAATTAATACAATATATATTTTTTAAAATTAAAATTAAATTAAAAAAAGAGGGAATCCTATCGGGGACCCAGGCGGACCTGGGCCTGAGCCCTTGACCAGAAAGGAACCTGGGACCTTTTAGTCCGCAGGCTTACGGCCCATCCACCGAGCCAAACCAGCGAGGGCCTGCCCCATTTTCTCTTGAACTCTTCCTTGTACCTTAACTTTCCTCCTCTCTTTTTACCCTTTCATCTCCATTCTAAGTTCTTTTTCCTTCTTTTCATGACCTTGAGGGCCAGAATATGCCTTTCCATGACCTTAGACAAGGATGCACAGCAGGATCCAGGGAACCTAACTCACCAATAGCATCAGTTACTGTCCTCAACAGCTGACAAAACACACAATATCCAAGAACTTACTTACGACCTGCTCTGGATGCAATACTGACAGGGAGGAGGGGCGAAATGTGCAAAGCGGTCGCTGCCCCCCAGGAAGGAACGATCTAGCCGGGGAGAGCAGCAAACACCTGTGCAGAGGAGACTGCAGTGTGCGCCCTCATACAGGCCAGCGGAGCGCCACCACCGCTTCTAGGCTCCTCAGCCAGGCTCGCCCAGAGCTAGCACACGCCGGCCTCTGGAGGAGCCCGAGGGCACCACAGGGCAGGAGCGCTTTCTACGAGAAAGGCTTTTCCGAGGGCTGGCCAGGCCAGCCTCACAAGCGAGAATGTAAAACGATGAATTTCATTTACATATATTTTCTCTCACACACAAACACTCTCTCTCTCTCTCCCTCTTCCTCCCTCCCTCTCTCTCTCTCTCTCTCTCTCACGCGGAAAGGGAGGTGCTGGCCCCTCCGCTGTCTCTGGGGGGCTTGCAATCAGAAGGCCTATGCCTAGCTGGAAAGACTCTGATGAACTCAGTGAGGTGACCCTGGGCCACTCCGCCCCACACTGACAATTCCCTTTCTCATTTCCAAAACCTACGCTGTGTATGACCTGACAGCAAGCTTAAAGCCAAAGAAGCTAGCTGACCAGCAGGGAGGTGTGCAGGTGAGGGAGAAAGAAACCGGCCCTTTCTCCCAGGGCAATGCCCTCTACAAGCAGTGCCAGCAGCTGTGCGAGAGCTACGCGCAGAAACCCCAAAGCCAGGGCTTCTGAAGGTCCCGTTCTCCCGAGGCTTCGCTGAGCACAGAGAAAGTCGGCAATCACTTTAGGGATGAGTCTCACAAAAAGCCTAGCATTCAGCTTTTAGCTAGTTGCTCTTAAATCCCTGAGGATCTAAATCCAAGATGTTATTAAGCTTTGCTGACCACCTGGGGGAAAATCCCTAAACTGGAAAACTATTACAGAAATCGTACACAGCACACCTCAGTTAATTCCATTTACCAAAACTAACAAGAAGACTACTGGGCTGAAATCAAGCCAATGTCCCTTTGACTTCAACCTCGAGCAGACAACAAAGCCCATAGAATAGCTCCCCAAAGAAAGCCAGTGAAACAGTAAGAGGAGGAAAATGTCCCCATTTTCACATAATGGGCAACATGTTAAGGGAAAGAAACAAGCTGGGAGACTGTCTAAAGGACCATAAAAGTAGTGCACGGTGTTCTATGTGAGCATCCTACATACGAGTGTAACATTACTTACGACATCATGTGCACAGTGAGGACAAGAACCGGCTGATGGGCAAGATGCTGAAAAGTATGCCCCTCGCCGGGAGGCTCAGTGGTTGGAGCATCACCCCAGGCACCAGGAGGCTGTGTGTTCATCCCAGTCAAGCATATACCTAGGTTTGGTTTGGGGCTCCATCCCCAGGTGGGGCGCGTACGGGCACATATGGGAGGTAACCGATCGATGTTTCTCTCTCTGTCTCCCTTCCTTCCTTCCTCTCTAAAACCAATAAAAATTTAAAGAAAGAGAAAAGTATGCTAGTTAAGTGTTAAAAATAAGATTCTTACTGGAATAACCAACTTTGTTAATTCCTTAAAATTTCCATATTAACAACCCCCTCCAATCGGTGAAATACAAGTTATGAGAACTTACTTGATTCTTAAAGTTACGGCTGTAAGATTTCTTCCAACATTAATCACCAGGATATGAAACAAATGAGACCATGAGCCCAGAGGCACTGATTATTTAGGGAAACATTATCAGTGGCTCACACGTGTTGTGTAGAAGGTGGTGATTCTGGTGCTTATCAGATTTACCCAGTAAAGTTTCATAAGACTCACTTTCTTAAACAGTGTTCATCAGTGCAATTCTGCTTCTACATACTTCTGGTCTGTCTTTCTGAACCCACCCGCCGCTCCTTTGTAATGCTTAGCAGTCTGAGAACCTGAGGGTCTTAGATATGCACAGACCGGAAAACAAAGTGAATGCATCAAATGTGTCCAAATGATGCAACATATACTCAAACGTGGCTTCACGCTACCGAGCCATCCATCGGCCTGCAGGAAAAGTGAGTTAACGGCAGCTCATGTTTAGCTTTCACCGGAGGAGGGCAGGGTCACACGTGCAATGACAGCACTGCTCACCTTGAGGACAGAGGCCAGGCTGCTCATGTGCTCGTTGAGGGCGCCCTCGGACTCCTTGTAGGTCAAGCAGGTGAACTGGTACTCCTCAGGGTCGAAGGCGTCGGCCCCCTGCTGCTCCACGTCGCTGGCGACGCCCACGTAATAGTCCTCTATGTCCCCGGGGTCCTCGTCCTCCTCCTCCTCCTCACAGTTAGGGTCATAGTCCTCTTCATTGCTGTCAGACCCCTGGCTATTCATGTCCACCGACATCTTAGCATCCAGCCACGATGCAAATCCGGAAAGCAGGGCTTTTCCCCCTCCCCCCAACTTTACCACTTTCTCAAATGCATTAGTGTTTTTGTCTTCTAAGGAAGAAAAAGAAAAAAACGTGTGTTACTTACTTTCACTGTGAGAAATTGTAACAGAAGTCATTCAAGAATCAAAATGGCATAACCCTGACTCTACCCCACTATAACCTATCCCCAACTTTGGTCTCATTGATTTTTTACAGAGAGGAAGGGAGAGGGATAGAGAGCTAGAAACATCGATGAGAGAAAAACTTCAATCAGCTGCCTCCTGCACACTCCCCCACTAGGGATGTGCCCGCAACCAAGGTATATGCCCTTGACCAGAATCAAACCCGGGACCTTTCAGTTCGCAGGCCGACGCTCTATCCACTGAGCCAAACCAGTTTTGGCTAGAGCCATGTTTTAATGATAAAATAAACCAATGAATCTAAGTTTGATATTAACTATAAATACCCAATTTTAAAAAATCACAAGAGGACAATAAATAGGATACTTGCAATTTCACTTTTAACAAACTGGTTTATATGGCAGAACCACCAATTCACAACTGAACCTACTAACTATGGTATTTTTCCTTTAGAAGAAAAGTTAATTTCTAAATTAAAAATACCTGTAGTCCTCGAAGATCTTTCAGGAAGATGTTACCCAAATATTATGTCATATAATTTCCATCTGAAATGAAAAGAGAATTCTATTTGTATATTTTAAAAATGATACCCTAGTTTTGCAAATTTATTTTTAAAAAGCAAAGACTTTAGCCCTGGCTGGTTTGGCTCAGTGGAAAGAGCACTGGCCTATAGACTGAAGGGTCCTGAGTTCGATTCCAGTCAGGGACGTGCAGGAGGCAGTTGATCAATGATTCTCTCTAGTCATTGATGTTTCTATCTCTCTCCGTTCCTCTCTGAAATCAAAAAAAATTTTTTTTAATTAAAAGTAAAGACATTTAAAAGGATAAGCAACAAGGGGCCAGAGTACCTATGAAATTACAACTAACCCTTGAATATGAGTCTGAACTGCCCAGGTCCGCTTATATGGAGTTTTTCAAAAATACTGTAAATGTTTTTTCTTCCTTATAATTTTCTCTAGCTTAATTATATTAACCCATATATATATATATATATATATATATATATATGTAAAAGCATATATATATGTATATATATATATATATGCTAAGTGTCCATCTGACTGGTTGCTATAATGTGCATTGACCACCAGGGAGCAGATGCTCAATGCAGGAGCTGCCATGATACCCACTGGCCATTTACAAAGAAACAGCACCGCAGACAAAGCAATACTCAGCTTCCCCCAAGTGGGTACCTGGAGCCCCACCACCACCCCAGAGCGACACCCCTCCAAACCACAGCCGACACTGCCAAGACCCCACAGCACAAAACGCGGCCCCAGTCCAGTCCAGTCCAGTCCAGCCCAGCCCAGCCCAGCCCAGCCCGGAAATGGTCGTTGTGGGCACCAGGTAATGACGTCACGGAGCAATACCCAGCTTTCTCTACCTAGCGACTAGCCTCCTTGGAGTTTCTTCAGCCCAGGAACACAACTTGCTTTATAGCCAGGTGGAAACATTTTACACTTTAACCAAATGAAGTGTTTTCCCATGCCTCATCTCGTTTGATCCTCACAGAAGTCCCGGAGAAGGTAGATAATGAGACTCAGTAGAATCCTATTTTCATTTCATTAGCCGAAAAATGATTTAAAAAGTTTAGAAACTTGACCCGACTGAAAAGAATAAACGGTGGACGCTGAAAATGACCGTGTGGGAAGTGGACCTAAGAAGTCAGTCGACAACCTCAGCTGCTCAGCCTGGCTTTGGCTGAGCGCAGTGACCAACGGGCAGCTCCTGTGCTGAGCGTCTACCCCATGGTGGTCAGTATGCATCACAGAGACAGGTCGTTCCACTCTTTGGTCGATTTGCATATTAGCCTTTTATTATATAGGAGGATGTTATATAGGATGTCTATTTCTTAATCCTTTAGGATTTCTCGGAAAACCAGAGCTTACAACTTTCAAACATAGACAGGCAAATATAAATTAAGTGAAAACCAAAGTCCAAACTACAGTGGATGATTATTTTCAAAATAGTAAAGGAACGATTGACTTTAAAAAACATTTTTTCTTTACTTGTATTTTTACGTAAGACTCGAGGCCAAGCAAGCACCAAATGATGCGTAAGTAGCTCGCTTCCACTTGCCTCAGCTGGCCGCCCCGCCCATTGTGGCTCACAGCTCTCTGCTGCTCGTGGTTCTCTGCCACTAGTAACACACACACACACACACACACACTGCTCGTTTGGTCAGGAGGGCGTCACAGCCACAGACTGTTTATGTAAGAGATACTGCTCACCAGGCAAACAGCCTATGACTATTGCCCCTATCTACAAAATATCACTACCAATAACTACTCTCAGGCAATGAGAGCCAATCACAAGTCAGATGTATTCTCAGTAAAGCTTCACAACCCTACCAAGTGGCTTCATCTCCTTACCAATGAGGAAGCTAGAGTTCCAAAAGGTTAGATTACTGCCCAGGACCACACAGCAGGCAGCCAGAGCCAGGGTCCTACTTCCACCAGATCCATGGCCTAGTGTGACTCAAACCTCCCATTCTGTTTTAAAATATATTTTCAATGGCCGAAACCGGTTTGGCTCAGTGATAGAGCGTCAGCCTGCAGAATGAAAGGTCCCAGGTTCGATTCCAGTCAGGGGCATGTACTCTGGTTGCGGGCATATCCCAAGTAGGGGGTGTGCAAGAGGTAGCTGATCGATGATTCTCTCTCATCGACGTTTCTAACTCTCTATCCCTCTCTCTTCCTCTCTGTAAAAAATCAATAAAATATATTTATAAAAAATATTTTTTCCCCCTCATTTTTTTCAGAGGAAGGGAGAGGGAGAAACATCCATGACGAGAGAGAACTGTGGATCAGCTGCCTCCTGCACGCCCCCACTGGGGATCACGCTCACAACCCGGGCCTGTGTCCTGACTGGGAATCTAGCCGTGACCTCCTGGCTCATAGGTCAATGCTCAGCCACTGAGCCACACTGGCCAGGCCCCCAGCCCTCGTACAGAGTTAGCTCCGGAATCACAACACAACAGCATGCTTTTCCCTCCTCTGCAATTCCTTCCCAGGATCTGGGCTCAGAGGTCCGGCGGGCTTTGGCGGTGTCCCCTGCACACCCTGACCAGCGGATCTAAGCTGAGACCCTTTCCCCGCAGGGTAGGCCCCTCCGACCAACTGAGCCACCGGCCAGGGCAGTGCTTATCTTTCCGGAAGTTAAATATCCCTACTCTACTTGAAAGGGTGCTGACAGCCCTCACAGGGCCAGTATGTCGCTGCCTCGGGAACAGCATGGACGACAACCTCGATTTCCTCGGATGTTAAATATTATCCCGACATCCTGGACAGAAAAGTAGTGACACACGTTATTTTCCCCAGAGCCAAAGACCTGGACACCCACCCGGGCTAAAGGGTCCGGAAGTCCACAGGAACAGAGGCTTTGGGGGGGTGAGGGGGGGTCCCCACGGTATTTTCTCCAGACACAGCACTGAGCCCGGAGCGGCCACTCACCAAGCTCGCACGGCCGAGGGCAGCGACTGGGCACAGAAATGTGAACCGACAACTTAGTTCCAAAACTCCGCTCTGCGTCTCGTGCGGTCAAACACGGCAGCTGCTTAGCCACGCAGGGATGCTTAATTTTAA
The DNA here is from genome assembly GCA_036971965.1 of Nyctalus aviator. Lineage (NCBI taxonomy): Eukaryota > Metazoa > Chordata > Mammalia > Chiroptera > Vespertilionidae > Nyctalus > Nyctalus aviator. The sequence continues at coordinate 53,065,239 of CM072934.1, forward strand.
CGTAAGAAAATAAAAAGATAAATTTTAAAACTTGGTTTTTCAGTGGCGCCGGCCACGGACAAACGCTCAGTGGCCGCACGTGGCTGGCGGCTGCCCACGGAGCGGCAAAGGGCCAGACGCAGCGGGTCCTGCGGGGCCGGCACGTCCCAGGCGCCGGGAGAGCCGCGCGGACACGGCCCCGCGCGCCCGGGACCCTCCCGGCGGGCGGACGTTAGCGCCGCGCGGGGGCCGGGCCGCGGCGAGGCCTGGAGTGCGGACCGGAGGCGGCGCGGCTCCGGCGCCCGCTGGGGAGGCCCCGGCGCCGGGCGCTGAGGCGCCGGCCCCCGACCCCTCCGCGAGCGGCGGCGCCTCGAGGGGGGAGACGGCCGCCCGCCCCCCTCCCGGCCGGGCCCGCGCACGGCGGCGGCGGCGGAGCCCCGGCACCGGCGGCGGGCGCTGGGGCCTCGCGGGCGGCGAAGGCGGAGCCCCGCCGGGCTGGGGCGGCGCGCGGAGAGCCCGGCCGCCGGCCCCGGTAAACAAGGCCGCCGCTCCCCTCACTTACCGGAGCCGCGGCCCCGCGGCCGCTGGGCCCGGGCGGGCGGGCCGGGTCGAGCCGGCCACCGGGAGCGGAGCCGGGCGCGGCGGCGGCGGAGGCGGCGGGCCGACGCCGGTCTAGGCCCGCGCTGCTTCCTCCGGCGGAGCGGTCCCCGCGGCTCCGGAAGTGCTCGGCGCGCTGCGTCACTTCCGGCCCGGGGTCGGCCCGCGGTCGCCGGGGTCGCGGCCGGCGCCGGGGAGGGTGACCCTCCGGCCGGCTCGGCGTGGCGCGTCGCCGGGCCCCCGAGTCCGACGCGGGCCGCCCGCCCCGAGGCCGCGGGGGAGCCGGGAGCGGGTTCGGCTCTCCGCAGCGAGTCCTGGCCCGGCTTCCGGCCGCCCGCCGCCCCCGGGGCCTCGCCCGGCGCCGGCCGGACAGACCCCTCTCTCCGCCGTTCGTCCGCGGGCGTTGGGAGCGGGAGTCCGGGTCCAGGACTGTTATTCCTCGCGGGGCCTGCGGGTCGGCGCACCGGGCCGCCGGGGCCTCCGCTGAGGCCGTCGCCTGGTGGCTCCCGAGCCGCAGAGCCTCTGCGCAACCCGATTGGCGATCCAGTTATTTCGTTTCCCATTCGCCTTACGAAACTGAATTTGTTTGTTGTTTTGGTTTTTTTTTTTTATAGCAAAGATGGAGATTTATTGAAGAACAAGTACAGACTCCCATGTGGGGAGGGGGAAAGGGTCCCCCAAAACTGAGTGCTAACTGCCTGGCTGCACCCCCGCCCCCCAACAATGTAGCAAGTGCCCACTGGGACTTGCACCGTCCAGGGCCCGTGGCCGGCCGTTATGGGGGGGACCTCGGAGGCTCGCTCGAGTGGTTGCGCTGGCGGAAGCCAGAGATGCCTGGGCTGGGCAGATCCCTGCCCAGAGAACCCTAACCATTTCCGTCCAGACACGAGTTGTACACGTCCTGCTATTTGAGATATCAATGTGTGATGGGCTCTCTCATTTAGTTCCTGCTTCTTGTAGGTACTCATGTATATTTCTTACACATGAGCTTCAACTTTCATTTTAACTCAAAACATGGACCGAAATCAGATGCAAATACTTCCTCGAAAACTCCAAATTTAATTGGAGTAATTAATGGTAGCGAGTATGTTGATTGTAGGATTTTCTTTTTTTTTTTTTGATTGTAGGATTTTCTGATGGACTCCTCACTTGTATATTCGCAGCATAAAAGCCTATAATCCAGTGTACTGACTAATTTGTTTTGAGAAAACAGCCCTTTATTAGTTTAATAATAGATATTGTACAAAGGCATTTATTGACAAGAAAAGGTATTTTTTTAAAAATACTTTATTGATTTCAGAGAGAAACATCAATGATGAGAGGGAATCATTAGCTGCCTCCTGCACGCCTTCTACTGGGGATGGAGCCTGTAACTGGGCATGTGCCCTGGCCAGGAATTGAACTGGCAACTCTTTGTCCCATGGGATGATGCTCAACCAACTGAACCACACTGGCCAGGGCTCAGGGACCTTGTCTTAGCTATTCTTTCTCCCTTCTTGATGTTTCTATCAGCCTTGGTCCCATCTTTAAAAAAAAAAAAAAAAAAAAAAAAAAAAATACCCTAAAGTCTAAAGTCTCCTTAAATTCTTTGTTCCTTTCCCTTCCCTACCAAGCTCCTTGACCCAATAACTGACTCTCAGGGCCTCTGCCTTCAGCATCAGATCCATCATGTGCTAACACTCCCGGCAAGCTTCTTCTGAGTGTCACCAATGGCTGCTAGTTAACCCTAATGAGCACTTAAAACTCATTCGTTTGACCCAGAATTTGATCATTTCATCTCTTGGACTCAAAGGCACCACTTTATCTTCATTTTTCTCCAAAATTCTAGCAGCCGCCTCTGCTCTGGGCGCTCCTCTCATGCTGGCCCCTCCCCCAGGGGTTGCATATATCTTACGCTGAAGCCTTCCTGGCTCCTGGCTCTGGCCTTCACCTCTCCTGGTCCGCAGGCTCCGCATGTGACATCAGCCAGGTGTACCCTGGGCACTGCAATCGCGGTGTGTCTGTAACCCGGAATCACTGCAGGGTTCCTGGTAATGCCTCTGGGTTCTGGCTCCTTTCCCATCTTCCAGGACCTCTGCCTCAGTTCCCGCCTTTCCTGCCTCTAGCGCAGACTGCTGCGTTCTCTCTCAACTGGTTTCCCTGCTTCCAGTTCCTCCCAAAACAGATTTATCCATCCAAAATGGATTTTCTAGAACAGATTGGATCATGTCACTACTGGTGCTTAAAAGCCTCTAAGTGATGAGACCTCCGGAGAGGGACTTACCAGGTCACCTTGACATTGAGGTGCCTGCTATAGAATAGGGGTATAACTACTGTCCACAGCTTTTTTTATTTAAAAAATTTCACACATACAGAAAAGAGTAATATGATGAATACCTGGATTCTGTGCACCTAAAGTCAATAAGGCAAAACATTAGCATAATCCTTAACTTCTCTCTCACATTCCTTTCATTCTCTTCATTAACGATTCCTCTAAGTTCTTTCAGAATATACCCAGTATCCACATACTCCGCCCCGCTTCCTCTGCTATGCCCCCTGATCCAAGCCAGTTTAGAAATGAGCCTTCTCAAAACTTTCTGCTTTGTCCTGGCTCCCTGACCCTCACCCAGCACTCAGAGGGCTCCTGTTAACTCACCAGTCAGGCTGTCCCTCCCTTGCTCGAAGCACCGGAACGGTTGCCATCTCCAGAAGAGAAGCTGATGTCCTCACAGAGACCACGTCAGCTTTGTGTGCTACCCTCAGCGCTACGTCTCGGTCAGCTGCTGTCTCATGCTCTCCCTCACTGCTCCAGCCCTCAAGGCTTCCCTGCATTCCTGACAGGACAGGACAGACCATCTCAGGGTATTTTTTTTAAAATATATTTTATTGATTTTTACGGAGAGGAAGGGAGCGGAAGAGAGTGAGAATCATCCATTAGCTGCCTCCTGCACACCACCTACTGGGGATGTGCCCGCAACCAAGGTCCATGCCCTTGACCAGAATTGAACCTGGGACCCTTCAGTCCGGAGGCCGAGGCGCTATTCACTGAGCAACACCAGTCAGGGCCTATCTCAGGGCTTTTGCATGTATGGCAGGTCCCTCAACCTGCACCCCCTTTGTCCGGACCGGACGCACTCCCTCGCCTTCCCGGGTCTTGAACCCAGCCGCCTTCTCGGTGAAGCCCTTCCTTCCGCCACTCATCCACGTTGTATTTACTCTGCCACCCCCCGCCGCTAACCCTCTCTCCAGGCCTCGGCTTCTCCATCGCACAGCAGCCACACCTGTGATTCACCATTTTCCACTTATTTACCTTTGTCACGCCCCCTGAGCTGCACACGCGCAGGGACTCCCCGTGGCGCCGGGCACACCGCCCAGCCGACCCGGTGCCCGCGGGGCGGAAGCCCCCGAACTCGGTCCATCGGCCCGCGCCGCACACCGCCCGGCGCCGCCCCAACGCCCGCAGGCCACGCCCGCGTGGGCGGGGCCTCTCCCGGAAGCGGCCCGGCGGAAGCAGGCCGGGCGGCGTGGGCCCGCCCCCGGGCGGCCCCGGCGCCGGCCCCGCCCACCCGAAAGTGGGTGAAAGGGCAGCGCGCCGCGGCGGCGGGGACGTCTGACGGGCAGCCGGACCATGACGGAGCGGGCGAAGGCGGTCAGCCCGCTCAAGAACCTGCTGGCCGGCGGCTTCGGCGGCATGTGCCTGGTGTTCGTGGGGCACCCGCTGGACACGGTCAAGGTGCGCGCGGCGGGGGCGCGGGCGCGGCGGGGGGCGCGGGGCCGGGGGGCCGGGGGCCGGGGGCCGGGGGGCCGGGGGGGCCCCGGGGGGATCCCGGGGGGATCCCGGGGGGAAGGCGGGGACCTCCGGCGCCCCTCGGAGGCTGGGGACGCAGTTCCCCGTGCGCCTGCGGCCGCGCCGCGTGCGGGCTCCGCCGGCGGGCCGGGCCGGGCCGGGCGCTCCGCCCGCAGCCTCGCTGACCTTGGCCTCCGCCCCGGCTGCGGAGGGCGCCGCGCCGCCCGGTCCGATTCCAGCAAACGCGGCCGCCGCCCCGCGAGCGCCCAGGCGGAGGCACCCCTCGCGGCTGGGGGAGCGCCGGCCCGGGAGCCGCAGGTCGCGTGGGGTTCGGGTCCCGGCACAGGCCCGGCCGGTGGACTCATCCCCGGGGGCGGGGCGGGGCGGGGCGGGGCGGGAGGCAGCCGGTGGGCGCATGGTGCTCTCATCACGGATGTTTCTCTCCCTCCCTCTCAGAAACCAATACAAATACACTGAAGCCCCGGCTGGTGTGCTCAGTGGATAGAGCGTCGGCCTGCGGACTGAAGGGTCCCGGGTTGATTCCAGCCAGGGGCACATGCCCGGGTTGTGGGCACATCCCCAGTGAGGGGCGTGCAGGAGGCGGCCGATTAATGATTCTTTAATCATTGATGTCTCTCTCTCTCTCCCCCTCTCCCTTCCTCTATGAAATAAATAAAAATATAATATATTTAAAATAAACCAATAAAAATATACTTCAAAAAAATAAAAAGAAGAGGCCCGGTCATTCTAGGGATGGCTTTGGACACAGGGCTCTGAGGCAGAGCGCCCCATTACGACCTCCTTCCCACCTTTCCCTTGGGGGGCAGGGGGCGGCTGTGGCCACCTTCAGCCTGTCACCCCACGTTGGCCCCTGGGGAAGCGATTATGTCCCCAGTGGCTGAGCCCTCTCCCCCAGGGAGGCCACCAGAGGTCAGGTGCTGGGACTTAGCATTCCCAGTTTCATCCTAGTTTCTCACCTTCTTTCTGGGCGCACACTTGGAGGAAGTTGGCAGCTGGTGGCCAGGATGCCCTGTGGGGAGAGCTGAGTCTCGGAGCTGGACGCCGTGCAGGGGGTTTTAGAATTCAGCTCCGGCATCTCACAGGGAGATGGCTCTGGGGCACGTCCCGTTGGCAGGTTTGCCAGCCAGCTCTTCGCTGCCTCTGACCCGGGAGAGCGGGAGTCGTTCTGTGGCAAGACCCGATTACAGCAACCTGCCCGGCGCGGGCATGTGAGCGGGCATGAAAGCCAGTGTTTGCTCGCCCCGACCACGGAGGCTCCGGTGGTTGGAGCACCCAGGCCCGTGCACCGGAGGGTTGTGTGTTCAAGGCCCAGCTTGCAGCGTTATCCCGGGGGAGCCCGGTCAGGAGGCAGCCAATCGGTGCTTCTCTCATCGGGGAAAAAGTTGTCTGGCCCCTCTTCCTACTTAAAAAAAAAAAAAAGTACAGGTATACAGCAACGTCTGTGTACCCTACAAAGCATCACCCCAAAAGTCTAATTACTACCCATCGCCTTTAGCCACTGCACCAACTCCCCTTCCTCTGGTAACCGCCCATCTGTTCTCTGTGTCTATGAGCTCCTTTTGTTTGTTGGTTTTGGTTTTGGTTTTTTAGATTCACATCTAAGTGAATGTCTCTTGCCACATCCCGGGCATGTGCCCTTGACTGGAGTCAAACCTGGGACCTTTCAGTCTACAGGCCGATGCTCTATCCACTGAGCCAAAGCAGCTAGGGCTTCTGTTATATATTTTTTACATCTTATTTATCCATTCATCCGCCGATGTGCACTTAGGTCCCACAGTATCAATGCCACGACGTTCTCTTTGATAGAAGTGAGTCATTGAATCTGCCCACAGTCCAGGGGAGGGGGGTTAGGATTTACCTTTTGAAGGGGAGGAGTATCCAAGAATTAGTGGACCTAATTGGGAACCACTAAGGTGTGGAGGGGTGAGGACCTGGCCTGGAAGAAGCCTCAGACAGAGAGGGGAAATACAATAGGATTCTGGAAGCTTCTTGAAGGACCACTCCAACAGCCTTGTACTCACGTGATAAGAGCGAGAAGAGCAACGGGAAGCCCTAGCCCGTGTGGCTCGGTGAACAGAGCGTTGGCCTGTGGACTGAGGGTCCTGGGTTCAGTTTGGGTTAAGGGCACAGGCCTGGGTTGTGGGCTTGATCCCTGGTGGGCAGGAGGCAGCCAATCAATGATTCTCTCCCATCATTGATGTTTCTCTCTCTCTCCCATCTCCCTTCCTCTCTGAAATCAATAAAAAATATTTTTTTTAAAAAAAGGAGGATGAGGACCAAGAAAAACGAGGTTAAATCCACCTCCCTCCAAAATGCCCTGTTGAGCACCTTATGCAACGACTGTCATGCCACTCCATGTGGTGGCTAGGGCTTAGCTTTGCACCAGCTAGTTCCTGGCATGTCACTTGACCTGACTAAATCCAGTCTTATCCAAAAGCTGGAGTGCCTATCCCATCGGGTCATTGTGGGACACACTAGGTAAGAAATAAACGGTGCAAGTAAGTGGGAAGAGAACTCAGAGGAACTGTCCCTCTCTCTAAAAGCACGCGACTACGGACTGGTCAGTTCAGGGTTTGAATAAACTGGAGAAAAGACAAGTCTGGATCCAGCAGGGGGAACGAGGCAGTTCTGAATCTGGGAAATGACTGTATTCGAACTTCTGATTTCAGGTCCGACTGCAGACGCAGCCCCCGAGTTTGCCTGGACAGCCTCCCATGTATTCTGGGACCTTTGACTGCTTCCGGAAGACTCTAATGAGAGAGGTATTGTATGTTGGTGCTGGGCAGCCCTGCTCAGAGACACACATTCCCAGGGTGGGCTTGTCACTCCCCCTGTGTCCTGCTGAAGGCCTAGCCCACAGCGGTGCCCTCTCACCAAGCCCTCCCATTGGCATCGCTCTGGAGGCTTTGCTAGCTCCGGCTCCAGTTTTATATGGATGACTGAAGCATAATTGGAAGGCAGAATTTGGAGCACGGGAAAATTAATGCGGAGTAATTGGAGTGGGAGAAAATGGTGCCGCGCCAGCACTGCCGGGGGCGGGGGAGCCTGAAAGGGGCAGTAAAGGACTGAAGCAGACAGACAGGAGAATAAAGCTGGGGCTAGGTGGGACGCTGCCCTCTGATTAGAGAGCGCAATGGCCTGCAAGCCGAGTCTTTATAGCCGGATCCCGCGAGGCAAAGTAAGGGCGTGGTCAAGGTGTTTACAATGTTCTCGCGGTTTCGAATCTACTGCACCAGGTAGATGCACCTGAACTCTATCCAGCCCACATCGCTCAGCCTCCTGAGACCACAGGTTCGGACCATAAGGTCAAGCTTACAACCACAGCCTTTGGCTATAATTGTGCTGGGACTTGCCCGTGGCTTTGCCACGAAAGGATCCTGCCCTCTCATTAGTCCAAGGCTTCTACCTGTCCAGACGCTGTAGCTGCCTCCACAGAAAATACAAACCTGGGTCAGTCAGTTTGACGGGGATCGGTGGCAGAAGGTTAGGTAAAGCCTGGAGGAGAAGTTAGGCAGACTGAGGAACAGTGAGGGAGGCCAGCGTCTTCAAACCCCCAGACAAGTACACTAAATTGATTTGGGGTTATTGGATTACATGATAATTTCCCAGGTACTGCTTGGAGTGAAAACATGGAATTTTTAAAAAAGCTTTATTTATTTATTTATTTGTTTATTTTTAATATTTTACTTTTGCTCTAGCCAGTTTAGCTCAGTGGATAGAGCATCTGCCTGTGGACTGAAGGGTCCTGAGTTCGATTCCGGACATGGACACATGCCCGGCTTATTGGCTCAATTCCCAGGGTGGGGTGTGCAGGAGGCAGCCGATCAATGATTCTCTCTCATCATGGATGTTTCTCTCTTCCATTCCCTTCCTCTCTGATATAAAAAAAATATATATATTTTAAAATTTCACTTTTTAAAATCTTTATTGTTGAGAGTATTTTAAAAGTTTTAATTATTAGTGACATTTATACTCATTTCATTACCACACATTTAAAAAGAACTTGTTGAAAACTTTTCTTTTGCTTCCTAAAATATAAATAACTCTCATATGCCAAAGTGCCTATGAAACACGTAGAGACGGAGAAGCAGGTGTCACCCAGGTAAAGGGATTCTGTTGGTGAGGGGGGCCTCGGCCTGGGAGGCACGGGTCCCAGGGCTCCTGCAGGTGGGTCTGTGGCGGGGAGGCCAGCAGCAGCGTTACTGAGCAGCTGTGTGTGGGGGGGGGGGGGTGTGCTGGCTGCCGGGGGCCTGGTGAGAATGGCTGTGTAAACCCCATCCCCTGCAGAGTTGACTGGACTTCCTGACTCCATGTTGGCGGTGTCCCGGTTTTCGTTGTACCAGAGCTGCCAGGGGGAGAGAGGTCTCGGTGGTGTTGCGTGCACCGGTGTGGGGAGCTTGGTGGGAGGAAGGCTGGACTGTCCGGGGCCTGGGCCCGGGCCCTGAGCACCTGAGCACCAGCCCGGCCAGACGGAGAGCCGGGGGAGGGACGTGGAAGGACTTTGTCCCCTGCTGCCCATAACGTAGCTCCTCCTCCCATTCACCCTTCCTGTTTCCTGCCTCTCAGTCAGCCTCCAGCCTGGGGTGGCCTTTGACCTTTGCAGGACCCCCGTGGGCCCCGTGGCTCTGGAGAGTAGGTGGGCTGTGGGCCCCGGGGCAGCCCCTCTGTTAGCCTGCCCCTCCACAGGGAGCCACTTTTACGTTCTTCCCATTGCATCTGTCCTAAAGATTAGTTTGTATTAAAGCGATACAAGCACTTAGTTTGTTACTGAAAGGCTTATCACACGGCGACAACCGTCCCCCCTTCTCCAGGGGCAGCTAGCTGTGCATGCTGTCCTGCGGTGCCACACAATACACCCGACTGCCATCCTCACACGTTTTATGTGTCTTATCTCCCTGGGTGGGGCCGATTTTCCCTCTTACATACGATCCCTCCTGCCCGGCCACACAAACCTGCTCTGCCGTGTGGCTTACCCCTGCACTGGTTCACTCTGTGTGATTGCAGTGATAGGTGCATACATGCTTCTTTCCCGTTGAGTAATTCCCTTATTGCGCAGCTCTTTGTTTTCTTGAGGCTGGTGGATCACTGAGTCCGTTTTTCGTTGCTCGTGTCTCGTTCTGTGGCTGTCCCTGCCGTCCGTCCGCAAACACCCTGGGCTGCCCGTCCGGTTCCCACGCGGGGCAGTGAGGGTCTGCGTGGCAGCCTGTGTCCTTGGCTTTTTTTTTTGGAAATGAAGCTTTTTGGAGCCCATTTATCTCCTATTTTGGAGATTTTCGATTCATTCCAAGATTTTGGTGCCTTATAAGTGCCTGATGGTATTGTTGTTATTTTACATCTCTAAGTATTTCCTTAGAATACATTTCTGGACAGAATTTCCTGGTAACAGGGTATGCGGCATACTGCCAGATTTTCTTCCAGAATGGATACTGCTTTCCATTTTCTCCAACAGTTTATTAAGTACAATAATCTTAAAAAAATACTTGTTATTGATTTTGAGAGAGAGGAAAGGAGAGGGAGAGGGAGAAGGAGAAAAGCATTGATGTGAGAGGGACTTTTGTATTATTGTTTTTATTTGTTTTAAATATATTTGATTGATTTTTACAGAGAGGAAGGGAGAGGGGATAGAGAGTTAGAAACATTGATGAGAGAGAAACATCGATCAGCTGCCTCTTGCACACTCCCTACTGATGATGTGCCTACAACCAAGGTACTTGCCCTTGACCAGAATCGAACCCGGGGCCTTTCAGACCGCAGGCCGACGCTCTATCCACTGAGCCAAACCCGTCAGGGCTGTATTTGTTTTTAAAATTAAGCCTTCTGCATGCGGCTGTCGGGGATCAAGCCTGCAGCTCGGGCATGTGCCCTGCCCGGGGCTCCCCGCAGCCTTTCGGAGCTTGGAATGGCGCCCAACCCACCGAGGCTGAGAGGACAGCTCTTTGTGGCACCTGTGGGGTTCTTCCTTTTTTTTTTTTTTTTTTTTTTTTAACAGAGAGAGAGAGAGAGGGATAGAGAGTTAGAAACATCCATGGGAGAGAGTCATCCATCAGCTGCCTCCTGCACACCCCCCACCGGGGATGTGCCCGCAGCCAAGGTACATGCCCCTGACCGGAGTGGAACCCGGGACCTTCCAGTCCGCAGGACGCTCTGTCCACTGAGCCACACAGGTTTCGGTTTCGGCGGTTTCTTCCTTTGAGAGCCCCCTGCCCAGCGGAGGGGGCGGAGGGCCTCGGGTGAAGGGCGGGTCTGTAACAGCTTCTGCTTCCCCGCAGGGCCCCAGGGGGCTGTATCGGGGCATGGCCGCCCCCATCATCGGGGTCACCCCCATGTTCGCCGTGTGCTTCTTCGGCTTCGGTTTGGGGAAGAAACTGCAACAGAAACACCCGGAAGACGTGCTCAGGTGAGTGCTCACAGGCCCGGAGCACCCGATGGGCTGCCTGTGGTGACAGTGGAGGCTGTCCTCGGCCCAGCGCTGCCCTGCAGGGCCACAGGGGGGAGCTGCTTACATGTCCTCTGCCCTGCGAACCAGGAGGGAAAAGGCACCCCCTCCTTCCTCGCGGGCTGTCTGATTCCTTCTGCAAAGCAGCGTGGCCCTTACCGGGACATCACTGATACAGGGGACATCACTGATAGGGGGACATCACTGATACAGGGGACATCACTGATACAGGGACATCACTGATACAGGGACATCACTGATACAGGGGACATCACTGATACAGGGGACATCACTGATACAGGGACATCACTGATACAGGGGACATCACTGATAGGGGGACATCACTGATACAGGGGACATCACTGATACAGGGGACATCACTGATACAGGGACATCACTGATACAGGGGACATCACTGATACAGGGACATCACTGATACAGGGGACATCACTGATACAGGGACATCACTGATACAGGGGACATCACTGATACAGGGGACATCACTGATACAGGGACATCACTGATACAGGGACATCACTGATACAGGGGACATCACTGATAGGGGGACATCACTGATACAGGGGACATCACTGATACAGGGACATCACTGATACAGGGACATCACTGATACAGGGGACATCACTGATAGGGGACATCACTGATACAGGGACATCACTGATTCAGGGACATCACTGACACGGGGACATCACTGATACAGGGTGGAACTGCCTGAGGCCCAGCTGTCAGGCATGGGGTTAGGGGCGGCCTGGGGCTTAGGCAAGTGAGGGAAGCTCCTCAGCAGTATTTGCTCGCCGTGGGCCTGTGGAGAGGTTCGTTGTGGCTGAGGTCCCATTGCCTCTAGATCAGCCAGCGTTGCTAATCCCAGGAGGAAAAGATGCCGAAGTGGCATGACAGCTGTGGGCTGCACACCAGGACCCCCCGGGCACTCCTGTGGCTCGTCCCGTGGGGCCAGGGTGAGGAGCCGTCATGCCTGTCGGGTGCCATCCCCATCAGCCTCTCATAGCCCGTTCCCGAGGACCGGCCAGGCCGCCCCCCCCGGACCCTGGCTGTGTGTCCTGCTGCCGGAATCTCGGCTTAGAGTGTTCTCAGGCCCGTGGTACTCCGGAGGAGGCGAGATTGGAGCGGGCCTGGGCCCGACTGAGACCCAGGTCCGGATTAGACTCCCCCGCGTCGTTGTCCGTCCCCCCCCCCCCCACCGGCTGGGAACGCAAGGCCCAGAGCTGGACAGTCATGTGCATGGCAGGCCCCGGGGGAAACCAAGCCTCACCACGGAGCTGCTCCCGCAGGGGAGGCCGCTGCGTCACATGGCTCCTGACACCGAGGCCCTGCCCTGGCGGTGTGGCAGCAGAACACCCTGGACCCGGCTTCTGGGCAGAGTGTGACTTATTCTTCTTACACAGTCACCCCTGCGGATTGCCTCTGTCCTGGGCAGGTGTCACAGGCACTTGCCTCTGTTTTTTTTTGTCTTTAAAAAAAAAAAAATATATATATATATATATATTTTTTTTTTTATTGATTTTTTTACAGAGGAAGAGAGAAGGATAGAGAGTTAGAAACATCGATGAGAATCATCGATCAGCTGCCTCTTGCACCCCCCCTTACTGGGAATATGCCTGCAACCAAGGTACATGCCCTCGACCGGAATCGAACCTGGGACCTTTCAGTCCGCAGACCGACGCTCTATCCACTGAGCCAAACCGGTTTCAGCTTTTTTTTTTTTTTTTAATACAGCTACCCCCAACTGTTTGCAGCTGGGATGCTGTCTGGCGTCTTCACCACCGGGATCATGACCCCTGGAGAAAGGATCAAGTGCCTGCTACAGGTGAGGGTGGGATCTGGGTGGGGGAATGGCCAGCTTTTCTGTTCAGATAAACTATGTGTATGTTTATGTCCTTTCACCTTTTTTTTTTTAATTTCAGAGAGGAAGGGAGGGGGAGATAGAAACATCAACAATAAAAATATATGTAAAAATAAATAAATAAACATCAATGTGAGAGAGGAACGTCGATCAGCTGCCTCCCATAACCACACCCTAGGGATGTGCCCTGACCAGTCCTCCCCGCTCCAGGCTTAACCACTCCAGAACCATTCATCTATATCCTATTTCTATAATTTTGAAATTTTAAGAATGTTATGGGAAAACGCTCCAACCAACTGAACCACCAGGCCAGGGCCACACAGGACCTCCTTTAAAAAGCAAATATTACCACTTTTCCTAGGAATAGCTGAAGTAGTTTAATACACAATTCTTGCTGGAAACTTTTGATAATGCAGAGAAGCACAAAACAAAACACATACGTTTTTATCACCCATGATGCTACCCCACTGAGGTAACCACAGTTACGCTTCTGTGTGAATTCTAGTCTCTTTGGTTAACTTGTATATTAAGTTTGAAATAAAATTAGTATCACCTACTACAATTTTTATAACCAACGTTCCCCCTTTAATATACCATATTATTTTCCTGTGATTATTTTTCTCAAGCATAATTTTCTGCAACTGATTTCATTATATATATGGCTGTCATTTACCCATAATCCCTCACCTGGGGGGGTGACAGATTATATGGCACAGCAAAGCTTTCTGCACGTGCTCCTGATGGTTCTGATGAATATTATTTGCTTGTACTTTTCCGTGGGAAGTACCTAGTATTTGTGTTCTTTGCTCCTTTTTTCCCCCTCCCCCCCTAAATTGATTTATAAAAGCTTTGGACAGATGAAGGTTATTTTTTTTTCCCTTTGAGATTAAGGTTATTAATCACTTATGTGGCCAGTTCTTTTTCCTGGTTTACAACTGTCATGCCTTTTTTTTTTTAAATATATTTTATTGATTTTTACAGAGAGAAAGGAGAGAGACAGAGAGCTAGAAACGTCAATGAGAGAGAAACATCGACCGGCTGCCTCTTGCACACCCCCTACTGGGGATGTGCCGGCAACCAACGTACATGCCCCTGACCGGAATCGAACCCGGGACCTTTCAGTCCGCAGACCAATGCTCTACCACTGAGCCAAACCGGTTTCGGCTGTCATGCCATTTTGTATATTTTTTAAATTAGGCTTTTTATTTTAAGATAATAAAATAGGCTCACGTGCAGTTGTGAGAAATAATATAAAGAAAAAACAAGGAAAGAAATAATACATAGCAACCCCTCGTGCCCTTTACCCCCATTTTCTCACAATGGTAACATCTTAAACTATGGTACAATGTCACAACCAAGGTATTGACATTGATACAGTCACGACACAGAACACTTCCAGCCTGCCATGGTCGGTCCTTCATATTACACTTTTATAACGCACCTCTTATGACCATATCCACTCCTCTCCCCGCTCCAGACTTTAACCACTCCAGAACCATTAATCTATATTCTATTTCTATAACTTTGAAATTTCAAGAATGTTATATAAATGGAATCTTACAGTGTGTGAAATTTTCTTTTTTAATATGTCTTATTGACTTTAGAGAAGAAAGGAGAAGGAGAGAGAGACAGAAACATCAATGATGAAAGGGAACCATTGATCGGCTGCCTCCTGCTTCCCCAATGGGTATCGAGCTGCCGTCCAGGCATGAATCCCGGCTGGAAATTAACCTCCGGTTCACAGGTCGATGCTCAACCACTGAGCCAAACTGGCTGAGCTCGTGTTGGCTTTTTAAAGGCAGCATAGATTTCTGGAGATTCATCCCTATTGTTGACGTATGAATAATTCATTCCTGTTAAGGAGTTCATGGTGTGGATGCACCACAGTATGTTTGGCGTGGATGAACCACAACATGTTTAACTTTTTATCCACTGAAGGACATCTGGGTTGCTTCCAGTTGGGGCTATTATGAATAAAGATGTTATAAACATTTATATACAGAGATTTTTCTGAGAAAACAAATCTTCACTTCTCTGGGATAAATGCCCAGTAGTGCAGTTACTGAATCATATGGTAGCTGCGTGTTTAGTTTTTTAAAGAAACTGCCGACCTGTTTTGGGTATGCACTGTTTTTCCCACCGGCAGTGTGTGAGCGATCCCGTTTCTCCGCGTCCTCACCAGCATCTGGTGCGCTCACTGCTTTAATCTTAGCCGTTCTGACAGGCGTATAGGGGCAGCTCTTTTTAACTTGCATTTCCCTAGTAGCCGAAGAGGTTGAACTTACGTGCTCTTTGCTCCCTGTATTTCCTATCTGGTGAAATGTCTGTTCATATATTTTGCCCATTTTCTAATTGGATTATTTTTATATTATTGAGTTTTGACAGTCCTTTATTCTAGATAATAGTGCTTTGTTAGAAATGTGGCTTATAAATATATTCTCCCAGTCTGTCATTATTTTTAGAGAAAATTGACATCTTTCCCCCCCGTTTTTTTGTTTCAAGAAAAACAATTTTAAATATAATAATGCAATAAACCTTAATATTTCAAGAAAAATAAACTTAACTATAACGTTACATGCAGCAAACATTAATATCGCAAAAACAATGATTTTAAATATGATATTGTTACATGCAATAAGCACCAATAATCTAAGAAAGATGATCCTATATATAATATTACATGACATGCAATAAACATTAATATTTCAAGAATAAAAGGATGGTAAGTATACTAATATTACCAAAACTGTTGCTAACATAGTATGGTATTACAAAAGTTGAAGGAAATATCAAAAATCTGAAAATAACAGGATTACTTCTATTAGATTCTAGAATATCCCCTCCCCGCCCAGCTCTGTTTTTGTTCATCAGCTTATGTTGTTTATTATATTCCACAAATGAGTGAGATCATACGATATTTATCTTTCTCTGACTGGCTTATTTCACTTAGCATGATGCTTTTAAGTCTATTTTGTGGGATGTGAGTATTGCTACTCCAGCTTTTTGTCTTTTCCATTTGCATGGAAGATTTTCCCATCCCTTCATTTTCGTCCTGGGTGTCTTTGGTTTTGAGGTGGGTCTCTTGTAGGCAGCTCGGGGCTGTCTTTCTCCAGATCATTTCTGGGCTTACACCTGCCTGCCCTCGGCTCCTGGCTCTTAGGCGCTGTGTCCCTGGGCTGGGGGGGGACCACTCTGCACAGGGCCTCTGTCCAGACACAGAGAGCTCTGCATGTGAGCCGCAGTTTGCCGACCACTGGACTAAGTGAATGACTGATGTGCCTGTCTCCTCCCGTCTAGCTCTCCCAGCTCACTGGGTTGGGGTCGCTTTTGTGCCTGGGGAGTTCTCCACTCTTTCCAGCTCCTCTGCTGATTTTTTCTAGTCATGCGTGTACGTTTTGTGTTCCTTTCACCTGCCTATTTCATGGTGACTCGCACCAACATTGTGCCTCCCGCATGACTGTTGTTTTGACCGGCACCCTGTGTTGGGCCCATGCCTCTGACCACGTCCTCCGTGACCTATGCCTCCCTGCCCCCCGCAGATCCAGGCTTCCTCCGGGGAAACCAAGTACACCGGCGCCCTGGACTGTGCGAAGAAGGTGTACCAGGAGTCTGGCATCCGCGGCATCTACAAGGGCACGGTGCTGACCCTCATGCGAGGTAAGCCTCGCCCCCCCAGGTCACCCCTGACATGGGGCCACCTGCCATATTGGCCTTGGCACCACAGTGCCGCAGCGCCGAAAGGCCGGGACTGCGTGTTCTGGGCAGTCGCACCTCTGGCAACAGGGACACATACCAAGATGGACTGCCCCTGAGGGTAGAAGTCATGACAGTGACAGTGGAGGGGAGTGGCTCGGTAGAAATTGTGGCTGGAGGGGTGAGTGGGAGGAAAGAGTGGCTTCGGAGTTATTGGGCACTCTCCCTGTTTTTGTGGTTTTTTAAAAATACATTTTAAAAAAATATATTTTTTTATTGATTTCAGAGAGGGAGGGAGAGAGAGAAACAGAAACATCAATGATGGGAGAGAATCATTGATTGGCTGCCTCCTGCACGCCCCCTACTGGGGATGGAGCCTGCAACCAGGACATGTGCCCTTGACCGGAATCGAACCTAAGACCCTTCAGTTAGCAGGCTGATGCTCTATCCACTGAGCCAAACCGGGTAGGGCTTTAATACATTTTTATTGATTTCAAAGAGGAAGGAAGAAGGAGAGAGAGAGAAAGATCAATGAGGAGAGAGTCGTTGATCGGCTGCCTCCTGCACGCCCCCTACTGGGGATCGAGCCTGCAGCCTGGGCCTGCGCCCTTGAACCTGGGGCCCTTCAGTTCACAGGCCGATTCTCTACCCACTGAGCCAAACCGGCTAAGGCTCTCCCTGGTTTTGAGAGGCAGCAGGAGAGGCAGAGATGGCCCAGCCTTGTCCTGAGCTGGTAGCTTGCGGGAAGGCCAGGTGCGGTTATAACCGCTTGGGGTGGGCTTGTCAGTAGGGACCACACAGAGGGACTTCGAACATGAAGTGATGTCTGTGTTTACGCTCGCTCACCAGCACCTGTGGAGCAGCTTCTGGTCCTACATCGCAGTCATGCAAACAGGCTGTGCTTCTGCGGGACTTCCCTGGACGCCCGAGGGTGTGCCCGCTCAGCCCTGTAAGCTCAGGAAATCCGTGGGGACTTTCGTCGTTAACTCACATCTCTCTTGCCACTGACAGACGTTCCAGCCAGTGGGATGTATTTCATGACATACGAGTGGCTGAAAAATATCTTAACTCCGGAGGGAAAGAGGTGAGGAGAAAGGACAGCGCGAAGCCACTTCGTTCCGAGGGGGGAGGCTGCCCGCTGAGAGCGGTCTGGAGGCAGCAGTGGGCTTGCTTCTGGCCTCAGCCCCCTTTCCTCCTGGCGCGGAGGCCCAGCTGACACCTCTCTCGCTCTGTGTCTCACCCAACGGAGCAAGTGTTTGACACAAGCGCAGGTGCCGGGGGCCCTGGTCTTGGCCCTTCTCGCTCCGGCCCGTTGCCCCTCGCTGTCGGGCAGGAGGGCGTCGGCATGCCCCTCACGGCCGGGTCTGGCTCTGCTTGGTCTGCAGCGTCAGTGAGCTCAGCGTGCCGCGGATCCTGACGGCCGGGGGCGTCGCTGGCATCTTCAACTGGGTGGTGGCCATCCCCCCGGACGTGCTGAAGTCCCGCTTCCAGACTGGTGAGTGGAGGGCAGAGGGGTGCGGGTAGGCGGGTCTGGAACTGGCTGCCCCTGGGGTGCAGAGCCGCTCCCTCCCCACAGCACACCCAGGCCCGTCCGACCAGCGTGCTCCCTGGCAGTCCCCAGGCTTGCTTTCTTCCGGCCTGAACCCACAGTGAGTGAGACAAGAAGTCAGTCAACCAGAACAGGAGGCCTTTTTTTCTTTCTTTTAAAAAAATATATTTATTGATTTATTACAGAGAGGAAGGGAAAGGGATAGAGAATTAGAAAATTTGATGAGAGAGAAACACCGATCAGCTGCCTCCTGCACACCCCTTACTAGGGATGTGCCCGCAACCAAGGTACATGGACCGGAATCGAACCCGGGACTTTTCAGTCCGTAGGCCGATGCTCTATCCACGGAGCCAAACCGGTTAGGGCTGGAGGCCGTTTCACTGTTCCTCCTCTCTGCCCCCTCAGCACCAGCGTCTGTCCCACGCTGAGCCGTGCAGTCTGTGGCCTGGTCTCGGGGACCTGGAGGTGCCCCGTGCTGTGACCCCGCAGGAAGGCCGGCGTGCAGGACGGTCCTCACGGGGTCACCATGTCAGGTCAGGAAGCTCCCGGAGACTTACCAGTCGGGTTCTGCCCACAGCGCCTCCTGGGAAATACCCCAACGGTTTCCGGGACGTGCTGACGGAGCTGGTCCAGCGCGAAGGGGTCACGTCCTTGTACAAGGGGTTCAACGCCGTGATGATCCGAGCCTTCCCAGCCAACGCGGTGAGTGGCGGCTGTGCGCTCCGGGGGCGGGGAGGCAGGGCCGCCTGTGCCTGCTCCTGGATTGGATCGGATTGGATCGGAGGCTCAGTTTCCCACAACCCCCCCCCCCCCCCCCCGCCAGAGCCTTCTAACTGGCTTCTTTCCTGGAGATGCTGTGATTCTCTGAGGTGGGGGCTTTGCTCACCGGCCTGGCCGGGCGGGGAGGCGGGGCCGGTTAGGGAAGGTCTGGGCCTGCCGGGGCGGCCAGGGTGCTGCTGGGGTCGGATGGTCACAACTCCTGCTCCCTTCTCCTCCCAAACCCTCCCAGGCCTGTTTCCTGGGCTTTGAGGTTGCCACGAAGTTCCTTAACTGGATCACCCCCAACTTGTGAGGCTGAAGGCTGCTCGAGGCTCCTGGATGCTGGGAACTTCCCGAAGCGGAGCGGTGGGCAGGACTAGGCCGTCCTGAAGGGGGAGGGGCGAGCTCAGAGCTCTGTGCAGGGACTTGCTGAGGGAGACCGACCGACCCACCGTGTGCCTTAATGACATCCTCCACCTGGTGTGCCCTTCGAAGCCTGAAGTCGCTCCTGTCAGTGTAAGGGATCTCAGGAGGATTTTGGGACGGGGCCAGGAGCTTCTAGACTGGAGACCCCTGTGGCCAGACGGCTGGCTCTGCTGTACCCCAAACACTGGTCTCAAAGAAGCTCAGCCTTTCCCTGGAGGCAGCATGCATGTTTACAGCCAGCTGGCCAGGAGCCGGGCCTTCTTTGATCCCTAGCCAAGAACCCCCACCATGACACGCATGGGGAGGGGTGGACTTTAGACCCGTGTCTGTCAGCGAGTGGAATGAGCGTGTGTGGGCGGCAGCCGCACGGCGGGCCGCTGGGTTAGGCATGCTAGTGATCACTGAGCCGAGTAGTCTCCGTTCTCAGGTAGAGAGCTTTCCCTCCCCCGGGAGGCGTCGGGGGGATAGTCCCAGCTTCGGGGTGAGCACGCCCACGGTGCTCTTTCCCCACGAGAGCCCCCTATTTGAACAGGAAACAATAAAACATTTTTCATTTTTGCGTGGCGTGAGACTTCTCTCTCTTGGTTCTGAGTCATTCAGCAGGCAGCCTGCGCCTTGGTCGAGGCTGTCCGGGACCCAGTGTCCCTCCCTGGCTGCTCAGGCCCAGCCGGAGGAAGAGGGACGTTCGGCCAGGCGCAGCTGCTGGAGGCGGGGGTGGGGGCTGGATTGGTAACTGTTCTCGTAACCCTCAGTGCAAGCCTGGCTCCAGGCCCCAGGCCCAGCCTGCAGCGTCTCCGTCATGCCTTAGCCTCTCCCCACTCGGCCACCTGGTGTCTGAGCGGCCAGACGCAGAGTCAGTTCTCAAAGGCAACAGCAGTCCTGAGCTTTATTTTTTATTTCGTTGATCCTCACCCGAGGATATTTTCCCATCGATTTTTAGAGAGAGAGAGTGAGAGAGGGAAAGACGGGGAGAAACGCCGATGTGAGAGAAACACATCGAGTGGTTGCCCCCCACCAGGGCCCGGGCCGGGGGGAGCCTGCAGCCATGGCGTGTGCCCTGCCCCGGAAGGGAACCAGAGACCCTTCGGTCTGCAGGCCGACGCTCTGACCACCGAGCCCAGCTGGCCAGCGCCCGTCCTGAGTCTCCCCGTGGCTCTGGGCTGCGTGTGACCTGCAGCCACCAGCCTGGCTTTGGGCCACAGGCTGAGGACGCCCAGGCGCTGCCGGAGGTGAGGGAGCCGGCGGCCCTGGCACCGGCCAGCCGGCAGGCAGCCGGAGGCGCTGGCTCTTCCCTTCTCGCTGCGGCTTCCCAGAGGCCCCTGGACTCCGGCCTCAGAGCCACCGTTCTGTGTGAGGGGGCGGGGGCGGGCCCGCCTGGCGGGGCACCGAGGGTCTGGGGGTTTCAGGAAGCCTGTTCTGGGGGAGCAGATAGGAAAGGTGTAGCTTTCATCATCCAACACCGGAACAGCACTCTTTAGAGGAGAATGGCCGGCCGCTGCCTGGCAGGGGTGATGCGGCCTTCAGCCGCCCGGCCCCGCCGCAGGATGTGCCAGCGCTCCCGTTTGGCCGTGGCCCCGTGTCCCCCAGCTCAGCCCACACAGGGCTTTGGTGATGGTTTTTTTATTTTTTTTTAAGTTTATTTTTTTTTTAGCTTTATTTATTTTTAAAAGTATTTTTATTCCAGAGAAAAAGGGAGGGAAGGAGGGAGGGAGGGAGAGAAAGAGAGAGAGATACATCAATGATGAGAGAGAATCATTGGCTGTCTCCTGCACACCCCACCCTGGGGTTCAAGCCCACACTCTGGGCATGCGCCCCGACCAAGAATTAACTGTGATCTGGTTCATAGGTCGAAGCTGAACCAACCCCGGAGCCCGGAGCCGGAGCCGGAGCCGGAGCCGGAGCTGGAGCTGGGCCCGCCAGGTTTTGAGAGAGCCCAGAGCCGGGGCTCTTGCGGGGAAGCCCTGAGTGCATTTGCATTCCGGTGAAATGCCAGCCGCTCCCGCGCTCAGGGTCGCTGGCAGCCCGGCTCAGGGTCGCTTGCCCTTTGGCAGCTTCTGTTTTGAAGTGGGATGCTTGGCTCCGCCATGCTAGTGGTGGTGATTCTTCTCCTCTGGGCCTTCCGGGCCGGTCAGGCAAGGGGGAAGCCGGGAGGCATGTTTGTGAAGGGAGGGACCGATGGGGAGCCGCTCCCTGGAGGCACTCCCTTTCCGTGATGCCCTTTGAAATGCCACCTGTTCGGTATCGCTGCTCCCGCCCCCACGGCCCCCATGGAGTGAGCATGGGGAGACGGGCCTCCGTCCGTGGTGGTTTCTGTCACAGCCCGCCTTACGCGGAAGCCAGAAGTGTTTCTTAAAACAGCCGCGGGACACGCCTCACCCAGGCCCAGAGCCCAGTGTAACTGGGTCAGAGGTGAAGGACAGCAGGGCCTGCACCAGCAGCTACGAGAAGCCACAGGACACCCTTTCTGCTGGAGGCCTTCCCATCGCTGCCCACAGTTCTTTCCCACGACTCTATTTTTAATGCATTTTTATTGATTTCAGAGAGGAAGAGAGAGAAACATCAAGGAGGAGAGAGAATCATTGATGGGCTGTCTCCTGCATGCCACCTGTCGGGATGGAGCCCACAACACGGGCATGTGCCCTTGGCCGGAATCCCAGTTGGGACCCCTCAGCCCATGGGCTCCGCCCACTGAGCCAAGCCAGCGAGGGCTCCCACGGTTCTTCTGAGGCTCGAACCCCCTCTGCCCTTCCTACCCTCCTCAGGGCTCATCCTCTCTATCCCCATGTCCCTCAGTGATTAATGGGGGGGGTTACCCCCCACTTTCAGATGTGGAAGGCAGGGCTCAGACAGGGTAACTGGGCCTGCCAAAAGCAAGTCCCTGGAGCAGGACACTGGTTCATATAGTCCCCCCTTGCCCGGGCGGCGTGGCTCCATGCTTAAACGTTCACCTAAGAACCAGGAGGTCATGGCTCCATTCCCAGTCAGGGCACAGACCTGGAGTGCAGGCTCCATCCTCCTGAGGGACCTGATCCATGATTCTCTCTCATTGATCTTTCTCTCTCTCTCCCTCTCCCTTCTTCTCTGAGATCAAGAAAAAAAAGTATTTGAAAGAAAAAAAAAAAAACACAGAGATTTTCTAGACCTGAGGAAGGCAGTGGCTTCCCAGGGGAGGGGTTGTGGACACTGAACAGAGCAGAGGGAATAGCCACTTCCCCAGCCCCTCCTGGCGCCCGGGCTCGTGAACAGGAACGAAGGGCAGCAGGTCCTCAGTGGTCTCGGAGAACTTTCCCAGGCCTGGCCTGCAGAGGTGGGCGGGTGAGCACAGGACCCAGGAGGGGAGCGCAGGACTGGAGTGGCTGAGAGAAGTGGCCCCTTTGGACAGAAAGGGGGCTTTCCTGCTGGGGCCGAGTCTTTGGGTCCCCCCCCCCCACAAAGGCAGAGAGCAGTAGAGGGGAGAAGGTGTGCAGATTGGGGGGGGGGCCTGGGCCAAAGCAGGCCTCCACAGGAGTTGGGGGGAGTCTGGGCATTGGTTCTTCCTGGAAAAAAAGAAAACATTTTAAATAAGAGGCCTCTCAAGAGTACACGAAACTCACTGTTTCGTCGGAAACAGCAGCTGGTAGCCGGCACATGCTCATTTCCCCAGACTCCCAGCTCTGGGCTCCGTGGGGCGGCTCCGTCCACAGCGGTAACCACCTCTGGGCACCGGCCCCGCTGTGGCCTGGCTGCCCGGGCTGGTGTGCGGGGGTCTGTGCGAGAGGAGGCTTGTGAGGGGCTTGGAGCCCAGCTCCTGTTGGGGCTCTGGGGCCTCTGCTTCCCTACGGGAGCCCCCGGGGCTTCTCCTCCAGGCCTTTCCCCCCACCTGCACTTGCAGCTGTTCTGGGTTCCTAGCTACCTGTGATCTGTTCAGGTTGTCATGGTAACCCCTGGTGCAGCTGCTCTGGTTTGAATGAAAGGTCCCCGGGGCATTTTCTTTTATTCCCGTGCCCTCTTCTTTGGCCAGCTCCACAGGGCATTCATGGGGGGTTTCCCAGGAGGGACAGAGGGGTCCCTGCTCGGGGGGCCAGGTGCTGAGGGAGGGGACCCACATCAGCTGGAGGCTGGCTGTCTATTGTGACCCTGAGGCTGGTCTGGGGAGACAGGCCAGCAGCTCACTCCCCTCAGGGCCAAGGAAGCCCCTGACGCCATGTTTGTTGATGGGTAAACGGCCAAGCTGCACAACTGCTGGGAACCTGACAGGTAAGCCAGCCCGCGGCTGGCTGAGGTTGATGGCATTGCTTGGAGCCACGCGCTGGACCCGCCCCCACCCAGCTCCTCGGCCCCGGGGCGGCCGCCCTGTACCCTGGTTTGTCACTGAGGTCAGAGTCCTAACTGTGCAGGTGCCTGTCCCCCCTCAAAAGCATATAAAACCTGACAAACGAGCAACCAGGGAGTGGCGAAGGTGGGGTGTAGCACTGCTGCAGCGGGGGCCTCTCAGGTGTGGCGGAGCAGTGGGAGTCACGCCCAGTGTCCCCGGTGCGGGCCGCCTCCGGCCAGTTGGAAAGGCTGGTCTTCCCAGCGGCCTCTCGCTGCCTCAGAGCCTGGGCTCAGCACGGCTCTGGAGCAAAGGGCCCCGTTCTGAGGCGGGGAGCTCAGGAGAGCCGTGTGGGAAAGTGTCCTTCGCTGGTTCAGTGACCCTTCTCCAAGAGTGCCGTCAGGGCCCAGCAAGCAGCCAGCTGGACACTGCCTCCCCTCACAGCGCTGATGGTCTCAGACTCCTTCCAGGGGTCGGCACTGAGCTCCTGAGGGTTTCAGTGAACACTGAGCGGCTACAGGCAGAGCATCACCATCCTTCCAGGCTCCCAGGCCTGCAGCCAGCTGCTTTCTGGGGGCCTTGGCAGAGGGAGGACGCGGTCCCGTGTCCATGGGCCTTTGGTCCCTCCTGGGCTGTGGCATGGACCTCCCAGGGAAGTCTTCACCTTTTCCGATTCACTTCCACCCTGGTGTGGGCGCATGGGCAGTCGACGGACCCCTTCCCTTAGCCCGTGTGCCCACCCCGGAGGCGGAGCGTACCACTGCCGTGCGGTCTGCTCAGCACCGGGGGGCAGCATGTGGGAGGAGGGACCGGCGGCCCGGCCCCGGGAGCCCTGGTGGGTATGCTCAAGAGGAAGAACAGGCACATGATGTTCCCGTGAGGCCTCATCCCCTTTGCCAAGGCCCGTGTTTGGTGTCCCTGGCTCCTTTGCCTGCCTTCGGCTCCCACATCTCTAGATTATTGAAACCTCTATCACAGCCCTAGCCAGTCACAGCCCTAGCCAGTATGGCTCAGTGGATAGAACACTTGCCCGCAGACTGAGGAGTCCTGCGGTTCAGTTCTGGTCAAAGGTACGTACGTACCTTGGTTGCAGGTTCCCCAGCCTGGTCAGGGCGTGTGCGGAGGCAGCGGAGGCAGCTGATTGCTCTCTCATTGATCTCTCATTGATCTTTTTAGTTGATTTTTTAACAGAGAGGAATAGAGAGTTAGAAACATCAATGAGACAGAAACATCGATTCAGCTGCCTCTTGCACACCCCGCACTGGGGATAACCAAGGTCCATGCCCTTGACCGGAATCGAACCTGGGACCCTTCAGCCCACAGACCGACTCTCTATCCACTGAGCCACACCGGTTAGGGCTCTCACCTATGTTTCTAACTCTCTATCCCTCTCCCTTCCTCTTTGTAAAAAAAATAAAGTAAAAAATATTAAAAAAAAAAAAAAAGAAAGAAAGAAAGAAAGAAAGAAAAGAAAGGTATCTAAGACTAGCTCCATGGGAGGCGCTAACTGCTCTATGTAGCACTAGACTAGAGCCCATTCATTCATTCATTGTGGGGCCGCCGCGGGGACTGCCAGGCGGGGCGGCGCACGCGCACGCTCACGCGCGGCTCGCGCTCGGCGGGGGCGCGCTCGGCGGGGGCGCGCACGCTCGCGGCCGCGTGCGTCACAACCCGGCCGGCCCCGCCCGCGCCGCTGCCGCTGCGGGGTCCCTGGGCGGCGGCGGCGGCGGCACCGGCCGGGCGAGCGGCGGGCGGTCTGCGGCCCGGAGACGCGCGAGGAGCCGACCGCGGTCGCGCGTGAGGAGGCCGCGCGGGCGGCGGGCGCGAGGGCCGGCGCGAGGGCGGCGCCGGCGGCCGGCCCCGCCGGTCCCCGCCGGTCGGGTCCCGCCGCCGCCGGCATGAGCCACATCCAGGTCCCGCCGGGGCTCACGGAGCTGCTGCAGGGCTACACGGTGGAGGTGCTGCGCCGGCGGCCGCCCGACCTCGTCGACTTCGCCATCGACTACTTCACCCGCGTGCGCGAGGCCCGCGCCCCGGCCGCCGGCCCGCCCGCCGCCGCGCGGGAGCCCGAGGGGCCCGGCCCGGGCGACGCCGAGGCGGAGAGCGAGTCCGAGGAGGAGGAGGAGGAGGCGGACGGTAGGCGGCGGCGGGGGCCGGGGCGGCGGGGCCGGGGCGGCGGGGGCTCGGGGCGGCGGGGGCCGGGGCGGCGGGGGCCGGGGCGGCGGCGGGGCCCGGGGCGGCGGCGGGGGCCGGGGCGGCGGCGGGGCCGGGGCGGCGGCGGGGGCCGGGGCGGCGGGGGCCCGGGGCGGCGGGGGCCGGGGCGGCGGCGGGGCCGGGGCGGCGGGCCGGGGCGGCGGGCCGGGGCGGCGGCGGGGCCGGGGCGGCGGGGGGCCGGGGCGGCGGCGGGGCCCGGGGCGGCGGGGGCCGGGGCGGCGGGGGCCGGGGCGGCGGGGCCGGGGCGGCGGGGCCGGGGCGGCGGGGCGGCGGGCGGGGCCCGGGGCGGCGGGGGGCCGGGGCGGCGGGGCCGGGGCGGCGGCGGGGCCCGGGGCGGCGGCGGGGGCCGGGGCGGCGGCGGGGGCCGGGGCGGCGGCGGGGGCCGGGGCGGCGGGGGCCGGGGCGGCGGCGGGGCCGGGGCGGCGGCCGGAGGGAGCGGGGCCCTGTCCGCCGCCCGGAGCCGCGGCCGGAGGGGCGGCTGGCCGGGAAGCCGGGGAGCGTTCGTCTGTGAGAAGTTCCCGGGGAACTTGGAGCCTGGACGGGGCGGAGCGGAGGGGAGCCGCGCTGCCGTCACCGCCGCGGTTTAGGGGTTCACGTTCCCCCGCTCAGGTGCCTCCCGTGCACCCACCGTCAGTGGCTCAGCGGGGAGAGAGGACCGGTGAGGGCTGGCCCTGCACCCCCGCACCCATCCCGCCGCCGGCCATGTGCCCAGGCCAGAACCGAACCTGGGACCTCCAGTCCGCGGGCCAGCTCTGTCCACTGGGCCACACCGGCTAGGGCTTTCTAATGTGTTTTTATTTTATTTTTAAAATTTTATTGATTATGTTATCACATAATTTTCCTCACACACACCCCCCCCATTCCCATCCCAAACCCCTCCCCACGCCTGCCCCACCCCCCTGTTGTCTGAGACCACTGGTTAGGCCCCCATGCATGCACACAGTCCTTTGGCTGATCTCTCCTCCTTCCCCCCCTTCCCTTCCCTTCCCTCTGAGGTGAGTTCGCCTTTCTTAAATTGCAGACCTGGGGCTGTTATCCTGCTCTGGAACAGCCCGGATTTCACAGAACAGGGAAGGCGGCTGAGAGAGGAGGTTAGAGACCAGTGTTGTCAGATCCCCCGGAAAAGAAAGGAAAAGAGAAACCGTCCGAGCTGAATCCACATCAAGTCGTGCTGGCCAGGCGGTCCCTGCGGGCCGTTGGTGCTCGGGACCACTTCCCTCGGTTTATCCAAGCTCTCGGTGTGTCCCTGGACTTCCTGCCCATTAAACTATGGTCTTCACTCAACCCTGGAAAGCAGACTGCCGGTCCCCCAAATCCGGCCACGGATTTGCTTTGTGGTCAAGCCTGCTTGTGGCAGATTCCTTGTCTCTAAGACGGGGCAGTGGCCGCAGCCTCCAGGGATCCATCTTGTAAAGGCTCTGTTTCAGGAGGGGCCCTCGGTGTGGCTCACTGTCCTGTCTGGAAGTCACAGTTGGAAACTGCTTTTCAACATTTTTTTCCCTCTGGTCTCTCTTTTTAAAAATTTATTTTAAAATTACAGTTGACATACAAAATTAGATTTAGGTATAAATACAGTGATGGGACGTTTATTTATATGCCTTAGAGTGATCTCCCCATAAGTCTAGTCCCGCCTGACAGCACACAGTTATTACAATCCTAGAGGCCGGTGCACAAAATCTGTTCCCCACCCCTGCCCACCCCCTCTTCCTTGGCCCCTGCCCCCCACGGCGGCCACCTCTGCCTCAGCCCCCACATTCGCTCAATTAGCATCTTACGCTTTTGTTATTATAGATTAGTGATTATATTTCCTATTCTGTGCTTTATGTCCTCGTGACTGTTTTTATAACAGGCATTTATACTTAATCCCTTTCACCTTTTCACCCAAACCCCTCCCATGTGGTGCCCACGAATTGTGACAGTTTTTATTGGGCCCTGGGACTACCTGGATAGTTGGTAATTTGGCTGAAAAAAAAGATTTTAGAAATTATTCCCAGATGAGTAGAATGGTGTTTACAAGTTTTGTGTGATGTCTTCATTCTTTGTGTGTGTTTTTTTTAATCCCTTTTTCAAAGTTGAGTTGACTTGAATTTTGGTGACCCTGTGCTTTATTTTACTGGTATTTACATGCTTCTTGTTTATATCTCTTCAGTGCTGTGCTGTGTGTAATTATAGAAGTGGGCACAGGGAGAGCTGTTTACAGATAACAGACTAAAGCCTTGCACGCAGTGAGGTAACTGCCTCACGCTCAGGAGCGAGGCTATTGGGAAAGAACAGGAAGTAGCACGTGTTGGGGAGGCTGCGGAGGGAGCTCTGCTCACTGCTGGCAGGAATGGAAATGGCCCGGCCGCTGTGGACAACAGCCTGGCGGCTCCTCAGAAAGTTAAACATAGAATTCCCGTACGATCAAGCAACCCTGCTGCTGTGTTCCCCAGAGGGCTTGAAAGTAGGGAGTCGAGCAGGTGCTGTGTTCACTGCGGGTTGCTCACGGTAGCGGACGGCAGGAACAGCCGTGCCCCAGCGGTGATGAGTGGATAAACAAAACGTGTTAACTATTTAAAACGGAATAGTATTCTCCCCCAAAAAGGAATGAGATTCTCATACTGGTACATTCATGCCACCACACAGAGGAGCCTTGAAAATATCATGCTGGAGCAAATATGCCAGACACAAAAGGGCAGACATTGTATGATTCTGCTCACATGAGGCGCCTAGAATAGCAGATTCCTAGAGAAAGTCAGAAGACGTTTCGGGGCCCAGGGAGCCGGTAACGGGGAGTTAGGGTTTAAGTGGAGACCCGTGGCGTGGAGCTTCGTGCAGTAGCCTCCCTTCCCCTGGCTGCCGCCCCGGTTTCCTCCGGCCCCCGGGCCCCCGGCCTTCGCTCTGGCCCCGGCGGAGAAGCCACACCTCGGCCAGTCAGGCTTGGTTTCCCCACTCCGGCCACAGCAGAGAAGCCACGCCTCTTCAGTCTTCAGTCTTCAGTCTTCGCTCTGGGCCTACATATGCAAATTAACCCGCCATCTTTGTTGGGTTAATACTCATGATTGGCTGGTGGTGCTGTGGAAGTGCAGTCAATTTGCATATTTGTCTTTTATTAGTGTAGATCAGTGGTTCTCAACCTTTCTAATGCCACGACCCTTTTTTAAAAAATATATATTTTATTGATTTTTAACAGAGAGAAAGGGAGAGAGATAGAGAGCTAGAAACGTCGATGAGAGAGAAACATCTTGGTGCCTCTTGCACACCCCCTACCGGGGATGTGCCCACAACCAAAGTACATGCCCTTGACCGGAATCGAACCCGGGACCTTTCAGTCCGCAGACCGACGCTCTACCACTGAGCCAAACCGGCTTCGGCAAGACCCTTTAATACAGATTGTCAAGTTGTGGTGACCCCAACCATAAAATTGTTTTTGTTGCTACTTCATAACTGTCATGTTGTTACTGTTAATGAATCGTAATGCAAATATCTGTTTTCCGATGGTCTTAGGAGACCCTGCTAGTGGTTCTCAATCTGTGGGTCCGGCATTAGGAAGCTTGAGGACCGCTGGTGTAGATAGTTGCAGAGTTTCTGTTTGGGATGAAGAAAACATTCTGAAATTGAATAGGGGTGATTTAAAAATATATATTTTATTGACTTGAGAGAGGAATGGAATGGAGATGGAGAGTTAGAAACATCAGTGAGAGAAATCAGTTGGCTGCCTCCTGCACGCCTCCTACTGGGAATCAAACTTGCAACCCCAGCATGTGCCCTGACTGAATCAAATCCATGGGCCTCGTGGTTCCTGGGTGGATGGCTAAACACTGACCCACAGCTGCCCGGCCAGATTTTTTAATGGACACCAAATCTCATCGCTCTGCAGTTTAAGCCCCTCGTTGCAAGTGAAGTGAAATCTGTGGTCCGCACAGCCCTGCGAGGTGTGGTCCGTTTTCTCTGCCTTTCCTCCGCCCTCCTCCTCCCGCTAGCTCGGTTCTCACTGGCCAGGGTTCCCTCCCCGGCCGGTCTGATGGCTGCCCTGGCTCTGCCTTTACCTGCTAGAGCGCCCTCGGGGGGAACCGCCTGGCTCCTGTGGGCTCTGGCAGTGATGTGCCTGCCTATGGGTTTGGATTGTTTTGTTCCCGTTAGCCGGGCCCACAGGGGACCTCACAGACCTCTGCTGAGTCACTGGTGAAGGAGGACGGCTGACCCCGAGCCTGAGGGGCACAGGTGGGAGCGGAGGGAGGCCCGAAGGTGAGGCCGGAGTTGAGGTGGTTGGACCCAGTGTGGTTCTCAGAGGGGCTCCGGGGGTGTGGGGGCGCGGGGGTTACGGCAGTGGGTCAGGGAGTGTGTGTGTGTGTATGTGTCTGTGCAGGGAGTGTGTGTGTGTGTGTGCAGGGAGTGTGTGTGTGTGTGTGTGTGTGCAGGGAGTGTGTGTGTGTGTGTGTGTGTGCAGGGAGTGTGTGTGTGTGTGTGTGTGCAGGGAGTGTGTGTGTGTGTGTATGTGTCTGTGCAGGGAGTGTGTGTGTGTGTGTGTGCAGGGAGTGTATGTGTGTGTGTGTGCAGGGAGTGTGTGTGTGTGTGTGTGTGTGCAGGGAGTGTGTGTGTATGTGTGTGTGCGCGCGCACAGGGAGTGTGTGTGTATGTGTGTGTGTGCAGGAAGTGTGTGTGTGTGTGCAGGGAGTGTGTGTGTGTGTGTGTGTGTGTGCAGGGAGTGTGTGTGTGTGTGTGTGCGTGTGTGCAGGGAGTGTGTGTGTATGTGTGTGTGCGCGCGCACAGGGAGTGTGTGTGTATGTGTGTGTGTGCAGGAAGTGTGTGTGTGTGTGCAGGGAGTGTGTGTGTGTGTGTGTGTGTGCAGGGAGTGTGTGTGTGTGCAGGGAGTGTGTGTGTGTGTGTGTGTGTACAGGGAGTGTGTGTGTTTGTTACGGGAGGACCACCCTTTGCACGCCGGCTTGCTGAGCGGAAGGAGCCGGTGGAGAGGTGGCAGCTGCTGGAACAGAGAATGGCGGGCGGGCTAGGTCGGGGGAGACGGGGGACAGCACATCCTCACACTGGACAGGATGTTAAGTAATGAGCAGTGGTCTCACTTACAGGTACTTTAAGATTGTATGTCTTTATGCCCTTCATTCAAAGCCTTGTCTTGTACTTACTTGATTCTAACAAATGTGAATGTTAAAGCTGAAGGAATATTATCTCCTTGAAACTGGTCGTTGATCTTTCTGGCTTATCTGTCTGTTGGCCATTTTGAATGTCATGGATATATGAAAGAGAAGCGAATGAATTGTCATTGATTTTAGAGAGGGGGAAGGTGGGGAGTGAGAGAAACATCGAAGTGAGGGTGAGACCTGGATCGGTTGCCCCCCTCACCCGCCCTGGCCAGGGATTGAACCTGAAACCGAGGTATGTGTCCTGACTGAGGATCGGAGACCTGGTGCACCGGACCATGCTCTCACCAGCTGAGCCGCACTGGCAGGGCACAGGTGCATTTTTAAAAAAATATGCTTTATTAATTTTTTACAGAGAGGAAGAAAGAGGGATAGAGAGTTAGAAACATGGATGAGAGAGAAACATCGACCAGCTGCCTCTTGCACACCCCCTTCTGGGGATGTGCCCCCAACCAAGGTACATGCCCTTGACCGGAATAAAACCCGGGACCTTTCAGTCCGCAGGCTGACGCTCTACCACTGAGCCAAACCGGTTTCAGCAAACTTTTTAGTTTCTTGAAAAAAAAAATAAAAAGATCATTTTTATGATGAAAAATATTGGAAGCAATCCTATGTAATAAAAGGCCAGCCACCATTAGTGTAAGGACTGGAAGGACCAGAGACCAGACCCACCAGGGCCCCTTGCTGGGCTGGCTCCGCCCCTCCCCGATCAGGCAGCCAGCGGTTAGGGGCCATCAGGCAGGCAGACGGCCCCTCCCAGGACTGGCCCTGCCCCCAGCAAAGCAAGAGGGAGGCCAGGCCACGCGGTGACTATGTGCAGGTGTGCGGCCCCAGCCAGCCCCGCAGAGGGAGGCCAGGCCACGCG
Organism: Nyctalus aviator; assembly: GCA_036971965.1. NCBI lineage: Eukaryota > Metazoa > Chordata > Mammalia > Chiroptera > Vespertilionidae > Nyctalus > Nyctalus aviator. Next base: position 53,096,852 of record CM072934.1, read on the forward strand.
GTGACTATGTGCAGGGGTGCGGCCCCAGCCAGCCCCGCAGAGGGAGGCCAGGCCACGCGGTGACTGTGTGCAGGTGTGCGGCCCCAGCGAGCCCCGCAGAGGGAGGCCAGGCCACGCGGTGACTGTGTGCAGGTGTGCGGCCCCAGCGAGCCCCGCAGAGGGAGGCCAGGCCACGCGGTGACTATGTGCAGGGGTGCGGCCCCAGCGAGCCCCGCAGAGGGAGGCCAGGCCACGCGGTGACTGTGTGCAGGTGTGCGGCCGGCCAGCCCCGCAGAGGGAGGCCAGGCCACGCGGTGACTGTGTGCAGGTGTGCGGCCCCAGCCAGCCCCGCAGAGGGAGGCCAGGCCACGCGGTGACTGTGTGCAGGTGTGCGGCCGGCCAGCCCCGCAGAGGGAGGCCAGGCCAGCCCAGCCATCGCACCCCACACCTGTCACCTGCAGAGGGAGGCCATGGTGGGGGGACAGTGCGGCACAGATGGCGAGCCGTGGCAGTGGCGGGGTGGGGCCGGCTGCCTGCAGCCGGAAAGGGAAGCCCCATAGACCCTGATCTCAGGCCAGGCCTAGGCTCCCTCCCTGAGGGGCCCGGATTGTGAGAGGGTGCAGCCTGCTGAGGGGATATCCCCCCCCCTCCCGTGCACAATTTTTGTGTGATGGGCCTCTAGTTTTAATTATTATAATCACTAACTTTTATTTTGTGGTTTCTGGAAATAGCGCACTATTTAAAATCGAAGTTAAGTGATTTAGTTATCCTTCCTTGGATTATCCTTTTATGGAGTTACTTCATTGAGAATGCAGGAGATTTCTTGCTTTTTCTGTCGCTCTGCTTCTGATACTCACTGTTCAAATATTTTAAATTTGTGAAAAAGAATGACGTCCTCAGTGATCCGCTCACACGTGGCTTTCAGTGATAGAAAAGAGCAGGTCAGACCCCAGTTGGCAGTGAGATAACGCACCTCGGGCCAGACACTGCTTCTCCTGTGCGGCTTTCCTCTGAGACGCAGTCATAGTCCTGCCCTCTCACATCACCAGTTCGCTCACCGGCTTCAGGGACACCTTTCTCCACTTAGGAGCTAAAAAATGCCTCCCTCCCTCCCTCTCTCCCTCCCTGCCCCTTTCAAAGCGGCTATGAGAACGGGTTGTGTGGAAAATGATTCCCAAAAGCGAGAAAGGTGAGCTCTGCGCATGGTGGCCCTTCCTAAGGAAATATGGTTATTAAATCAAATCCGAGCCCGCCGCCTGGCTCTGTGGCTGAGCGCTGACCTAGGAACAGGAGGCTCCAGCTCCATTCCTGCTTGGTCCCCGGCTGCCAGCTGGATCGGTCCCCGGTGGGGGGCATGCAGGAGGGAGCCAGTCAGTGATTCTCTCTCTCTCCCTCTCCCTCCCTCTCTGAAATTAATAAACATTCTTAGAAACCCACAAGTTGGAGAGCACTTACTCCCAGAACATAAAAGGCTCATTCCCTGTCCTCTGACACGAAAGCGGAGCTGCCAGTGCACTCAGGCGCCTCCTCGGCAGTCTGGGCTCATCCGAAGGGCCGCGTGCAGCTGGGCCGTCAGCACACACCCGTGGGCAGGCACAGGCTGGCCTGGTCTGCGTTCCGGGACCGCGTACGGAGCTGGTGTTGGTGGCCGTGGGACGGAGTCGTCTTCGTTCACAGTCTGTCGAAGGATGAGAGATTATTGCAAGATTAAGTAATTACTCTAATAACAGATCAAGACTTTCTATTCAAATAAAAAGCAACTTGAAGGAAAATAATAGGGGAAACATTTTGCTCATTGGGAGTTAGTTACTGTGTGCCCTGGCTAGTATCGCCCAGTGGTTAGAGTGCCGGCCCACACTCCGGAGGGTGGCAGGTTTGACTCCCGGTCAAGGGCACATACCTGGGTTGCACGTTAGGTTCTGGGCTTGGTTGGGGCTTGTGCTGGCAACACCAGTCTGTGTCCCTCTCATATCCACGTTCCTCTCTCTCTCCCCGCTCCCTCCCTTCCAGAACTTCTCTAAAAAACTGTGGAAGGAATATCCTCAGATGAGGATTAAACAAAAATAAGAGTTATGCCCAAACCGGTTTGTCTCAGTGGATAGAGCATCGTCCTGCGGACTGAGAGGTCCCAGGTTCGATTCCAGTTAAGGGCACGTGCCTTGGTTACGGGCACATCCCCAGTGGGGGGTGTGCAGGAGGCAGCTGATCAATGATTCTCTCTCATTGATGTTTCTTTCTTTCTTTTTTTTAATATATTTTATTGATTTTTCACAGAGAGGAAGAGAGAGGGATAAAGAGTTAGAAACATCGATGAGAGAGAATCATCGATCAGCTGCCTCTTGCACACCCCCTACTGGGGATGCGCCCGAAACCAAGGTACATGCCCTTGACCGGAATTGAACCCGGGACCTTCCGGTCCCCAGGCCGACGCTCTATCCACTGAGCCACACCGGTCCCGGCTCTCATTGATGTTTCTAACTCTCTGTCCCTCTCTCTTCCTCTCTGTAAAAATCAATAAAATATATATATATATATATATATATATATATATTTTTTTTTTTTTTTTTTTTTTAAGTTTTGTCATAATTTTAGACGATGTAGCTCCAGGAATGAAAATGGGTGTTGGCACAGCTGCTTTTTCTTGAGTAATTTTTCCTGTCCTATATAATAAAAGGGTCATATGTAAATTGAGTCTAATGGTGGAACAACTAGAACAACCGCTCAACCAGGCACTATGAGGCGCACTGACCACCTCTTGGCAGGCTCCGGTCTCCCGATGGCGGATGGGGAACTGGAGTGGGTGGTGGCAAGCTGAGTGGTGCTTGCCTGTGGTAGCGCACTGACCACCAGCTCCTGCATTGAGCGTCTGCCCCCTGGTGGTCAGTGTGCATCATAGTGCCTGGTCGTTTTGCTATTTGGTCAATTTGCATATTAGGATTTTATTATACAGTATGTTTCTCTCTCTCTCTCTGCTTCTCTCCTCCCTCCCTTTCCCTCTCTCTCTCTCCCTCTTCCCCCTTTCCTCTGAAATTAATAATAATAATAAAAGAAGTCAGAGAAAAGGGGACCTTGGAAACGGTCAGGAGGTAGACCAGGAGCTGCCACTACCCATTGTTTCCTGGTTGGGAGCCCGGTGGGTTCCCTGGGTTTAGAGATGCGTGCTGGGGGGGGGGGGGGGAGCGTGTGCTCCTGGAGGGAGAGAATGAGACTGTTTCCCCCACTCACATGATGTCTCTGAGAGTCATCCAGGTTATTCTATGTTACCAATAGCTTTTATTGCTGAGCAGTGTGTCATCGTATGGATTTACCCACTCATCTGTTTCCAGGGCTCGGTGACTGGATAGAGCTGCTCTGGACATTTCATCGTATCTTTGCATTCCTGGTTGTCCATCCCCGAACTCCTTAGCCTGTGGTCATCGGGTCCCCACTTTCTGGAGGGCGGATGTTCCTATGTATTTTGGCACACCTACGCGTTTATAACCACCGTAGCCAAACACATACTAAAGATCTGTCATGTGCCAGGCATTGGGAATACATCGCTAAGCACACACACCTCCTCCGCTTCCCTGGGGGGACTCACAGCCTGCAGGGGAGACAGATCAGCCCAGGCGCCGCAGGTCATGCAGCTCGCACCGGCCACTGCTGCTTCTGAGGAGCGGCTGGGCTTCTCAGAGCCTGAGAGTTTGGCCTCATAGCAGGTCGGCCACGGCTCCCTGACAAGGTGGCCCGAGGGAAATCGTTACCTGAGCAAGGCGGTGGGGACTGGGAGAGGGATGTCCGACTGCCGGCTGAGGCTGTGCCCCCCGCCCCCCCCCGGGAGGGGAGCAGGGAGAGAGCGGCTGCAGGCAGAGCCATTCCTAGCGCGGACGAGCTGGCGGGAGGCACGGGGCTGTTCCAGCATCGGGAGGAAGGCTGCCCTGCAGACAGGATGACGGAGATGGGGAAGGCAGCTGATTCAGGCAGTGACGTGGGAGGCAGAGCAGATGGAGTTGTAGGAAGTGGATGTGAGTAATGAGGGGAAGGGGGTGGGTGAATGGCAGCCTCGGTGGGCTGCCACGGAACAGGTACATCCGTACAACCATGACTATAGGTACGTGGCCATCCCGGCGTTTTGTGATTTTGGAACCTCTGACAGCACCCTTATTTATAGGTGGAATGCTATCCACATTGAAGATGTCTCTAATGCTCGTAAGGATGTGATTTTATCTTTCGACATTTGTGAGGACACATGGAGCCTGTCTCTGGACCCCTTGTTTTCCTGCCTCCGCAGCCACACGTGCCTCAGCCCTGCCACCGCCGCAGGCAGGGCTGTACCCGCCGCGATGCCTCCCGCGCCCCCAGCGGCCCTCGGAGCGCTTCCAGCGGCTGCAGTTCAGGGCCGCCCTCTGGCCCCCCTCTCCCCGGGCGGACAGCTGTCCAGGCTGGAGGGCAGAGCCGGGGAGAGGCCGGAGCGCTCCCTCCCGGTTCCTCTCCGGTCAGCCTCGGCCATTCCCCAGGCTCCCTTTTCTGGGTTTACAGGTACCTCCCCGGGAGCCTCGGGCGAGTTCTTTAGGCCGTCTCTGCTCTCCGCCCTGCGGGCTCCCCGTGCCCTGCTCGCCGGCGGGCGCTCATGTCTGTGCTCGTGGGCAGACATGTGCGCATCACACTCCTGTTATTTCCCGGGTCACAGGCGCAGTCGCCTTCTTGCTTAGACCTCCTTCTGCAGGCCGGGACCTTCCTGCCCCTAGACCTTCCCACGAGCGCGCTGTGCCCACGGTGGCGCAGTGTATGCCACACGGTTGTGATTGTCACATGACGTCTCTCAGTGCACGAGGCGCTGCTTTCTGCTGGGAGCATGTTTGTGCTCGTGCTGGCGGAGCATGTGAGTCACTAGAGGCGGGTGTGTGTTCTAAGTCCCTCAGCGGCCGTGAACTTGGAGGAAGACGGTCTCTCGGTCGAGGTGTTTGATTGTGTTCTCTGCGTGCCCGGTGTGTCTTGTTCGGCTGCAGGGGCTTGTCCTGGCCCCAGGAGAGCGGCGAGACGTGTGCAGATTAAAATTTACCAACAGGTTTCACAGGCAGCGTGTTTTCACCCATTTTGTTTACCTTTCTATCCGCTCATTCATTCAAGCTAACATGCCTCCAGTGCCTGTTTTTATTACATTTTCTACTGCAACTCGACTTATTTTTTTACCCTTTGGACTCTTTCACCGTAACAGGGAATGCTTTAGGAATTTATTTAAAATATATTTTATTGATTTTATACAGAGAGGAAGGGAGAGAGATAGAGAGCCAGAAACGTTGATGAGAGAGAAACATCGACCAGCCGCCACCTGCACATCCCCTACCGGGGATGTGCCCGCAGCCAACGTACATGCCCTTGACCGGAATCGAACCCGAGACCTTTCAGTCCGCAGACCGACGCTCTACCACTGAGCCAAACCGGTTTCGGCAAGGTCACAGTTTTGATTCAGTCAGGGCACATGTCCAAGCGGGGAGCATGCAGGAGGCAGCCGATTGATGTTCTCTCTCATCACTGAGATTTCTCTCTTGCGCCTTCTCCTCTCCTCTCTCTGAAATCAATAAAAATATTTTTTAAAATATATATAATTATTTTGTCTTTTTTGCTTGATATATGAAAATAGTGATTTTAAGTTTGCATTTAAAATTTCTAGTTCAGTTCAGTATAGTGTGAAACAAATTAAGTGAATTTCAACACATTGTTTATTTTATTGCTTTTTCTCATCTTTTTGTACAAAATTTTATTCATATTAACACATTGTTTATGTTAAAGACTATGTAGGTTGGCCAGGTAGCTCAGTTGGTTAGAGCATCATCCCAGTTCACCAAGGTCACAGATTGGATCTCAGATCAGGGCACATACAAGAAGCAACCAATGAATGCATGAATAAATGGAAAAACAAATGGATGTCTCTCTCTTCCCCCTCCCTCCTTCTCTCTCTAGCTTAACAAAACAAAACAAAACCAGTCCTGGCTGGTGTGGTTCAGTTGGTTGAGCCAGTTCAAAGGTTGCAGGCTTGACCTTGGGTTAGAGTGCATGCAAGAGGCAACTGATGGATGTTTCACTCTCATATCAATGTTTTTCTCTTCCTCTCCCGTCCTCTCTCTCTCTAAAAATCAATTAAAAATCTTTAATAAAAAAAAAAAAACAACAACCAATGAATACATAAATAAGTGGAACAATAAATTGATGTTTCTCTCCACCTCTCCCTTTCTCTCTCTAAAATCAATCAGTAAAAAAATAAAATGGCTATGCATAGATTTCATTTCCTTTGAATTAGTTACATGAAATATGATTTGACAACAGAATAAAAGTGAAATTTTATCATGTCTGGATTCTGTAAAATTTTCTATAAATAAGGTGATATCATTTTGCAATTTGGATTTTTCAGCATTTTAAGGTGTTATATACTAAGAATATGCCTTGCATTATAGTTTTTAATTTCAATGACTTGTTATTTTTCTCTTAGATGTTCAGGGTTTTGTTTTTGTTTTTTGTTTTTTTCCAAATCTCCTGGTTGTTTTTGGTTGTATCTGATTCTCTATGCTTTTGAGATGTTTATGTCTTTATTTTAAACACATTGTTACTTTATAATAGCTCTGTGCTCTCGATATCTACGGCTTTGTTGGAGGTGGCCTCTGATAGCGCCCATGCTGAATTAGTTCAGAGAGTGGGTTATAGTTGTAGGTTGTGTCCTACTGTTTAGTGGCTTTGATCACGGAAACCCCGAAGGCCTGGGATGAGAGCGTAGGCTGATTTCATTTCACGCCACCTCTCTCCCTGAGTGGCAGGCACTTGTGTTCCAAATGATCAAGGAACCGGACCGTAGCCATCGACCCGGACCGCGAGCTCCAGAAGCCAGGAGCGCTCCTCGTTCACTGGGGTCACCCAAATGGTCCTCGCGTGCAGGGACACAGTGCCTGCGCCTGAGCTGATGCATCGTCTCTTTGTGACGATCTGCTCCGCTGAAGAAGCGGAGAGGGACTTTTCTGCCGGTAACTTGACTTTGATTCCTTCTTCCCCCATTTGTTCCGGTAACTTGACTTTGACCTGTGCTGAGCAGAAAGCCAATTCTGACCCTTTATAGTGAACGAGAGCCTGGTGCATGAATGCGTGCACCAGCGGGATCCCGCAGCTTGGCCTGCAGGGTCTGGCGGAGACCAACTCTCTGACACCCCCAAGGGTCCGGATTGTGAGAGGGCGCCGGCCAGACTGAGGGACCCACTGGTGCACGACTGCTGGGGAGAGGCTCCGGAGGTTGGCCAGCCCAGGGAGAGCTGCAGGGCTGTCCGGCCCATCTCAGTCCCAATCAGCCGGACCCCATGGTAGACTGCCTGCCCCCTGGTGGTCAGTGCACATCATAGCGAGTGGCTTTAGCATATCATTAGCATATTAAGCTTTGATTGTTTGAAAGGCCAACCAGTGGACTGGACACTTAGACTATGGCTTTTAGTATATAGGACAGTGGTTGGCAAACTGTGGCTTGTGAGCCATATGTAGCTCTTTGGCCTCTTCCATTTTTAGCAAGGCCAGCTTAGGAAGTATCCCAATTAAGTTAATGACAGGGTACCTTCCTATATAGTTTAAGTTTAAAAAATTTGGCTCTCAAAAGGAATTTCAGTCGTCGTCCTGTTGATGTTTGGTCTGTTGACTAATGTGAGTTTGCCGACCGCTGGTGTAGGACAGCATTTGCCTCCTTCCTGGGTCTGTTTGTCTCAGAGACCGCCGTGAGTTGAGTTAGGCTCTCTAAGCTACCTTTAATTTGTTTTTCACAAATACTCAAATTTCTCATTTTTGGAAGGTAAGAAGATTAAAAAAACAAAACAAAAAACACAGAGATAATTAGGTTAAGCTTTGAAGGTTAAAAAAAGGCTTATTAAGATGATATAGGTTAGTAGTGAGAATTTAGGTAACCATCAAACAAGGAATGACAAGTGAAAAATAGAAAAAATTAGCAAAGATAAAAATGCGTGGGTTCTTTTGTTCTTTTTGCTAACCATGGGCAGGAGAAAATCCTCCCATAATTTAGACTGTGACTTAATGGTTAATTTATTTTTCATTTTCTTGTAATACTCATTAAATTATTTGAAGATGAAACAAATGCTATTATCTAGCAGGTCTTGGGATTGTTTTTAAAGAATATTAAAGAAAGCACTTAACTATTTGTTGTGATAACATTACCAATACATTTGGTGAATTTCTTATTCATTTGGTGTGATGTAAATTAGATGGGATGTGGATGTGAGCAGAAATAAAATTGTCACCTTTAAGTGCATTGAGGTATAAAGAGCCTGTTTTCAAAGAGACATATTATTCTCTATATTCTTTTTAATTGAATTTATTGGGGTGGTTGTTATTGGTTAATAAAATTATATAGGTTTCAGGGATACAATTCTATAAAACATCATCTGTATTCCTTTATATTGTCTTTATTGGATCATGCTGAACTGTCTGTGGTTGATTATGGAAGAGTGTGAATTGACCCATTATTGGTGTTGTGGTTCCTAGTTTTGTTGTCAAAGATCTTTGCAAAATGGGAGGATAAAATGGGGTCATATGATATTATGATGACTAAATGTTGTTTCTTCTTTCTTTTGCAGTTCCAATTCCTAGTAGACAGAATCGGCGAGTATCAGGTATATGTTCTCTTTCAAAACATACTGCTATGTTTTAAGATAGGGTTATCTTAAATAAAAACAAACTGTTCTTTTTAATAAAAAGTTAACAGCATCCCTACCTGGTTTGGCTCAGTGGGTAGAAGTCGGCCTGCGGACTGAAGGGTCCCAGGTTCGATTCTGGTCGAGATCATGTACCTTGGTTGCGGGCACATCCCCGGTAGGGGGTGGTGTGCAGGAGGCAGCTCATCGATGTTTCTCTCTCATCGATGTTTCTAACTCTTCCTCTCTGTAAAAAACCAATAAAAGTATATTTTTTTAAAAAGTTAACAGCATTCAGAACATTACAAAATTTTTCTGATTTTTTTCATTCTATTTCATTTTCAGTTCATATGTATATTTTTATATTGTATAAGTAGGGTTTTTTCATTACTATTTTTCCATATTCATAATTGTGACTTCTAAAAACTACTTTTAACATTACTATTTCTGGTTTTCTAAATTATGCTGACATTAACTTCTTGCCTACATTTTCGAGCCACTTAAATTGTTTCCTCTGCTTTACTGTGGGAGTGGCCTTCCCTGTCAGAGACTGAGCGCTGCCTTCGCTTTTCTGAGCGTTGCTTTCCGGAGCTCGGAGAGCGTCATTAGAACAGCCGCAGGGAGAGCGCCCACACAGGCCTCTCCGCCAGAGCTTTCCCGGACCGGACCGTGCCCCCTCCTGCAGCCGCAGGGAGAGCAGTGCCTCGGCTGTTTCGTTTGGCGCTCCTTTGGTTGTTCACCAGAACTAGTGTTTCCAAACATGGGAAACCCATGTTAATTTTCCCTAATTTGGTAGTACTTGAATCTTTTATCTATTATGGTCTAGATCAGTGGTTGGCAAACTGGCTCGTGAGCCACATGCGGCTCTTTGGCCCCTTTTGCTTTTAGCAAAGGCCAGCTAAGGAGGACCCTAATGAAGTTAATAACAATCTCCCTACCTATATAGTTTAAGTTTAGAAAATGTGGCTCTCAAAAGAAATTTCAGTCGTTGTACTGTTGATATTTAGCTCTGTTGACTAATGAGTTTGCCGACCACTGGTCTAGATCACTTTTGTAAGTTTGAGTAAATTTCTGTCATGATTTTTAACCTTTTGAAATTTTTAATGCAGTTTTTCACATTGGTTGTGCTATTTATTTTACTTTTGCTATCTTTTTAATGTACCCAAAGTTTTTCTTACGTAGCTGTTACCTTGAACTGCCTGGCACATAGCAGGCACTCAGCAAGTGTTTGCTGAATATATACATCCTCTTTTTTATTCTTCTTCCTGGCTGCTCCTAAGCTGAGACGGAATCCCCATTTAAAAGATATCTTTTTATTGATTTCAGAGAGGGAGGGAGAGGTAGAAGCATCAATAATGAGAAAGCATCACTGATCTGCTGCCTCCTGCACGCCCCACACTGGGGCTCGAGCCCACAGCCTGGGCATGCGCCCTGCCTGGGGATCCAGCCGTGACCTCCTGGCTCCGAGGTCGACACCAGCCATTGAGCCACACCTGCCGGGGGGAGGATACCCCCTTTTTTCGTTGAGCTGATCAATGTATTTCCCCAAAGTTTTCGTATAATTGAAATGTTTGACTTGTGGGTGCATCCAGAGTTCCTCTGCTTTATTTTGGAGGAAGGCCTTTTACCACGAGTTAGAGTAACGTGAGTTTGGCTGTATGTTGGGGTGTCAGTGTCTCAGATTGTCACTCAGGCCGCACATGTCGTCCCCTTGTTCTTTCATGAACCCCACCCTTCCACTCCCCTTTCTGTCCTCGGACCCTTCTCTCTGAGGAGAGCTGCTCGTTTCCCCAGAAAGCCTTTGATAACATTGTGCACCAGGTGTGCTGAAGGAGCTAGAAGGCGTTCTCACGTGTAGTTATTCACAGAGGACATGAGAAGAGGCTAGGCTGCTGCAAGACCGTGAGGGGCCATCTCCCATTTCTGTCCGTCCTTGCCCGCGTCCCTTTTTCCAGAAAGACCAGAGGTGTCCCCTGGCCTCTGCAGGACGGTGGGGCAGGTGAGGACAGCGGGGCTGGCGCAGGGACTGCTGCTGGGCTCTCGGCGTGCTGCGGTCCGTGAGCTCGGAGCTCAGGCAGCACATGCTGTCATTCCTCCCTTAGCTTTCATAATCCGCTGAACATCTAAGACCTTTAATGTTATTCAAATGTTAAGTGAAAATCAAAGGTTCTAAAAGGGTTATGCAGGAGAGGAAGCGGCCTGTAGCAATCGCTGACATGCAGACTGCTCGTGCACAGCTTTGAGGTCTCTCTCCATGCCTGCCTGCCTTGTGGTGTGAATGAACTCTTACGCTAACACTGTGGGTGCGTGCTACGGTTATCCCCACCGAACAGACCGGAGACCGGAGCAAGGCAGGGGGAGCCCCGGCAGCAGCGGAGGAGGCAGTGTGCCCAAGGGAGCGGAGCCCCGGTTAGTGTCCTCCATCGCTGAGACCCCCGTGGGCAGTCTCCGGGGCCCCGCCTGCTGGGCGGGCTCCTCCAGGCGGCTGTTCCCTCCCCTCCGGCAGCCCTGACGGGGGTCTGTGCTGCTCGCAGCTCCTTCCAGATGTTTCTTCCCCTCCTTCCTAAAATTCCCGGCTTCAAACTCTCATTGTTATATTCTACCGCTACTACCCCTCCCTGTTTACTAGTACTCCTCGGATAATCCCCATATTGTCCCGTTTCTTTAAAAAAAATATTGTTACTGTTTTCAGAGAGGCAGGGAGAGGGGAGAGAGAGAAGCATTGGCGATGGGAGAAAATCATGGATCGGCTGTCCCCTGCACACCCCGTGCTGGGGATCGAGCCCGCAACCCCGGCCTGTGCCCCGACCGGAATAGAGGAGTGACTCCTGGCTCAGAGGTGACGCTCGGCCGAGCCTCACGCTGGGCCCTGTGTCTCCGTGGCTGCCCTCCGGTCCTTGCCTCCTCTCTCCCAGCAGCCTTGTCTCCCGCCCCTCTCCGTGGTCACTCTGGCACGCACTGCCCGGCCTCCCCCCACTCTCCTCACCTCCTCCCCACTCTGTGGTCAGTGACCGCAGCCGCACCTCGGCAGGCCCTGGGAGACACCGGGAGGAGGCAGACACTGCCGGGAACGGAGCACAGGCCGCTGGTGGCCGGTGCCCAGGGAGGCGTCTGGCCGGGACAGTGTCCTGACGCTCGAAGGGGTGAGCCGGGCCTGGCGCTTGGCTGAGGCGGGGAAGGGGGTGACGTACGGTGGAAGCCGGGGTGCGGGTTGGGCTCCCGATATGATTCAAGGACGTGAGCACAGACGAGCCGTGTGGGGCGTGGAGTGTGAGGGCCTGAGCTCGGCTCGGCCGGACACCGATGGAGCGGGAAGCAGCACCCACTGAGCAGGTGCTGAGCGTACTGCCCTGGAGAGATGGGGGGAGCTCCAGAGGCGAGCCCTCCCCTGCCGCTGCCTCCCCGGGGGCGGAGGAGCCCGGCCTCCCAGCCCTAGCAGGACAGTCTCGCCTGGAATGAGCAGTTTATGAATTCTTCGGAGGCCGCTACCTGGGATGATCCTGAGTTATGGAACTGTCTTTGCCTTTGACATGTTAGTCTGATTCTGCTCATTTAACCCCCCGCTCATTGATGGACGTGTATTGACGCTCCAAAGTGCATTCCGTGGCATGTGTGCGCGGCGCGGCAGGGTCTGCGTCTGGTGGTGACCGGCACAGCCAACAGGAGAGGCCGCCGGGAATCGCAGTGCGGCAGGGCAGGTGCCTGTGACCAGCCGCCCGTCTCGTAAGGCTCAGGTGCTCGCAGTGTACTTAGATGCAGGGTTTTTTCTCTTATCCTTTCACGGCACTCAGGATTTTTCCATCCATCGCTGTGGGGCGGTGAAATACTACTAAACATTGCTCACAATGACTTAGAAACCCGGTGTTATGGATCGTGTGTCTCCCTCAAGTCGTATGCTGAGGCCCAGTCCCAGTGTAATTGCCTTGGAGATGGGCCGTGAGGAGGCTAATGGGTTAAATGAGGTCCGGACGATGAGCCCTAACCCAGTAGGACAGGCGTCCTTACAAGCACAGGACGAGCCTGCCCGTTTGGGGCAGTGCTTAGTGTCAGCTCACAGACGGCAGGTCCCAGGTCCAATTCCGGCCAAGGGCATGGACCAAGGCCAAGGGCATGGACCAAGGCCAAGGGCATGGACCAAGGCCAAGGGCATGGACCAAGGTTGCAGGCTTGATCCCGGCCCCTCAGTCTCTACTCCTCCCTTCCACTGTCTCTAAAAAAGGACAATGGGAAAAATACCCTCAGGTGAGGATTAACAAAACATGAAGGAAGGAAGGAAATGAGGGAGGGAGGAAGGGGGGAAAAGGGGGGTAAGGAAGGAAAGGAAAGAAAGGGAGGGGAGGGGAGAGGAGGGGGGGAGGAGAGGAAGAGACACCAGGAGTGCCAGCTCAGAGGGAGGCCATGTGAGGACACAGCAGGAGGCATCGCCCTGACTGGGAGCTCAGTGGTCAGAGCGTCCTCCTGATATGCCAAGGTTGTGGGTTTGATCTCCGGTCAGGGCACACACAAGAGGTACCAATGAATGCACCAGTAAGTGGAGCAGCAAACTGATCTCTCTCTCTTTATCTAAAAATAAATAAAAATTTTTAAAAATAAAAAGAATGCAGGGGGGGGGCAATGGTATATGTACAAAGAAAATAATTTAATAAAAAAATAAAAAGAAATAAAAAAGGAAAAGAAAAAGAATGCATCCAGCTACAAGCTAAGGAGCGAGAGGGGCCTCAGGAGAACCAATGCCTGGATCTTGGACTTCCAGCCTCTGGGCCGGGAGGAAATACACTTCGTGGTTTAAGCCGCCGGTCGGCGGTGGTTCTGGCAGCCCACGCTGACTAAGGCGCCCGCTGGCGGGTCAGCACGGGGCCTTGGGCTTGTGACCAGGACCAGTGCTCGCTCTTTGTATCGTGAAAGTTTCTCTCACAAGCACTTTAAAAATAAAAATTCATGTGTTGTTGTTTTTTTTATATTTTATTATTGATTTCAGAGAGGAAAGAAGAGGGAGGAGAGAGAAACATCAATGATGAGAATCACTGGCTGCCTCCTGCACGCCCCGCTAGAGATGGAGCCCCTAGCCCGCAGCCTGGGAATGTGCCTCTGGCTGAAACCAAACCAGGGCCCTTCAGTCACAGGCTGGCGCTCTATCCATTAAGCCAACCGAGTCGGGGCCACCAGCACATTTTAATGAGCCACATTTCTGGGTGAAGGAAGCACCAGTTACAGTTTGGAAGAAGACTGCTGGATAATCTCGTGTCGCCTTGTACTGGTTCATGTTGCTGACCAGTGACATCTGCTGGGGACCTATGGCAAATAAATCCCTTCAAACAATGGGCTGTGCTGCTAGTCTTCCTCTTCTTTCTTTCTAATATATTTCTTATTGATCTCAGAGAGGAAGGAAGAGGAAGTGAGAGAGGTGGGAACATCAGTGATGAGAGAGAATCATTGATCCGCTGCCTTCTGCACGCCCCACACGGGATTGAGCCCGCAACCCGGGCCTGTGCCCTGACCAGGAATCGAACCTGGGACCCTTCAGTCCACAGGCCGACACTGTCCACTGAGCCAAACTGGCCAGCGCTAGTCTTCCTTTTCAATAGGCCTTCAGCGTCTCACGGCGCTCAGTGGCTCTTGAGGCTGCAGCAGGCAGGGCCAGCCAGCAAGCTTCCTGATGGGTGAACAGTCACATGGTCACTTAGAAGTGGATTTCTACACAGAAAATGGGAAGTAATTTGGAATCAGGACCAGGAAATCGAGAGGCTGGGTGTAAACAGGAAGAGGGCAAAGGGGGGGAGTTCAGAAGAAAAGGGGAAAATTCAGAACCAGTTTTGAAAATTAAAGTCATAATATTTTCCCACAAATAGAAACATATTAATAGTTTTAATGAAAATAACTACTTTTGTTCAAGTCATAGTATAATAATACCCATGTACCCATCTGGCTCCAGAACGCGGGCTTGTGAGGTGGAGGACGGAGGAGGAGCAGTGGGGCAGGTTGAATGAAGGTCCATGAGGGCTGCAGAGGAGAGCTGAGGTGGGGATGGGATAGGAGGAGAGGAAGTCCTGGTGAGCCCGTTTGGAAAGCCGGCCGGACTGGCGTTGAGGACACAGCCGGAGGCTTGCGGGTTAACTGCCGTCTGCTCGGCGGCTCTCGGGGCAGCTTCCTCAGGCTCCTGCCAGACACCGCGACGATGCCAAGAGGGGCACGGGCCTGGGCGCTCCTCTCAGGACAGGCGTGTGGGAGCGAGCGGCTCGGAGAACAATCGGGAGCGTTTCCACATCCAGTTGTTCACGGCTCTGCTCGGCCACCCAGAGCCTGAGGCGCGGGCTGGACAGCCCCCTGCAGAGCACCGCCCGCCGCTGGTTGAATTCCGACAAAGACAAGTGCTGCAGGCAACGCACACACAGGCCAACGCTCTATCCGTTAAACGGGTCACCATGCTTTACGTTTCTGTCATGGCCCAGAGCTGAGCTGACACAGTGTCTCTCTTGTCTAAACTTTATTATTTTCTTCTTCTTTTTAAATCCTCACCCAAGGGTATGCTTATTGACGAGAGAGAGAGAAACATCAATGAGTTACCTTCCCGAGGTTCGTGTCTCTACCGGGGGTCAAGCCCCCGCCTTTTTTGGAGTACTGAACGACGCTCCCACCCCTGAGCCACCTGACCGGGGCTCCTCCTCATTTTTCAGGCCATCCGTATGAGCTGCTTCAGCCGATTCTGCTCATCATCACTCCGTAGCCAGATGTGAATGTTGCGTGTCGTGTACTTTGTGGTTTTCCACCGCTGATTCGTAGCTCACCTGCGTGTCCTCACCACTACCGTCAGGTTTAACGGATGGTAACAGGGTGGGGCAGGAGTAGGCATACCGCTGTGAGGACACAAAACACAGTTTATTCCTGTATTATTATTTATTAATTGTATTATTTTCCATACAAACAACTGTGAATCCTCTTTTTACCCTACCCTGTCATCATCTCTTCTGTGTGGAGCTGTCAGTCGCTAGAGAGCTGGCTTTTTGAACCTAACAGCATCGCTGTCGTTAGGAGGTATTCAGTACCTTTGTTAACTGAAAGGAGGGATTTAAAACGTTAGGACAGTTTTAGCAAGCAGTGAGGAAAAGAAAATTGTTTTCACTCCCTATTTTTCTAGTAAAAGTGCACGTTGTTTCATTCATTTTCTTGCTCTTTTTCTCTCTCCAAACGTAGTTTGTGCTGAGGCCTACAACCCTGATGATGAAGAGGAGGACACAGAGCCAAGGGTAAGACGCGAGCAAAGGGCAGTAAGTAGGATTGGTTCCGTCCCAACTTCCTCCCCTTCTCTGCACACCAAGCTTAATCCTGATGGTAACGAAATACAAATTAAAATCTCAACACAGCGCCCTTTTGTAAATCTAATTGGTTGAAAAATATAAAAACCAGAGGCCCAGTGCACAGGTTCGTGCACTTCGGGGGGGGGGGGCCCTCAGCCTGTCCTGTGCCCTCGCAGCCCAGGCCCCTTCGGGGGGTGCTGTCTGCTGGCTTAGTGGGGAGCGAGCCTAAGCCTGCAGTCACATCCTCTCGCAGTCCTGGGCTCCTGCAGTCCAGGTCCCCTCCCTCCTTCCGGAGGTTCGTGTCTCTACGGGGGTCAGCCCGCCGCTGCGTGGTCTCCGCTGTGCTCGCCAGCCGTGAACCCTGCGGCATCTGGCCCCTGCCTGTCCGCTGAGCAGCGCTCCTGCTTGGGAGCACACTGACCACCAGGGACGGCTCCTGTGCTGAGCGTCTGCCCCCTGGTGGTCAGTGTGCATCATAGTGGCCCCTCAGCTGCCGTTGGGTTGACCGGAGGTGCCCGTCGCTCAGGCTTCTGTATACGTAGACAGATGAGCGCAGACGCTTTTGTCTGTGTTCACTGCTGTGTCCCCAGGGGTAACACAGCCTGGCACCTCGTAGCTGCCTAATGTCTGTTGAATGAACGAGTCTGTTCCCTCGGCTTCAGCGGGGCACAGAGGCTGCTGGCGGAGCTGTCTGGCTGGCAGCCCACAGCCGGTGGGGGGCTCGGGAGCTTCGCTGTCAGACACCGTCCCCGGCACCTGCTTGGTGTTTGTGAGGAGTTAAACTCACAGTAAACTGCTCGCCATACTTCCCCCTTTTTAGGAGAGAGAAATACACCAATTCGTAAACAAAGTAAGGTTTTAAAACGGAACTTAAATTCCCGTGGCTTTATTTGTATTGGCAGGTGGTTTATCCTAAAACTGACGAGCAGAGAGGCAGACTTCAGGAAGCTTGCAAAGATATTCTCCTTTTCAGAAATCTTGATCAGGTAACATTGTTTTAAAAATGTTTTTGTCTTTCAGCTTTTTTCCTGTTTATCATTTAACTAGTGTTCAGTGTCTTAGCTACAGCCAGGTGAGGCATAAAACTCTAGCCTCGTCTCACCTGCAAATGTTTGTATTGTGCTCTCCACCGTAACCGTGAGCCTTCCCGTGGCGTCCGGTATTCCTGGAATTGCTCTCGCGCTTCCTCCGGGGCCTTCCCTCGAGGCTTGCAGGCTGGTCACGTCAGAAGGAAACGCTCGGGTTCGCCTGGCCTGGCCTGGTGGGGGCGCCTGACTCACCCTCCGGGCGGTTCCTCCACCGCATCCGCTGCCCGGAGTGTGTGCCGGCTTCCAGACCTCAGGGGCCACTGCTCCCTGAGGCCTCCGCCCCGCCTGTGGAGGAGAGCAGGACCACCTCCTGGCCCAGAGGCCTTGCGTTTCCCTTCCCTTCTCTACGTGCTGAAGCCACGGCAATGGCTGAGGTGCTGGCCTCCGGGGAAGCCGGCCATGGAGACACAGGAAGGATGGGACTAGGATTCTCACTCCCAGCTCCTGTGAATAGTCCTTCCGGAGACACTCCCAGCCTCCCGGGCAGCTGGCTGGTCACAGTGAACCTGTGACAGGCAGAGGACTCCATCAGCCCGGGGAGAGCACCCTGTTTGCTAGCCGTGTGGTCAGAGCGGCTTCCTTGTTGGCACTGTCACTTCACAGTGTCAGCACATACGGAGCTGTGGGACGGAGAGAAGCCTTTCTCTGAGACTCGGTTATTCTAGGTGGCATGGCACGGCCACACTGACAGAGCAGCCAGTCACACGGGATTGTTCAGCAGTGAAGGTACTCCCTGGCCGGGTGTTAATCCACATTCCTCCAAAGGAAAGCCTTTCTCTCCGGGGAAGCTGTTCTTTAAGCCCCTCGTAGTCACCCGTCTCCCTGCCTCACAGGCCCCAGACGCCGACCAATGTTTTGTGAAAATTTAACAGCATTGATTGGTCCCATTATGCTTAGTGGTACAGTTTCCTTCTGGTTATGGCAGGAATATTGGTACGTAAGTAGTTGTAAGTGTTGTGAAGAAATGATTGAGGCAATATTAGCTGGCTGGTAATAGATCTCATTCATTAAGTTCCTGTCATGTAGTACTTCCCTTAGGTTTTTCCCCCTCTACGCATAGAAAAGAGATAAGCTAGAAACCAGTGAGCCACTTTATACAAATGCAAACACTGAGGCTCAGAGAGCGGAGGGGATGTGCGTGGCCATCAGCAGCTCCCGCAGTAACCTCTGACGCCATCCCAGCCCGAAGATCTGATGGTCCTGTTAAGTCCACGCCGAGAAGGAGGGGACCTGTGATTTTACACACGGCACAGTGAGCCGTCAGGCAGGGACGGCTCTGGGTGCAGCGGGGCCTTCAATTAACACTTTCCAAGCAGCACCAGGAAAGCTTAGCAATCGCGGTGCACATGGTCCGTGGGGCGCAGGCTGCGTGGTCCAGGAAAGCACGCGTTTCAGCGCGCCCTCTGGGTCCTGCTGGAAGAGGGGACTTCACTGTGTGATCACACGCCGAGAAAGCATAGCCCCCACCCCCACCCCCACCCCGTCCCCCCAGCAAATGTCAACGCTGTCTTTTCTCCTTGTGCGCACCTGCAGGAACAGCTCTCGGAAGTCCTCGATGCCATGTTTGAGAAGGTAGTCAAAGTGGGTGAGCATGTTATTGACCAAGGAGATGACGGAGACAACTTTTATGTCATAGAACGGTAGGCCATGGGCTTTGCAGTGGGTGGCTGCACCTGTGTGATTGAGGACCAGTGCTCACCCTGTGCGTGTGCAGCGCAGGGAGGACGTAGGCAGATGAACCAGCTCCCACAGCCTGCCCCTCCTCCGCCCACAGCCTGCCCCTCCCTCTCTCCCGCTGCCCCCTCCTCCGCCCTCAGCCTGCCCCTCCCTCTCTCCTGCTGCCCCGAGACCTCAGTGATCCCCGCGTGGGTGGCCACTGTTACAGTAGAAAGTCTCCTTTACAGTAAGGCAAGATATGCTGCTTATTTTATTTATTATTACTGTTCATTATTACTATTTTTTAACTCTCACCGGGGATAGTTTTCCATTGATTTTCAGAGAGGGGAAGACGGAGAGAGACATCGGTGTGAAGGAACACATCGATGGGCTGCTCCTGCACGAGTCCCACCAGAGCCCAGGCCGGGAGCCTGCGCCAAGGCCCGTGCCCTTGGCCGGAATCCACGGGGCCTCTGGTCTGCAGGCCGACGCTCTGCCTCCTGAGCCACACCGGCTAGCCTGGCAGGATGTGCTTTTTAAACATTTTATTTGCCAGTGTTCAGGAGAATTGATTTCCAGAGGATTAGCTGTGATGCTATGTTATCATCCGGATCTTTCCATCTCAGGTTGTGGCTCCATCTCCAATAGGGGCATGCAGGGGCAGCCACACGATATTTCTCTCATCGATGTTTCTCTCTCTATCCCTCTCCCTTCCATCTCTCTAAAAAGTAATAAGGGAAAACACTTTTAAAAAAAAGAATGGAGGCCATTTTTTAAAGGGGGGTGGTTCTTACTCACATAAGGAGGCCCTTTAGAGAGAGCAAGGCAAGCCCCCGAGAAGCCCACCCAGATGAGCGGAGAGATGACTGGCTTGGTCTGCCTTGGGGCCGGAAGGTGGGGCTGGGTGAGGGCACTCTGGCCGGCACTTGCGGTGTTTGCATTCGCCAGAGGAGGGCGCACACGGCTTTCTTCTCAGCGCCCCTGGCGGGGAGAGGAGGGAGGCGCACCGGAGGGCGGGGCTTGAGAACTGACAGGCCGGCCTCGCTCACCTCGGCGAGCTTTGGCCTGGATTTAACATCCACCCTAAGTAGTTGCCGTGGGATGCGGTAGTGTTATATGTCATCGTTTATATTGACTGTACAACGTGAACATAGACACGTATCTGACCTACCCCCGATGGTTAGCAGATTAAATTGTAGTGTTTGCTGTTATAACTATGACCTGGTGAGCATCCTATAATTAAATATTTCCCAGTGTCTTTGATTATATTCTTTAGAATCCTCCCTAGAAATGGAATTGCTATGCCAATGGTCTCTTGAAGCAGTTTGCTATCTGATGTTAATTATCTTGCAGAAAATTTGAAACATTTACATTCGCCTCCCTAGTATATTGAGAGAATATGTATGGTATATTTCTCCAAATGCTTGTCATTTCTGAATATTTTATTTAGCAGTTATTATCAATCAACAGAGAAATTGTATTTGTTTTTTGTTTTTTACTTTAATCAGTTCTACATCCTAGTTTTCAACAGACTGAAAGAAAACCCATACAGTCATTTCAGTACCTGCAAGAAAAGCATTTGACAAAATTCAGCCCCTTTTCTTTTTTTCTTTTTTAATATATTTTATTGCTTTTTTACAGAGATGAAGGAAGAGAGATAGAGAGCTAGAAATGTCCGATGAGAGAGAAACATCGACCAGCTGCCTCCCGCACACCTCCTACCGGGGATGTGCCCGCAACCAATGTACATGCTCTTGACCGGAATCGAACCTGGGGCCCTTCAGTCCGCAGACCGACGCTCTACCATTGAGCCAAACCGGTTTCACAGCACCTTTTCTCGATAAAAAACTCTGCACAGCCCGGCCGGTGTGGCTCAGGGCACAGGCCTGGGTTGTGGGCTCGATCCCCAGTGGGGGGCATGCAGGAGGCAGCTGATCTATGATTCTTTCATCACAGATGTTTCTGTTTCGCTCTTCCTTTCCCTTCTCTGAAATCAATAAAGCAATATTCTTAAAGATATATATATTTTTAAAATCTCCACTAACTAGGAATAGAAGGGACTTCTCTCCAACCTACATTTTTAAAAGGCATTTTAAAAACCTACAACTAACTTCATGCTTAAAGGTGAAAAACTGAATTTTTTACCTTTAAACAACAGAGAACAAAGCAGGGAGGTCTGCTGTCACCGCTCTGTTCCAGATGGCTCGCAGGTCCCAGCCAGTGCAGTGAGGACGGAGGGGGCGGGGAAGGGCAGGTGCGGCATGGAGATCGGGGAGTGAGTGAACCCAGTTTGCAGACGACACGACCCTGTAGAAAATCCAAGCGCCACCAAAAGCTACGAGAGCTAACGGTGGAGGTTAGCAGGGTCAGAGGATACAGATCAAAGCACAGGCCTGTTGGGAATCCCCGTAACAGTGCTTCTGTCTCTGGACCTTCTGTCCATGTACCGCCTGCGTCTTTCATTCGCGGTTAGCGTTGACAAGTGAAGCTGTTTCTTATGCTTTCAGGGGAACGTATGATATTTTGGTAACAAGCAATGACCTCACCCGCTCTGTCGGTCAGTACGACAACCGTGGCAGTTTTGGGGAGCTCGCTCTGATGTACAACACCCCGCGGGCCGCCACCATCGTGGCCACTTCGGAAGGCGCCCTGTGGGGCCTGGTGAGTAGAGAAGGGTCCCCGCGGGGCCCAGCGGGAACCTCTCCCCGGCGTCTGTCCTGGCTGCTGGCGAGCACTGCGTGGGACAGCCAGTCGTCTGAGACATTGTGCCAGGTCTTGTACCAACGTGCCCTCCGTTTCTCCCAAGCGGTGTGTCAGGAAGCCGTTTACTCCAAACCCCGGGCGGTGCTGGGCTTACGAGCTTGCAGTCACGTCAGCTCTGCGCTTGACCTCAGCCCAAAGGCGGAGAAGCAGTCGTGTCAGCTCTTAGTACGTTTTCTGTTGGTGATTTTTTTGGGGACAAGTAGAAAGAGAGCAGTGACAGCTTTCTGTGCTGGAGACAGCCTGGACAAAGAAGTCACTGGAGCCCTAATTCGTGTGGCTCAGTGGATAGAGCATTGGCCTGTGGACTGAAGGGTCCCAGGTTCGATTCCGGTCAAGGGCATGTACCTTGGTTTCAGGCACATTCCCAGTAGGGGGTGTGCAGGAGGCAGATGATGGATGTTTCTCTCTCATTGGTGTTTCTAGCTTTCTCTCCCTCTCCTTTACTGTCAGTAAAAAATCAATAAAATATATATTTTTTAAAGTCACTGGAAGCTCTGCCAGCAGCATTTTGCATCTGTCGCTCCCTGCACTAAGTCTTCTCTGTTCAGCCATCTGCCTGTGCATTGGTCCATGCCAATAGCCAGTAGATTTCGATGGCTGATGGCCATATTTTGGGAAAGAGAACTTTCCTAGAATGTCTTAGGCATAGCACAGCTGTGATCTGTATCCTGTATTAGACATGACCTACCTTCCTTTAAAATATATATAACTCTCTTTCTTTTTATTTTATTTTTTTAATATATTTTATTGATTTTTTACAGAGAGGAAGAGGGGGATAGAGAGTTAGAAACATCGATGAGAGAGAATCATCGATCAGCTGCCTCTTGCACACCGCCCCACTGGGGATGTGCCCGAAACCAAGGCACATGCCCTTGACCGGAATCAAACCCAGGACCCTTGAATCTGCAGGCCGACGTTCTATTTATTCAGCCAAACTGGTTTCGGCCTCTCTTCCTTTTTAAAAAAATACATTTTATCGATATCAGAGAGGAAGGGAAAGGGAGGGAGAGATAGAAACATCATTGATAAGAGAGAATCATTAGTCACCTGCCTCCCGCATGCCCCCCTGGGGATGGAGCCTGAAACCTGGGCATGTGCCCTGACCGGGATGGAACCATGACCACCTGGTTCATAGGTCGATGCTCAACCACTGACCCATGCTAGCTGGGCCTCTCTTCTTTCTTAACAAAATATTCTCTTGTACATACTTCATATTTCACTTTTAAAACATTGGCTTCTGTAGTAATTTGTTTACCTTACAAGCAGAATTAAGTGTATTCCCTAGAATCATCAACATATTTCCTCAAATGAAATAATTTTTTTTTTTGAAATCACATTTTGAAGCCATAATAGAGCACTTTACTGTGACTGAAGAAAATAAGAATGCTCCTGAGAGCTGAATGCTAGAATGGCTTCAGAATTGATCACACACTTTGGGACTCGGTGGTGGGAAAACTCAGGATGGCTCAGTAAGTGATCTGGGGAAAATGCACTCTGTCATAAAATGCCCTGACGCTGCCCTGGCTGGTGTAGCTCAGTTGGTTGGTTGGAGCATCATCCCATACACCGAAAAGTTGCAGGTTCAATTCCCGGTCAGGGCACATGCCCAGGTTTTCAGTTTGATCCCTGATCCAGATGAGTACGGGAGGCAACGGACTTCTCTCTTGCTCTCTCCTCCTCTCCCTCCCCCTTCTAAGATCCATAAAAACATATCCTTAGGCCGAAACCAGTTTGGCTCAGTGGTAGAGCGTCGGTCTGTGGACTGAAAGGTCCCAGGTTCGATTCCGGTCAAGGGCATGTACATTGGTTGCGGGCACATCCCTGGTAGGGGGTGTGCAGGAGGCAGATGGTTGATGTTTCTCTCTCATTGACGATTCTAGCTCTCTATCTCTCTCCCTTCCTCTCTGTAAAAATCAATAAAATATATATTTTTTAAAAACACACACACACACACAAAACATATCCTTAGGTGAAGATTTAGATAATTATGTAAACAAAGTAAATGCACTGATGCCAACTGCCGGTCCAGCCAATGTGGAACAGCCCTATTCCCCAGTATTCTCCTCTCAAACTAAAACCTACAGGTCACACCACAGACGAACGGACAGGGATATCCTGGACGGGGAGGGGGAGGGGAAGGCAGACTGGCGGAGGCCCACACCCCGGAGGCCTGAGGGCCTTCCTCAGGGAGCTCCTGAGGCCGGCTGCGGCAGGAGGCAGGGGTGCTGTTCTCTTCTGAGCCTCGGGCTTATCTGCTTGGCTCTGAGCGTGTGGCCTGAGGGAGCAGCCACTTCACAGGGGAGTGTCCCCTCCCCCCTTGGAAGGCCCGGAAGCTGCTGGTGTGTCCCCGGATCGGCCTCGCACAGGCTCAGCATGATGTTCTGGGAAGTGAAAGCAGGGGAACGGGTGGGGCGTGGGTAGTCGCATTAGAAGACACAGCTGGCTTTTCTCCGGCTGGGGTGTTGGCTGCTGCTGTTGTCGCAGTCTCTGTAACATTTCGTCACATAGATTTTTGAAAATGTTGTTTTGGACAATGCCTTCCTCTTCTCTCAGTCCGGATTGCCCTTTCCGCAGCACTCTGGCCTAGGTTGGCCCAGAAAACGTGGAGAAGCTGAATTCTAAAGATAATGGAGTGATATTCCAAAGTGTAAAAGTAACACTTTAAATGACACATTTCTAGCCTTGGACTTCAGAATGAATGTAGTGGCCTGTAGTGTGGCCTCCGCACTCAGGGGCTGAGGGCTGTGCCTGCTGCCGCCAGCCCCGGCTCCTTTCCGCAGACGGAGAGCCGGCTTGGCCCGGTGCTGGCTGTGCGCTCACTCCGCAGGCGCCCCACACGCTCTGACAGCTTTTTCGTGCTCTTCCTCGCAGGACCGGGGGACTTTTAGAAGAATCATAGTGAAAAACAACGCACGGAAACGGAAGATGTTCGAAGCATTTCTTGAGTCCGTGCCCCTCCTTAAGTCACTAGAGGTAAAGTCCCGTGAGGAAGGCTGTCGTGGGGTTAGAGAAGCTTTAAAACGATTCTGTTGGGGTTTCAAATCAGACTCCTCACTCCTGTGCTGTGCAGGTGCTTTTGTGGCTGTTAGCTCCTGGTGGGGTAACGGGCGGTCTTGTTGCAGGTGTCAGAGCGAATGAAGATCGTGGACGTGATCGGGGAGAAGAGCTTTAGGGACGGGGAGCGCATCATCACTCAGGTGAGGTGGAGTGGCAGCAGGCCGCAGCGCGGTGCCCTCCCTTCGGCACGTGCAGGGCGGGCTCACTTCCTGCAGCTCCTCGGAGCCAGTAATGGCTGTCTCGCCGGCAGGCCATCCGTTGCCTCCACCCGCCTTTCCTTGGCTTCTGGTCTTGTTCTCTGGATGTCAGCTTCATTCCTGGCTGCCGGGCCTGGGGGAGGTCGAAAAGCTGTGCCCTTTACCTTGGCCCATGCCTGCTCGCCTGTCTCCCCCGCCTCCCGCCCGTGCTCAGCCGCACTCCGGGGCTTCCGCAGCCCTGCAGGCCCGCTCGCCTTTCTCCTGTGGCCCTTACCCCGTCCTCCACAGCAGCACACTCACGATCCTCTGCTGATTGTGTACAGCTCACGTACCAGCTGCACGTCTCACAAGGGCAGGGACATTCGTGGTGCCTGCTGGTGTGTCTCATTCCTGGACGAGCTCAGGGCCTGCTCCTCGTGAGCCTGTAATTACTTGTTGGACGACCTGAATGACGCGTTCAGCGAAGTGGGTCAGCGTCAAACAAGCCAAAGGAGGGCCTGAGGCTCGGTGACACTGGGCCACATCAGAGCACCTTCCTCCCGCAGCCAGGCCTGCCCCGGCCACCCTGTCAGGGCTGCCCGGCTCCACGGCCCGGGGGCAGGAGGGCCCTGCTGTTGCCTGGAGCAGCCTTGGCTGCCCCTCCCTTGGCACGGGTTTCGGAGGTGAGCCAGCAGGAGCGGCGAGCGTGCGGGCGCCTGGGCAGGGTCACGGAGGGACGGTGTCTGTCCCCCGTCAGGAAGTGTGTGCGGTTCTGTCGGACTGGCGTCCCGCCATCAGGACCCTCTCACTCTGTCCCGGGCTTGTTGGCCATGGACCGATGGTAGCGCTGGCCAGGAAATCAAACCAGAGCTCAGGCAGCAGCACATGACCTACTTCTGTGCCCCCTGAGATGCTGTGCACCTGACCTCCTTTCCCGTTTCAGGGCGAAAAGGCCGATTGCTTTTACATTATAGAGTC